>NW_004624768.1:7181128-7337204 GCF_000247695.1 Heterocephalus glaber
CTCATCTATTTTCTTGTCTGTTTCTGCTCTAGAGCCTGTAATCATGTCTTTCACTCTACTCACCATCTCTGTATTTATCTGCGAGATTATTTCTGCTTTGAATTTTTCTAGAGCCTCATGTATCTGCTTTGTTACTTCCTGTGCTATCAGTTCAGGGTGTGCAAGTGGTTGATTATCCAATTTTTCCACCTCATTTCCCCCAGAATTTCTTTTTTGTGGCATGGAAGCCTGCATTTGTGCCTTGCTTAAATGTCTTCTCATTTTTGTTTTTGGTACACAATGTCCTTGGTTTAATTCCTGGGTTGAAATTTCAAAATTGCTTAATGCAAGTATCTTTGTTGCTTGTGTTTAAAACCCTTGTGGAATGATTGTTTTTCAGAGGTGTCTTCCCGATATGGCTTGTGTTTAGGTTTTGAGGCTCTAATCACTCTGAGGCTATTTTATTTTCCTTATACCAGGAAGGAAAACTGATTAGATCAATCACAACATGTTAGGCCAAATGTTACCATCAGCAATACCATAGCATCAAGCACAGTTTAGAAAATGACAATTTGTGGTAGTTGTTAATCTATCACATTTAACTATGTGAAGTATAATCCCCTGTGCCTCTGTATTGAGGGACCAGGTAGTAGAAGAACTGTAAGGTGGTGGTGGGGGGATGAAATTGGGCCTTGCAGGTGCCCACGCGTCTAAGCAGAGCACCAGATGAAGGCGGGGCTCCCAGCCGCTCCCAGGACCTCACCGTGCCATGGACAGGAACCGGAACACAGCCTAGGAGGGCTGCTCAGCCGACGCAAGGGGAGAAGCTCTGGATGAAGTGTTTCTAGTCTTTGAAAGCAGGATATGAGATCAAGAAAATATCTGAACCTCAGTTGGTATCTTGAACAAAATTTTCAGAATTTCACCTTGTCATTTTCTTTCAATAGCCAACATGACTCTCTTCTGTCTTTCATCCATGACAGTGGCAAGATGGCCATTTGATATCTTGCCTTCAGGAAGCACTTTATTCAAAGTGAGGACAGCCAATCCCCAGTGGTATTCCTTTAAACAACAAACAACGTGGCTTGCCAGAGCTAAAAACTACTTTCATTCAAAATAGTCAATAGAAGCCAATTCCAATATTTGTAGTACCCATTGATTCTATTGCTTACTACCAGTTGCTATGTATTCCTTACCTAGCCTCTGTCCTTTTCTACCTCATATCTTTTGACTGCCCATTCTTCCCTTCATTTGTAGGACTTGTGTAATTGCATTGAACCCATATAGATAATATGGGATGATTTCCATGCTTTAGAGGCAACTGACTAAAAATTGATTAATTCTATCTGCAAAGTCCCTCACAGTACTAGTAGTATCTAGAACACTGCTTGACTGAATAACCACGGAATGAAAGTCTTAAAGGCCAACTTTAGAATTCTGCCAAGAGTGTATAAGCAAGCACAACAAAATGTGACATGACTTAGCCTATTTGTCTAGCAAGGGATGTAATATTTGGGTCTTAGTAATCTGAGGTAGTTCCTAGTAGTTTACACATTCTAAGGCAATGGGCTTAATCAAAGAAACAAATAGAAATATTGATTCACCGTCCACCTGTGAAATAATATCCACTCTTGGAAGAAAAATTTCTTTTTGATTTTTGATCTTGATACATTTATTATTTTAAGCATATTAGTGAAATTAAACCATTAAATTTACATCACCAAAGCATACAGCTACTAATGTTCATCTATTGATTGAGAGACAATCTTCAGAAAGTCTTCTAATTAATACTTAGCTCCCTAAATATCCATCTTCAATGAATAATTTATCCCTTACCTATAATGTAAAGATAAATAAAAGCCTGAATCACAGAATTTGGATGATTTTTCTACACTCACTATTGACTTAATAAAATTTTAGCACATAATATAATTATAAAACTTTCTGGAAAATACTTATTAGAATATGTAGCAATTTTTTTGGTAGAAAATTTTCAACAAGTGCACTCATCTAAGCAGGCAAATTCACAAATCATTCAAAACAGTATAATGAACTTATAATAACTTTTTTCTTTATTAACTACTTATATTAGGCACTTGATTACCAAATAAAAGTTAATACTTGACTCATAATTTTTCCATTGCACTTTTTCCTTTCCCCTTCCCCTCCCACCACCCCTACCCCTTTGGATCTTTTCCAATTACAAAGTATTATTTATTAGTTATTAATCCTTTTAGTCCTTATTTACATTCTCAGTTTCTCACAGTAGAGAAACTGTTTGGTATTTATACATGGGTGTCCTATTTATTTCACTTAAGAGTATGGCCTCAATATGCATTCATTTAGCTATAAATGACTCTAGTTTCTCATTCTTTATGGCTGAGTAGTACTCCATTTTATATAAAAAAACACATCTTCTTTATCCAGTTTCCAGTTGATGGGCACTTGTATGTAAATAGGGAAGGGTTTAGGGGTGAAGGGCACACAAGTAATGGGGAAAAAATAAGAACAATGTCACATCATGTACAGGTACAAGCACCCAAAGATAAATGTAAATGTAATGTATACCTAAAACGTACCAGTAAAAGAATTTTTTTTAAAAAGTTAATACTTGATATTTACTTTCCAATTTAAAGAGAAAAGCATCATGAATAAAGCATTTTTATATAAGAGTAAATCCTGTGGATGACTTTTTCCTGGGCAGTGTTTGATCTGTAACTTTGTCAGAAAGTAGATGAGATAAATAAATTATTGCATGCGACCACTACAGAAGTGTCCCATTTTAAGAACTTAATTTGTTTTACTATTTGGAAAAAGATGGCTGCATTTGTGTTTGTATGGGGAAGATAGGCATGGTTGGGTTTGTCAACCACTGTGGAGTTTGCAAACACAAGCAAAATTTTGCTGACTGCTTCTGTTTTCAAACCAAATTGTTTGTAAACAGAAGCATTTGTGAACCGAGGTATTACTGTATTATTTTGATAAAGAGAGATAAAGTTAGCAAAAGAGTAGTAGCTACATGCCAATATATCTTATTAATTTAGATACCACAATGCTTAACAAAATAATACCAAAATCAATCTAGCTTAATATTAACAGTATTCTACTACATGACCAAGTGTGATTTATCTTAGGAGTACAAAACACACTTAATATGCAAAAATCAATTTAATATACTACATTAATAGAATAAAATAAACAAATGATGTGATCATTTCAATTGACATAAAATCAACTAAACCCATCCTTGTTCTTTAAAAGTTAAAAAAAATAGAAGTAGCAGGAAATTTCAACAACCTGATAAAGTGCATCTATAAAAATAGTAGCTAATATTAATATTGTACCTAAAGGAGAAAGAACAAAACATTTCTACTTAAGATGAGGAAAAAGGCAGCAACTGCTGTTTTTATTATTTCCTTTCAACATTGCCCTGGAAGATGTAGCCTAAAAATTAGGAGAGAAAAAAGAAATAAAAATCATCCAAAATTGTAAAGAAAATAAAATTATTTGCATGAGACATAATCTTATATATAAAAATCTCAAAGAATATATAAGAGAGCTAATAGAACTGATACATGTAATTCAGGAAAGTTTTTAAGGTACAAGATCAATACAAAAATAAGTTATGTCTCTATATACCACCAAAGAACATCTAAAAAGGAAATTTAAAAAGCAGTATCATTTATAAAAGCACTTAGGAGAATAAAATACCTGAGAATAAATTTAACCAAAGATGAAAAATACTTGTACATTGCTAACCACAAAGCATTTCCAAAATAAATTCAAGAAAAATCTAAATCATGGATGTCCAATTTTTTTGGCTTATGTGGGGTACATTGTGTGAAGTGCAATTGTCTTAGGCCATATATATAAAAAATATAACATATTTAATGTCTATAGGTAACATAAAATTCATGGTGGAATACAAAATTAATAAGTAAGCAACAGTCTATTTTTCTAGTATTAGAGATGTTATATAAAAATCTCATGAGCAAAAATATATTTGATACACTGTTGTACTTCCTATAATGCGGATGCCAAAAAACTATTTTCACTTAACTAAATTATCTTATAGACTAACATGCTAAATCCATTGTTAATTAAATAAGAAAGCTATTGGGTCTGCTAAAGAACAATAAATGCCTGTCTTTACAAGCACAAAGTGTATAGGCTGAAATACCATTTTAGTCACCATGCTACACAAGTGCATGTAACACAGGATACACATGGGTTTCCATTCAACTCACTGCAAGTGGCAGGCTCAGGAGGCAGAACAGTGATGGTAGCATAAGATTCATGAGTATACTAAAATGGTGAACCTCATTTAATTAAGTCTACCTTAATTTTAAAATGTTTCTTAAAACAGGCTTAGCTAACAATATGGTGTAAACAAAATATAGTTAATTTACACCAAAGCATGACATATTGTATAAATAACCCAATTTTAATTCAGAAGTTTATCCTCAGTACAAAAACATTATTATCTCCATTATATTTAGAAGATGTTGATTCTTAGGAAAATTCAATAATTGAGCTAAGTTCATGGAACAGCCCAGTAGTACATCATTCCAGTCAAAGGTTGAGTGATTCAACATTCATTCTTGTCCTTTCTGTCATGCTTTTCTCTCTGCAAGTTGGATGTCGCTTCTCCAAGCTGTACCTTTATTTAATCTCTTTTCTCAGTGGTTATACACATTTGTGGGTTGTGTTCTGGAAGATTTATAGAGACACACAGCATGTTTCAGTCATCGTCACACTCCTGCTCTAGTATTGCCCCTCGTTTCACATGGGGATGGGGGGTCACTGTGTACCCTTTACTTTTATCCCCTGAGCAAACCTCCTCTTGCCTTATCAGTCCACATTTTGCTGAATTTTCAGCTTCTGTACACATTTAGGTAATTCTAACCTTTGATGATAACGATAAATAATGATAAAATTTCAAACTTACCAATAATCTCAAAGAACTGCATTTCATTGTATTAATTTATTCTTACATGTGTACTAGTTAAAAACGTTCTTTTCCTATAACTTTAAAAAATATTTTCTAGGGGAAAAACATACAAAAACACCCCAAATAACACAAATAAATAAATAAACAAATAAAAAAGAAATGTTACCCCATTTGTTAATGTCCCTATTGCGGGGGTGGGGGGCAAACTTTAAAAGATGTCGATACTGAACTCTCCTCACTTAAAATAAAATCCATTAAATGTCTGTATTTTTAACAATATTTAAAATCAGCAGATATACTTGAGTGAATGTACAGGAAATCCAATGTCACAACTGAGAAAGGGACACAGGTGAAGGTGAAAAGAATTCATTTCACTGAGGGTTTACAAAGGCACAAGCATCCATGTGAGTTCATCAGAAGTGAGTACTGCTGCCACGGGCAGAGCCTGAAGATGGCACTTCGCCTCCTGCCTACTCCCTTTCTCCTCCATAGACTAGACTGTAGACCCTGGATGGCATAGCCCCAGGAGACAGTTACATTATGTATCCTTCTTCCTTGTTCCCTTTCTGCGCATGCCCCGTTCACGAGATGTGCACACTACGTTCAGCCTAGGCTACGTAGGCCAGATAGCACGAGTTACCCTACCTTCTCTCCCTGTTTGTCTTACTCTATAAATGAAGAGCACGCTAGATCCCAGGTACACTGGCCATTAGCTCCCTACAGGCTGTGGTTCCACCTGGTCCCAGCTTTCAAGCATAATCTTGGTATGTATCCTTCTTTCATGGTGTTCGTCAATTTTCTTCATCTCCCACCACTACCCTCAGCTTTGGACCCTACACCACGTGAGTCGCAGCATACTGCAATTGTTGATTGGAGATCCTGCATTAAGTTGAAACCTCAGATAGTTACATTCCCAAAGAAAGATTAAACTAAGGAAAAACAGACATGCAAGACAAGTCAAGAAAGTGATATATGTTGCCTATAGATAAAAGACCAAAGAACATAGCAACGTCAACAACATGACCAATACCTATCCTTGAGAAGACTGAATTTATAATTTTTTCAGGGTCCTGAAACTGCAAAAAAACAGAAATTGTAATTGAAAATGGAGCAAATTTCTGGTGCCTTTGCACACCTGTCAGGAATAAATATAAATTTTCCAACGAAGAATGTATCATCAAAGCAGGTGTCAAAACCGCATGGAATGGATTTGAAAAAATACAGACTCATAATAAAATATTAATATGTGAAAGAACACAAGCCATCATAAATGAGAGCCAGTGGAGACATCTATGAACAGACTTAGATCTGTAATAATATCAATGATTATAATTTTTAAATACATAATTTAAAGAAATATACTTAATGCATATTTTACCTCTCTCTCTTTTTTTTTTTTTTTGGTACCAGGGATCGAACTCGGGTCCTTATGCTTGTGAGGCAGGCGACAGAACCACTGAGCTAAATCCCTGGCCCCTTAATGGATATTTTAAATGAAGGGAGAAACTATGGATTTAGAGGGAAAAACTATCAAAATAGGACCAAGCAGATAAAAAAGGAAGAGAATTTTGAGAAATGATTAACATAATAATTGATATTAGAAATTCAATAACTGATATATGTGTTTGTTAAAACACAGTAGAAGATAGCAAAACTGACCTAGATGATCTGTCTGAATAAATTACCAATAATTCTGCTTTAAAAGACAAAATCTAAAGTCAGTAAACTGATATGAAAGAGAGTATAATACTAGAACATGTATGTAGTCATAGGTCTTGAAAGACAAAATGTAGAAAATGGGAAAAAGAAAGTATTGAAGAAATTATATCTGAAAGTTTCTCATAATTGCTTATACACATGAATCTTCAGAGTTTTGAACTCTAGTGAATTCTAAGCAAAATGAATAGGAATCTATACCAGACACATTGTAGTAAAGTATAAAGGAAATGAACTTAAGAATACTCAGGAAAGCATATGCAGCAAAATGACTTTTATTCAAAAGGGAATATAACTTTTCAACAACAAATAAAAGTGCAGTGATAGTACTATAATGATTTTAGAGGGCTGGGAATAAATATTGCAATCTAAAATTGTTAAATCCCATGAAGCAAACTTTTTTTCAGTCTTTATTCTTATCAGTCCATTCCACACTACATAATGATTACTTTCTTTGTGGGGAGTTAACACATGTACATAACACATCTCAACTCTTTTTCATCCCCTTTCCTTCATCTCCCTCTTCTCCTCCATCTCTTCATCTACTATCCATTTGAAAAAGTTTGATCTCCCTACTTTCTATTATCTATCTTTTATTTTGCTCTTGATTTATATTTTGAGTTTTTCATATAAGAGAAAACTGGAGATTTAAGTTTGTGAGTCTGATTTATTTCACTTAACAGAATGGTCACAAAACGGATTTCATATTGCTCCAGAAAGAAAGGCTTTCACCAACTAATCAAAGAGTAAGTGCTGGTGAGGCTGCAGGGTGAAAATGAACCCTTCTACATTGTTGATGGGAATGTAAACTATTTCAACCACTATGGATATCAGTATGAAGATGTCTCAAAAACACTGAAACTAGAAATTTCACTTGACCTAGCTATTCTCTTCTAGGTGTCTTCCTGAAAGAGTTAAAAAAAAATCATACTACAGCGATACATGCATACCCATGTTCATATCAGCAAAATTTGGAAGAGAGAAATCTTCAACAGATTTAACATCAATTAACAGATGAGTAGGTAAAGAAAATCTTTTAAATGAAGTAATATTCAAGAAATAGGATTAATAATATCTATAACAACTCTTTCACTGAGCTACTATGGCATATGTACCCCCAAATATAACTTCAATATAGAAAGAAAAATGATGGTATCATGAGAACTTTATGAATTTATGAAAACAGGTACTTCTAATGTAATACCCACAATAATTGATATTGCCAAATATAAAAATCAACAGAGATAAAAGACTTTAAAGCAAAGTAACTTAATAAATCAAGTGTATTTCAAAATTTGAAAAAATACAATGTTTTACACAATGTATTTTTAAAATCTCAACGAATTTTTAAAAATCATATACGGTATACTTTTAAATTAAGTTTTATATCAAAGAAATAAAGTTTACATCAGGCATAATGCAACCCTAGCATTCTGCGGGCCTGAGACATGAAGATTGCTAAGTTAGAACCCAATTTAGTGACTTACAGTGACGCTATCTTGGAAATAAAATAAAAGACTGGGGATGTATCACAGTATGAAGTCTTTGATTTCCTTCCAAAGTACTGAAGGAAATAAAAAAGAAAAGAAAAAATGAAATACAAATTAAAATCATAATATGGTAGCACTTGGCTTGCTTTATTGTAGTAAGTTTAAGTGTCTGAGAGTACTAAAATTTAGCAAGGATGCCAAGATGCAGTAGCTCTTTCTTACTAAATTTTGAAATGGTACTTCATATGCTTTGTGGGATCACTTTAATAGTTTGCACTAAATTCTTAAAAGTTGAAGATTTGCAAAGCTTATGGCCCAGATTCTACACCTGGATGTATACATACTTAGGATAACTTTAGAACTTATGAATTCACTCTCACCTTCTGAGCAACATGTTTAATCAAAATAAATATCTACCTGGAAAGAGAAATAAAAGACAATCTATCTGACAATATTGATTAGGAATCTCTGAACGAAAGGAGAAAGGTGGACTAATTATTAATTGATGGTTTTTCTTTGAGGGGAATTAACTAATCTGAAGCCAATCAGAATCAGCAGTCATGAAATCCTCTCTGTTCCATGGTGAACACTGTGTCTTTCTACATTCCTAAACTCTGAGGGCACTCCATGATGACAGGTTTCAATGACAACAGCATCTTCTTCTGCCAATCAGAAGGGAACCTGCACCACAGAGTGCAGGTCCTCTTGGTGGACTTGTCCCAACTGTGTGAGCTCAGCTGATGAGCCACTGTCTCTTTAATGGGCTGGGGTGGGATCAGTGATTGCTAGTGGTGGTGAGAAACATGCAGTACCTTGAAAAGGTTATCTCTAACCCTCTGCCATAGTGAAGAAATTTGGTCTTAAAAAATAAAAAGCAAACTTGACAATTAGTCATTCTGAAGATGACCTAAGGATAAATGGGTAATTCCTTCAGTTTCTTAAAAATCGGAGCACATATTTTACCTACTCATTATGTTCATCTGTAGACAACAATTAAGCTATGTATTTAATACATCTGTTTAATTCCTTAGAGCAACCTCTATACTCTGACCATTGAATATCACCCCAGCTTTGTTCAGAGACCATAATATTCACATAGCTTTACTGATAACTGTACAGTTCAAGATGCAGAGCTGTTCAAAATGAAGAAAGAATAAACATAAACGTGAGACTGGAAAATATCACTTTCTAGAATTATTTAGACTGCCTGAGTGGTCTCATTTCAGAGCCACTCAACACACATGCATTGAGGCCATAGTGTCTGAATGATGCTCTTCCAGGGGAGAATACAAAGCTAAATGAAAAACTCTTTTTTCTCAGAGCATTTACTTTGCAATGAGGAAATCACAAATCGGTACTGAAATAAAAGTTAAACTGAAATCTGAATCAGAAGACATCAAATACCTTGTTGATAAAGTAAAAGGAGGAGGTCATTATGGTGATCACAGCAGCCTGAGGACTCTAAAACAGAATGGCATTTACACAAGGGATTTTTTAAACAGCGGAAAAGGCACAAGGTGGTGAAACTGATGAAATGTAGTGGGAGGTAAGGCCAGAACGTTGAAACTAGATCACAAAAGTTTTGAAAGTCATTTTATTACATTTCAATTTGATTCCACTGACTTTCGGGCCCTGAAGGTTGTGATGAAGGGAAGAAATGACAACTGACTTAGGTTTTAGGGAGACAACTAGGCCAGCCACATGAAAGACAGTTTTGAATACACAGTTAATGAGGAACAGTTAGCCAGGTATTTAAAAAAACCAGGTTTATTCACACGATGGATTGGATAAGGAGTCCCTCATAAGAAGCTTTTACTTTATTTCCTCTTTGATTTCCTCCAAGTTCTACTTTTGATCAGAGACTTATTCAAATTCAAATATCTATTGAGCTTTCTTCAAAACCACGATGATGTTTTCAGATACATAAATCCAACATTTCAACAGGAACTCTGAAAAAGATATTATACAACTGATATAATCTGGCTCCTTAAAATTGGATTATGATGGACTTAAAACTATGTGATGAATAGTCACAGTGTAAAAGTATTTGATTTTCTGAATCAGGGAGTGCTGGTTACAAAGAACATGAACTATGAGTCAATAGTGAAAAATACTGAAAGAAACAAGGGAAAGGAGACACTTTCAAGGGTGTAGGCAATATTCAGAGCCTAGATATTACGCTCTGTTAATTTTACATTGTATTTAATTGATTGGAAAGATCTAAAAAATTACCTGCATTGAGGATAAGAAGTCGTAACAATGCCGTTTGATACACAGAGCCAATGTTAATTAGATGTGACTTTGAGAAGTCTTTTAAGATGCAGGTAAGATCAAGAGCGTAGCTAGTGCAGAAAGCAGCCAGTCAAGAACAACTTATAATGTACATCAGTAGGAAGAGTCTTTTCTCCAGAGGCTCGTTATTTGATGACTGAAAAAGAACGTCTAGACATCAAATAGGTTTTGGACAGTTTAAGGTACTAAAGTATTTTCCTGGGGAAAAATTTATATTGCAGACAGATCATAGAATTGTACAATGGTGGAGCAGAATGAAAGTTGAGTGATTCCTGGCTCCTAAGATATTATATGTCCCTGTAGCAATGGATATTTGCATTTTCCCCAATAGTCTCATGAATGAAATATGGTAGTATATTTATTAAAGATGTTTTCTGGGTAGTGAAATTACATGACTGAATTATCCTTGTCGTTGATGTAAGGAACAATTCTCTGCAATCAAACATCAATGAAAAGATAAGGAAAATCAGCACATGTTTCTAGCCTGCCATGCTTCTCTATACTTGTCTTTCTTGCTCACCTATGCCTCCTAAAGGAAGGAGCCAGTTCAGTTGAGTTCCTGCAGACTGAATTCTGGGATTGGAAATGCTAGCAAGGATTGGAAAATCTGGAAGAGATTTTGTTAAGTGTTGGTGAGAAACTAGAGAAGAAACCGTTTGATGGGTTAACTTTGGTCAAAGGTTGAGTGATGTGATAACCCTGTGATTCTCTCTGGTGACCATGGCCTCCTTTGAAGAGCATCACATTTTAATTTTATTCTTTTACATTTCCTTTGATTTTTCATTAGTCCTCCTTCATCCAGATGAGTACTTCCTAAAATCCTCCCTGGGTACTTGAAATGTGAAGAATACTGAACCCTGCATATACTATAGTGTTTCAGTTTTTATGTAGATTTTATCAATCTCAGCAATATTTATTGTTGCTGTTGTTTTCATTATTCAGTCAAAAACTTTCCTATTTTTACTGAAAGGAAGCCCTTTATAGCTTTTCCTATATCCAAATTGTGACCATCACTAATCTTGTGCTTTGGGATCATGATTAAGTAAAGTAAGGGTTACTTGAATGTATCCCCTGCAGTACCATGTGATACAGATAAGTTAATCTGATAACTGAGACAACTTTCAAGTGACTGATGGGTGGGTAGTGTACATAATCTAGATTCACTGAACTCAAGGATGAATCTCATTTTCAGCACAATGAAGTGGAATACAAGATTTCATCATCCTGCTCAGAACAGTGAACAATTTAAAACATAATTTAAAACAAATTTTTGGAACTTTTACTTGATATTTTCAAACTATGATGGACTATGGGTAATTGAAGTAATGGAAAATGAAGCCAGGGATAAGGGGAGATTTCTGTATGTAAAATGTTAAAAATAAATATTGATACCCATAAGTTTTTATCATTGCTAGGTAATGAAATTATGTCGTTTTACTCTTCTTCATAATTTCCCTGCTTAACAAGTGTTTTATATTGAGTATCCATGACAGCTCCATAATTACCATAGGGTTAAAAGGGTCAATGAATGATGTATGCAGCAAATATCTGTAATCTGAGCTTGACTGTACTGTATTCTGACTTATGGACAGATGATCAAGATACTAAAGCACATAAGAAAAGTTATCTGCTTGAATATTTGGCCCAAATGACAAGATTCCCTCGAGACAAAAGTTCTGAAATCAACAACCAAAAGAAATCCTTTAGTACAAGAAAGAAGTGTTGGATGAAAAAAACTCCAGATTTATGTGGTAGAACTTTTAGGAGAAATCATATATATGCTGTTTTTAAAAACATTGAATACTATTGTTTACATGTGCTTTTGTTTTTTGTCCTTGTTTCAAAAATAAACATTTTACATTTTATTTATATTCCAGTGAAAAATATGAGTGATTGGACTAAAAAGAATATTTTAATGAAGAATCTAAGAAAAATTTTAATACTTATATTTTAAAATGCTTCACATAAAATATTGTAAAGATTAATATAACTAATTCCATTTGCCTTCCTCCCTCTCTTTTAAGTTATCAAAGGTTATCAGTTTAATATATTTCCTTATAGTCTTAAAATATAAACCATTACAAATAAAGTTCAAACTACCTGTTTTCCTTCCAATAGCACCCCCCATTGGGAGGGAGTAACATCACCTACCTTGGATGATAACTGCTCACTTGAGTTCTGTGTTTGTAATTCTCACATATATTTTTGTCACATATATAGATAATACATATAATTCAAAAATAGATTATTGTTTAGACTTTTCTTCATCATAATATTGTGATTTATTTTTTAAAAATTCATGTTCATAAAAGTAGGTCAAAATCACTACTTATAACTGCTATGTGATATTCTTTCTTACACACATAGTAAAATCATCAGTTAATCTTTGATGAATCTTTTGTGACTTGCCAAAGTTTCTTAGTTATATTCCTGTAAAGATTTCCTTGTGCATAAAAGCAAGGGTTTCCAGTAAATTGGAAATATCAAATCAAAGTGCATGAACATCATCAATTTCACTAGCTTGTGATACATCTCCTGAAAGTAGCAGTGCCACTTTACATGCCCACTGGAAATCCATGTATTTATTCCTTCATTTGCTCACTAGTTTGTGTTATTATAATACCAAAATGTTGCCAGTGAGCTGAAATATCACCTCATAGTTTTTCTTTGCATTTTATTTGATAGTAGTTTAAGCATTAAAGCTGATAGGCATTTACATGTTTATGTGAATTACATGTTTATATCTTTTGCTCAAGTGTTTGGCTGTCTTTCCCATTTGAGTTGCAGGTGATTTTTACAATTTATGATACTAATGATTGTGTGTGTTTTTTGAAACTATGAATTATGCTTCTTAAATTTGTATAAAGTATTTTTGTTGAAAAAGAGTAGGGATTCTAGGTTTTATTTTATTAAACTCAAGTTTATCTCTTATACTTATTTTTATTATACACAATATTTTTATACTGTAATATCATAGAGTTAGACCCCTAAATTTAGGTAAATACATAGATGACAGAAGAATAGACAAATAAATAGATGCATATAAATATACAACAACTGAATTCCATTTGTGAGAATGTATTGAACATTTTTACTTTTATATTCATAAATGGAATTAGCTCATATTTGTTTCTGTACTCTGGCAAATTTATTTTCCACTAGCATCATAAAATTATTACTGTCATTTCTCCCCTTTATTCTTCTAAACTGTTTACGTATATGAGAAATTTTCCATAGCTTGATGGTTTCATAAATGTTATTTGTAAAATCATTTGAATCTAGAGGTTTTTGGTTACCAATTTAGCTTCTTTAATGGTTAATGGTCTATTCAAGATTTTTATTATTTTAATGGAATTACAATGTGTTAAGTCATATAAATAAACCAAAACAATGTCATGAATGTCATGGGGTGCTTATTTTGATGGGATAATCTAGGAAAAACTCCCTGTGTATGATATGACATTTGGAAAGATGACCAAGAACAAGCACCTTCATACACAGGGAAATCAAACTGAAACTTTGGAAGCCAAATAGAGCTTGTTATGTTAGAGGAAATGTGTTCAGTAGGGATAGAGAAGAATTAGTAGAAGAGGAGCTGGAGATAAAGATGAGGGAAATGAAGGTGATATAAAGCCCTGTAAGGCTAGTACAGGATTCAGACTTGATTAAAAGCAATGAGAAAATTTCTCATGAATCAGTGATTATCATACTGCTTGTGAGTATTTCAGGCTTCGATTTTACCAGAGGAACCTTGAAAATTTCACATTTTAGAGACTAATGATGTTTAAAATCTCAGTAACCTATAAAGTGCCCCTAGAATTCTACCTATGAGTTCAGCCTGCAGCAGGCTCTAACTCATTGCTTTCCAAGATACTCTCTTGCACGGAATCAGAGAATCATCAAAACAGAAGTGAGCCAAGGACTTAATCCCTCATCCAGATACTCTAGTGGATTCTCCATTGAGTTCCTCTGGAGAAAAAACAAAACAAATATATGTCTATAAGGACAAAGTGACTTGAAACACAAAAGTTTGAGGTATTTTAGAAATAGGGGCTATATCCAGAAACCCATCACAAGGGGGATAGTTTAAGGAACAAAAATATTGTAACCATTCCTAACAGGTTCATACATATTTATCTTATTCAGTGTCTTTGAAAAGCCAGGTGAGCTCCACAAGGTGTTAGTACAGGTATCTCTGTTTTCAGAAAAAGAAACTGAAGCAAAGAAAAATGGAGTAATATGGTTGAAATCACAGAGCTTGCAAGAGGCAAAAGAGGGAATCCAGACTTCAGTCTGTGTGAGGTGAACTCCTCTGAAGGTCATGTCCAGAGTTTCGAATGGAGCACCGCAGAGTCCCAGAGTTAGCACCAGCATGCATATGACACCACTGCACTCAAAATTATTGATGTCCAGTTTGCTTGGGGCATACGAATGAGACAGAAAAAAACTAGTTACTTACAGCAACCTCAAGAAAATTTTTAATAAGAGACCTTTCACACAGTTTGAGTGCCTTCAAACTTGGAAGGATTTAGTTCTCATTTTCACCTTCATTTTCTTGTTTGGAAAATCCTTACCTTGCAGTCAAGGTGGATGGACTAATAACAAGTTCACCAGGCAAGTACAAGTCCATACATGGTAGGTCAGGGTTTCTTGTTTGAGATTGGCTGTATCTGTTTGACTCTAATCCTCTAAACTGCAAATACTCAGAGATGATTTTCTGCCACAACAAACAGTTGTTAAACCTCTTCTTCTGCTTCAGCTCAAAAGAAACCACCAATGATAGCCAGGCAGGTGCCCCCTATTTTCCTTCCCTCACCAATTTTCCCTTCCAATCTCAAATTTGTTGCCCCGGAGCTAGCCCATGTGCAATAGTTTCATGATTCAATATTTTCATTGTGTGTGTCTCTCTCCGACATGTTTTGTCCTGCCCACACACAACCTAAGTAAATTACAACTAGCTTTGACTGGAATGATGAAAACGTGGCCCACCAATTTCTACCTCCTGCAGCAATCTCAAGCAGCTAGGAACAGAAGGACTGGAGGCTTCATTGTCCCACTTGCCATTGTTATTCATCCAACTTGCAAAGACACAGAGTGCTAAGATGAGCAACTCCAGAAATCCTCATTAACTCCATAGTTTTTCCCAAAGAGAAATAGCATTTAACTCAAAAGTTTATGCTCACCTGCCCTATTGAATGGTAAATTGAAAATGCTGCTCTGTGTCTTTCAGAGTATGGGCTGCGCTACAGCTTGGTTCTCTCTGTCTGTGATTTAGAGAGGAGATATCAAACAGTTCACATTGGTGACATTCTGAGGTTTGTTGTCATTCTCAGTTTTAGAATGCTTTTTTCTAAAAAAAATTACTCCATTTAGTCTATATTCTTATAAACTAGTGCCTAACATCAAAATGATATTAATAGCAAAGTCCTTCGTGAACATTGATGGTATTAGTATCCAACAGAGCTGTCTGCCAATGAGTTTCAAAGACCAACAATAAGATTTGTTGATAAGTGTTGAGATCATGAGAAAAATTAAAAAATGGGAAAAAAATGCAGACCCACAACTAAAATCTTCACCATTAAATATTCCTCTGTCTACACACATCCTGCAAACATACACTATTCCCACATGGTATCCTGGGGCAATATTTGCTATATTTCCTATTAAGTCTAACTTTTTGGTCCCATGAAGATGAAATGTATACAGGAAATCTGACTTCTAGAACCAGCTCTGTCTAATACTTGGTGTTACACCCTAGCAATGCTGCTTAATCTCTCTGACCCTTATCCTCCCCCAAATTTAGGTTACATAAGATCAGTTATTCTCAGACTTATCCACAGACCCTCACAATTCAGTTTGTGTGCTTTTGGGGTTTCTAGAAAGGAGATGAATCAATACAGAGGCTGAGGAGGCATGAGTTGAAAAATGGCTCATAGACTTTATTTTATCAGAATTCCTATTGTAACTCAGTGTCCAGGCCACTTGCATATTGGCTTCTAACCATAAAGAAAAATGTATTAACCTGAAGTAGATCATATCTAATAACTAAAATGTTATGGTCTCCAGTATCTTCAGGTTGTAGACACAGTATTGTGCACATTCTAGTAAACACATGGTTAATAGAAGGTGAAATATAAAGCCACTTAATTAAAAAGGATCATGAACAACAGAATCATGTGAGTGAACACAAAGCATGACTACCGTCAGGTGTTGACAGATCTTGAACTGAAGTAGGTAAGGCCAAGGAGCAATCAATGTAAAATAGGGAAGTTTCTTGGAGATCCAAGCTGTGCACTATTACGTGAACTCAAGAGGATCTTATTTAGTCCTCTGAAAGACAACTGCTGTAGCATTTCAAACTTTCCTTTAAGTTTTTATGAGGCTACATCCTTGGCCCCAATATCAAGAATTCTTTACAAGTCAAATATGGATTTTTTTCTCATATTTTCAATTATGAACATTGCATTCAAAGAAATGTCATAGTTAATATGTTAGCTTTCATGGAATGTGGCTGACTACATCAGCCAAATATAAGCAGTCAAAGGTAATAGTTGTGTTCCAGAAAGGCTTCATACTAGACTCCAAGAACTCCACCAAAAGCCTTCTAGACTTAACAACCAAATTCAGTAGAGTTGCTGGATACAAGGTCAACACACAAAAATCAATAGCTTTCCTGTACACAAACAACAGATTCACTGAAAGAGGAACTGGAGAAACAACCCCCTTCACAATAGCATACAAAAAAATGAAATACCTAGGAATCAACCTAATGAAAGAAATCAAAGACCTCTTCTCTGAAAACTATAGCACTCTGAAGAAAGAGATAGAAGAGGATATCAGAAAAATGGAAAGACATCGCTTGCTTCTGGGTAGGAAGAACCAATATAGTGAAAATGGACATACTTCCAAAACTGCTAAATAGATTCAATGCCATCTTGGCTGAAATTCCAACAGCATACTTCACAGAACTTGAGAAAACAATCCAAAAATTCATTTGGAATAAGAAGAGACCAAGAATAGCAAAAGCAATTCTAGGTAACAAAGACAAGATACGGGGTATCAAAATCCCCAACTTGAAACTATACTACAAAGCTACTGTGATAAAAACAGCATGGTACTGGCAAAGAAACAGATCCAAGGGTCAGTGGAACAGATTAGAAGATGCAGAAACAACTCCAGACATTCTCAGCCACCTCATCTTCAACAAAGGAGCCAAATACCCTCACTGAAGGAAAAATAGCCTCTTTAATAAATGGTGCTAGAAAAATTGGGCTTCAACCTGCCAAAGATTAAAACTAGACCTATATCTCTTACCACGCACTAAACTAAAATCAAAATGGATCAAAGATCTAAATATTTAAACAGAAACACTAGATCAGCTGGAAAAGAGGTTAGGTGGAACTCTTGAAGATATTGGTGTACGAAAAGATTTTATGAACAAAACCTCACTTGAACATGAACTGGCACAAACAATCAACAAGTGGGATCTCTTCTTATTAAAGAGCTCTACACAGCAAGAGAAACCACAGTGTGAAGAGACAATCTGCAATGTAGGAGAAAATTTTTACCAGCTGTTCCTCTGACAAAGGTCTGCTATCTAGAATATATAAAGAACCTAAAAATATCATACTTCTCAAATTTAAAGGCCCAACCCAAAAATCGGCATCTGAAATGAACAAATGTTTCTCAGACATAGAAGTAGGAATAGCAAATAAATATATGAAAAAATGTTCAACATCATTCGTCATTGAAGAGATCCAAAGGAAAACAATGCCGAGATTCCACCTCACTCCAGAAAGAATGGTTGCTATCAAGAAATCAACCAATAACAAATGCTGGCAGGGCAGTAGGGAAAGAGGAACCCTGCTCCACTGCTGGTGGGAGTGTAGACTGATGCAACCACTGTGGAAATCAGTATGGAGATGCTTCAAAGAACTAGGATTAGAGGTCCCATTTAACCCAGCTATTCCCCTGCTGGGTATCTTCCCCAAAGAATTAAAAGAATCATACCACAGCAATATACATGCACCCATGTGCATAGTGGCACAGTTTGTAACAGTTAAAACTTGGAAACAGCCCAAATGCCCCTCAACTGGTGATTGGATAAAGAAGATTTGGTTTTTCTGTAAAATGGAGTACTACTCAGCCATAAAGAATGAGAAATTAGAGACATTTATAGCTAAATGGATGTATGTTGAAGAGATACTCTTAAGTTAAGTAAACAGGACACACGTGTAAATACCAAATAGTTTTTCTAGTATGAGAAACTGAAAGTGTAAATAAGGATCAAAATGTATATTACATAATGAGAAATAGGAAGAAAAGGTGCAAAGGGGAAGGGGAAGTTAGAGGGGTGGGGAAAGGAAAGAATGGAATGGAATTAACATGAGAAAATGAAAAAATGGAAACAAAGTCTTTGTAAATAGAGAGGGGTGGAGGGGTTGAAGGGAGGGCAGGGGAATGGCGGAAAATCAGAATCCAGATATATTACGTAAAGCTACAAATCTCCAATGATGAATCTCATTATATTGCATACCTAAAATGTGCCAATAAAATTAATTTTAGAAAAATAAAGGCTTCATACTGATCATCTTATTTTAGTGTATTCATATCTCTCTTGTTCTTGGTGAAATTTCCAGGATCCTCTTATTTTAACTCCAATTTGTCTTTGTATGGCTAGTGTGGAAGAAATTTTTTTCAATCTGTCACCCAAAGATGCATATTTCCTAGTCAAGTATGATCAAAATATAAGGCAAATGAAGAACAAGAATTTTATATAGAGAAAAGTGGCATTGGAGATATAAATGGACTGGAAAACCATTGATGTACTGAATGGGAATGGGAAGTAACCTACTGGGAAGAACAGGAAGAGCAATGGAAAATGAATAGAGTTCTAAAGATTTGTGAGGGTCAATTTCATACAAAGTTCCACTACCCAGGGTACATAATGGGCTCCTGAGATGCTTGCATATCTTGGGTGGGAGGAATGACGGCGTGGGGGGTGCCAATACCATGCATGTAGAAGGTATTCTATGAAGATCCAACTGAGGCAATTGGAGATCGGCCTTCTGAACCGACAGCAGGGCAAGAGCAAGGGGGATTAGACTGCAGATTACCTAAGTGGGTTCTTCCAATCTCTGAGATTCAAGTTCTTCTAGGGTTCCATGAAAGATTAAAAAATAAAAGCGCAATTCTTGTCCTGGATGGCCAGCAGCCAAAGGAGTGACAGAAACTTCAGGTAAGGAAGAAGAAATTTGCAGACAGAGTTTGCAATTATTAGCATCATTTTGTTAAAAGAAGTCAAAAAATTTCTCAGATTTCCCGAGAAAGGGAAATAATCTCCTCAATAATAGTCCATGAATTTAATTACATAGGGGGATTTATGCTAGATTGCATGGATCACAGTGCTATGTGTAAATAAACATTTAAATGTACTATGTGAACTCTTACTTATGGGAAGCCAGCATAAGTAAGTGAAGAGAATCCCGTTGTGAAGTTCTTTGAAAATAATTGGGAGAATGTATAATGAGATGGACAAAAATAAAAATTGTGATCGTGGGAAAAGGTTACAAAACAGTACCATTGTATGATTTAAAACTTGCCAGAATGTAGGCTACACACACACACACATGCCATATATGATAATATGTTGCTATAGCGACTAATTAGCTATTGATTAATAAGCAAATATTTTTGTTAGTCATGGGTCTCTCTGGCTAAATATTTATCATTATAAATAGAAAACATAACATGATATTTGTATTTTATAGGTTCATAATTATCCTCAGGAATAAATGGCTTAAAATTACAATCAG
The DNA here is from genome assembly GCF_000247695.1 of Heterocephalus glaber. The sequence continues at coordinate 7,201,372 of NW_004624768.1, forward strand.
TTTCTCAACTCACTTCTTGGAAGATATTTATGAATATTTTGAGATCCATTATTAAAATATTATTTTAATCATTTCATTTATTCAACAGAGGATTGGACACATAAAACCTACTGTTATAAACATTAAAGTATCTCCAAAATGTCATAATTTATTAAGAATTATCTGAGGAAAAAGTACAGCAAAAGGACACCTGACATAGTTTTGAGTTTCTTAGCAGCAACAAATCGTGAAATGTGATGCACTATAGACAACATCATATCAAGAAACATTGATGTAAGAAACATGAACTCTTTCCCACCCTGACTATATCATGCACTAAGGAGTTGGCTTGGAGGTGATCATTGGAGAATATGAATGAGATCTAATGAATGGATGTGGGGCCCAGAAGGGAAGACAGTATCACATGAACACCACTGAAAACATTATCTGTTTGAATTCAGCTCATGCCTACTCAGAAAAGGGCTTTCCTGGCAATTCACAAAATGCATAGTTCAATTTGATAACCACCCAGGATAAAAATGTATCACTGATTCCCTGGGAAGAGAGACACCTGGGTATTGACTTAGTAATTGTCTCTCGACCAGCCTTCCTGGGTTTGAATCCCACCACCTCTTATTGCCTGGATATCTATGGGAAGCTTGCCTAATGCCCCCAAATAATACAGTTTAACTTATAACTTGCCAACAATAACAGAATATAGCAAATACTATAAATGCTACACCACCATCATTATCATCATGGTCACAATCTTCATCACCATCATCGAACAGAGCTATGGAGAAGCATTAAAAATGAAATAAATAGTGCCGGGGACTTAGCTTAGTGGTTCTGCTACCTGCCTTGCAAGTGCAATGTCCCAAGTTCGATACCAGTTACCAAAATAAATAGATAGATAGATAGATAGATAGATAGATAGATAGATAGATAGATAATTTGGCTGCAGTTTGGTGATATTATAGTAAAATCCATTGGTTTCTTAAACCACAAGGCCATCTTATTCCTGCCAAAGAATCCCAAACATGTACAAAAGTTTTTATCTTCTAGTGGCCTTGGAACTACATATGACCTAAAGTCAATCCTGATTTCCTAGGTATTTTGACCTTGAGGTCTATCTTTAAAAACATAGCTCAATTTTTAAAGTATTTTAAAAAGTTATATGAAAGTGCCCTACATTTCTCCTCATGGTTTTCCTTCTCCTCTTTGACTACTTTCTCATGCATCCAATAGCCATACACACACACACACACACACACACACACACACACACACACACTGCGTTCTCAGAACTCAATTTTCTGGGAAGATCCAAACAGCTTGAAAATTAACTCAATAGGTTTGTGGCTATTCAGTGGTTCAGAGGGAAAGTACAGACTTTAATATCCTTTTCAGGGAGCATCAGCCCTTCTGTACTAAATTTCAGTCTTATTTAATGAAATTCAAAATACTTACATGTCAGCAGGATTCCTCTGGAAAAGAATCTGCATGGTTATTTGTGTGTGTGTGCCTGTGTTTGTGTGTGTGTTTATAAGAGTGCTGGTAGGCCATAATTAACAATTATTCCATGAATTTGCAAAGATATGCTCTACAATTGCCATTGACATGGTCAGCCCTGTATTCCACCCCTTATATTCTTTACTATTAGGTGAAAGAATCCACATTTATCATAAATAATACCATCTCTACTTTTCTCTTTTTTTCCCCACATCATTTAGTGTTCAGCTAAAATTCCTTGTTTTCAGTGTTTAGAAATAGAAAATAATACAATCTTCTCTATTTCTGCCATGCAAAACCTGAGGCTCAGTGGCAAGCTGCCTTATTCACAGTACCCAACCTGACTGCACACACGGACTGCCCCTGGCTGGCAGAAGTGGGTCACAGTTAGGTCTGAGGGTTCGCAGGGCTGTCCTGGTCACTGCTTTGGTATGAGCTACCCATGAGAACTGGGGACCCTGTTTCTGCTTCCTGAGTCTTAGCTTCTTCCCTTTAATAAAGGAGAAGGTAAGATGGGGCTGCAGTTAGGGCTACAGGGTATCCCCTGCTGAGAACTTAAAACTATATATAATTGTTTAAAATTCCAGTATGTTTTTGTCACTTTACTTTTCATATAATCTCCGACTTGGCATTTTGATCTCAATCCTAGTTTTCCTAATTGCTCATTTCTATTAATAAATTAACATTCTCCTCTTTTAATTCATTTAATTTCATTTAATTCATTATTCCAAATGCCATGGCTGGGAGAAACATTTCAGTTAGGCTTAAAATATCATATGAATAAACAATTAACCTACTCCAATACACCGCTCTCCAAAAATGTCCACACAATACTTGGACATATTTTTAAAAGAAAATACATTGCGAAAGTGGAACGCAAGTAAAAAATGACTGGGTATTCAGCCAAGTTTAAAAGATAAACCCTGTTGTTGTTGTTTTTTCTGAGTGATCCGACACAGGAGGCCTGCAGATGCCATATTTCAAATCATAGGAAATTACAGCTTAGCAAGTGCTCTCTCCCCATGGGCTCAAATAAAATTTCCTAAAGGCTCTAGATGGACCACGGGCAGGGAAGGAACTGTAAATGCTCTGAAAAGCAAATCTCTCCATTACACTGGTAGGCCATTCATGATCCTTGCCTCTTTCCCAACACCCATGCAAGGCTTTATAATTGAGATTGTGGCCATTAAAGCTGTAGGGTCTGCCCAGGAAGCTGGACTCAGGCTGCTTCAGAGCTAAGCAGGCACCCACCCTGAGCATTCCTGCTGATTCCCTGCTGCAACTCAGCCAGTTCATTCTGGACTTCGCTTTCTGCAGCTGACAGAACTAAACCACTTTCTTTCCTAAATACTGTCATTTGAATCACTTCATTACTTATCTGCTGTCCTTAATGTGCACTTAATATTCTATTTTTTTCCTTTTTTCTTTTTCTAGATCAAATACCTAAACTGTAGCTTTCTTATTTTTAAAAAACTTTTTAATATTTGTTCTGCAATTCTTTTTTAAAGATGATTCACCAAAAATATCCCCTATACAAATTCAAAGACTGTGGTAAAACCATTTTTATTTTTTTCAAATATAATTTAGATTGCATCAGCAGTCAGCATTTCTGTTGCCAATTATACTATAGAACACATTAAGCGTATGAAAGATATTTCTCGAGGACAGATAGAAACAACTTGTATAGAATCTTTGAGACAAAAGAAATATAATTGATGCACTCCTCAGTCTCCAGCATTGATTTCTATTTATTATTACAAACTCTTCAACCCACAAAGATTGGATGTCAACATGTTATTCTGGAAGCAGAATGATTGAAGAAAACATTACCTGCATCACTTACTCCATAAAATTTGTTTACCAGAACAGGAGTCACAAGTTCACTTAAAAGGACTTTGAAGTGAGAGGGAAAAAGATGATTTAAGTGGGTTTTTTTTTTCTTTTTAATTCCTTGATGCTTTACTTCTGAGATTTGCCAGACTTCAGTTAAATAGATGCCTCCCTGACAACCAGGAATCCTAGTAATATGAGTGAAGTGGTAAAGTTGAGTTTACCTAAACTTCGCTGTAGGTAGAATGGAGCTTTGGGCAGGACCACTTTTATCAAGCGCAGCTAGCTGACTTTGAAATCCCTCCTGAGGAGCAGTGATCAGTGGGTCCTTCTCACATTCGTCTAATTTCCAAGCCTTGATGTGACATATGAAATAAGAAGAAAGTGCCAACAAAAATCAATGTGTCTAAATAGTCTTGCTTGGAAACATACCTGTCAGGGACTTAACTCAGAAATTGGGTGGGATATTAGATCTGATATATTTTTTGTTGTGTTTTTTTTTTCTTTAGAATGATTTTTTTTGTACCTGCAGCAAGAAAAAGGCAGAAAAGCTTCTTCTTAGCTAGCATGGAGGAAAACAGAGGGAAACGGCGCCTTGTTAAAAAGAATTCAAACCTGTAAATACAAAAAAAATGGCCATTGTTGCTCATCCTCACACTAGGCTTCTATTCCCTTCCATATTCATGTGCTTCTGATAAACGTGAGTATTACTACATTGCTGGAGAATCATAAGCTTTAAAAATGTATTAACTGAAAATAAATCTCTAGGGAGTTAGATTACTATATATTTTAAGTTAAGAAAGTATAATATATTACAAATTATTCCTCTTTAACACTAATAGTTTTACCATTGAAATTTGTAGTAGGAGAAATTAATATTCAACTGAATTTTTAACACGTTTTTCTTCTATCTGGTTCTCTATAGAAATATGGTATAAAAGATCCATATCTAGAAATTATCTACCAATTGTTTTTTCTATTTTATATACTCTTCTATATACTCTTACTTTTATATACTCTGACCACTAAGCCTTTAAATAGAAAGATAATATATAATTCAAAATTTAAATACTTCTCAGAAAACAAAATGCCTTGCTTCACAAGCTGAAGAAATAAGTTTTATTCTACAGATTATAAAGTTCAAAAACTACTTAATCACTTTTCTGAATAAAAGGCATTCTTTTAATAAAACAACCACCACATCAAGAAAAATTAGCAATCTTAAACATATTGTGATCTTTGATGTGTCCTTTTTGAAAAATATACAACTTGTCAAAAAATTACAAAAATGATTGTCTATGTTTAAACAAAGCAGTAAAAGCTGTTCAAACTCACATTCACACATAAATGCATTTTCTTTTCAAAGGATACTTACCCTTTAAGGGGACATATTTAACCTCATGACACCATAAAATTCCATGCATGCAAAGTTATTTGTTTTTATTTTTCTGACATTCATTTTTGACCAGAAATTTTCCATGGGCTTCATTATGTTATTCAATGAAAGGCATAGGCTTTAAGAGTTTAATACCTTGATTAATATGAGACAATCTGTTCTAAAAATAATATTAGTGTTGGCATTTTGTAGCAAATTACAGAAGCTCAGCAGACCTGCTCTTTCTGTGGCTTTTTCAATCCCCTGTGAAAATGTGTTGAACTACCAAGTTTGAACACTAGCTGGGTAGTAAATGAACTTTCAGATGGGAGAAGGGTGTTTGTCTACAACGTGACAGCAAGGTGAGGAGAGGGGGTTCCACTAGAGACTCAAGACGTTTAGCCACCGTGATTATGGGTGCTGACAAATAAGGACCAAAGTCCACTGTCTGGGAAACACTCGCAGACCCAACTGCTCGGAACAGTCTTTAACCAGCTAATTTTAAAAGACCAAAGACTATGCTCTTTCCAAATAGCAATGGTTACAGTTTTGCTGTCTAACTAACAGTGCATTCCCCAACACAGAGGTGCTGTTCTCATAATTTACCTGGAAATTCTTCTGCCAGTCCAGATCAATCAAATTTTTACAAATGACTGTTTACATTTTTTTTACAAAACTAGTACACGTGTTACAAAACTAGCAACATAAACTTTTCTTCATAAAATTAATAACATAAATGCCTGACCTGTAAAATCATGTTTCATTGGAAGAGAAAAATAAACAAATGAACTTCTATTACAGTTTTTAAAGCACTTTATAAACTTAAAAATTCTGAAATATGTTCCCATTTACAATGTGACAACTGTAAGGGAGAAAGTGATGCAAATGTTCAATATGGGATCCTCATACTTTGCGTTAGGCTACCTTGTAAACAGCTAGAACAGCACACATCTAAATGCCAGCGATCAAAAAAGAAAAGGTACAGTTTGGGGGGGTAGTAGGGCAAACATACACCCTAAAACAAAGACATATCAGAGACATCAGAAACTTGAAAGAGTGATTCTCAACTATCAATAAACAAATGACAATTTATTTTTGTGAAATACGATTTTGAAAAGAATCTTGTTCATTATTTATTTTCCAAAACTGACAGAATAGCTTACTGTGAATCATGCTATAAACAATACTTATATAAAACGCTGATGTGTGGCACTGTTTGTGACATATTGAAGGTCAATTGTGTGAGGAACCAAAGCAACAGACCCATCAAAGAGCAGTAAATGGAGGTCTTTGTCTTTTAAGTTATGAAGAATGTGTATGTGTTTGATTTTGGCAGTCTTTAGTCCTGCAGATTTCTGGGCATAAGACAGATGGCAGTGCAAGCAAGCTAGAATTCAGATCTTCCTTCTTTCCCTCTGGGTCTAACTCCTATTATCCACTTGTAAATTAACCTGTCAATTTATCAATCAACACCATCTTGATTCTCCCCTGTTCTTCAGCCCAGCCTTGCAGTGAATTTGCCTCGTAAATAACTGGGAGCCCCGTGTTTGTTAGTATTGTGAATGAGTTTATTATCACTTTGATGGCTGCTATGAATCACAAATGCTGCTGAGAGGCTGATAAGAAAAAAGTACATGCACACATTAACAGGGTTGAAACTATTTTAGAGATAAAAGATGGAGTAACTGTGATAGCAAATCATTTAAATTGAAAAAAATGACTAAAAATTGTGTGTGTGTGTGTGCATGGGTGTGGGTGTGTGTTCTGGACAACCCCCTGCTTCAAGTAAAAGAGAAAGAGAAAGAAATGAATCGAGTTTCATTCGTGCTATTCAAAAAAGTATCGGCCAGACAACATTGGGGCACAGCTGCGGCTCTCCAACCCTGCAGGAAAACTGCTTTCTTTACTGCTTTAGTTACAAACTTCACCAAACACCAGGCTCTGCTCTTCGCTAAACAGACACTTGGCCAGGTTTATCTTTTTGATGCCTTCTGCAAAGTGAGAAAAAAATCCAAATTTTCTATGAATGATATACAGAAGACTAGCAATAACAATTAAGAAAATCAAGTACTTTGATAAATGTAACACATTAATCCACAATTAATATTAAAGTGCTAATTATCTTGCTTCCCTTGTCAGTGAAATAGTTACTTATTTGATATGTAAAAATCACATTTAAGTGATTTTAAGTTAAAAGGTTTTTAACAAATGCAAACATACTAAATCTGCCTATAGCTAACAAAATTTTATCTTGTCTACAATTTTTAGTGAGAAGTTTCCTTAACGTAATTCTTTTTATATTTTAAAATATTGTACTAATAAAATAAATGTTTTTAAAGAGTATATATCAATAAATTCTGATTATTAGGACCCGTTATTAACTCAGTTATTTGAAAGACTACATGAAATCTACTATATTTAGGACTACTATGAAACTATTTAATCATATACATAATTTTTACAGCATATAGAAAGTAAATATAAATTTAAGACTAAACATTTTTAGGTTCTTGTACATGTTTTCTTTTAACTTACATTTTATATTTTTAAGTATTTATTTCATTTTTAATTACAATTATAAAGAGTATTTCAGCATTCTCAAGTTGTAAGCAAGGCTTTTGTTGGAAAAGTCTCTCTATATGGATCCTAAATATAAACAACCACATTATTTATTTAAAATAATAGAAAGTCAGATGTCATATATTTATGAAGTTTTCATTATATAAAATACAAATCAGTTGTAGGTGATATTAAAACATGCAGTTTCCTTCTTATGTTATTTTCAGCAAATCAACCAGAGAAATGCTGGGAAGTATAACAGATTGTTAAAGTTCTCAAACTTGTAAGTCTGAAACTAACTGTTAGTTGTTACATAGGCAATACTTTGGCACAATTAAGATACTCCGTAAAAAGGGAATATTCCCTGAACGTTATTGTGCCCAATATGTCATCAGTAGAAATGTGATAAAAAATGAAACTATTTGTTAGAATGCAATTTAGAGAACCTGATAGGTTGCCCATTTTATTCAGTTTATAATTAAGATAGTGTTTAAATCTGAAATGAATTCTATATATGCATGTTCAATAGACTATAGCTCAACAATAAGAATGGAATCACATCTCATTTTATCGTAAATTGTGTAATAAGCGATAAGGTAAAAACTAGGGCTAAAATCCTTCCAGCAAAAATGAAACAGAGCGACCTCAATTGCCCTAATTCATTCTGCTTTTTTTCCTTTTTTTAAAGTCTCTTCATTTTCCCTCTGTTCACATTATTAGCTTACACATGAGTGCATTATTAGAAAATAACAAAGCCAAACAGAGAGACTTCGAAGGAGCCGAGAGATAGGTTCCTTCTACAGCTGAAAGGTATTCTCATTTCATTTGTTAGGACTTGCAAAAATAGTTTTATAGCCAGGGAGGGACAATGACCTTTCTCTTTCAACAAGCTTGGTGGTTGGTCTTTTGATGGAAAAACTAGGGAATACAACATCTGGTAATTTGTGTTACTGAGCTTAGCTAAGGTCTTAACGATGTAAGCAGATTATTCTTGAAGAAGAACAAAAAAAATTCCGGAAGACTCAATGGACTATTTAAAGTTATTAGGCAGTGCATTCTAGCACTTCAAAACTCTTTTCTGATTCATTTTCCCTTTAAAGCTATGCCTTCGAAGTATTTTTTTTTTTAGATCTACCTCTTTCCAATTCCAGTTGACTTTTTTGGTGGTCCACAGCTGTTTTGTCATTCACTCTGCCCTCTTTTTTTATTTTCCATTACAGCAGAAATGATTACTTTGCTGATTAAATTTCTCCTACAGAACTTTAAGAAGCTGTCCTCCACCTTCAGGAGTCATTGCTTCACTAGAATCGTCGAGCAACATCAAATAGCAACAGCCAGGCTTGAGCAATTTTAAAGAATAGAAAAATGTGAACGGGAGCAACACATGGAGAGAGAGAGAGAGAGAGAGAGAGAGAGAGAGAGAGAGAGAGAGAGAGAGAGAGAGAGACCCACTCAGACTCCGGGCAAAAAAAGACACAGAAAAGATGGTACTAAGCTGTAGTTGGCCTAGGGTTCTTTTTCCGCATGCATCATGCATCATATTAAAATTACTTCCAAAGTGTGTGTTTCTCACTCTAATGTAAAAAAATGGATTAGGGCTCAGTTGCTTTATTTGCTTTCTCATTGTAAGGAAAAAATAAAGATGGATTTTCAAAGCCTGGAAAGATTCTTCGCACCTTTCTTAAAGGTAAAACATATTCTATAGGGGAAGTCAGAAGATAAATATTAACTTGAGTGCTCAGATTATCACATTTAACTCTGGCTAAAATATACTACTGCAATTGAAAGTTTTATCTCAAATGATAACCAAACTCCAGTGCACAAAAGGCAGACTCCCAGGTTGCAACCCACCTGGAAAGTTGGAAGTATGGGATCAAGGGGTCTGCAGCCTGGAAAGGAGCTAGCGTGTGCACGTGCACGCAGACCTGCTCTGAGATTAGCACATCGCTCTGCAGTTAAGGAATGAGGAAAGCAATAGCATTCCACAGAAATTTCTGTTTCTTCAATGGTCACCACCTCTGTGGATGACAGGATCGCTATTTCTTCACGTCAAAACGTGCCATAGACAGCAAAATGTGGCACTGTAAAAGAAGAAAGAAAAAAAAGAAAGAAGAGGAAGGACACCACAAACTACTACTGGAAAAGCACATCTAACAATTTGTAATCTTAGAATAGCTACAATAATAGATCAAGTTAATATAATTTCCATTAACATATAGACAAACCTTTGTATGTTGATTCATACTACAGTTAGTACTGAGGATAATTTCCCATGTTACAATATTTTTCCACATGTCGTCTGGACTTTCTAGAATTTCCAGGAGTAGGTCAGTGTCATGCGCAACATGATTTCAGCTCAGACTATTTGAAGACTGCAGTAGGTTAGATATATTTATATTCTTTACTGTGCATATTATATTAACTTCAGGTTTGTCTTCTTTCATTCTAATTTTATCTTGTATGAATCACTTATAATCAAAAGTTGCATTAGGTAAGAAGGAAATAATATTTTTAGCATATTTAAAGGATTGCTTTTTTAATTAATTTCATCGGTACATTTTAGGTATACAATATAATGACATTCATCATTGGAAATTTGCACCTTTACATAATCTCTCTTGGTTCTTATTTTTTCCCCTTTCCCCTACCCTCCCTTCAACCTCTCCATCCCTCCCTATTTAGGGGAAAGGATTGCTTTTTAATAACATGGACATTTAAGCAAATATCTTTCAAATAGAGCTGAAGTCCATACTGATTACTTCAATTTTATCAATGTTTTTCTGACATTGTTTTTGCAGTGACACTATTTGAAGTTAACAGAAATGTTTGGCCATTTCATATTTTCAATTTATTTTTATATTTAATAGACTTTTTAAAAAATTATGTATAATTTATTCAAGTTTACTGTTTTTCTTGTCATTTCTAAGATTCAAAATGCTTCAAGTTAGCTACATTAGATATCATGAGCATGTGGTAGTTTTTTCTCCATTAGATCTGCCAGTTTCAAATTCAAAGCAACATTTGTGAATTTCTACTAGAGGGAAAAAAAAAAGTCCATTGTGATTATAAAAGTAACTGTATAATGAAGCTATTGACAGACAACCAATTGTAAAAAGGTGGCCATTAAAAAGAGAAACTGATGAGATCACAGAAAGAAGAAAAAGTTTCTCCTTCAAACTAATCTACCAAAATCATCACAAAAATTCCTCACTTACCAAGCGTAAATTTTCACCGCACTTGGGATAATTTTTTCCCCTTTGTGTTAAAACTTAGCACCCTGCCCTATGTTAGTGGCAGATGCATTTCTGAATCAGTAGTGTGTTTCTACATCAGGTATGGAGATAGAGCCCCTGTTCTGGAGCCAGTTTGTGATCTGATGAACAGTGCTCCATAAATGTGATTTGATGATGAAAGTTTTATTACTTTTAACTGAAACCATCTATATGATTTCAGCTTCTTGCTGTACATGTCCATTTCTTCATAAAGGACTAGGAAGATGGCCAAACACAGTGCATATGAAGCCAAGTATTGATTAATTTCTCTCCTTGATGCCATCAATATCTAGTCATGAACCTTTTCACCTTCTTTTCCGTTTTGTTCCATTCTGAATTGACTTTATCACTGTATTCTTAGAGCCCTACTCTTAAATTATACCTGCTTTACCATGCTGCCATGCTAAAGACTTTGACTGGCCATAGCATACTCTCTAAAACCTTAGGCTGATATTTGGGGCTGTTTATAGTCTGAGGACTACCCGTCTTTCCAGGTTTTTCTTCTATTTTTTTCTAGAAGGAAGATCATGTAGTAGAAAGACCAGACGTGAATTCTGGAAGTTGAAATTTGATCTTAGCTCCTGTTATGGTTTGTGTTTAGATGTCCCCCAAAGCTTCATACAGATGAGGTGGGACTTTCTTTTTCAGATGTAGTTGAATCCAGAATGTGTGATGCTGGGGTTAAGGGTGTGATTAATAAACCACTACACATGAGAGATTGGTTTGCCACACCCTAATCCTGACAGCCTGAATAAGATAAAAAGGGAAGAAAGATGTTAACCTCTCTCCCACGTTGCCTTTGCCACCTTGGGCACGCCATGTTGTTTCTCTTCTGTGATGCCTCTTTGTCATCCCTCTCTTGGAGTTGGCTGATTATGGACTGAAACCTATGAACTGTAAGCCAAATAAATCTCTTCCCCTTTAACTTTGGGTGCCTGGTGTTTTGTCTCACCCACTAGAGAGATGTAACTAACACAGTGCCTTATGTGGATGTCTTGATACATTGGGTAACTCACTTAATCTCTTTGAACTTTAATTTCTACAGTGCTAAAATTGACAGCTGGTATCTACAGCCCAGATGTATATTTTGCTAAAGACAATTTACTTCATTCTTTTGCACTGTCTTTGTGGATCTTTGCTGCCCCATCTATAAAAGCAAGGTCATGGTGCCTATTACAACATACTGCTAGTGGATCAAATGGGGTCATGGATGTGGAATCCCAGGCCAGTGTTTTTTAAAAGAGATAGTCCTCATAAAATTCTGTTCAATTTCAAACTGAATGATTTGACTATATCCATCTTCTGATTTTTGTCATTTCAATAACTACAAATAAGTTCTGTCTTAGTCCACCTTTAATCCTTCATCTTCTAAAATCAATTTACCTTCCTTCTGTGTCTTGAGACATCTTACAGATCCTCCAAGACTAGACCCAAGTGTATTTGTCTTCATAAATCATTCCCTGAATCCTTTAAGAGTCACTGACAACACCAGCAACGTCTGAATGGCAACAACATATTACTGGGCCAATAGAAAACTTGAGATCTTGGAAAGGAACCATACTTTCTAGGTGAGAAAACCAGAAACCAGAAAGTTTATATGATCTATTCCTGGCCAGAAAGTGAACAGGAGACAGGAACAACCCTAGCTCTCCAGATTTTCAACCAAGTTCCTTTTTCTACTCTTTAAGATACTCTTTAATTCACCATATGAAGCTTTTCTTTTAAAGTTCAGTATTTCATATGCAAAGTTTACTTTTCTTTTCTCGATTGGAAGACTCATGAACTAGGGAACAGTGTCTCACAAATGTGTGCTTGTCTATCTTGGTGCGGCCACCCAGTGCTTTACAACTGTCAGTGAATGGTTGGAATAATCAGAGAAAGGAAGCTGGACAACTTCTCATGATCCAAGTTTCCCACAATTTTCCAAGGGCTCAAGGCACACCTGCCTTTCTCCTGTTCTTGCAGAATTTTTAATGCTTTAAAGGTCCAAAAGTTAAAATTTATTTATCTTTACTATAACCAGACATCGGCCTGAACTGTTGTAAATGGCTTAACTTACTTAAACCTTACAGTATTTTGAGAAGTTTACCAATACTGTCAATCACATTTTTACAATAGGAAAACGAGCCTGAGGGATTTAAATAACTCATCTTATGCCACCCAGATAAAGAAGATCAAGATCCAAAGAAGATCTCTCTTAGCTCACAACCATGATGCCCTCAACCAGCAGGATGAACCAATATCCAAAGCCCACCTCCGCTGCCGTGGTTGGATTTATAATACTCTACATCAAATATGCACCTGTTGTCATTACCTAGCACAGAAATACATATTAAATCGCACGAAACATCCTATTCTACTAACATTCTATCTCAATTGCTAATTACCTTTGGAAGCCTCCCTGGTCTTGACCACAGTAGTCATTTTGATCCTTTCAGTGCCATCCATATAGTCTGCCTGTTGTGAAGTCATCCGATACACAGGTTTTTCTTATACTGTTTCTCAAATTTGCATTTAGGGTTCTGCTTCTTTTTTTTTTTTTTTTTTGGTACTGGGTATCCAACTTGGGGCCTTACACTTGCCAGGCAGGCGGGGGAAACACTGAGCTAAATCCCCAACCTCACAGGGTTCTGCTTTGCTTTCACAACTACCTTCAGCTACCCTAACAGTTATTTCTCATTTACCTGGGCATCTTATTCCAGGTTCCCCATTTTATTTCCTTCTTTCATACAACCATTATACCTTACTGTGCACTGCCATGTGATACATACAGTCTTGCTCAAAGGGAAGTAGGCATGGAAATTAAGGCATGCAATGAGCTGTTAGAGGATGTGTGAGAGACTTCTTTTCAGGGCACAGTGTACAAAGTGGGTTGTTGTCACATCACCTGCTTATTAAAGAAAAGGGCCGGGAAGACTTCATGGAGAATGAGTCACTTGATGAAAACTAAGCAGCTCCCTTCTCTTTTGACAAATAATTATTGAAACTGTTTCCTTAAGAAACTTCTTTAGATAAGTTGATCCCCACAGTTCCCCCACTACAACGCCCTTCTAAGCATGTTATTGTTTACACTTTGGAAGATTTTGGCTCCATACAGATGAATCTCTGCACCTCGAGTTCAGAAAGCAATGCATCCATGAGAACAGAACAAAAATACTACAAACTGAGCTACAAGACCAGCTTCATTTGTTTGCTTTCTATGCATCCTGTCTTTTTGCTTTTGATATAACAAAATATGTCAAAACATGTAAAATATGAAATTCAAAAAACCAAGATGCATTATGTAAAGGTACAATTCCCAATGAGAAATGTAATTGTGTTGTATACCTCCAATGTACCAAAAAAAGAATTTAATACAAAAAAACAAAAAAGAAATTCAATGTATAGTTCATGAGCTCTCGGTTATATAAATCAAGAAACTGTGGGCCTTATCGCAAATGTTTAAATCTGAAAGGAAGCTAAGATATATGCAGGTTGCATACAGGTGAGAAAAAGGAGGAGTAAGGAAACCTGAGGTTGAGGCGAGGTTGTTGACTTGAGATCTCAAACTTCATAGTGGTAATAATCAGAAAATCGGGAGAAAAGTGAGATTCAACAGCTTCCCATTATAATTAAAATATAAATACATATTTTAATGCATTTTATTTTTTACATAAAAGGTTCAGTAAAATTTGGATAAAGTACAGTGATTTTAAGCAGTAAATCAATCTTATTAACAGAGCACAAGGCTGGCCAAAACCACGAGGCAGCCTGTTTTGCAACATTTACGTGATAACAAATTAAACCTTGCAGGGGAACTTAAATCATCCTTACAAAGTCTTTCTGTGATCCTAACACATAGAAGCTAAGAGCAAAACAAAAACCAAGGAAACAATTATTTTCGATATATCCTTATGTACATTAAAATATAATGCAGATCCTCAGGGTAAAGTGTCGCCAAGGAGGAGACCAAGGTTGAAAGTGGGGTGGAGTCAGGCTTGGCCAGGGTCTTCCCTGGGCTGTGGCCTCCAACCACAGCCCAACAGTTTGAAACTGGGCTCACTTGCAGCACAGTGGGTGGGGGCGGGGCAGAGGCCCGCGGAATTTCTTCTCCCAGAGTCTGGCTTGTGCGTGTAATGTATTTTAGATCACTGGTGGTGAACCCACGGCATGCGTGTTATTGCGTTTTTCTTTTAAGACAAAAGATGTTAATGTATGAGTTGTTTTTTTTCTGAACTAAAGCCTCAGTATTCAGGTTTAATTGCAGGGTTGGCACTGTGTGATAAATAAGTGTGTTTTGGGGTTGCAGTTTGGGCATTCAATCTCTAATCACTGTTTTATATTATGCTTTAGTCTTTTAGTGCAGCATATTTTTCGAGCACATATTTTCATATGCACATTTTCTCCCTTGATTATCATAACTTTGTAGGTCAATTCTTTTATTTCTTGTTTTTGTATTTGTTTTTGTGGTGCTGGGATTTAACCTAGGGCATGTGACATGCTAGACAAGACCTCTGAGCGTTCCAAGGTGAGCATCTTTGAATACTGCCATCTTACAAGTAAAAACATTGAAGGTTTAGGTGGATTCAGTGCTTTGTTCAATATCACAGTTTTAATAAGCAGGAAAGATAGAACCATGATCCTATTGTTGCAGACAGCTTCACATGTGTAACTTTCATCAGAAGGAGGGAGATATACACATAGAACCCAGTTTGGAAGACCTTTTTTGAATCACTGTATGTCAGAGTCTATGCTGGTCCCTCCCTCATGAAGCTTTCAACCTTCCAGGAGACTTTGCAAACCAAACAGGTTAGTTTCAATTAGAGAAGCTGAAAGCCTGCAGTATTCCAGTATTCCTTCTGTGGTAAGAGCAATCATTTCCACATAAAATAAAGAGGTATCAGAAATCTAATACAATTATTCCAAATATGCAAAGCTACAAGGTAAAATGGTCCTTCAGTGTTAAGACCAATTGTGTATAGATGAAACAAAGAAATAATAAAAATCCAAGTTAATTTAGTCCTGAAATTTCAGACCATTAGCTGCAGTGAGGACCCCGTTTTTTTTCTCTAGGAAACAATTGAGCAGTAAGATACCACCTACAATGAACCAAGATAGTGACCCAAACCCAGGACTGGGGAAAAGTACTAGTAAGCGCTAAACTTAGAAAACAACTTTTACAATATCCAAGGGTCTGCACACCACTATTCTACCCCAGGGATTTCTATTACAAATAGCAGAGTGGAAGTAACTGCCACTCAATATGCCATCAAACAAAACCAGGAGTGGGAGCCATGGCTGCATGTGCCTAGATTCTGTCAGTCCACTCATGTTACAGGACCAGGACAACACAGAGACCAGGGATAATTGTGAAAATAACCTTCAAGAAACTTGTGCCTGAAGTTATTTTGGATTCTGATCCTCTAGCAAATGGAAATCTTACATTTTTTAAAATTCAAGACTATTATTTTGTAAAGAGTAAATGTTTATAAAATGGTTACAGACAATTTGCATTTCACCCACTTATATAAAATCAAGATTAAAGCATATGCCAGGATTAAGTTTGAAATCCAAATTTTATGGTGTTTATCAGATGCACTACAATACCTGGATGGTACAACTTAGTAACTATACAACACCCAGCTGTGCCACTACCCCTGTCTTTGAAAACAGAGAGAGCAGGAAAACAGTCAGATTGAAAACTTATCGACTGATTTTCATTTGTTTTTAATCAATTTGCTTCATTTCCCCGTTTAAGGCAACTGCCAATTTAGAAGAGGAACTAGATCATCTGCTCAGGGTATGGCAAGCATTTCTTAAATAATTCACGGGAAAAAGTGCAAAAATTTACCCTGTTTTTGTGATATGAAAATGCCTTGTTGCTTTTCTGGGCTTCTAAGTAAATTCATCCAGTTGACTGTTTTGGTTTCTTGAGACTCAGAAGGAGGAAAGTCTTCTGAAATTTGAATCATACTTCAGATCCCTCCTGAGTAGTTAAGTGCACACCCACACACCCAACTTTTTCCATAAACACCACATGCACAGTAAAATTAGACTTTTCTACCAAGATAGTGGGGGTGTTGAACATGCACCACCAGAGAGAAACACTTCTTTCTTTTTACAAGATGTAGTGATAACTTAAGGCTTCTTCTGTAGAATATATAGCTCTGGTCCTCTTCACTGTATAATTTGTCTTTGCTAATAGTTCCTTGTTCTTCATTGTTCATGCAATTCAAATCCTCCATTTCAATTAAAAAATGTGGATCTTAAATTTCAGTCTGATACTTGAATCTCTCATTCATCAAGGACTTTATATTCCTTTCTGTTCCATACTAGATGGCTTTATGTTGGTTAATTTTGTTGATCTTTAATGCCAACATCTGAAATCTTGCCTTGGATTGGACATAATTTTATGTGAGCTGAGTTCCTTTCATTCAAAATTCCCTCTTCTACATAGAAAGTTTAAAAATCATTAAACATGCTACATTCGTATTATGCAAACAAATTTTGTAGATGTTTAGACACTCTTATGAAGAATGCAGGTCCCCTTTGAATTGTCTATGGTCCTACAAGGACCAAATGTTTCAGGCCCTAGGGCAATGATGGGGTGGGAGTTAACTGGATCATATTCAATAAACTCCAAGACAGTATAGTTGGTTCTGCTCAAGAGAGAAGGAAGATATGTGAAAAGCTCATGATGAAACTGGGAGGGAATGTTTCATGGGTTTTCCCTGGGATAAAAGTTAGTAGGGGAAATCCATATGAGGCTACAATATGGAAGGGATAACTTCCCATGAAACCTTCTCTAGGCCCCAAGGCTGTTTCTCATCAGCTGTTTCTTTTACTGTTAGATTTGTGGACTTGATTAAGAACAGCTTTGAGGGTTTCTGCTCAAGGGGAAAGTAAGTGCTCTAGTTTAAATCAGTTAAACTAAGTTGGCCGAAGCTACCTTCTCCCCTTGTCTACCTCCAAATCCCGCCTCTGTACAAGCAACCTTGCCTTTGGATCTGCAGAACAGGAACAATGAGGAACTATTTCAACTATCAACAACAATAATAAAAATGAACAAAAAAGGCTTGGCTTTTATTTAAATAATAAGAAGGATAATTGACTGAATAAATATGGCCTATTCCTTGAAGTTGATTTTGTTTAACATTTGAGAAGAGCAGCTCACTGGAGTATGAGCAATGATATGAATATTTGTATTCATAGCTTCATCGCTAACTTCCAAATATTTTGGAAAGAATAGATTACAAAAATACCCTTTGGTTTCTAACACCAATATTAGCTCAATAAATTTTTTGCATTTCAACCTTAAACATGGAGTTTGACTAATTTTTGATGGAATTTTTTGACTGATAACATGCACATTTATTCAACAACCGTTTGTTGAGCATCATTTGTATGGCAGGCAGCAGGCCCAGGGCTGTGGAATACACGCTGTAGTGTTTGTGTGTTTGCTGTCCAGAATAGGAGCGAGAGGGGCAGTCAGCTATCCCAATGAAAAGGATTCATGAAAGATCCACAAAAAAAAGAAAAGGTTTTGTGTTTTCGTTTTAGATCTTGGCCAAGGAGCCATTGAATAACTTCAGCATCAGAGCACGTAGTCAGAACATCATCAGACAAATCACTCTAGTTTCAGTACACACAGTGGATTCCTGGGCCCTCAGGCCAGAAGCAGGAGGCAGGAGGCCTACAGCGGAGGATGGCAGGAAGCGATCAAGGAATGAGGTGCAGGCAATAAAAGAGAATGGGAGCAAGACTGAGAGAAGATAAAGAGGCATCTTGAAATATGGTCAGATGTCTCTCTGAATGACAGAAAGAGTGGGAAAGATGAGACTAGAGTCATTTCTGTTCCTCACACTCAGAAAATTAGATGGAAGTTGTCATTTATCATAAAACAAAATAAAGAAGGAAAACTTCATTTGAGGATAAGATAATGAATTCTGATTTGCACATGAATGGAAAATTCTACAAGGATGTGGACAAATTTGTCCTAAGTGGAGCATTCCTAGGCCTTAACGTGGCTGGGACACCACCAGTATATCTCAGGGACAACCAGAGGAAGCCTTGGCTGTGTATGGCTTTGTGCAGAAATCTACTATAAGCCACAGAGTATAGTAATAAAGAGCACAGACAGACACAGTATCTAATTGCGAAGGTTATACGTTTACTCTGATGTTTACTTGCTGTATAATTAGAAGCAGTCATTAGATCTTCCTGAGCCTCAGTTGGTCTGTCCAGCAGGAAATACAACAATGTTATCCACTCATAGAGTTTGGATAAACAATAAAGTACCCCATATAAGGTATCAGTGCATGGTTAATGGATGCTAGCCTTATTGTTATTCCTAATATTGCTGTTATTGTTATTATCAGAAAATGAAGACTGGACCCTTGTGTAACATCTATATTTAAAGCACAAGCAATAAACACAGATGAAGCTCAATATCAATGCAGGTTTTGCTAAATGAGAAGTGAATAGAGCACATAATCAATCCTTCCTTATAGATTGTATTCTAGGTCTGATCTTGCCATTCATCCTACCCCAGAGACTTTTCCTCTTTCAGTCTCAGGCAAATCGATTTTATGGTCATTTGGGAAATTCTCTGGCTCACTCATTTGGTGATATGTGGACTTGCCACATTTGGCCTATCTCAGTTCGAGGATCATTTATGAGGAGACAGCCAATTGCAGTTGCACTCACGTGCAATTTGCCATTGCTGACAAATTCCCGGGACTTCAAGTGGCAGGAGATCAACAGCCTGAAGGGCTGGGAAAACAACTACCCTTCTTGCTCCTTCAAGACAACTGGACTCTGTGTGCCCCAGTTTACTCATCTGCAAACTCTGGGGCCAAAGCATCTTTTTATTGGGACAAAAATGAACAAGAAATTAAACAACACAAATAGATGTATATTAAATTAGATAACATATGTAAAGAGCAGAATTCCAAATGTATAATTAAAAATATTAAAGTTACTTCTTTCCAATAGCTCCAACTGCAAGTAATCATCAAAACCAACACATGAAAGCATGTAATCTAGACATATTTAAGCAATTTTCCCTGACTGCAGAAAGAGGCAGATTTAAACTCTCTTGGTTTGAAATTTCCCAGAGGTGTGAACCCCATTCAGCAAGTGGGAGTTAATTCAGTTGCCTTCTTTCAAGAAGAAAGAAAAGTCTTTTATTCTCCCCCTTTTAGAAATGGCTAAAGTAGTCCCCAAGTAATGCAAGATTACAAAGCTGACACCAGAGAGATATTGGCAAGACTTTGATGAAATCTGCCACTATTTGTGTCAACAAATGTTGCCAGGTAAATGGCAACGAAGGTTGGCATACTTGTGCCAAGGGAAAGTGGAAAAAGCAGCTGCAATATTGAATATGTTGACTAAGAAAGAGCCAGGTTCTGCCATGGGAAATGGATTGTTTCTGAAATAATAAAAGACATTTTGGTTGCTAAAGCAATTATACAAAACCTATTTGTTAAGAAAAATTAACTCCTTTTCAAAACTGCCAGAAAGTTGGAGTAAGTAGAATAAAGGGAAGACAAAAAGATGAAGAAAATGTATTTGAAAAGCACATGTTCGTGCACTAAGAAATCAGAACCCCTCTCTACTGTCCAGAAACTGAGTGATATAAGGAACACACATCAAAAACAACTCCAGTTCATAGTCTTACTGTTTCCTCAGCTCCATTTCCAAAGAGCTGAACCTGATGACTTGGAGGTTTATGAAATGGTTTTTCTTCACAAAGAACGTTCGCTCAGAGTACACCCATTTGACAAACATATAATTAGTGGCAACTGTTGGACATATGTCGCCACAGTCAGGTTACCAATATGACAGTGCTCTTCTCTTCTTAAATCACAACCTACCAAGAAAGACAGATGTACAAAGAATTGTTAATTAAAGTTTCATTATAATAAAGGTTAATACATACATGCCAGGTAGTACATGTCAGTGTTTTCCTACTCTTAGTATATAAAGACCATGCTCCCTATAAGTGTATCTGATTTAGTTTACTTCGGACACTTCATGTGTTCCCGCAGAAAAGGTATGATAAGAGATCCTAGACATTCCCTTTCTCCCCTCTAAGGGTTAACAAACATTTCCCATTAAAAGGCTAAATATTTTAGGATTTTCAGACCATATGGTCTGTGTTGCAAGTACTCAATTCTCAGTGAATACAGCTCAGTGAATACAGTAGATGACATGTAAACTTACGGGTCTGACTGTATTCCCATAGAACTTTATATGTGAAACAGGTGAAAAGTAGACAGGAACTGACCCATTAGCAACTGATTCCTGATCCTACTACATAGAGAGGGATTGTCTTGAGGTGTTCGTTCCCTGCTAAGATGAGACGTTTTACAAGACAGTATCCACTAACTTTCCACTCAGTATTCATTATTCACACCCTCCCATTTCATGAACCTAAAGGGTAGGGGAGAATGAGGAGGATGTTGTTCTTCTCTCATTCACCACTCCAGTAGGTAAGAATTTCATGCAGGCATTTAAACTGTCTCAAGGTTTAAAGAGAATGTGTTAGACATCCTGCAGGGTAAGTAGCCCTATTGGATGGCTCATAGAATGATTTAATCTGTTTGAAACTTTTCCCCAGAATAACCGGCTATGTGATAGAAAGAGAATAAATAGAGTAAGAAGAGAAGAAACAGGGTAAGCAAACAAACATACAGGAAAAAGCCAAGGGGAAGAGCAAAAGAAAGAGAAGGAAATAAATACCTCGGGTAAAAAATTATTTTTACCTCCCATCAATCAAAGGCTTACTGGAGAAGAGATCTCATATATGGGTCTTGATAAAACATGACAGTGGGGGTACTCTTGAAATATGAGGTACAGGAGGTCTGGGATAGCCTCTTTAAAGACCTTTAGATATGGACAGATCATGAAGAATGCACCACTTAGTGATGTCTCTTTCATTGTTCTAGGTTCTAAATCAATACAAGCCAGACACATGCTAGACACATAGTTATTGTCCACTGCAGGCCATGCGTGGTGTAATTAAAGGCTTACCATGACAAGAAGGGAAGAGATCCCATCAGTCTAGCTTCAGAAGTTGTAAAAGCAATGGTTTGACAATCAGCAGCAGGTGGAAGTCACAAGTGGCCCAAAGAGCCAGGGACCAATAAAGAAAGGTGTCTAGTGAAAGTTTATTTAGCAGCAAAGGAGGTTTACATAGATGAGGAAGACAAGCCTTGTGTTACTGCAATCAAAGGGGTATTTCAGCCCCAAATAGAACCCACCTTTTATGTGTCTCATTAGAAAACAGATACTCATATTTTCTCTCTCTTCTCTTATGCACCAGTTTTGGCATTGAACAGGGAGCAGAGGGCTTAATTCAAGGAGTAACATCAGTTGAAACGTTTCAGAGGATATGGCAATACTTTTGAAGGAGGGGAACACAGGTATACCTAAAAGCTAGAAGATGTGTATCATTATTTAGAAGCAGAACATCCCCTAAGAGCTTTATGCGTTCAGAGGTCGGTTTGTTGGAATGTGACTGAATTCTGGGCTACTGGACTCTAATCTATCAGTGGGTTAATCCAAAGCTGAAGGTGCTCTCAGGAGGTGGGGCCTGGGGCATGACTCGAAATGGTGTATCTCCTTCCAAGACTCTTCCCTTCTCTCCTTTTCTCTCTGCTCCCTGGCTACCATGACAGGAGCAGCTTTTCTCTGCCAGAAACTTTCACCAAACCCTTCCTGCCTGGGAGCCAACCATTAACTGAATCTTCTGAAAGTTATGAACCAAAACAAATGTCTCCTTTAAACTGTGGGTGTCAACTATTTTGCCCAAAGGATGAAAAAGTGACCAAGACAACGTGGGCATGTCTTAAGCTCCTGTTTTCAGGCTCAAGGTCTTCAAAGTCCTAGAAGAACAGCAGTAGATTCTAACAGTTTAGAACTTTAACTAAGAAGAGAATAATTTGAGCTAATGTATCCTGAAAATGTCAACCCCATGCCTCGAGCAGGGTGGGTCTTTGCTCCGATCGTGATTTATTAAAATGTCTCTGCCACCTAGACAGCCCTGTGTCCCCCGGAAAGTTGAGGAAAAAGGTCCCCTAAAGAGACACTCACTGTAGGACCACGTCATTCAGGACTCAGATGCCTACCAGGTAGGTGATTCTTCATCAAATCCTTTGTGTTAATTCTAACTGTAGTCAAGACTGGAGGTGTAGGGTGTTTAGGAGGGGTCCCTCCAAAACAGGCGAGTCGTTTTAAAATTAATTTTCACAGCTGCAACTACGAAACAGTTCTTCAGCGAATAAACATCCACTCTCATTGTATTCAGGGCCAGCATTCTATTCTTGTGGAATATCGTATTGTGAGTTTCTATGGACTTCAAGGATAGAGCCTCTTAACTTTGAGAATTTGCACACACTTTAATATTTTTTCAACCTAATGGGAAACAAAACAGGACAGAAGGCGACTGGATTGGGATAGGTGCACTATCGTAGGTGCTGCTCATCCCCGGGCCCTCCCTTCCCCGACATCGACTCCCCGCCCAGCAAGTGAGGTGTGCCAAGATCCCTTTCTTGGATCTGTCTGGTATGTCTTTATTTGAATGTAATTTTGACATAGAACACGGGAAAATTGCATCTTTCATTTTCAAATAATACTGGAAGATTTCCGTGCATATCTCCAACGGAAGCCAATCACGTCCTGTTAACAACAAGACCAGTGATCTGGGATATTTAATGCCGCATTGGCCCTGGAGGAAGGAGGACTCTTTCATTTCGCATACTTTGTCTCCGCCATGGAGCTGGCTGGCATAATGGACTTTTACAAGGAGCTCTGAAGCAATTGGCAATTAAGTGGTTTGAAGGGGTGCTTCTGGGCTGCTGTGAAAGGCTTCAGGTGTGAAACGCTTGTTTTCAAGAGCACTGAACAAAATGTATGGTTGCTTTCAGCACCCCCCTTGTCCTTCCCGAGGAAGGGGGAGAGCCAGGGGAAGCAAGGACACTCAAGAGCAATTTGCTATTCAGCATCTGAATGCCGGGCGCTGTCTTCCCCCCAATCCTTGTGCTGCCGGTGAGGGGGGCAGATTGAGGTGGCACAAACAGCTCTCCGCACAATGGTAGATCAAGAGAGAGGCAGGGAAAATGAGGCCCGGGAGAAAGGACGCCTGAATGCAGGGAAGACAGCTTGATTGTTAATTGTGGGTAAATGTGTTGCAAGAGTGAAAAGGGTTCATGGGCTACTTTACAGCTCTACCCAAGCAATAAGTATAGAGAGTGGGGAAATGAGGAGATGGTCCTGACCCTTTTAAGGGCTATAGTAGTACATCTGGCCCACTTGAAAAAGTAAATTGAGAACTGTTCAAAAAGGTAGGCAAATGCATATGTGTGGCCGAATCCTATTGCTTGCAAAAAAAAAAAAAAAAATCTGCCAATTCCAATTCACATGCAACGTGCACTTTAAAGTATTCGCTATTCTTTTGGAGTATTAGTCAATAGGACAAAGATAATATGCAATAAGGACGCTGTCGAATAGATAAATATTTAAAATATGACTTTTTCTCAAGAATACAGCTTTCTATTCTAGGATAAAATATATCTACATTGAAGCCAGCGCAAGGGTAAAGGAAACTTCAAACAGTCTTCATGAAGGATATTGTTCCCTTAGTTCTGTTTCATGTCACTTTCCCTCGTCTGACCTTTACTTCCAACGTATTGATTTTTTCCTAACCCAGCCTTGCTTTGCAGAAAAAAGGGGTATTGAGTCTTTGAGCTGCTTACATATCACTATTGTACATGCATCCTTAAAGGTGAAGGAGCCCCTTTCAGGAGATGACTATCTGACTGACAATGTGATTAGGATTGTCTGAGGACTTTTCATTTTAAATGTAGGAGGTCACATGTATCAATCTGGGGAAAGAGACAGAAGGGGACTCAAATCAAGTTGTCTTTTAAATGTTTCTCAAAGAGTTCTAGTTTTGCTCTGAGCAACAGCTTCTCAGATAAAGTCTATACTACAGAAAACTTATCTTTGTCAAACAAGACAGGAATTCTATAATTTTCTGATAATTTCTTTCCTGAATTCATACTTTCGATCCAAGCCGAATTAATGCTAGAGTTCTCTGGGACAGGATCTTTTTCATAGCTTTTTGGTTTCCATTGAGGATATTTATAAAACATAATTTGACCAAATTCCCAGTGAAGGGGCTGAGTTTTTGATGTGACTCATTACAGCATATAATCAGTGATACCACAGAATAGTGAGCAGGTAAAAACAGGACCACACCCTCCAGAAAGAAGGCTACTGGAATAATTTGAAGTATTACAGAATTCTGGAAATTGCTTGACGACTGACATCCAGTCCTTCCTTGCGGCCACAGGGGAGCCATAAGAGAAAGAGGGAAATGGCTCACCTTTCATTTATCCCATTCCATCCCAGAATAGTGCCATGACCTTGTTAGTAGCAGGGTCACTTGTACAGTGGACAGATTATGTACAGTGCCCTTAGGGTTGTAGGGTGAATTTTTATCTGTGGCCTTATAGAAAATCCAACTCAAGGTTGTGACAGAGCATCGCTTCCTTCCATATTTCATACCTAACAAGTTTGGTAAGTTACATGTTTATGTGTAAATTATCATCCACACCCCACTGTCTATTTCTGCTATTAACAACGGTCTGTCCTCTTGTCAGACAGAAGAAGACTTTAACACCAAGTTAAACTTCAGCATATTTAATGGCTTGTTTAAACATAAAATCTATTAGCATCTACCTATAATTTATGAGATTAAGAAAGATGAGATTAGGAAAGACTTCTTTGTCTCCAGCCCTCCCCCTTCCACAACTCCATAATAGCAAACAATACAAAGAAGCTTAATTTTAGTGTTGCTTTCCCAGTAGAGACTGAGCTTCCTTCATTTCCTCCTTAATACCTAAGGTTCAGTATTCTAGACATTCCCAATCTGAGACACTCCCTTCTGCTCCCTGTTTGACTGGTTACTGCTTCTCCAAATCAAATCGATGTGTCTTTGGCCCATTCCCACGCTTTATCCATGAGTTGGTTTTGTGTAAAGTGAGGTGGCATGAGCTTTTTCTTCTGCTAAAAAATTTGAAAGTCTACAAATGACTTAGAAAAATATCACAATCACTGTTCTTACTCTCCCAAATGTACTCCAAAATGAGAGTCACATGGTTCAAACCTTAGTTCTTGTTACAAACACACCCTGTGGTCTGAGGTTCTTCTAATTTGTAATTCTCAGGTAATTTCTCTATAAGATGGAGACAGTTTCTGGGCATGGTGGCACATGCCTGTATCCCAGCACTTTAGGAAGTTGAAGCAAGAAGATAAGATTTGTGCCAAGTGAGCAACTTAGCAACTTAGTGAGACCCTGTCTAAAAAAAAACCCAAAAAAACCCTAAAAATGTAATTCAATGCAAAGGCCTGGTTGGTTTGATCCCCAGTACTGTAGTAGTGGTAGTAATAATAATAATAGTAATAATAATAATAAGACAATTGAAGTTGCCTACTAAAGTAATAAAAAATGAGATAATGTACATGCAGAACAATGTCTTACAAATGCTAAGATCTCAATCCATGTTACCTATCCATCTGATGATCACTATATCAAGTTACAAATACCCCTTTGGCAGCCAGAATCTGTCTTCAGGACCACAAAGCTGAAAGTGCTCAGCATACTCTGCTACTGAGGCAGCCCAGACTTTCTTGGTGCCCCGACTCTGAAGTAAATTGAACTTCGTAGAGCCCAGGGCAGAGTCTTTGGCACACGAGGCTGTAGGTCAACTTCTAAAGCTGGCTTCGGTCTGCTCCTCTCCTGAGGGTTGGGATCGTCCTTGAGTGACATGCTCAGTTCAGCATCTCACTTGGTGCTATTATTGTGCTGGTTCAAAGTGGGTGGGATTTTGTGCATTTTCTTCCTGGTCTTTTTAGCCACAAGAAGTTCTTAAAAAATTGAGAAAACTCTTTCCATTCCAAGATCATCAGCAGTGGACACACTTTACAAGTAAGAATCTGCTCAGTCATTTTTCAAGCAACACACATTGTATCTAAGTCCTCATGTGCCTTTTGATTATACCCTAGTAAAACATAATTATTTATATCATCTCATCCCATTCTTGACTGTTTTTACTCTAGCAGGGGAATGTTCAATTTCCCACAAAAGTCACATACATTTTTTTTCAGTTTTCCCCAAATAGATACTTTCTCAATTCTTTATTTCTTTTTCAGAATTCGTTATTATTTTTTTCAGAATTTAATTCTTAACATTTTCTTTCTAGGACAGTGGTTGTGAACCTATGCCCATGTACTGCAGTTATCATTGAAAGCTCTAAAAGGTTTGCCATCCCTGTTCTATGATATCTTGTGTTTCCCAAAGTGTGTTCAGCATGGCTAACTTCAATGAGTTTGGAAAATGGAAGTTGAACATTATTAAGTGTTTTCCACATTTCATGTCTTCCCAGCCTTTAATATACTTATCTGAAATGTAATCTACAAGTATATAATATCTCTGCAATATTTCTAAACTTATTTTACCATAAAAACTTTCCCCATCTTTCTCAAGGGTTTAGTATTTCATATTTTGAAAATTCATATGTCTTATTCAGGGTTTCTCCTCCCTCTACTGAGGAAATCTCATTATTTCTCTCTCTGTTGTGGTTTGAATTTGGAATGTCTCCCCAAAATTCATGCACTCAGAGGTGGGGCTTTTGGAGTATGGTTGGATCATGGAGGTGCTATACTCATTTGTGGATTCATCCAATGAGTGTGCTATTGGGATGTGAGGCTTGATCAGAAGTGGGTCACTGGGAGAACTGGAAGAGTATGTCCCCAACCTCCAAGGTCCTCCCTTCACTCTCTGCTTCCTGGCCCCCAATATATGAGCAGCTTTCTTCTGGGGCAAGACCCTCCACCACGCCATTTCTGCCTTGGAGCCACTGGACTATAGACTGACAGCATGAACTCAAATAAACCTGCCTTCCTCTAAGTTGCTAGTGTTGGATATTTTGTCCCAGAAACAAGAAAAGTAACTAAGACACTCTCCAAAGCACATGTCTCCTTAAATACTTAGAATGTCTTTTAATTTTGTGTGACTGTATGATAATGTGATTTCTTCACTAAAATGTATAGACATGCTCAGTCAATGTTATTTTGTAGAAAGCCTATAAAATTTACATCATTGAATTTTACCATACACCTACAATTTTAGGTGTCCTCTCTTGGAAGATATTTTTAAATACACTAAATCATTTTAACTATTGCCCAGAGATTAATTTTTCACCATTCGAGAATCAATTTGAAATCCAGAAAGTAACATAAAAATCATTTTAGATGAAAAAAGATGAATATCCCAGATAGTGTTAGCCTTTACATACTCTTTAAGCAGACTGCCTATGAATGGATTCAGGAACTCTGTAAATGACCTAGGGTAATGTATAAAATCATGTGTGTGTGTGTGAGTGTGTTATATGTATGTGTATGTGTGCATTTTTCATTTTTCTGCTTAGAGGTTCTATAACTTTACATGGATTCCTAAAGACATCCATAACTTCAAATTTTAAATCTTTTATTTAAATCTCTTATTTTACATATGAAGAAGGTCAAGCTCAGAAATAACCTACCTATAGTTCCAGCAAGTAAATTTTACAAGTAGAATTTGCATCTATAATATTGCCTTCACTCTTCTGTCTTATTAGCTAAGTAACACATACATAACAATAAAAGTCTTGTTGGCACAAGGAACATGCCTACTATGAGGTAAAAAGTCCAACTCCTGGAACACACTTCAACTACAGATGTGACCAGCATGTGATAAATGTTTTCCTTTTTCTTTTCTTTCATTTGAGAGAGTGGTGTTAAGATTGTGATCGATTCAAGGTGGTGACAGATTTTTATAGAAGATTCTTTCCTGAGGTCTAATTATAAACCATGTACTGAGTGTGTGTACTTCCTCCAGTGTATTTTCAAATATGGACCATAAAGTATTCAGAGCCATTATGAGTGTGTGACAAGGCCAGGTAAATCAAGTTTGCAAAGCCATGCCAGTGAGAAACTGATTAAAAACGTGAACCACGTTCATGAAAAACAAGCGGTTCTGTTTCATTGCCAGTGTGTCTCCAAATCTCAGCAAGGCATTCAACACATAAATATGTGTTCCATAGATACTAGGTGTTGAACAAATGCAGTTGCTATGTTTTAAATGTGAAATGACCCTGAAGACTTGTGCATTGAGGACTTGATCCCCAGTGTAGCAATATTCAGAGGTGAGGCCCAGGGGTATGATGGGATCCTGAGGGTACTTACTTTAATGGATGTATTAGGGTTTACTAGGAAGTGGGACCTGTTTGGAGGAAATACGTCACTGAGAGGGGGTGATTTTGAAGGATATGTCTCTTTTCTTGCTTTCTGCTTCTGGGCTGCGCGAGGGATAGCCACTGTTCTCTGCCATGTCATTCCACCATAAAGTCTCTATCACACCATGGGCTTAAAAGTAATGGAGCCAGAAACCAAGTACTGGCCTGAAACCTCTGAACCAGAAGGCAAAATCTACTTTTCCTCCTTTAAGTTGTGTATGCCGCCTATGTCCAGGCTTGCCAGTGGAAAGATGATTAACACAGCTGTCTATTGACAATGTCTAACTTCAATTTCTCCAGCACACTTCCATGGGAAAGTCTTCACCATTCTTATCACCAAGGATGGGAACTATCTGTCTGGGACAATAAAATACAAATCTTATGTAGTCAGTGTTAGATTTGTGACTTTGGACAATTGCCAAACTGCAGTGAAAATAATGCGAATCCAAAGGCAATTGGCTTCAATCCACTTGGATTCACTCATTGTTTTAGTCATTGAAACAAAATTTCACTGTTTCTTGTCATGATTTGAAGTCAAAACTATCCAGAGACCCCCCAAAGAGGATGGAAAAATTCATAATAAAAGCAAATAAAAAAGAAATCCATTCAGAATATTTTAGAACAAGGCCACAGAGTAGTGTCTAGAAATGTACATGATCTGGAGAAATTGGACTTGTTAAAAGGGGCTCCTTTTCTTTGATATTTACTAATGTTCCTTAAATACTCTATTCCTCCATTTCCTCTTTCTAAACCTTTCTTCTAGTTCCAATTTAGTCCCATGTATCCATATGTGTTTCCTTCTACTTTTCTTCTCCCCATTGTTCAATCTGCTGCACCTTTCACAGGCTTGCATATAATATGTCTTATAATGGATGGCTGATCAATAGAAGGAACTAGAAATGTAGGACCCCAATGAAACCTAGGTGCCTATATTTTGTAACTGTGTGGAGTTTTTCTCTAATTAATGCAAAATGTGAGTTCAAATCTTCAGCATATATAGATGCAAAATCAGACAGTTTTTCATAGGTATTCCATGACTTAGTTTTCTTTTTGCTTTTGTTTTTGTTTTTCAGTGAAACATTGAAAAGGGAAAAAATAAAGGCTTTCTTTTCTTTTCTTCATTCTTTATTTTTATGTACCACTTTCCACTCTAGACCCTAGTCCCCTTCAGCTTGCCCTAGGGGAAGCAAAATTATAAACTCATTCTAGAAAGTGAATTTGTTTAGGAAAATTGTACAAAAACACTAGAGCTAAAATATCGCCCCAAGTCGAGGCAGAGTCTCTGTGAGAGAATTCCTCTAAGGATGTTAAGACATTTTCCAAATACTTTCCTTATTTCAATGGCACACCTGCTTTTCTATCATAATGTAGCTCATGTATCTTTTGCTTGTCTTTGTTTAGGTAATTAACAGAGTTTACAAATACTCCTTAAAATATAATTACTGTAGATTTGCCAATGAAGTTCCACAAGCTTTATGTAACAGTTTTTGAATTGTGTTACATACATAAAACTATGTTGTTTAAAAATCATTATTACTTGGTCCCACTGGTGCTGTGTAACAAAATTAGAACTGTTGGAAATTATGTAAATTTTTTTCTGAATTTACAATGGTGTTTTCTACTTCCTTTGTTCAACTCAAAATCATCTTTGTAATGTCTTATTGCACAGCAGTGGAAGCATCCATTGTCCATATTACACATAGAAATTCAATCCAGACTTTGCTACCCAGACCATTGGTTGTGGTGTTGGTTTTATGTTAACAGTTTAGCCTTCCTGCCTGTAACATTGCTCTTCTTTTGTCAGTGTCCTTCAAAGTTTCATGTCTTTGCTCCATAATGGACTGCTATTTATTACTGCAGTTAGCACATGCTGTACAACTCTTGACTTATCCTATGCATCAGTTTCATCATGTCTTCAATGAGTACAATAAAAGTACCTGGAACATCCAATATTTAGGATGATGCAGGAGGTAACTCATAGAAAGAGCTTAGTAAAAACAGTAGTTGCTTGCAACCTGCTAGGTACTTGCAGGATTACTGCCTCATAGCTGACGATTTCAACATTTTCTTAGCCGCAAATTCCCCCTTGTAATATGCATGTAAACAGAATTTCCCATTTTTATTTTGAAAGTAAGACGATAAAGTGCAAAACCCACTCAGCAGGGCTGCATTACCAGAACCCACATTTTTAAACACCAACTCAGCTGTCAAAGCACTTTCACACTGGAGTTTCAGTAAAAAGGAGGATGATGCCACCACTCCCCCAGGCCTTTGAGCTGCAGCCTTATGACTTTGAAGCCCAGTACAAAGGCTCGGCAGAGGGCAGTGGCACATGCCTTCACACACGAGGCCACACAGGCGGACATACTTTACATATCACACTTCCTGCCGCATATTCTTATCCCTCTGGGCAGCTCAGAGTATCAGGGAATTCTTTTTTACTGTCCTTTTATTTAAATGCATAATCAGAATAGTTACCAGGGAAGAAATAGAGAGAGAAAATAGTTCCAGAGAATGGAATCTTCTATTGATCTAAGAGCTGCTTTATAAGCTCTGAAAGTTTTATCCTCACCACAAAAATGTCTGGAGTCTATTATTTGCGAATTAATAAGCTGTACAAAGCAAATGGTGCTGAAAAATGTAATCTTGCAGTTTGAAATCTGGTATCAAATTTTGAGGATTTAATGCAAGAAACTTAAAAGGTATAAAGGAGTTTCCAACACTTTCTTCTTATTTTGTCTTTGACCTTCTAGTCTTTCTCCTAACCTGCACTGCCATCCTAGGCTACAACTAAGTCTCTAATCCGATGCTTCCCAGGACTGTCTATTCTTTATATTCCAGCCTCTCTCACAATCTTGGATCCCAATTTTCATCTGCCTTACATGTGGAACATCTGGAATTACATCAGTCTCAAAGTGCCTTAGCACCTCTCAGCCTATTATCCTCTTGCATTTCCTTAATATCTGCACACAGTGCCAATGCTATAAATTTTGTTTGTCTTGAAAGTCATATTGTTTCTTCTGTGTATCACACATGGACTCCTCACTCATTCTCACTAGCACCCTTGCAATGAAGTGTAGTCATATGATACCACTTTTTGATTCCTAAGTATTTCCTTTCCATCTGTAGGCTCCTTTCTCTTTGCTGGAATAAAGATGTGAGGACCAGAGTTACAGCATAGAAATGCATACATCTTGTATGCATGAGGTGATTGGCATGAGAAAGTGCTCAAAATACTGACAGCTATATCACTGGGCGGCTGTATCCATTCCAGGCCACCTGTCTAACTCTGCCTTCTTAGGACACAAAATGTCTTCTACTTGTTTAAATGAATCTAATCCTACATTTGTATCCAGTTAGTCTCAATTCTCCAACAAAAAATACATTTTTAATAAATGATTTAACAGTTTTCCTTCAGCTTCTTCCTCCTCCTCCTACAGTTTTCCAAAGGCGATATTCCTCCACGCTATCATCTGCATATCGTAATGTCTCCTCCTGCTTTAATAAATGCTTTTGGGTAACTTCATAGAACGATTACCATGGCATATTAGCACAAAGTATATTGGAAAAGCAACCTGAAATTATGAATTACCATATTTTATTTCTCACCAGATGTCTCAAAAATGTTAAAGGTGCATGCTATTCACTGATTTCATGGAGGCAGGGAGGTAGACATGCGCTCACATATGAAAGGGTGGCTCAAGAGCTTTAGGCTAGGGATTCATACTTCACTGGACATATTTTCCTACACAGATCCAACTCTGGTAGCTCTGGTCATGGAAAACACTTCGCGGATTTCTTCTCTCTTTCATCCAACTGATTTCTAAGACCCACAAGAAAAAAAGATGGGCGAGGGGAGTAAAGAAGGAGAAGCAGAGTAAGTGTTCAGAATATAGCCAGGACATGAGACTCTGCATAGCTTTGGGGAAATGACTTGGAGGCACCTGCTTCAGGCTCCTTAGTTTTAGATCATGGGCTGGTCCAGTGGTCTTAATGGGAACACCAGGGTAGTCAAGTCAAGAAAAATGGCTCATGTGCAGTTAGATGCCAATTCCAAGTGAAATTTAAAAAAGAGAAATCATCTACTTTTTGCTCAGAGAGTAGGTAGCTACATTGCACCCACAAGCAACATATGTTGTACATATTGAACCCTGGGCTTTTACACTAAGCCACATTCCCAGCCCTTTTCCATATTTCATTTTGAGACAAAATATCACTAAATCACTGTTTCCCAGGCTGGGCCTGGAACTTATCCTCCTGCCTCAGCCTCTCAGAGTGCTGGGATTAGAGGCATGTACCACTGTGCCCAACTCAAAATGAAATATTTTAAGAATAGTAGCTGTACTGGTGGCACATGGTTAAATACAGTCCAGGTTTCCTGTCCTGTTTGGTTTTCTTTGTCTGCCTGCCCTTCTTCAGAATATTGAGTGAATATATGAATGAAAAAGTCAAGGAAGCCAGTCAAGGTGCAATGAAGTCAAACAGGTAGCGGATAAGGAAAACGATTTCATGTCAGCTGTCAATCATTATCTGGTCTCCATTGTCTTTCTGGAGAGCATACTTCATGAAATATCCTTTCTGCACTCGTGGCACCTGTGTGCAGCATTCCCAACAGGAGCAAATCCCCAACAAGGTTGAGGGAATCATCTATTCTTATTCAAGAGAGACAGAAATGACAGGAGTTGCATGAGAATGGGCACTTGTGATTGACAGTGAACTTCTGTAGAGCAATAGCTACATGCCAAATGCTTTGCCAAGATTCTGTAATGTAATGCTAAGAAGTAGGTACTATTCTTTTATCCCCCTTTCACAGGTAAGCAAACTGAGCCATTGAGAACTTACAGGCTTCTGCCCTGGGTCACAGGGCTGTCAAGTGACAAAGCAGGATTAGAACTCAGGCGGGAGGTGGTCAGACCCTGTGCCGTTAACCACTAAGCCCGTATGGATGGAGGAGGTGCTTATTTGGGAAAGCAAACATGGCTGACCAAAGCTGCACACAGACCACCACAGTGAGGGGCCGAGGAGCTGGTTTACAAGGGCAGCCTGAGAAGGGAGCAGAGATGGGAGTTCGGGGCTAAGAGGTCCTTCAGCCTCCTGAGAGAAGATGGAGGGGCCAGGGCTGTACACCCCCAGCTCGTGGAGCTGAGAGGGAATTAGATTCGATCCCTTGGAGGTTTCAGGTATTATCCACAGCAAAGTTACCATCAACGGCTTCCTACTTCAGTCTGCTTGAGTGTGAGTTCGAAGATGGTGTCAGCTTCGAGAATGACCATACTCAGTAAATAAATCTGAGCGCACATCTGCAGAACTCTGCATCTACTGGAGTATGACAGAGCCCTGTTGTAGCTGAGAGTCTTCCTGGGAAATCCCCTAAAGGTTTAGATGCTTTGAGAATACTGTCGAGGCACCATCTTTCACAGATGGCTTGAAACATCATGAAAGAAAAGAAGAAGGGAGAGAGGGAGGAGGGAAGCAGAGACATGGACAAAGAAGAAAAGGAAAGAAGGGGAACAGGCAAGAATCAGAGTGCTTTATTCATCCTGAATGCAGGATATGAAATGCAAACAAAACCACTGCAACAGAAGCACATTTGCAGCACACAGAGCTTTCTGTTGCTAGTTCCCAGGGAGGCCACAAGCTGCTGCTTTACAGCGGTGTCCCCCGCTTAATTAGCATTTTTGGATCCACCACAATTCAGCTGGATGGCCATTTCCTTACAATTGATAGTCGCCTAGAAATGGCTTTCACAGCTGGGCCACAGATCCCTCGCCCAGGGAGCCTGTAATCGAGCTGCTCAGCAGCCTTGTTCAGCTAGAATTAATATTTCTGGAACTGCTGTTCAGAGGGCTCTGTAACTGTGCCGCGCCAGTAGGGAGCCCGTTGGAAGAGGATTTACTGTTGGACGATGGGTAACCCAGCTGTGCAGGCACCGGGCCTGGGTGACAAGAGAGCTGGGACTCAGTCACCCCTCTCCACCTGTAACGGAGTAGGGAAGGCAGGGAAAGGCGCATCGATGCCCCTTCACCTCCCGGCACTGATGGTCACGGTCTAAAGCTGCTGCGGGTGGGAGGTAACATGACTGGCGAAGTTTTGGCTGGGCTTCCCCTTTCCTCCCTAGCCATCTGCTCATGCTAAGTACTAGCCTTTCCCCTTACAAGTTGGAGTTTTCAAAGACAGCCTGCGATAGTGTACAGTGAGAAAGATTTTTGCAACAGACTTTGTTTGGCACTTTTGGCTTAGAGAGAGACAGAAGAGGAGCCAGATAAGTTCAGCGTTGACACTTAGGTCAGTGAGTGGCCACATAGACTGGAAGAAGTGTCTCTCAATTCCTGCTCTGCCTCCTGCTCTTCCAACCCCTGCAGCCTTGGGGTCGGGGAGAAGATGAGTGTATGTGACAGGGTTGTACAGTGGCACAGGCCTGGGTTGCAATCCTTTCTGGGGTTGTAAGAATTTCATAGAGTGGACCAAACATCATCTTTCTCAAAGAGAAAGACTTAGATATACACACAAATACATCCATGGAGGCGGGGAGCTGTCACTGTTTCCTGATACTCATTACTGCCACTTCCAATGTTTGTGTATAAACTTGGATGAACTATGGAAATCCTTGGAGTTTCAGTATTATCACTATAAAATGAATATAAGAGGCACAATCTTCAAACACTATTGTTAAGAGTACACGGCTTTCTCTATGTAAAGCATTTACAACAGTGTCGGTACAGAGTCAGCTCTCACTGCATATCTGCTGTATTAATATGCAAATTTATTTACTTATTTATTTTTTGGTACTGGGGATCGAACTTGGGACCTCGCGCTTGCAAGGCAGCTGGCAGAACCACTGAGCTAAATCCCCGGCCCGATATGCAAAATTTTCTATCACTCTGACCTTATTGTTTGCATACTGAAGATTATTTCAGCTGAATGTGGTGTAATCCCAGCACTGTCTGAGGCTGAGCCATAAGCATCTCAAGTTCAAGCCCAGCCTCAGCAACTTAGCAATTTACTGAGAAGTTTTGGGGATTTTTTCAAAAATTTAAAACAGAGAGGGCATGTTGTTCAGTTTGAAAGCCCTGGGTTCAATCTCTCATACAAAAAAAAAAAAAAAAGAGTATTTCAAAGCTCCATTAGATTTGGACTCATTGGATTTCCTCAGTTAGACAGCTACAGATAGATCTATATGACCTAACGTGCATGTGATTCCGCAGCTTCATATTATGGCAGTCTTTGCGGATTTCACTTCCCTGTGCATTTCCTGCTCTAACCAGCTCCATCTTAGTGTTGCACCCCCGGTGTCTTCTCTCAGAAATTCCTATCTTCTCATTTCTTTTTTCAGTTAACACCTACTACCCTGTTAAGCCCTAGCTTGACTGTTACTGCAGACGTATGAATGTCCCTAAACGCTCCTTAGGCCGTGCCTGTAAAATAGGGCTCTGACATAGCACTTAGGAACTAGTGGAAGCCTGGCTTATCTGGATGTTACCCCCCCAAACCAGGACCCTTTTGGAACTGAAATTGACATTTGTCTTTGTTTCTGTCTCTAGTACATCTCACTGCTCAATAAACATCTGCAGACTGAATAACTCAAATCTAATAATATAAACAAGAATATAGCATTTGTCACAAAACCTGGTACATAAGGACTTGACAAACATTTATTAAATGAATGAACAAATAAATGAGTGAATAATTAGACCCTACTTAATTCTCATAACAACAAAATATTCTAACCCTGGTTGGACTAGTGTTTAATTTTGACAGCAAAATTAAAGAAGTGGTCAAATTTTGAAAATTTTTGAACCTTATCTCATCAGTGTCACAGGAAAAGTTTGATGAATCCTAGAGCTACCAAATAATACTTGGCTTGATTTTGTTTATGAAAAGAAACAAATGATACAGTAACATAAAAAATAAACAATGTGTGGCTGGGGATTTAGCTCGGTGGCACCGAGCCTGCCTCGCAAGCTCAAGGTCCTGAGTTTGATCCCCAGTACTGCAAAAAAAAAAAATAATAATGATGTAGAAGGTTTATCTTTAAAACTTCTTTGATGGTGGCAATGCTTAGCTTGAGGCAAAGTTGTGACTTGGTTAACCCTTTGAGTGGCAGAGACTGACTAGAAAACTTGTTTCCTCTTCCTGAGCATGCAATTTAAACTACATTTCCCGGACTCCTTTGGGCTTAAATTGAGATCATGTGACAGAGTTCTGGCCAATGAAATGTGAGGAAAGGTGATATGCCCCACTTCCAGGACTGATGACAACACATCAGAGATCTTCTGTAATGATCTTTTTCTTCCACAGGGGCCTAGGAACCCAGGAATTGACAATAGCCACATTATAAAATGGAAAAAGCTTTCAGTCTCTGGATAGTTCTGTGGAGATTTCCCCTTTACCACTAGCCACATTGGATAGTAATGTGAGCAAACAAAAGTATTTATTGTATTGTATTAATCATTTATTGTATTATATTAATGAGGAGTCTTCATGTTTTGTTTAGCCTTCTTTGGTGTAGTATATGTGAGTTTGAACTAGAGAGCTGTGAGATTAAAAACTTGTAATTTTACTACAATGGCTTATGATTAAGTTCGTGAAGATAGGTACAGAACTGGCTCTATATAGTCATGTTAGACAGTGCCACAATATTCTGCAAAACTACTAGTTGTTATAACTAGGATGATAAAGCATACACTTGCTAAATTTGTGACTACAAGTAAAGAAGTTGACTAACAAAATGCTAATGCTCTATGTTTACTGGTTAATTTTGGCATGGTATTTAATGAAACAGATGAACTCTGGAAAGCATTGCATGGGTTCTATTCCTTACAAATATTCCATACAAATGGAATAAAGCCCAAGTATGTGGAGACTTCCAGGGATAGAAAATCAACTTCTTGTAGACTCTGAAGAGAAGTAAATTAAAGACTAAGAAAGACTTACAGGAACAGACCTAGTGAGATTTCCCATTTGAAACTGTGACTCTCAGCCTTAAAGACAGATTAGTAAAGAAAGAGAAATATGAAGAACTAAAACAAAGAAATAGAACTAACATGAGATGCACTCTAGAAAGAATTTTGGGTGTAGTTACTGATGTGCAGTTCTGATGGGAAATTAAAACATTACTCCTAAACTTTACCCAGAGGAATCTTGTCCAAAAAAGAAACCGTGAGTCTGGCCTGAAAACATTGGAGAGAAGCTTAAAGCAACCATTGGGCTGAAAGTGAGCTACAAAACTATGTTGCTGTCGAGAAGGGCAACTTCCTCCACACACTATGCATGGAGGAAATAGACAAAGACAAACCTCCCAAAGTGTGCAGCAGTGGCCTCAGACATTGCTGGAAGAGGGAGCCTCCTGGAGACAGGAGAATACAGCTTAATCAAAGCTGCTCCTTGCCCAAAGTAAGGGTTCTCACACTGTTTACCCAGTGGGCTGTCAGGAAAGCTGTGGACTAATGACTTCTGTGTTATCCTTCCCCTGTTCTGTGTTTTATATTGGATACATAGGGAGGAAGATAATTAATTTACATTACTGGACTATGGACTGATGAAAGGGACTGTTTGTCTTGGATGTGTTGGGCTTTGAACATGATATGAAACCGGATGAGACTGTGGACTTCTCTCTGTGCAAGGCTGAGTGTGTTCTGTATAAAGAGGAAGAATAAAATATGCTCCTCAGGCAATCATTTTTGGCAGAGGTGGGATAAATGCTTCCCCAAAAATGGAGAAAGAGAGAATAAACCAGAGCAAAAGATAACAGTTCTTTGAGCATTAACATCCAATAGCTAAGAATTTTTTAATTCCCCGTGACTCTTAATTCATGGTGGTTGAGGAAGAGACTGTATTTGAACTTCATAAGCCATTGTGGAAGCATTTGTGGACTCCCTGGTAGTCCACCAAAGATGCATGAGGTTAAAGGGCCCTCATATATCATTTAATGTAGTTCTTCTTTTCATGCTTCCTCATTCATTTGCTTGGCAAATATTTTTTAACATCTCCTATGCACAAATGCCAGATGTAGCTGCTGGTGTACAAGTATCAATCAGATCCTGTCACTGCTGGCCATGCTAATCCTTTTTCCATAGAAACAGGACCCATGCTGTCATCTCTGTAGTCTGGGGCCACGAAGAACAAACTACTTCCTTCCTTCTTCGGGGCCTAGCCTGGGTCCAAGTGATCCACTGCCTTGCCCAAGTCTTAGGAAAAGCAAAGATCAAATATAAGGTGTTAGTAGAAAAAAATGATTCATTTGACATTTAAGTGATAGAATTATCATAGCATATTCATGTGTCTATGAAGGATTCTTACTTCTTTCTATCACAGCATGACCCAAGTGAATTCTCAAACCAGACTGCCAGGGACACAGGTCTACATATTGCTATGTTAATGTTGATTTAACACCTATTTGTTGTACTGGGTATAGGAAAATGCAAATGCCATGATCCCTAAACTCATGATTACTACAATTTAATGCCACTTTCTTTTACATATAGCTCTTTCTACTTGCATTTAACCAATCATGTGAATTCACAAGTCAAATAAAAAGCAATACTTATTCTTTACAATCATTGGAATATCCTATCCTAGCCCTCCAATTACTTCCATCCATTAACTACTGTTTATTTCCCCTCTGCCTCCCTGGGTTGGGAACCTGGGATAGCCATTGAAATCAGCCTCTTTCATTCTTCTGCAGACCCTACCTTGAACTCAAGCCTCCCAGCCAATCACCAACTAGGGCCATGCTACCATGTTTTATCCTTGCTGCTCCTGTAGCTGCACACCTGAACTCTGTGGACAGCCTGACCCAGCACTTTCTATCCCTCGCAGAACTTGGTTTTTATCAGTTACCACTCCCTTCCTCATATGGGTCAGGACAAACTTTTCTAACATCATCAGGCCCTGAACTGTCGTACCTCCTATTCAACTATCTTCTTCCCTGTCTATGAACACACTTATAGAGATATCTACCCTACCTCTCTTTCTTTAGTTCCAGAATCAACTACAAGGAACTGAAATGTCTGTTCAAAGTCAAACCTCCAATCTGTTCTTTTGACTTTGACCTTTTTCCTCTCTCTTCCCAAAGTTGAGACTACTAGAAACCAGCTCCTGGAACTTACTCTGTGTTATTTCTCAAGCCTTTGGAATATTATAAAGTAAATAAAGATATATTTTTAAAAATCTATGTTGGATCCTTTGCCAATTTCTAGCTACTCTCAAGATAAATCTCTTCTTTCATTCTCCATGAATTTCTTTCAAGTACTCTACTTATCCACCTCCAGTAACTCTCCAATGCCTTGTGAGCTTCCGTCCAATGCCTAATATCCTCCTGGCCAAAGCAACAAACCCACCTTGATTTTCACCTAGCCTGACCTCTCAGCTGCTCTGAAGTCCATTAATCAACTCACATCCAAGGGCATAGCACTTGGCTCCTTTTCCCGGGTCAGTGCTACCATTATTCTCTACACCTTCAAAACTGCCAATGTGTATAGCAGACACCTACATCCTC
Organism: Heterocephalus glaber; assembly: GCF_000247695.1. The sequence continues at coordinate 7,241,716 of NW_004624768.1, forward strand.
ATTTCCAATCAAGACTGGCCCACAACCTGAAAATTGCAGCACCCTACCACCATTGACTCTACCGAGCCTGGATACCCACAAACATTTCAAGTTCAATTCAGCAAAAACTGAAGTCACCATCCTTTCCCCTAAGCATGCTTCCTCCTGTGTGATCACAATTTCATTTGCCCAAAAGCCATACCCTGGGGATCCCCACATCCAATCAATGGATGGCTTCTCCCCATTTACTTTCCACTTCTGTCTTGAATCTGAAGTCTCTTAAATGTTCATCATTTGTCTCATGGACTCCTGCCAGAGTTTTTATGGGGTTCCCTCTAATCTATCCACTTCAAATACATCCTCCATATATTCCCACCAGAGTGACATATCTCCAAGGCAAATCTGACTGCATCTTTTCATTATAATCTGGCAATGATTTCTTTCCAGCTACAGAGTAAAGGGCTAACTTTTTGACTTGACACTCAGAAATTCCCATGCAGAAGGGCTTTCTAATTCTTGGTCTATTTGCTGTCATTTGTGCTTTCCTTCATGATGTCTTTGCCTAACATGTGACTCTACCTGGAGTAGTGCTCCTCCTCCCTCTTATCCCCCTGCCCTCTACAAGCTCCCAACCATCCCCACAGTCTCCAAGCCCTGTGCAGGGTGTTCATACCAGTGATCATTTAGTCCTTCTCTTAGGCTGACCTTCTGCTAGAAAATCCAGGCTATTCTGCTCCTTCTTATCCTCCAACTCCAGAACATCAGGTTCTCTGGTCTCATACAACCATGTATATTGCTTTAGATTTTAAGTACCACATGGCACTTTGGCGGTTGGGGGTGGTGGTGGTGGTGGTTCTCTCACCTAGACTTGGGCCCCTCGAGGGCAGAGACTAGTCTACTGGTCTCTGTGCCCAGCATTGTACCACTCAATAATGTCAGGAGGATGCAACACTAGCAATGCTCTTCGGATGGCAATCAAAGATGATGTTTATGCAGTCTGTAGTCTCAGTAGTAAAGGGTCTCTAAGATAGAATCATTCCTAGGATTTTAAATTAAATCAGCATCCTTAACACATATGATCACATCTCAATCGGAATCACCTACAATTCACATGTCCAATAGCTGCATATATCTGGTGGCTACTATATCAGAAACACAGCTCCAAACTGCAGACATTATAATTTGTATAATCTAACACACGCCAGGGCATAAACAGAGACACCAAAGGTTGAATTACTTCTCTCTGCCTATGATATTAATGTTAAAAGGATAATATTTTTCCTTGGGGAAATGGAGGAGGAAGATTTTTGTAGAATTTTTTAAACTAGATAAAGATAAAATACCCAGTTGAAATATTTATCAGTGTGACATTTGTCATGTCTATAAGTTTCACCATAAGAACAGAATAGAAAGAAACATGATAAACAGTATCCTGTCTACATTGCTGGTGCTGCTTGAGACGAATACTAGGGTAGTTGAGAATAGGAAAGATGTTCAGGACACTATGAGACTCGCACAGCATTTATGATCCAGCAATCAGCCCTCCTGTTTGGCTACATGGATCACTTCCAAGGCTTTTCCTTTCATGCTACAGGCACAGGAACGTAAAAGCCTTTGAGTAAAATTTAAGCCACATAACAAATGTTTTCTTCCCACAAATCTTGTTTTCCTTGTAGTGAGGAAACGAGGGCTTTAACTCTAACCACAAATTGTAACCCAAGGTGGGGAAAATGTCCAGGAAGAAAAGTGGAAGTTCACAAATAGGTTGGAACAAAGAGGGGCTGGAGGGGGGTGGAGATTAATCTTATTAGGATCATATATCATGAGGGTGTCAGATGTGAAAGCAAACGAATGGCCTGTGTTTATCTGAGCTAAACCGTGTGGCTAACCCAAACATTCACTTTCCAGAGCGTTTTTTTTTTTAGCCATAATAAATTGGCTAAGTCGTGGTAGGGCGTTGATAATAAAGTACATTTAGGTGCAGTTAGAGATTTCTCGCCGGGTTTTGGATGCAACCATGCTCTCCTACTCTCTTTTTCTTCCTTTCTCCCTCTCCCTCTCCTTTTTATCACTGCTGATTCGAAAAGCCCTTTGGAAAGATGAAGTAGGTAGAAATCAAAATAAATGGATTCTATTAAAACCAGCAATGCATCAACTGCTTGATAAAGTGATTAATAAACAGCTTAGGATGGTGATTGATTAAGCTCTTTAATCAAAGTGCTAAACTGACTTAATATGGAGAGTTTCAACATGTTCAAAGTGTACATTTTCCCTACCTAGGGTTCACTGTTGTTTATGTAACTTTTCTGAAGTGTATCCCTTAGGTCTAACCTTCAGAGAGCTGGGGCTCTGGAATGTGTAAGGATTATAAAGTATCACAAAACTGCATTAGCTGTTGAAATGTGCTCATGAATTATAGGACCTTTCCACTAGGCAACAAGTCATTTTTCAGAATTGTGAACCCCTTCATCACGCAGTTTTTTTGCTTGCACCACTTCATAATTCTTTGAGCCTTAATGTATAAAGCAAGACAGTGCAGGTTTAAGAAGTTGCGATCATTCACACTTTATTCTTGCCTTTAAGCAGTGATTGCTTTATTGCATAAGGTCAAGGTTTTGATGGTGAAGGAGGAGGCTTATGTTTACCCTTAAGGTAGTTTCATGTTCATTAGAAAGGGATATATTTCATCCGATACATTTAAATCTCCATTTCAGGTATCATTTTTGGCACAATTAATCACCTGCACACCAATTTAATAAGCCATTTAACTCCTAAAAGTTTGTGACAGCAAAACATACTTCTTCAAAACCTGCTCCCCAGAGGCCAAGTAAAAATATATTAGGCACTGGGATTGGAGAGAAGAGGAGAGAGAGTATGAAGGCCTGGGGATTCATGGAAGCACATGAGTGACCCATGTTGCTTCTGTGTGACAAGCATAATTCAGGAAGTTCTTTCAATTGCATATGTAGTTCTCTGTGTAACACACTGTGCTGGGAATTATAGGGATCACCAAGACAAAAATAGCACTACTTTATTCAAGGATCTTGAGGGAAATTGTACAAGGCAGAGAAAGCATTTGCTTGAATAATTTAAGAAGCCAGTACTTGTTAGGAAGGCTGACTAAAGCAAAGGAAAGTAGCAAGAGTTGGGAAAGCTTCAGAGACCATTGCGCATGATTTGGCTTTGGAAGAGGAATAGAGTTCAGATAGAAAGACAGACATCCTTTAGCAGGCCTGTTAGTGTGGGTAAAAACTGTTACTCGAAGGCAGTAAAACATTTTCAGGGGCCAGAAAGCACTCCAGTTAGTCAAGGCGCAGAGTTCACTTACAGGGAAAGCAAGGCATGAGGTGATGGGAAGTGTGGGTTGGAATCATTACATTCTTGAAGCATCTACTTCAATCTGATGTGCAATAGGGAGCTGCCAGAGAACTGTGAATGACAGGAGGCCGTCACCAGGATGGAGGCAGGGTGTTTAGAGTTAAGCCAGGACCCAATCCATGGGTTTAAATAGTAGCTCTGCTCATTAGAGATTTGTGAACTTGGGAAAGTACTTAAACGCACATAACATTCTCTCTCTCTCTTTCTCTCTCTCTCTCTCTCTCTCTCTCTCTCTCTCTCTCTCTCTCTCTCCCCCTCTCTTTCTCCTTTCTTTCTGCCAAGGTCTCAGGTTGGCTTTGAACCCACTATGTAGCCCAGCGCAGTCTTCAACTTGCAATTTTCCTGCCTCAGCCTGCAGCGTCTTGGGGTGACAGGTATGTACAACCATAGTTGGCTTGATTTTCCCTTTTTTTTTGGAGACAGAGCCTTGCTCTAAAGTCCAGGCTGGCCTTGAACTCACTGTGAAGCTCCTGGGTCAGCCTCTCCTGACTGGGATTGCAGGGTGTGCCTGGTTTCCTCTTTTTGGATTCCAGATAATAGTGGTAGCTATTGTGTGGGGTTACATACTAGTGACCGAACATGGGTACAGATCTTAGAATAATGTCAACTAATAAGTATTAGATTATGTTTAGCAAGGAGTCTCATCACTGTTTCCAGAAAGAATCTTCTGTAAATTAGAACTGTACCTCAGGAAACTTAAACTAGAATGGGTTTTTAAAACATAACTTGGGAAGAGGAAAGACCAGAAGTGAATGAATATGTTTGGAGACCGCATTCAAAGCCTCCAAGAGTTTAAAAAAGAAGACTTTTCCTTAGGTGTTTTAAAAGAAAAAATTACAGCCACTCTTTCTGGAGTGAGGTGGAATCTTAGCAATGTTTTCATTTGCAGTTTTCAAGCAGTCTTTGTAAATAAGGAGAGTGGCGGGATTGAAGGGAGGGTAGGGGAATGCAGAAAAAAATAAGAACCAAGATATGTCATGTAAAGGCACAAATTCCCAATGATGAATGTCATCATATTCTATACCTAAAATGTACCAATAAACTTAATGAATAGAAAAAGACAAAATTACGATATATCTTACTTTGCCCATCTTAATTGGTCTTATTTGTGATTCTGGAATTGGGCTGCAGTCCAGAACAAAAATGGCTCCGGATGCCCACTCCACCATATGGGAAGGTATATTTATAGCCCCAGAAAAGTAAGTGCCCTACAAAGATGGAAGTGAGTCACACACCGGCTTGACTGGTCATGGTTTAAGTCTCTCCCTCCTAAATATGGTTGGCCACTTATCATGGGCTGAGACTTGCTGTCTGTCACAAGAGTAGTTACAGTCTGTTTACTCATCAAGTTAGGTTACAGTTCTCTACTGAGAGAATTAAAATGAGCTGAAACACGAACACCAAAGCAAGGCATTTATTAAGGGACAGAGCTGCCGGGCTGTCTTGAACAATGGCGAGAACAGTAACCAGGGGCTGGCTGCCTGAGGTTTATAAGGGCTGGGGGAGTGTGGTGGAGGCAGATGATTGGCTAGGACTGGCGGTGAGGCAGGAAAAAGCAGGTTTTTGTTCTCTTGTAGTGACTCATTTCCTGTGGGCAGGGGCCATTTTAAGATGCAGGGTTGTTGGGGCCATTTTATCTAGCAGAGAACTCTAACATCTACACGTGGAGAAACCTTTAGGGTAAACATAAAAAGTTGTAGGGAGGCAGCTACCAGCCAAACAATTCAATGTAACAGGTGACACGAGCATCCAGCAAGACAGAGGTAGAAGTTGAGAAAAAAAGGAAATGAACAAGTCAGGTATGACCTCATGGTGGTTCTTATGTTGTTTTGTACTTTTGGATATAGTAATGCAAGATATGTTGGATTTCATCAGAAGGATGTCCAGTACAAACACTCCTTGCCTTCCATAGTCAGACAAGGACTAGCTACCCACATTGGGAGGTCAACCATGTATTTAGCTAGTGTTCCAAGCCTGAGGGAAGGAAAGATGAGAAATTTGAGGAGACCCCTCTGGGGCTGCCCATATTAAAGATGTAGAGCATGGATGTAGAAGGAGAGTCATTGGTCAGATTGTAAAGGCTAAAGGAAGGGAAGGCTTTGAAAAGACTGAGACAGAGTTTCAAATGCCAAAGTCAGTTCTAAAAAGAATGATTTACTGATCTTTATTCTTTCATTGTGCTTTAAACAGTAACCAGGTCTTCTAGTCAAGAAAGATGGATCTAGTTAGGTCATGGCTCTTTCAAGAGACCATCAAGTTCAAGCTTTGTTTCTACCACCACGGTGCTCCATCTGGTAAGGAATACAAGAGGTTCTTTTTTTTTTTTTTTGATAAACTGACATTTTTCCCAAATAAAAGAGGACACAAAATAGTCTGTTAAGATAAGCAAATGCCAGAAAGGGCATCAAAGTCTACCAGCAAGTTCATAGAGTGACTCCTTTGCTTGATAAGTACCAAGTCTTTATAAAGGGTCTTCTGTGCACCGGGCTCCATGGTTGGCCCAGAGAACATCATGTGGAACATCAGCATGGTCCCAGCAGTCAGGAGGTATAGAGTGCACCAGGGAAGATAGACAGGAAACAGATAAAGACATGATTACTCAATTAACTACAACTCTGGCAGATTCCAAGAAGCAGCGTGTATGCATTAAGGGCTAGGGTCTGGGTGTACATGGAGATTCCAGGACATTTTCCTGAGGGAGAGTTATTTGGGCTGAGATTTGAAAGATGCATTGAAACAACACTGTAAGGAGCTGCAGTGAGGAAATGGTCTTGAAACAGTGAGAAGATGTCTTCTTTGGAAAAGAGGGAAAAGGTCAGTATGTTTGAAGCACAGAAAGGTAGCGAAGACAGGAGATATTACAGAGACAGGGTCAAGACTGGAAGTGCTTCAGTCCATTAAAATGATGGCAAACTCAGCCTAACAGCAACAAGGGACCATTCAGAGATTTTTTATAAATGTAATAAAATTTTGCGGGACAACAAATAACTAATTAGATGGTTGTCACAATTAGGCTATGGTAATGTTCGAGGCTAGAGATATTGGTTGCTGGAAATACACAAATGTGAGAGATTTAATGAATCAAATCAACAGAAATTGTGATTGTGTATGTGGGGTATGAAAATGAAGACAACAAAGATGCCACTCAGATCTCTGGTTAAATGTAAGAATTTCTCCCTTCCTCTACATTCAAGTGCCTTCCATCATATTAGAACAAAATCTCCCACTCTTCATGGGTACCTTTCTGTGCCTCTATTTCCTGGCTCCTGACTTCATTCTCCTCTGTTGTCCCTGCATGTCAACCACTATGGACTCCTTGTTGCTCCCTAGCTGATAAGGAATTTACCTACCTCTGGGTCTTCATTTCTGATTGGTTTTCTCCCATTCATCTCCTCTTATTCCTCTCCTCTCATCATGCCCTAAAACACAAATCTGATTGGGTCCTCTCCTACTTAAAATAGAGCACCAAATTTGCCTTAGACAAAGTCTTTATTCCTTAATAGGATTTCTCAAAATTGTCACTAATAAAACTTGATAGTGGACAGGATTCAGTGAATGTCACTAGAGACTTTAGGGACATAGAGAGATACCTGGTACAAATTTCTTCACGCTTTGCATTAAAAATTCAAGTAAAGTCAGTATTTTATTACATAATGTATCCATAATTATTTAAATATGAAACTACTCTTATTTTTAATTCTGGTAAAATGCATATAACATAAAATTTTTCATGCTAATCATGTCTGAGTGTGCCGTTTAGCTGTGTTAACGACATTCATGATAGTGAAATGATGGTAACTATCATCTATCTTCAGAACTCCTTTATATCTTGTGAAAATGCAACTCTGAATCACTCTCTCCTCCTCTTAGTTCCTAACAACTGCCATCTACTTTCTACATGTATAGATTTATGAGAACAGTTATATAGTACAAACCCTTCCTTGTCTGGTTTATTTCACCAAGAATCATGTTGTCAGAGTCTATCCATGTGGTAATGTGTGCAAGGATTTTCTTCCTATTTATAAGGCTGAATAATGCTCCATTTTGTGTCTTTGCTTATATGTGACAGAGATATGGATACAGATCCAGACTGAGGTACGTATAGATAGAAATATAATCCCTACAACATTTTGTCTATTCATTCATCCATGAACATTTGCATTGCTTCCCCCTCTTGGCTGTTTGGAATAATGCTTCTATGAACATGAGTGTATAAATATCTTTCAAATTACTGCTTTCATTTCTTTTGAATATATTCCCAGAAGTGGAATTACTAGATCATGTGCCAACTGTATTAGTAAATTTGTAGTAATTGGCCTACTATGAGAGTTGCATCTTTTTACATACTCCTCCAAGAGGGTAAAAGGATTTCAAATTCTCCACATCTTTAACAAAATTTGTTGTTCTATTTTAGTAGTTGCCTTCCTAACGGATGCAAGGTAGCAACTCATTGTGATTTCCATTTGGATTTTTCCAGTGATAAGTGATGTTCAGCACCTATTCAGATGTGCAGATACCTTTACAGTTTCCATTAAATCAATGCCCTCAGAACTACCAGCATCCCATTTGCCTTCTGTTGAGAAGTAAGATTCTGAGCAGACACATAAAATCCTCCAGCTTTGAGAACTAACTTACCTTTTCATCTTGAAGTTTGGTCTCTCATGGGAACTAGAAACCCTGGAGACTTCTGTTGGGGTACTTTTCCCTCTGTGTGCCCTGCATTACCTTGCCTGCCATGCTTTGTGCATGGTATCCATGTCTTTCTCTTTCCTCATTTATCTAAATCTTCTCAATCTTCAATTATCAATTAACCCCACTCTCATATTGATTCTGCTCTGGATACCTTATAGAGATGAGTTACTCTTCCTTCTATTTCCCCCAGTACTTTTTTTTTATTTTACTAATATCATGGTGGAATCACATTCTCCATGTGAAATCTTGGATCATTTTTACAGCCTCAGCTGGGAGCCCACACCCTAATTCACAGTTGTATTCCTGAATATTGGAGAGGGTTTTTCAGATGGGAAGAACATGAGCCAAGGTACTGTGTAAGGTAAGGAACAAGACTCAACTGCAGAAGTGTTAACACCTGCAGAATTTATATCTTCACAAAAGTACAGGGCTTTTCAAAAGTAAGAAAGTGCAGATGACTGGACATCTGAATTCTTCAGAGGATAGAAATCTCAGTAATGGGACCTGGCCTCACATAAGAAATATTCAATAGCTCAATCAAAGCCAAGGAGTGAAGAGCAGAGGGAGCAATGGCTTACAGTGTGCCTCACAGTGTCTTAGCAGTTGTCAATAAAACTTTACAATCAATATCCTGATGAAGTGCTAGCTAGAAAACACACAAAATAGACTGATCCTGTCATTGAGACCTAAACACAATGGTGGGGTAGTATCCAAGTCCCACCCCTCATCCCCACCTCCTCTAGGTACCTGAACTGCAAAAAGTATTTGAGCACTCAGTAGCTCTTCATACAAAAGATGATAAAAATATACATTGCATATTTTTATTGGACAATAAGCATGATGATTAATTATGGAAAAATCAGAAAATATTAAAAAGCTAAAAAATGTCAGAAATTACCTAAAGGTGACCACTATTAACAATTACATGTGATCCTATCTTTTTGTACATATGTGTTTTGGTATAAAAGAAACAATTCTCAATGCATATTTTGGTACAGTGTATTCTTTTAATGAAACAATTGCTTTGTCTATGTTGATGAAAACTCCAAGAACATAATTTTTAACAGCTCTATGAGTCTCCATCTAGCATAATTTATGTCATTCTTTCATTGTTGGACACTTTGATTATTTCCAGTGTTGAACTGAACATCTGTGCACATGAAACTTTTAAAAATGTTTTGTATCATTTCCTTAGATAATGAGAAAATAAGATATTTAGTGCTCACTTAGTGCTATTCTGAGGCTTATGAGACATATGTGAAACCATGTAATATGTACTTTAGTGCATTCTGAAATGTCAAGATAAGTAATACAATTCTGATTTAACTATGATATAATAAGAGAAAGGTAAGTAATAACTTCATAGAGTGAAATTAGGGGACTCAAGTTCCTTTTAGTCAGTATAATACCACTACCATTGTCATGAAACTTACCTCAGTAAAAAACATACCTTAACCAAGCTTTTTTACATTCCTTTCCTTAAATAGTACTATAAGAATATTATCATACCAATTATATGTACATATATAGATGTACCCCCATGTACTATTGATTATACAAAACAATACTTCCAATATTTTAAACACTATAAACATTTTATGAACCAAAAAATAATACTGCAACATGTGGCACATTATCTAAAAACAAAACAAATAAACATCATCCAAAGTATACTTAGAGAAAAAATCTTAAATCATTTAAATACAGCCTTTACAATAAAAATGCTTATCAAGATGTTTTCATAGCCCAATTTTAATACATTTGATGGATTACCTTCAAGTTGTTATTTTAAAGAAACTCTTATAAAATTGCCTTTATTGAACCTCTCTCAGAGTTTGGATGTCAGCAGATAGAGTACTTTTAAAAGAAATGTTAACCCCTTCATTCACAGTTTGGAGAGCTTCTGCTATTCGACTTTCTCGAGTCTTGAATGTGTTAGACTGGCAGTGTTTTCCTCTGCAGTACACCATGGGTGGAGCCTGGAACTCACCCATTAGCAGCTACCACTACAGTGATAGAGAATTTCTAGAAGACAAGAACTATGTGTGTTTTTGTTTTTGTTTTTTTGGCACCGGGGGATCAAACTCGGGTCCTTGAGCTTGAGAGGCAGGTGGCAGAACCACTGAGCTAAATCCCCGGCCAGAAATATGTGTTTTTAAGTGAAGTTTAACAGCAACTAAAATTTTACACTTAAAATTCACTGGTGATCCTCAATATAAAGAGGTGGGGTGCAGATCTGAAAATAAGAAGCCATTTGGAAATTATTTAGCTAAAAAGAGAACTAAAGGGGCTTCTGCTTGTAGACTGGGGCTGTCAGAATGGGAATCACCTTCAGTGGGAATAAATCACATTGTTTTCTTCACAGGTGGCTCAATTTAGCTGTTTAATCTGAGAGAAATGACAGATTTAAGAGCAGGGGGAAAACTACTGGTTCATCAGGCTTGGAGGAGGATGAAAGATATTTTATCTCTGTTTCAGTGTTTCCATCTGATAATCAGTTGTGTAGACTATAATTTCAGAGTAATTTGAAGCACAGAAAATGGAAAGTCTCACAAATAGGTGTGTCTTGGAGTGGCACAGAGATGGCAGTGGCCTAAGGTATTTGTTTAGAAATAATATTTTGTTTTTACTGTCAGGTTTAATAACTCGCCTGAAATATATGTGTATGTATTTTCTCAGACAGTTTTCCAAAGGAAAAGGTCATGCAATTTTCATGACTGGCCACATAACTACTCTATTTGGTCAAGACAGGAAACTAGCTCAGGCAGGAAAAAATAGTTTAGAAACCTATGCATGCTTCAAACTATGAATGCTCAAAAATAGTGCACATATAAGCCTTTATTTTGCTGAACTCTATTACAATTCCTTAAGCTGCAAATGCAAATGAGGCATACACAACTCAAACGGAAATATAAGAACTTAAATGTAAGGGATTTAATACAGAAAAAATCACAATGCTTAACAGAGAACAGCGAATCTATGCCTATGATTAGAAAATGTAATAACACATTTATGAAAATATATAATGCCCCAAATCATCCACCCCTGTAATGATGTTTTTTGCATGCAATGCAGTAATTTGAACTAGTGGACACTCAAGATGTATGTGTTTTTAATTTATATTAGAGAACTGTGTGACATGAAGTCTAGGAGAAAAATTCTAAGGCGGTAAAATGAACAGCTTAAAGAAAGTAGAAAATTGGCAAATGTCCTGAGAAAACACTCTACTCAAGAAACAAAATTTCTTAAATGTAAAAAGTAAAGAAGTAAAAAGGTTGTCTATTAATAATTTTAGGGCTGGGGATTTAGCTCAGTGGTTCTGTCACCTGCCTCCCGAGTGCAAGGTCCTGAGTTCGATCCCTGGTACCAAAAAAAAAAATTTAATCTGTGACATTAAAACTTATCAGCATTATGATACATTATGAAGAGAACTCCAGCCTAGCTGTGCTCAATAGCTTTTCAACCTGTACATTCTATTTCCACTCATGATATTTAATGAAATCTGGGGAAAAATAATGACCAGATCTAAGCTGTAGTCCATTGCTAATCCTTGTCTATCAGTTTTTAGACTTCTGGAGAGGCCAAGCCTCCTGTGTGAATATCTGCTTGTCCTTCTGAAGCTCAAGAGTGTCTGATAAAGCAGGTATTCAGCAATCATTTATGCAAGGCAGCACTGAGTTCTGATGGAAGCAGTTCTAGAAAGCTGCCACACTTCCCCGTAGGGACTGGCATGAGCTAGAAAGGTTTACCAATTTCTGCAATACCTGAGACAGTTATGAAGAAAAAATAAACAGTAAAAAGAGAGTGGAACAGGGATGCTGGCCAGAGCAAGCTTACAGCTACACGTCTGCACCCTTCTGAAGATGTAATGTGCTGTGTCCACACTATTCTGGGTACCTGGGAATACAATACAACAAAAAATAAAATTTACCTTAAAAGGAAAAAGACTCACATAAACTTGTATAATAATTCAGTGGCAGGAGATGGACAGTAAGTCCAATAAATGATAAGTGTATTGGTAGACTGTGAATGCTATTAGGGGAGAGGAATGGGAAAGGCAGGGGACCTCACAGTTGAGGTATTAAGAGTAGAAGGTCCGGTTACTGAGAGCAGCAGTTATAACAAACCTTGCTGCAGTAGTGGGTGTGGTGTTTTACAAGAATAGTTGACTGGTTTTGATCTTTCAATGCTCAGGTTAAAAGAAAGAGTCCTAGTCCCTTGTGGGATTCTGATTGTTTCTTATCAAAAGCAAGCTTACTTAACAAAAGATACCTGCTCTCCCAGCAGATAAGAATCCAAAGGAACCCATAGTCTACCCTGTATACTGGGATAAGAAAGGAGTATAAAGTGTTGTAGGTTGAATGTACAGTTTCCCTACCTGTGGGAAACTTTCGTGAAGGAGATTAAAGATTTGAACAAACCATAAATGCTTAACTTCAAGATAGAAAGTGGCAGAGAAGCTGCCCCTAAATAATGAGAGGGATGGCCAGAGGAGAAAAATGAATGCACCCACATGTAGAGAATTGTGTTCACAAATATCAGGAAATTTTGCACTTGGTAAAGACCAGTGGTATTGATAACTTTCCCATCTACCAACATCCCTTATTTTCTTTTTTTTTGTACCGGGGATCGAACTCAGGACCTTGTGCTGGCTAGGCAGGTGCGGTGCCATTGAGCTAAATCCCCAGCCCATCTTATTTTTAATAAGTCGATTTTCTGGAAAAATTGAACAAAAGAAGTGGATAGACAGGCAGAAATCTCACTGCCTACCCTGTTCCTATTTGATCACTTTTACATCTTCTTCCAAAATACGTATGTTTACCTTTTAACAGCTTTGGAAAAGTAGTAAAAATATCAAATTTCCAGAGGAAAATGAAACGATCTAAGGATGCTTTTCTGAGGAATATCTTCACAAACCATGTTTTTGGTAAGTAAACTAGTAAGTCAAGAATGCCTCTTCCAGATGGAGAACTTACTGGCATGCTGACCAGGGTCATAAAAGCAGGTGGCAACATTTCACCATGTTAGTGGGTAATAGATTTACATGAGCCAAGGAGACGATCACCACATTTTACATTTCAATGCAGAAAAGCATTAGGGGACAAACAAAAAGTAAAACAAAAGATTTCTTGGCAGCTAATACAGCTCTGGATTATTTGGTGCAATGTCTTGGGATTTTCTTTTGGGTGAAGATGTAATGGTTTAAGTGCAGAGCACTATCCTATGAACACAACTAAATCTAGGAGTGTTTTGGAGTTTATAAAGTCTGGTCATATACACTACCAGTATTTCTGTGCCCATAATTTATATGATTGCTACTACCTTTCCTCAGAGAATTTTATCCACTGTTGCAGAAGAAGGCTGAGGTGAATCATGTTTAAAATGATCTTTACCTGCTTAATATGTAAAATGTAACATTCAGTATTATATATTCACATGAACACGCACTCATGCATAAAAATTCATACTTTGTTGGGCCTTTATTTGCCAGTGATTATCCTAGAATGATTTGGCCACTGCTTTAGCCAGCTAGAACCTGAGTCTTTGACCATGACACCAATCATATGCAACACAAAACAACTTAATAGCAAGAAAATACTTTCTTTTAGTCAGAGTTGTAGCACTAGGCAATCCTACATGCTAAGTATCTCCAATTATACTCATATCAGTGAGATCTTGTGATATAAAAGTTGGACTTTTTTGTGACTGAGTCTAAATTTTGGACTTAGATACAATTCAAATTCATTAGTACTCATTTATTTTACCCAAGAACCAACTTTTTCTTCAATCAGATACATGAGCTTGTCCCATTCCTAGATTTCCAAACCAAATGAACTCTTAATTGCCTTTCTAACTGGATAATAAGGTGACTCAGAAAGCATACTGGGTGAGCAGTGATTATTTTGCTATCACTCCAATTGATTGTACCAGCGCAGTGTGGCCACTCCACTGGCCAAACACAACCCACACTCCAGAGTCAATCCCTTGGGCTTAGATGGTTTTCTAGAGAAAGAAGAAAATGTTTATTAATGCATATCTTCAGAGAAGATAAGAATGAAGCAGAGTACCTGTGAATTGGATAATTATCATGCATAATCTCCATCTCAGATGCCTAACCAGTCCTTCACAAATAAAAATTATTGAGGTCCATGAACATGTATTCGATTAAGCAAATGCTTTCAAGCCAAATCAAGGCAATTCAAAAGTGTATTTAAACCACTTTATAAGAGGGGCTGCTATGATTAGATAGAGTTTCAGAAACACTTGTTTCTCTATGCTAGTTTCTGAAATAATAAAAATACTAGAACTACGCATTTCAATCCTGTTACAATTACATGTGCTTTAAAACCAGAAAAGCTCTTTAATAAATGGCTTTGCATGCCCAAATATGTTAAATAGCATTGGAAACTTTAAAAAAATGAATTACAAATATAATAGCACTGTGTATTGTTATCATGTACAATGCAGCCAAACTTTTTAAAAGATAAAAAATTTAGGGAAATAAGTGACAGTAACAAATAAATAATTTCAGTCTAAATTTGATTATTCATTTGCTTCACTTAGGCTTTAAAGTCTCATAATATTGCAAATAATTTAATAAAATAAAATAAAATAATGTTTACCAACCTGAAAGGGTATAAATAACAAGACAGTAGTAGGCAGTCTTTTTTTAGTTAATAAACTAGCTATCCGTGTTCTTTTCCTATCTCAGTCACAACAGTAAGCACATATACTTGCTAAAGCTATTTCATTCTAATATACAACTTACAACATTATAAGTAAAATTTTCCTCATTTTATATGAGTAAATTGAAGTTTGTGGAGGATAAATAATTTAAGATTGTGGAATTAGCAAAAGAAAAGAGACCTGAGCCTGGATCCTTCACACTTCATACTCAGCCTCCCTGCAATGCCAACTGCTAACTTCACAAATGATCAAGCTCACAGATAGGACAAAATAAAGGTGCAAGACCTCCTAGCTCCTCATACATTCTGCTCTACACTGTTGGATTTAAGAGTTTTGTAAACTGCATTTCCCAGATTTCTTTGTGAACTGATTTGCTGTTTAGATTTGCCAATAGGAGACACACAGGAAAAATTGGCATCAGGGACAAACGTGAGAGATTTTCCCACATCTGGCCCTGAAGTACCATTCAAGCTTTGCAGGCCTAGTTGTTTTCAGCCCCTTTTCAGGTATCAGAACTATCAGAATCAGCCTTATGAAACCTTCCTCAAAGTCCCAGCAGCATGGAGTCAGAGTTAGACGCTCCATTCAAGCTCCTGTGTTCTTGAAATTAAGCATTGTGTTTTCTCACTGCCCTCATACTCACTGCCCTCATACTCACTCCTATTTCCATCAGTTATCTTGGAGGCTTCTATGTTCTTTTCCTGATTTTTTTTGCCCCCTACCACTCCAACAATGTATAAACAACTTAAATAACCTTTGTTAGAACATCTGGGATGGTTTGTCTTTTCCTAACAAGACTCTCACTAATATAGTACTTGGTACCATAAGTGAAACTGTCAAAGGAGATATTCTAGGATTGATTTGGCCATGAGAAACCTACAATACTACCTTCTCAGCCCAGATTTTGCTTTCTGAAGCTTCAGTTTTCCCAACTACAATTTGAAAATAATAAATCCGAAGTCCCAGAAATAAACAATTAAGAGGTTTTACATTTTTGGCTATTCTAGGTAAAGTCATAAAAGCTCATACTGTTTTTCTCTATCTTGTTCAGGATATGAACTATTCTTTTTTTCAGTGTATCCACATGCTATGTGCTACCCACCCATCAGTTACATATTCAACAGTCATCTGGGATCAACCATCACACTAACATAGTGCTTGCATTGGAGTAATTTCTATTTTACTTATTTATGGACCCTAAAATTCAAGACTAGTGATATTAGCCATTCAGATAAGTCAAAGAAAAACCATAATGTGCTTCTTTTAAGTGAAAAACAATGAATGTTCTCCACTTAGTCAGGAAATAAAAAATATCATATGGTGATTTGTAAGAAAATCAAAATCTCTTATCTATACAATTATGAAGAAAAAAAAGGAGTGTGTCCTGCTATTGTCCCTCAAGCTATAAAAGTTACAGCCACAATGCATGATAAGTGCTTAACCATTCATCTCAATTCAGCTCACCACATAGACATCAGCATCCAATCACATCATCACAAGGATTAGTACAGGATAACATAAGATTTGAAGAGAGAGAAAGAGGCCATATTTATGTAACTCATAATTATAATGATTTTTGTTATTAATTTTTGTTGATCTCATAGTCCACACAATTTATAAATTAAACTCTAACTTAGGTGTATGTGTGCATAGAATAAATTGAATATATATCATTTAAATCTATCTGCAGTTTCAGCAATTCTTTATGGGTCTTCCAATACAACTCTGATATATAAGTTACTACCGTACTAAGCTAATTACCAATGGAAAATGGTGATTGATATCATCCAGTGGTAGTATAATGAATTAAATTATCATCTTTGGTTCCTTGGAGTGAAGTATCTTTTGAAGCTAGTTCAGTGGAAGACCAAGTAGCTGATATACTTATTATTACTGTGCTAATAATGATCCAAAGATTATGTATTGGGTTGGCTATTGTCAACTGCATAGACGAGTTGATAGAAGGAAAATTAAAGACCACAGTTCTTAGCTACCAGCTAAGTAGACCGAAACAACCAGCAGAAATACTTTTTTAAAACAAATTTTTAAAATCCTTGGAATTTCTTTTTCCATCATAGTGATAAAACATAATAAGTAAATTTGCTACAATTTATACATCCATCACTGTAGGCATCTTTGGATCTTAGAGGCAATTTAGTCCACATTTGAGTCCATTAAATAACCCATTTGTTAAGTAAACTAGAAAATGGCCAGTTTTCAGTGAGACACAAAGAAAAGCACTTCATTATCCAGTTGACATGAAGAACTGCTCTGTTAATCCATCTCTGTGACTCAGAAGTTCCTTGAGTGTTCTTTGTATCTGAGGCAAATAGCCATGTGGTATGAAGCCTCATACAAGCTACAACAGAGGACTCACAGTGTGAATTTAGAGTTTATTTTTTAAATGCCATATTCTTTTAAACTATGCTCCTTTTCAGAAACAGCTTCTATTTTGCCAGACTCTACTAGAGTTTGAAAGCCTAAGCATGAAACTTGGGACGGAGGGCTATATAGCCTCAGATTTCTGACATGAAAGTGGTATTGTATGGTCCATTAGAACATAAGTGAAAGGTACACAGAACAATCAAGTGAAGACTGCATAGAAGGCAACAGGCATGAGCAGACAGATACCTAGATATAGATATCATCACAGGCCAGTAGCTTGGATTCATAGACTGCCTATACCTGTCTCATCGCCTTTGCTTCCTCAATCCACACTTACTACCCCACGCAGAAGAATAAAATTTGGACTAGGCTTATAGATGTTTTATCATTTGACCATTAACTGTATAGGTCAATTTGACTGGAGTAAGAATGACCTAGCCTATCGGCAGAGCACAATTGTGGGCCTGCCTGAGGGATGATTGACATGTACATGCAAACTGAGGGATGAAGACAGCCTCAGATGTGGGTGGCATCACCCCATAGGCCTGTGGCCTGGACGATATAAAAAGGGAAAGAAGGAGCTGTGCACATTTTGGAATAGCTCCAGGCTTCACCGTTGTCTTTGGACGTCAGGTGCTGCTTTCTTCAGCTTTCCCAACACAGACACACATCAGCGATTCTCCAGTGAACTTCAGGACCTTTGACCTTGAACTGGTGCTGCGTCCTTAATCCTTCTTGTTCATCCTCCTGGGGTGAGAAGCAAGTGGACCCTTTGGCTCTCTAGCATGCAGGTGGCCATCGTGGATTCTTCTGCCTCTTATCTCGTAAGTGGCTATTGTGGACTCTTCCACCCCTGTTCCTGTAGGCCCACCTATTAAATCCTCTCAGATAATGGTATATATATATATTTAATTTTGATTCTGCTCCTTTAGAGATACTAACACATGCACAGTGTGTTTGTACCACTGAGAGAGACTAGCACAGTAGGCTCAAATAAGAAAAATCCTGAAAGGCAGCAAAGGAGGAAGACCCTTTTAGTGGAGAGAAACTTATCCTGTGTATTTGGTGGTCCTCGTTATCTGGACTTAAAAATGGCCAGGGATATAGGTAGAAACTGACTTTTGAGACTCAATCTACACTGAGTGCCCATAGACCTAGGAGGAGAAAGATAGTGATGACTGGGAAGTGTGGGAGGAGGCTTGCGGATGATGATGTTAGGATGAACACAGAAGTCTAAGGAGCTTTTTGTCTCTCACTGTTTATCAAATGGAATTCATTGAAGAATATCTTGCAATTCATTCTATTAGTTAATCAGAAAAAATTACAGATTCTGTAATTTTGGATGGAAGCTAGCTCTTTTCACCAGAAATGCCTTGTGCACTGTTTCTCTCCTGGTATCCCACCTACTAGGATCATTGCTCCTAGTAACAACAAAAGGAATAGAGTTGATAATCTTCTCATGTGACATAGCCCATCACTCAGAAGCAGCAGGCCTAATCAAATGGTACAATAACCCATCAAAGTTTCAGGTTTATACTGTCAATTGGGAGAAAATACTCTCAAAGATTTATAGGATTTATGTGGGAATCTCATTTACAGCATTTAGTATGTTTTGTGAATTTCTCCCATAATGTAGAAGTTGCAGAATCTCCAGGTGGGAAATGGGGTTAAATTCTCCATTATTTATAAAATGAAAAAAATCACTTACAAAAATTTTGCTGCCTTTTGAAATTTCCTCACTGAGCAGTATGCATTTCCCAAAGAAGTTATTCCCACTAAGTGTTATCATTTCATTGAATGGGAATTTGAGAGTCTCAACTTGCCAATTTTGGTTTCTCATGCCAATGAACCAACAGGCAAAGAAGGAGGTAATTCCATGGCTGAAGTGATTTTTCCTGTTCAATGAGAAACTGAATTTCTGTGATGGAAGAAGGGAGAGTGTTATTTGAAAGCCAAGAAATTCTCTGGTATGGTTCATGGTATTTCCATGTCCAATAGTAATCAAATAAATTTAGCACCAGTACTAAGGGTTCAGTGTGGCCTGTGGAAAAGAGAGAATGAAATTGGTAACAGAAGAAAGATGTCATACAGACTAGCTATAGTAAAAGGATTGTAGCAGCCAAGAAGGTTATTCTCTGTGGGATTTCATAATTCATATTAGATACTGATATGCACCAACTAATTTTACCTTCCATCTCTTTTCTTACTATTTTATGAGTTTTTTATCTCTAATCTTGTTTTTAGGTTATACATTGTTCTAGTGAGTATTTGAGCCTTCACTGAAAGAGATATAAGTATCTCCTAGATACGACTTCAGTGACATTTCCCATGAGGTAGGTATTCTTACTGTTGAGATTCTGAGTCTGTTTGGGGGAAAAATGGATGGAAGGACTTTTGTTGAGATAGAGAATGTTCTTCTTCTTAGACAAAAGCATAAATGTATTACTATTATCTAGCATTTCCAACAGGTGTAGAAGAGTGAGTATAGATTCTGAGATACCAAAGTGGTGACTCTGCTGGTTATTTACTTGTTTACTGTCACACAACCAACAAATCTGTTCTTCCATATTCTCTTCTGTGATGATAAATTTGAGACTGAACTTCTTTGAAACAGACTTCAACTTAGGTTCTGACAACAAAAATCTGTAAAAGGAGACTGCAAAGAGGCAGACAAATAAAAAGGACTTCCTTCTTTGGCTTCTTTTTTACTCTTCCTTTCTCTTTTTGACTGGTTCCTATTGTCATCCCAACAGCAATGGCAGTCCAAGTAGTAGAAGCAGTTGGCTCCAGCCTCTAGCTGCTTTTCAGTCATCTCTATAGAAGTGGCAACAGAAGCACGGTTACAAACTCTGAAGAGTTCTGAGCTTCATATCCCTCATGCTTTGGGGCTCTGTTTTGATGATTTCTGGCATGCTAAGGTATTATCTTTGTGCTCCGACCCTTCAAATACTTCCTTCTATTCAACCAATACACTGTATTAAGTTATATCTGTTTTGACTAGCACAACTTTCGTCTCTCTGATCTGATTCTGGCTTATAAATAATGAGTAGTGTTCTGGAAAGCTGAGGCAGGACTGCAGGCTTGGGTATTACTTGGACAAATTAGTAAGACTCTGTCTCAGAGGAAGGAAAAAAAATTAAGAAAGAAAGAAAGAAAGAAAGAAAGAAAGAAAGAAAGAAAGAAAGAAAGAAAGGTTACAAGAATAAAGGCTGGGGATATAATTCAGTACCAAGGCCCTAGGTTAGATCCCCAGTACTGGAAAAAAACATTTTTGATTTGGAGAGGAGGGATGAGAATATTTTATCAGATTGCTCAAGGATATTTTAAAATTGCTTTTGTACAGTTCTTCTTTGTTCTAGTAAACCACCAAAAGTAAATGACATCAAAGTCGCAGAAAATAATATCTGAAAAGGGAAAGATATCCCTTGTTCTTGGGTAGGCAGGACCAGTTTAGTGAAAATGGCCATACTTCCAAAACTGTTATACAGATTCAATGCAATCTTGATCAAAATAACAACATCACACCTCACAGAATTAGAGAAAACAATCTTAAAATTCATTTGGAAACAGAAGAGACCTAGAATAGCAAAGCAATTGTGGGCAACAAAGGCAAGACAGAGGGCATCACCATCCCAGACCTGAAATTATGCTACAAAGCTACTATGATAAAAACAGCAGCAAAAATCAGACCCAAGGATCAATGGAACAGAATAGAAAATGCAGAAACTACTTCAAACACACTTGGGCACCTTATCTTTGACAAAGGGGCCAAACACCTTCACTGAAAGAAAAATAGCCTCTTTAATAAGTGGTGCTAGGAAAATTGGCTTTCCACATGTAGAAGATTAAACCTAGACCCATATATTTCACCATACACTAAACTAAAATCAAAATGAATCAAATATCTAAATATTAAAACAGAAACACTAAATATACTGGAAGATAGAATAGGTTGAACTCTTGAAGATGTAGGTATAGGCAAAGACTTTATGAAGAAAAATCTGATTGCATAGGAAATATTACAAATATTACAGCTGGAATCTCAGCATACTCAAAAGCTTCTTCGCCGTAAAAGAAATCACCAACATAGTGAAGAGACAACCCATAGTAAGAGAAGAAATCTTTACCAGAATGGATAAAGAAGATGTGGGTTTTTTCATAAAATGGAGCATTAATTTGCAATACAAAAGAAGAAACTTGAGACATCTCTAGGTAAATGGATACATCTTGAGACCATAATTTTAAGTGGAACAAATCATCACATTTAAATATCACACTGTTTTTCTTGTATGAGAAACTTAAAGGAGAAATAAGGATGGATGACAGATATTGGGAAGCAGGAAGAAATTGTTCAAAAGAGAAGAGAAGCAATGGAGAGGAGAGGGGGATAGGGAAGGAAAGAAAGGGAAAAGAAGTAAAAAGAAAAGAATACAAGGAACAAATGGAAGCAATGTTTTTGTAAATAAAGAGGGGGAAAAGAGTTGAGGGGGGAGGGGAATGGGGAGAAAAGAAAAATCAAGACATATTATATATAGGTACAAATTTCCTATGTTGAACATGATCATTATGTGTATCAAAAGTGCACCAATAAAATTAATTTTTGAAAATAACAGACCCTAATTTTATAGGTGGTTAAAAATCACAACAGAAGAAAGATTTTCTTCTTCCAATGAGAAAGACTAGTTAGACACACAGAGTACTTTGTTACATGTGATTGTAGATGTCAGTGGTTTCCAAGGTATGACTTGCAAATTTATAACGGTTTCCAAGATATTTTGGGGGGTTTGTGAGTTTGCCATTTCTTGCATAATAATAAAACATCATTTGTCAGTTTCTCTGTGTTAACATTAGTACTGTGTCTTAGCTACTTTTCTCTTACCTGACACTCAAAGTTAAAGGGTGAAAGGTTTATTTAGCTCAGAGTTTGTAGAGGCTTCAATCCATAATCTACTGGCTCCAAGGCAGGGTGGCATGAGGAGAGGGACATCACAGAGGAGAAACAGTTCATAGTGGGAAGAAGTTTGCAAAGCAAGCAAGAGAACCAACAAGCAAACTTAGTAGCTTCTTTCTGCCCCTTTTTATATTCTATCTATGCTACCAGGATTAGGGCAGTGCCAGACAAATCAGTGGACTAATTTAGCAATCACATACCCTTAATCCCAGCATCACACACTTTCAGTCACCTCTGAAAAAGCCCCACCTATGACTGCATGAGGGTTTGAGAGAACATCTAGACAAAAAACATAACATACTAGTAAAGAAATGGGCCAGAGAACTGCTAATGCCATTGCTGATAAAAGGACAATGGTACTAAACTATATTGTAGCCACAATTCCATAATATCTGATTAAAAAAAAAGAAATGTTGCTTTCATTTAAGAAGGCTTTTGAAAAAACTGTACAAAATATTACTTTTTTTTTTTTTTAGATCAAACTCAGAACATTGTGGTTGTGAGGCAGGCAGTGGAACCACTGAGCTAAATCCCTGGCCCTAAAACATTACTTTCATTAGATCTTGACCCTTGATTGCAGGTCTTTACTTTTTTATTTTGTTTCTGGAAAAGTGGAAAGTACACATGAAGTACTCCTCAGGCATATCAATTCTTGTTACTAGGGAAAGCCTGGTGTTTCAGTTGTGGACTTAATACCTAGCCATTTGTTTATTATGGAATATTATTTTTAATTAAAATGATTATTTAAGGACTAAATATAGTTATTGGATTTTTATATTTGGCAGATTATTTCTTAAAATTAACTGTATGAGCTTGTAAGAATCACTTTCCCCACACTGGGACAAAATATACACCTCCCACAATTTACAGGAGTAGTGAGTTCATTAATCAGTAAATTAATTCTCCACTGAAGGCAGAGTCTCCATGATCTAATCAACTTCCCAAACCCCCACTCATGAATACACGAGAATTTTGGGGACACTTTAGATCTAAACCATGAAAGTTTGAACTATTAAGCAAATATAAGAACTTTGGAAAATTTGTGTCTACCTCCATAACCATAATAGCTTCCCAAAACTTAAAGACATTTCTGATATCAGTGATATTTTAATGACTTTTTTATTTCTGATATTGTATGATAAAGTATGTTAACTTGTGATATCTACACAACTTAGTAAGCTAATATTTTATAAATAATTAGGGCACGATGATGTCAAAATTATGTATGGGCAGCTGGTGTGGTGGCACATGCCTGTAATCCCCGAAGTCAGGAGGCTGAGGCAGGAGGACTACTGTGAGTTTGAGATCAGCCAGGATCACTGAGTGAGATCAAGGCCAGCCTGAACTACAGAGCTAGGCCCTGTCTTAAAAAAAAAATTTATATATGGGAAAAATACCAATTTTCAAAGAGCAAAATACATCAAATCATTTTAATGTAAAAGGATTTACTAATATTTATTAATATAATTCAAGATTCCAATTTATAGTCTTTTTAAACATATCACTTGTCAAGTTTTGGTGCAATATCAAGAGAAATTATATGCAATTATCTTGAGTATTAATTTGCTTCTTCTTCTTTCAACCAAATGTCTGCGTAAAGCTGAATGTTCTTCATGCCCTTCGACCAAACAATATGTCATTAAGAGATTGATTTCAAAAGCTGATATGAAATATCTGCTGCCTTCTATTAAAGCCAATACTGGGCTGGGGATTTAGCTCAGTGGTGCCGACTCCTGCCTCTCAAGCAGAAGGTCCTGAGTTCTATCCCTGGTACCAAAAAAAAGAAAAAATTAAAGCTGATATTAAGGTTTGCAAAAATCATCACAAATGATGCTCCTCACTTTTTTCATGAAAAATCTTATGTCTGTTATCATGAAATTAATTTCTTATTGTCATTTTTAAGTTACTTAAACATCTTAAGCAATTATCAGTTTTAACTTCTATTACAAAAATACTTATGGATAACCTTCATAAACAAAAGTCCTCCGGAATGCCCCATAATTTTTAAGAATAAAAAGAGGCCCTCGTAACAAAAGTTTGAAAAGTACTGGAATGTGTGAATTTCCCCATGAAAATATAGATATAAACACGTATTTAAATAGGAATCATTTATCATTTATCCCAGGTCGGTCAAATATAAAAGTAAATATTCAACTTAATGATAGAAGGGTGTCTAAGTTAAGTTTATGAATTATAGGTATCCTGAAGTTTTCTGACAAGACGTTTTTGTTCATTGACAGGCATTTTTACATGCCTGTGGTTTTCTTGCAAAGATACTTTCTAGAGGCTTTTGTTATATTCCTGCAGCATTTTTGATTCATATATGCGCATGCTTTTGTGTGTACAACACTGTTGCAGAGAAGTTCACTTGCAGCAACATAGATTTAAGAGGCTCTGATTTATCTTCTGAGTTATTTAAAAATCAAGCCAATTGCATTATAGACAACACAAGTTTCTGTTTAAGAGAGACAGACACAAAAAGAAATTTCTTTCCCAGTATGATGAAGTCATTCCACAGCCAAGAGTTCAAATTAAGTGTTCCATCTATTTTTAAAGAATTCTACTAATTGTTGCAACCTAACTAAGCTATGAACTCACCTTGAAAAATAGCCCATTAGGTGACTGTATTAGTGGGGATGAAGCAATGCTTGCACATGTACACGTTCAAGGCTAACGAGAAGTGCCATCTGTAGACCTAGGATATTTTCACACTCCCCTCTATTATACCAAACAATAAAGCCTCTCCAGCTGATTTCTCTCATTGTGAAATGCAAATTGCCTACCAAAGTCCTTAGGGTGTGAGAAGACACTTACCAGACATTACACATGCATTCATACAAACTATGTAGCTTCAAACTCAATTTCAGATGCATCAAGACCCAGAAAACATAGATGCAAAGCTGTTCTGTGTGGTTGTAATAATTATGGCTGGAAGTAGCTATGCTGGTTAAAATATGTAGTTATCACACTCCTGCCTCTAAATTTTGAACTGCTATATACCTGCCTTCTACCAGGAGAACTAAAATCTTCAGAATGGAGGAACACAAAACACGTGAGGCTAAATTTTAAATGTGACATATTCAATATTATTTGTATTCTGCTTATTCTTCACTGGAGTTTGGCACATTTCTTTATGTGATAAATTTAGTCTTGGTAATGAGTATGGAAGTTTCATGGGGTTAATGAACTTGAAAATCCACAGAAACTTCCAACCAGAGATTCACTGCTGTCCACGAATATTGAAACATAAAAAGAAAAGAAGAAAAAACGAAAAGGATATTTTAAAGAAAAGTGCTCACATTTCAGTTTGTAAAGGAAGAAAAAAATGGTAAAGGCATTGGATTAGAATTTAAATTAAAAATATGATGAAAATATTAAAATTCAAAGTAAAATTAGCCAAAGATATTCAAGACAAGAAATCTTAGAGTCTGTCAGATTAATCTGTATCTCTTTTTTATTTCCATGATGCCTAGGTCTTAGATATTTGGGCAAACACTAAAATACCAAAATATACTGTTGTCATCTACAATAAATGGTCTTAAAATAAATGAATATCTTTTAAAAGAAATACTTTATAGGCATAAACTAAAGAATCATCAGTTCAGATAAAAGTTTTGAGTTCTTCTTTCTTAGGGAAATAGTATGCATAGTTATTTGTCATTATGAAATTTCATTTGTTTTTAAAAAACTACTTCTAAAATTTGAATTTACATACCATCAATCCAATTTTTTTTTTTTTACAAACTTCACCCTGAAATTCAAGTCCTTTGTTCTACCAGGGAAGAAATTAAGATCCAATCATTTTTAATATAATACATCATATATAATCTTCACACTTGCTATTAAGTTACTTAATATAATTAGTAAAGCAAAATGCATCAAAATGAAGTTTATTTTGCAAACATGCATGATGCCTTGCCTCATTGCCCTACTACTATTAAATAACACTTTGCTAACAACTTTCTCAAAGTTGAGTCCAAGTTTCTTCTTTCAAAAAGAAAGAGTGGAAGGAATACAAAACTTTTGATAGGTATTCAGAAAGGTCACCCACGAGAAGTAGCGGTGATAGTGTGCAGCCCACACAATAACACTTAAGCACACTCGGGTTAACCTGGGTTAGAATATTTTGGCTTTTAAAATATTTTACAAACGACAATGTAAGTATACATTCTATTGTGTGTTCATTTACACCTCACCTCCCCTAGTTAGGATGTTAGGCATTTCCTTGGCAAGCTGGATTCAAGAAAGTTGAAAAATTAAACTCAGATTAACTTCCCACATCCCCAATTCAAACCCACACATTAGATTATTAACTTTTAATTCTACAGCTCTCAACCCAATAGCATTTATACCTAAACATCAGTCTTCATAATATGGGAGTCCTTCAGTCAAGTTCATGTTTTATTAATATTTCACTCCATTGGAAGTTATTTCACAGGAGGACACACAGCCTGGAAAATCAGGTCTGCCAAATCTTTGCCATCCTGCCCTGAAGCTGGCTTCCGCTCCTCAGGCTCAGAGCCATTTTCTTACATCTGGGACCTATATCTGGCCCCATGCTCACTGTAAGCCATTACGATTTCCTTGGTGTACCCAAGATAATCCTTCCAGAGACACCAATGAATTACCCCAAAATGCATTTCAGCATTCAGTTTCATCTATTCATCTTTGTGATGTTTGCAAATGAATAATCAAGGAACTGTTTTACAGTGATTCCCATTGGTTCCACTTTCTTCACCTGTTAAGATATTTAAAACCTGTCCTTTAACAGATAGTTTTCTATAGAGTAGAGCCAAAGCAGAATTTCTCAGGACTGATAGCAGAACGAAGAAGGATGACAGTCTTTCTCTTTTCCTAGTCCCTTAATAATAAAAAATAACAAAATTTTCATAGTTATCAAAAGATGACAAGGAAAAGGGGCTAGGATTAGGTTAAGTGACTGGGGAACAACTATTAGTGTACAAAGTTTGATTGTACAGATTCCCGTTGGCCTCAGGTTTTAGTGCTTGATTATGAGAATGATACTTTGCTTCTTGTAAAGGGATTTTTTAAATTTCCATGCAAACATAGATACAATGATTCAGTGAACCATTTAAAGAAATATTACACTATTAACTGTTCTTTAAAATATTGTTTGACACTGGAAACCAACAGATCAGTCAAATGATACTGGCATATGTGATTAAAGAGCACATACAGTCCTTAGGCCAGGAGATAGTAGAGTAAGACCCAAAACCACCACGATAGTGGGAAAACTACCTTGTAGAGTATATCCTGCTAAACTTCCCTTTAATGTAGGAACACTTGTAATTATGTAAAAACTTAAATCTATACTTCCCAAAGACTCCAACAACAACAACAAAAAACAAACAGCAACAGCAGCACCGGCAACAACCCTTATTTGATGCTAGTTAAAGCATAATATTAATCCTTGATGGAAAATGAGCCTTAAACCCATTGATATACAGAATTAAGTTTAATTGCTTTTTATTCTGTTAAATTTTAAAAAGATGTTTAATAATGTTTATTATAATGGTAAAAATACAGTGTGAAATTACTTGCATAAAATTCTGTCTAAAAAAATTCTGTCTACATTATATTGTCTCCAAACATCCACATATAAATGCATATAGGAAATGATATCCATCTAATAGAATTATGCCAACTTCCAAAAGAGTGATTTTTAGACTTTTTTGTTCTTTGAAATGATTTAAATCTTTAAAATTAGCTTGGAGTAATTTTTAAAGTAATGAAAGGACTCAAGAATAAATTTTTAAATGACTAAAGTTTTTCATGGCTTTTAAAAAGCATTTGAAGCTCATGATGGTTCCTCTTATATGAGAAACCAAAAATATAAGTAAAGAACAAGATAAAAGACAGACAATGAGAGAAAGGAGATAGATCTTTTGCCAAAGGGGAGGGAACCGAGCGATGGAGGGAGGCAGGAGGAAGGTGAGGGATGAGGATGAGAAAGAAGAGTTAAGACGTGTCATGTAATGGACAGCAGCCCACAAGGAATGCAGTCATGTGTACTACAAAATTAACAACAAAGTTGTACAACAAAATTAAAACTGAAAAAAGCAATGAAATCATTTTTGAAAAAGAAAATAAGAATGAAGCAAAGAAGTTGATGGAAGCATCATGATGGTTTATTTATGCCTTTTTTCTTTGGGGATTTAGAGTTGTCTCTTTTAAAACATGAATTTCAATTAAAATATATCTATACACCCAATTCTTCTGGCTGTTTTTATGCATCCTTTGAGTAATAAAATTAGCTAGAGGTAAAATTTTCAGGCAGCAATCACTATATTTTAGAAAGTGGCACACACACACGCACACACACCCACTCAAGGCAAATTTTAGCTGTCAAGCCAGTTCAACTAATTTCTCATGATTTCACTCTTTCTTGTATTATACACCCCAGCCACCCATCATTTTGGTTTTTGGCATCTTGATATCAGTTGGTAACTTTCATATTCTCAACCATTATTCTGTCAACTAAATCCTGTGGTCCCGCTGACTTCACATCTAGTGGTTCCGAGTTTCTTCCTTTCTTGGCTTGGTGTATCAGGGCACATCTACCCTCACCATTTGTTTCTTCCTAAATCCCTTCATTGCTTCCACTAAGGTGCAAATCACACCAATGTCTCTTGCAGTGTAATCATATCTGTGATGGCATGGTGTCAATTCAGCCTGGGGCAGCAAGTTCTGAGCTCCCTTGAAAAAAGACACATGTAAAATAAATATGCAGCTCGTAGACACATGCTGCTGACTTATTAGTCATTGAGAATATATTCACTCTAAGCAGAATTTATATATATATAAATTTATGCATATATAATATATAAGCCACCATAGTCTCATAGAGAAACATTTTATAGCTAGCTTGTAATACTTCAAATGATATTCTAATGACAGTAATCTGATTTCAAAACATTGGAAATGTTAAAATAAATACATTGGGAGAAACAAGTCACAAAGTAGCATATAGATTGATCTGGATTTGATTCTGGGCTTTGTTACTTACTAACCTGGAATCTTGGGGAAGTTATTTTCACATTTCTGAATTTTGGTTTCTACATATGTGAAATGACATTTCTGATAACTAACTGTAGAAAACTTTGCTAGTCCTCCTCCTCTGTCCTTCCTCATCTTCCCACTGCTTTTCCTACTTCTTTATAGTGACGCAGGCCATATGACGGGCTGGCTGATGGGCATATGTCCGTGCTGCCCTGAAACAGCAGAAAACCCTTTTTCAAACATGTATCTCTCCCTCTCTCTCTCTCTCTCTCTCTCTCTCTCCCCCCACTAAGAATCCAGACTCCCCCCCTTTATTAATAGTGCACAGGCACAAGATCAGAGAAGCCTTATCTCAGATTTGCAAGATGGGTATTTGTTTAATCTACTGGACTATTTGAATGAGAAATAAATGTTATTTTAAGTTTGCAATGAAGATCTGAGATTGCTTGTCACCACAGAGCAACCTTACAGGACTTAACAAATACTCAGGGTAAGGAAATTATGTCAGATGCTTGAAAGTGAAGGTGAAACAACTTACACAAAGTGATTACCCATGTTAGTAACAATGCACGATACAGCGAGTACCAGGGAAACAGTGCTGCCCAAAGGAACATGTAGCTCTAGGGAAAGCAATCAAAACCTACATCTTAGTGGTTAGTGTTGGTGGTTAATAATTACATCTGGCAAAGTGTTAGAAGAAAGAGGTGAGCTTAAAAAATTGGCAGGTTAAAAGCATTAATAGGAACAAAGGGATCTCAGAATTTAGAGATTTTCCATGTTGAAAGGTCATTTGCATTGAGTCTCAAACAGTAAGAGGTCAACATTAGATTTCGAAGGACAAAGGCAAATTAAAAATAGTAACCTTCCCCCTCTCCCTCCACCTCCCAGGTAGCTGGGATTACAGGCGAGTTCCACTATACCTGGTATCTTTTGTTTTCAATTCAATGAATAATCCAGGAAGCCAGTTACTCACTAACCCATTCTTTTATTTTAAGGATGTCAGTTCTCCCCAAAATTGCACATATCAGGGAGAGTGGAGGGACTGTCTGCGTTTAAAAAGGCCAGGTTGGGCACTGTTCCCTCTTACGTATTTGAAATGCATCCTGTTCAGCCTTTCTATGTGGCAGAAAAATATGCTATCCAGGTAGTTTTTACTAGTCTGTAAATAAGTGCTATGAAAAACAACTTTAAAAAACAATACGATGTTTCTCTCATATAAATACTCTGGGTATTTAGCACTTGAAAATCAATTCCAGAATTTAAAAAAAAATACCACAGACTGTTAAAAGCCTAACTATACTTTTTGAGAAATTTTAAATATCTAATTAGAATACTATGACTTATTCTTCAACTAGTGTTTTTTAAATTCTGGGTAGAATTTTAGAAATCAGTCGTTCCGTTGAAATACTAGAGACCTACCATAGTCAGTCCATGATCTTCTTAAAAAAACAAGACAGAAAGAGAGTCATGATTAGGGTGGCCTTTTTTGGAGAGAGAACTCAGTATCACCATTGCCAAATGATATTTTTAATAATGTAAGGAAACAGAAGGAGCACAAACCTTTCGTTCTTTTAAAGTGTGAAAAATTAATTTAGTGCCTTTTGGCATACTTTTGATTACAGACCTATGGAATCAGCATCAACAAATCATAGTGATAAAAGAACTCTGTAGGTTATGATAGCATTAAAGGTTTACCTGATTTCAACCGTGGGGACCTCAGAGCACCGTGTTTTGGATGGAAATTCTCCACAGGTTGAAGTGCTGAAAACATAAAATATTACAGAAACTCACATAGTAGAGTCCATTTTAGCAGAGCTTTTAGTTAAAATCAGTGGTGAAGAGTATGTGCCTCTCCCAGGAGTACTGCCCGGCCACCAGGTGAATCTAAGCTCTCAGCTAGTCAGGTCAGAGCAGCCAGCACCTATCCACACCCCTGCTGGACAGACTTGTTCACAGTCGTGGAGCAGCCTTTGGCTCAGAAATGATACTGAAAGGATCAAAGCAGAATCGCTGTTTCCTCAGTGTGGTAATGGGGAGTGGGGAAGTAGATGGCAGACCAAAATGTGAATTTATTCAGTAAAGCAATGGCTGTGGCAGCCAGGCCTTCATCAGATAACGAACCAGCATTTCTCAGCAGTCAGCACCTTTCACCTGGACACCCCTGAGGTTCAGTCCTGTCCCATGGAGTCCCTGGTCCTTGTATTTCTGTCTGACTGTGCCCCCATCTCTGTGAGTCAGGACTACATGAGGTGACCAACGTCAGATACACTCCCATGACACAAACTGCCAACAAACTTTCTCATTTTGTTTTTTTTTTTTTTTTTGGTGCCAGGGATCAAACTTGAGTCCTTGTGCTTGCAAGGCAGGCGGCAGAACCACTGAGCTAAATCCCTAGCCCCCAGTCTTGTACTTTAACTGTTTAAGAGGTTAAAACTTTTGCTTAGAACATGTCCAAATTATGGACTATGGTTCTTATTTTTAGAAATCATTCTTTATGTTTAAAAATTGAAAAGAAAAAACCTTCTAGGGTATTGGTAAAGGCCTCCATGTAAGTGTGTTACAGTCTCTCCATGCTGCCATTAAGCCAAAACAAAAGCTGTGAAAATAAAAAGTGCTTGAGAGAATGTGTGTTCAGAAAGTGATTTATTTACAGATTGAAGTCTTTATTTCATGAAGCTACCAAATGTTAAAAGAATGTCACCTCCTTTTCTTTGTTATGGAACCCAGAGATTATAAAATTAAAGAAAAAGGTTTTTGTTGAAGTTTTGATGCCAGCACACAGTTTTTCTCCACTTTTTTTTCATGCCTGTGTATAGAAAATTCTGTTGTTTACTATGGGATTAGTATTACATTTTGAGGTAAATAAAGAATTTGTACTGCTTGATAAACTATTAGCTTGTAAATTTAAAAACAGTTTCTTTACCTCAATTAACTTAAAATAATGCACCAATAAACTGATAAAAGATGCTTTCTTAAAAAAAATAGTAACCTTATATAGGATGATGGAAATGTTAATTAGTTTGACCATAATATTTCATTATATATATAAAATCATCAAATTGTACACTTTAAAGATATACAATAAAATTTTTAAACAACAACAACTTTCTAAACATGCAGTTACAACCTCTCAGTTGGCTAAAACAACTTATGACAGAAATTTCCCCCGGAAGTCTGGCTGCCTTAAGGAAGAGCCACAAGTAATGTGAACCCAAAGGTAACTGGATCTAGCAAGCTAAGTTTCTTTTTTTATGATGGAAGCAATCTTTCCCATATCTGGGAAACTGAGGGTGCATCACCAATACACAATTAAAAAAATAATAAAACCAACTCAAAATCAACATAACTTTATTATTTCCATGTGCTACAATTCTATGACATATCAGAGATAAAATTTTCATCCTTCTTGCAACAGACCAATCTTGCTGCCTATTTTACATCATTGGTATGAGTAAAAATAAGACAGCAAATTAATAGTTCAGGCAGGCTGGGGCATCCTTCCTGTAATCAAACATGCAAGATCTACTGATGTTTTTATTTTAGGTTGTTTAAGAATCTGTGAACCTGAGCTAACCATCACTGTTGGAGATGTACTCCCCCATCCTCTAAAATTCGATAGTCGGGAGCTGAACACAAAAAGCTTGTCTGCCAGGCAGAAGGATGTATTTCTCAGTACTCACTCTAAAGGTAGCCAAGGAAAGTAACAGATAAAGGAGAACAACCCAGAGGCAAAACATGTGCTGCATAGATTGAGAGATGCCTACATTATCAAAAAGAGAAACAAAACGTCCTCTAATGTTCCATGTATATTTGAAGATAATAAGGTTTAGTTTTAATATTCTATATGGCTATTGGATGCAGTGTTTATGTTTTATATGTAATGGATACA
This sequence comes from Heterocephalus glaber, assembly GCF_000247695.1. The sequence continues at coordinate 7,274,697 of NW_004624768.1, forward strand.
CTGCATATATATAAATATATAAATAAGTATACACATTGGTTTGATGTGTTATCTTACGTTAGCTATTATATAGTCTTATCAATATTTATCTACTTTTTTGATCAGACATCAGGGTGTGTTAAACTATTTTTAGCATAGATTTCTGTCTCAAAATTCTGCTGATTTTTCTTCAAATGTATTTTGAAGCAATGTCATTGGATATATACATGTTTAAAGTAATTATATTTATCTACCAAATCAGGCCTCCTTTTATTAAAAATTACCCTCTTTGTTTCTGGCTTTGTTCCTGGCTTAATGTCTACTTGTTCTGGTATTAATAACCACTTTAATGGTTAAGTTAGTATGCATATGGTATAACTTTTTCTATTTTTTCTTTTAACTTTTCTGAATCTTCATAATTAAGATGCTTCTCTTCACAGTTCTTCTAGACTGACTTTGGTTTTTGGTTCTTTCAAACTGAGTATGTAGCTGATTTAAATTTACTTTTTTATTATATCCAAATTTATATCAATAATTTGACTCCTTCCATTTGACCAAGTTATTTTGCTTTCTCTCTCCTTTGTGATCTCTTTGGTACTAATCTTATTGTTATTATTATCATGTTCTTCTCCCTTTCTTATCTTTTTAGCTGTACATTAATAACTAGCTCCTCTTTCTCTATCACCTCCTCCACCCCTTCTTTCTCCTGGTATAAATTGCAGAACCCACTGGCTGCCTCATCTAAATAACTTAGAATCTAAGTTTCAGATCAGAGATTACCACGTACATCTTTGACTTATGAAGTCAAATGTAATGTTTTGTTTATTTATATATTAAGTTTATTGGTACATTTTAGGCATACAATATGATCACATTCATCATTGGGAATTTGTACCTGTACATGGTATATCTTGGTTCTTATTTTTTTCCCACTCCTATACTCTCCCTTCCACCCCTCCACCCCTCCCTGTCTACAAAAGCTTTGTTTCTGTTTTTAACTTCTTTTTCACATGTAATGTTCTACCATTCTCCTTGTGATTCTTGGAACAGTTTTAGCTACGACTCTGGCATAAAATACTGGATTTGTTGGCACTGGCTCAGGAACTTTGTGAGACGGAAACTGATCATTCTAATTCAGCTGCAGAGGGATCCAAAGGAAGATATTAGCCATGTCCCTCTCTGGCCATGTCCCTCTCTGGCCATGTGGGACTGGCTGTCTCTTCCTATACTGAGACTAGAAAAGACTTGTGTACATGACACTTTTGGGCCACAAGGATCTCTGAACACTGCGTCCTGGCACTTTGCCTCACTTTAACACAGAGTTTATCTACCACAGCCACAAAAAGGGATAGGGACCTGTTGGCAAGAATTTTATTAACAATTTTGACAGTGTAAACCAATTGCCTTCCTCCATCAGTGTCTGTATGGTTACTTTGGACTCTCAGTATGAAAAATTATTCTCTCTTGGATGTTGTAATGAATACCCAGGAGAAATTTAAAAAAATTAAACTAAAAGGTATCAAATTGCCTTTTCAAAATTGTATTCTTAGTGGAAAATTATCTTGGGGAAAACTACATCAGAATGGAACAAATTTTCTGTTTTCCCTTTTACTGAATTTCAAGTAAAACTGGTTTAAAACACTTTAGAAGTCACAACTCGGGTTCAAGTAATAGTTCCAAATAGACATAAAAGCTGTTCTTTAAAAAGAGAGGAGAACTCTGAGCCCTGCAATGATTTTAACCTAATATGATCAGGGATATTAGTTATTCAGTCTAGAATAGCAATATCTACAGGGGAAAGTACTTCCATCATGTGAGTTGCCTAACTTGTCACTAGTTGGGACCTTTAGAAGCTCTAGCATAACAGGTGTCAGTTCAGCCAATAAAAGTAATGCAAAACTGTTTAGTAGCTTAAGGACAGAAGAGAAACTATATATCGGGTAATTTCGATATCATTGAGAGGGTTGAGAGAACTGAGACTTTCTCTATTTCAGGCTACTACAAACTCTTTCTGTAAAGGGCCAGTATTAAATATTTTAGGGTTTCAGACTCTGTCACTCAATTCTATAGGCACCATACACACACACACACACACACACACACACACACACATCCCAATAGTACATAAATGAATGAGCCTGGCTATAATCAAATAAAACTTCACTAGCAAAACCATACACTGAGCCAGGTGCAAGTTGCATTTCATTGTCAGGCTCTGACCTGGTCCATATTTTTCATGGAACGTACAATGAATGGAGCCAAGTCCCAAAGTCAGTGCGATGTATACACAACACAATCTTTGTTAGAGGAATTTTCCATCTCATACAAAATTAAAATTAATTTCAGAAAAGCTCTCTAAGCTTGGGTTTCCTTAGGGAAAATGGATGACTATGATAGAACTGACCTTGCCTTTCATACAACTTCTGGCAATAGTAGAAGTTCTCAGTTAATGCATGGAGAACCCCTACAGGGAGTCTTCATGCATGGTGGCCAAAGATTCTGGGCCACAGTGTGCTGCTGGACCCTGGCTGGGCTCAAAGCGCTTCAGCTGATTGATCCATTCATGATTACCACCTCACTGGGAGGTCATCTTTCATGGGCCAGAGCCCCTTCTAGGCACTGGGACAGAAGAGTAAACCATTACTCTTGTGCATGATCTTCTTACTCATGATTTCAGGTAGTGGTAAGTGTTATTAAGAAAAAGCAAAGCAAGGGGACAGAAAATGACAAATGACCAGGGAGCTCTTTTAGAGACAGTGGCCAAGAAAGCTTTCTCTTTTTGACCAGGAATCTGGTTGAAGTGAGAGAGGAGGTCAGGTGCATTCCTGGAAAAAGAGCTCTCCATGCCTAGCAGGAGTACATATAGAGCCTCACTCATGAGTGTACATTAGAGAGAACAGCCAGGTCCCTAAAGCCAAGCCATCGGCACCATACATACAGCTGTGCCTACACTGGAAAGCTGGGGTGTCACCTCTCTTAGCTATACTTGGGATGCCAGGCAAGAGTCTTTCTCCCCACTCTGATCCTTTTGCTGGTGGGTTATTGTTCACATCAGTGGTTTCCCCAAAAATTATAGCACCGAGTTCTGATAGAGCACCACTCACTCTTCCCCCCGAACTTCCTTTTTCTCTGGATATTCATCTGTAAAAGTATCCCCACCTTCATCAGGAAGGAGCTGCATTAGTCAGGTAGGGCTGCTGTGACGAAGTACCTCAAACTGGGAAGTGAAACAGAGAAAGGCATCTTCAGCCTATAAAAGGAGTCATTAGTGAGACTTTCTGGAATAGAGCTTGGTGCTCTTTCCTGATGAGTGGGCACACTCTCACGGAGGAGGATGACCAGACTTCCTGATCTTCCACATTCCAGACGTAAGGATAGCTATCCATCTTCCATGGAAAGTAAATCAGCCTAAGCTTTTCCTAAAGGACAGAACCTAGGGAATTTGGTGGATGAGAAAGGACCATTGGACTATACACTACAGCAGGACTTTGTGTTATTCCAGATTATACCCTGAACCTAAGGTACTACCTAGCTTATAACAGGACCTCAATGCATCCATGTGTTCAAAGTATGAAAGCTCCCAAATCTACTCAAGGAGGAACTGCGAGTCACCACTCACAATTTCTGTTTCCACAACCTTCAGTCACATGCAGGAGTGTTCACATGGCGGAAGTTTTAAAGATTATCAGAAAAGCTTCAACAAATTACATTTTGGTGGGAGAATTGCTGAGTACCATGATTTTTATGTTTAAGAACATTGTCAGAGGTGTAATTGTTAGTGGCTAGTCACTGAATTCACTACAAGTTGCGTCCACGTGCACAAGGCACTTTACTGTGGCTGGAGAAGTAAACCCTCTGCTCCACGTAAATATATTTGAAACCATGGGTAAGGTTGGATTAATGAACATGCTTTGACCGCCACTGTTACCTGAAAATAATTTATGTTCCAGGACTGACTAACCTCAACAAAAATAGGGTGATAATTATGTTCCATGTGGAAAGAATAAGATGGGTCAGATTATTTCTTGGAGTCTAGTCTTTGTGAATATACAACCTGAAATCTGTGGTTTGAACAGAACCTGTGGTGTGTCCTTTCAGCGAAAAAAAGACCATGTCAGCATTATGATTGCACTCCTAGCTCTCACTAGGAAAGATATTGTTATCTGATCAGAAAATAACAAATTAACCCAAAGCCAAAAAATTAATATTTTAGAGAGAAATTTTAATGAAACCATGATGCCCATTTTACAGAATTTAGTTCAAACAGCAGGCAATGCATCTCCCAACTGGAGCATTAGTTCTTTTTGCCAGCTGCCTTGTCATTATGGCTTTATTATGCTTTATCTTAAAGTTGCTCTCACCACGTCAGAAACAATTTACCCCTAGCTAGGTTTTAAATCAAGGATATCCATCAGTGTACACTGCTTTGAAGTGATGATGTTATTTTAAATACAGGGGACTGAAAATAAATGAGTTGAAAATGTTACAAGCAGTTCAAGTTCTTGTCACCACCACAAGGAAAACATATTCCAAAGCAAATTAGTTTAGGAAGTAAGACATTCTGAACCATCCTCCCATCAACCACATTTTGACGTTTTCTGATTGTCTTGATGAATAATGCAAGAAGATGTGAACTTCCTTGGGCATATTCTCCAGGGAAATGAAAAACAGAAGATAGCATTCCAAAATCAGATCTCTTCTGACTTTTCCAAAAGGAACCTTGTGAGCAGCAAGGTCCCAGAGGAATAAGAAGTCCCCAGGCCAGCTCAGCAAGCCTATCTCACTGGGATTTGGCTGTGTGGTAGTCGTTTGATGCCTCCTCTTCCCCCTGACGGCAATTCATCTGTACTTCACTTTTTCTTTTGTCCCCAGAGCACTTCTCCCAACAGTGCCTGACAATGAGTGATGCACCCACACCCTGCTCTTTCACACCCTGTGTGTGACCTATAACTCTTCATGGGTGACCTATGACCCGGGAACTGACAGTTTGATTTATTGTCCAGTTTTATGATTTATGAGTATCTCCTCAGAATAATTAACAGACAACAGGTGGCGGCATAATAATTTTGATTACCCAGTGGTTCATGAAACTACAACAAAGATGACCTCATTTTGTGAATAAGAGAAGGACAACAATTAGAAATTAAACAAAGACATGCTTTTATGCCGCAGTGCTCAGTCTTTTGTCCCTGTCACACAGAGGACTTATTTAGGAGGTCTGCATTCTCCCTAGACGTCAGGAAAAATAAGGAACTTCTACTCTGTGAACATAAGAAGACACTTTTCATGACTGTATTGCTGGGATTATTCCTCTTTCTTTGCTGAGGCCTTGATTAATTGAGTTATGTCAAACCCATCAAGCACATCCTCTTTTCACATCCCATTTTTGACAATGGCCATTGCCCAGGGAAGAATTGATGGTCAAAGAAAGTTTGAGAAAGAATTGAACTTGTTTCAAGGTGTCCTGACATTAGTTCCATCAACTGTATTCCTAAATATTCCTTCCAAAATGCACAAGCAGAAAAACAAAAATATTCTCCTGCACCATGTTTATTTAGGTTTTGAAGACTGCAAATGGAACTCAGTGTTTTTGCAAAGCACTATATTCTATGGTTCACTATTCTTTCCATTTCATCTTCAGTGTCGTTTTGTACCACATTAGTTTTATTTAGGACAATGGTGGCAGCCCTACTACAGGTTATATTAGAGATACCTTACTTTCCTAGGGATTGACATTTATTTCCCGATGAATCCATGGTCCATTTAGATAAGCACCTGCCTTTAAGAATGCCTAATACTGTTTTTATAACAATAAATAAAAATCAAGTCAGGTAAGATGTATCCCCCATAGTGCTCCATTTAGTCGCTGCAGAAAATGGACCTAAGTGTTACTAATGAAATTAAAGTTCACAGGACTCTGAATATGTAACAGTCCCCCTCACACTCAAATGCTAGATGGTGGAGGACTTCTTGCCCACAGAAAATGAATTTTTGCACAGTACCACAATAGTGATATTACAGGCTTATCATTTTAATTGACTTTTTGACATATAAAAATATTCCTACAATCCTGCTTTACATTATAGTTTAATAACAGCTTAACACACATCTATGAAATATTCATTCCTGTTACATTCAAATTTTAAAATATTTGATGGAGAGCCTGGTTAATAGATAAAGAAGAGTCTCTGGGATATTAAAAACCAGTGAGGTGCAGGTAGCTCCCACGGCTGCAAAGAAAAGCACAATTACCATGAGCATGGCAAATTTATTTTAATTCATAATGATTCTCTCGAACCAAAACATGGCCAATAGGAGAGCATTGGGTTGTGGTTAATTTTCCTTTGCCTGGCAGCACTGCAGGCAGAGAAGTTTCTACACCATGAGACTCACTGAGCACCAAAGTGGCACAAATAGATTAATGCATTTACGGCTAAAAGAATCTGGTGGTAAAACTAACAGACTCAGTGAGTGTTCCTACAAGGCTAGCCCACACAGGTCCACATTGCTTAACTTGGTTCTCAGATCTCCACCCACCCTTCAACGTTAGCTGCAGACAGTTTACCTTGAAAACATGATATGTGTCCAAATCATGAGGCAATTTTGGTACTTTGTTCCCTATCAATTTTTAAATTAATGATCTGAAAGCAAGCCGCGGTTAATTTTGGCCATAGACTTTTTGATTAGAAGCTCTGACCCCTTGTGCCTTGTGGCATCTGCTATGCAATCCTGATGACATGTGGGTGACCCTTGACACCTGATCCACCAGTCACAGCCCAGCCGATCTTCCACATTCAGCAATGCTTTTGTTACACCAGGACCCTCACCACTTCCATCCTCCTTCAGGCAACGCTGCCATCCCCTGAAAGTCAACCAGGTGTCTGCAGGAAACTTGTTTCCCAGAAAAGAGAGAGAGAGAGAGAGGGAGAAAAGGAAAGAAAAAAGAAAAGTCTGCTTCCCCCCATACATACTTTGTGCCATTACTTCTGTTTTACAAACTTTACACTACAGCATCGCCCCATATGTTTGTGCAGCGCACAAGGAGGTTGCTTTAGAAAGCGCTGATGCTAATTATAAATTTAATTTGCATTTTAATTAGAATGGTAGCAAATTAAAAGCGTGGCAGCTGGAGAATTTTGAACGCTTTGCAGAGATTTGGTGTCAGTATCTCCCCGTTTTTGACATTGCAGCCTTTCTGTTTTTCTCCCTCACTATCTTTCATTCACATGAGCATACTGGCAATTTCTGTCCTCCAGTTCCTTGGTCTTTCTGTCTTATTTTCCTCTTCTGTCTCTCTGGAGCTTTTCATTTATATATATGTACATCTTTTTCCTCCACTCCCCCAAGGACCAAGTTATGAATTATTTCTTTTTTGTGCGAATAACTGTTCTGTGCTCATCTGATGCCAGCAAAGGGTGGACAATGGTGACAGAGGGGCTCTTTGGACAGCATTTTTATGCCCCCAGTACCCACTGCTGAACTTTCCTCTCCTCATCTCTCATATCTCACAGGGTTACAGGTAGGAATCCAGTATTTCCTCTCCCTGGAGAAGGGGACAGTTGGTTCTCACTTGTCCTATATGGACCACAAATTTCCATCTGGATAATGATGTCTCTCAATAACTTGAAATCGTGGCCACAGGTCTTCAGCACATTAATCAAATGTTCATCAGGCTTTAAACTTCCCTCCTTGGGGTCCAAGGAAAGGCATCATTCAGGGTATACCTTTGGGCAAAAGCCCTGTGCTGTCTGCCTGTGAGTGTTGGAGTCTCAGAGACTCCAGTCACAGCTTCTCAGAGCTGCCTCTCACTCGGGTGTGAGCATGTCTGTCTGTAGCACTCACACGAGCACATTTAGTCAGTTCTGTCGTTTTCCCTATGTTGTGTCTCCATGGTCATTTTCCTCCTTCTGTTCACTTCCCCCACAGTGTCCTTGCTCAATAATTTTCATTAATTGATTGACAGCCCTGATAGACCTAACTAACCTCTATCTCTCTCCCATGTCTGTTTTTAAATAAGTACTTGTACGTCCAATGACCTTGTCGCCTCATCAGCTATCAGAAAATGAGCATGCAGATATGGAAGGAACTGATTAGCAAAATAAGCAATAGATTTCCTTTCTGGCTCAAGTCCATAGCCAGCAGGGACGACGAGACTTGGCCATTTCACATTTTCATGAGAATTTAAAAATAAAGAATAAGCAACAAACAGGGACACTAAGTCTCACCAGCATCTGCTCAAGTGTGCTAGCAACAAGCCCCTGCCCATCATTTGGTCACCTCGGAGGAAGAGGAAGAGGAAGGTGTGTGGTGAGGCCCTCAGTGATTTGGGTGACGGGTTCTACCTTGTCACCCTCAAGACTGGCCTCATCCCAACCTGAAAGGAAACAACTGAGTTTGGAGGAATTTTTCACCCTGATGGAAAGGCATGAGTGGTTAGTGCATATCTCATTGTGTGTGTTCTTAGCTTTCTTCCTGTCTGTTCTTCATTTTGACTCATGTTAGATACAGTCACACTTTACACTATTCCTGTTTAAATGTAGTGATGTAACTTCTCCCACCAATGAATAGGCAGAAAAATGTGTTTCGACCTCATCAAAATGCCAAAGAGTTATCACATATTAATGAAAACACAAATCAGAAAGGAAACCGATCCATGTCTGATAACAACAAAACCTTTGTTTTTGTCTGTTGTAAATATGCTGATATTCCACATAAAATCAATAACCAACCCTACAAATAAAACTGGCATGTTATTAGTTATTAGTAACAAGAAATTATATTTTGGGGCCGGGGATTTAGCTCAGTGGTGCTACCACCTGCCTCGCAAGTACAGGGTCCTGAGTTCAATCCCGGGTACCAAACAAAACAAAACAAATTGTATTTTGGCACTATAAAAAACAAAAAATCATTTGTACAAATATAAAAATGGGTATTTTAAAAGAATATTTTTCAGTTAATAATAGTCACTTAAGTTAAGACATATTTTGGTTTTATATTTCCCAATTCAAGGGCCTTCTCTATAATTTAAAAGTGACTTACATCAGGGAGGCTGATAAATGTGGATGTTTCTGATAGAGGAAACAGTATGTAAAAATCATCTATACTTCACATCAACCTTTGGAAGCTGAAAAGATCTAAATCACCAAATAAAATAATTTAGTCACTTATGGGCTTGATAGAGATAACTACATAGATAAGAAAGTCCTGGGACAAAAGTAGACTCTTTAAAATTTGGATCCCATAAGAAAGTTCTGAGACAAGATCACATAAGTACATTCTGAAAGTAGGAAGAATTGATAAACTGTGGCAAGTGTATCATTTTAATGATGGCAAAGGTGTCCAAGACTTTCACAGTTTGTCTTTCTGATCATTTAAACTTTTTTTTTTAAAGCATCTCTAAGTTAAGGAACTCTGATTTAAAATAAATTTACTTCTTTAATTTGTAATTCTCATTTGTCTGAGAATTAAATCCAGGAATAATAAGGAATATCTGTATGATAGTGGCATTTTAAAAATGTTAATAAGCATATTGCCTTCAAAGAGTAATGGTTTAAAATAGTGGATAATGATATGCAAAATGTTGGCCATGGCTTACCCTAATTAAGTAATGCAGTTACAAGACAAAATAGTGAAAATAAAAGTTCTAATTTCTCTACCACCACAGCATCCACCATTTGCCCTACTCCAAGCCAAAATGAGCACATTATGGTGAAAATTTGACTCGTCAATTCAATGGCTTTAAAAGGAAACTCACGTTTTCGGTGGCATTTTGAAGTGGACAAAATAGTTTCCCAAGATAAATCTTTTTCATGGAGACTTTGGAAAGGTTTGGTTTTCCTTCATGTAATTTTTTTGCAGCTGTACAAAACACTTTCATTAACCCAAGAATGGATTATTTGGAGTGCTAATTAATTGATTCTTCAAAATGCCAATTGACACACTCCCAGGGAAAACCTGATCTAAGCAACTATGTTAATCAAGCTTTTGTACTTAAGGTTCTGTCTGAATATCAGACCATCTGAAATGAGGAGAACTTTGCCATTACTCGCCTGGCCCTCTCGTGGGCAGCTAATTAATATGAGCCGAATATGACAGTTGTACTTGTACGTTCACCGTCCTGCCTGACAATAACTCTATAAAATTACATTTCAGCTAAAGAATGGAAACAGTGTTAAATACCATTATTTGCCTTCCTTTGATGTCTCAGAGTCATTATGAAGGCAATTACAGTGGTTTCTGTGTCTGTATGTCTAAGGGGTATTTATTATCTGTATCTGTCTGAATCCTTTGCCAGGTGGAGAATATACGGCATATTAAAGACAAGGGAATTCAGCTACAATTATCAGGATGGGAAGAGAAGAAGAAACAAAATCAGAGTTTTGTCGATGATACTGCCAGAAAACAGTAATTTAATATTAAAGGATGGTGATCTGGGGAAAACTTACAGTCTCCTTTTTATTTATTTAAATTAAAATAAAAGAATCTCCAAGTTTACAAAGCGGATGAATCTAGGCCAAAATTAATTAAAATCAGTCGGGAAATGAGAAAACACAAAAACGAAAGGGAGAAACAATCCCCGACTCATGGCAGGAGCAGCAAATATATCTTTTGCTTTTTAAATTTTAAATGAATATTTTCTCTTTCAACCAGCCCTTTTCTAAGCAAATGATGCAGTCTAAGAAATGGATTGTGTGTACGTGTGTCCCATATAATACTATCTCTGGTGTTTTTCCCATGTGGAGGGGCAGCTAGAAAGAGGGATTCAGCTTGAAGGCCACCAGTAGGAAGTTTTCCCCACACTGGCGGAATCTGGTAGGATCCGGACGCATCCGCGTGTAAGTTCTCACCCTTCCGTATCAAAGAGGGCTCTGGACTTCAAAGGACGCTCCTGACTGACAACATGGTCCCCGCGCTGCCCGCCCCTGAGAGGAGTTTTTCTCCAAAGGCAGCGTCTGAGGACTGGCCTCCTATGCTTCAATTCAGGGAATATTGATCGGTCTCTCCCCTTTGTGTTCAGCATTCTGCAAGTTCTGTGCAGAGTGAGACATAAAAAAGGCATAGGGGATGAGGGCTCTGCCTTCAAGGGGAAATGAGGAAGGGGAGCAGGACTGGCCATTCTGAGCCAGGCTTTGGGCAAAGCCTTGATGTGTGTGTATTATCGTATTTCATTTGTAAAACAACCAAACAAGGTAGCCTCTGTCATTTCCATTTACCCAGAAACAAACCCGAGGCTGGAAGGTGAGGCCTCCTGTCCAAAGTCGCATAGATGAGGACTGGCTTGGTCTGGGCTTGAAACTCAGTTTCTTTTTGGCTGCAGAGCATTTTTCTCTCTGCTAATTCAGCTCCTTTCAAATGCTTAAGAGTTCCTAGGTGGCAGGGACAGTGAAGAGGGTGAGTGGTGTGGCCACAGCTCAGGGAAACAGAAGCTAATCTAGGAGGAGAAACCGGACAAAAGATTGTCAAGAGTTTGGACCTGAAGTGGGTCTTACAGATGGGCAGGCACTTCAGGGAGCCACTTCCCAACTGTCTTGCCCTCTGGGGATTTTAACTAAAATTCAAAAATATTCTCCTATGGTATGGAGATCACAGGCAGACATTGTGATTTGGAAAGGATTACAAAGAAATCTGTTTACTGTTACTTCTCTGGGGGAAAAAAGGAGGCAGGATTAACCAAGATGCATCCACAGGCCCCTGGGAGACTGTCCAGTTAGAACCAGGAGTCGGTACCTTTGATGAGCTGGTATCCACACCACTGTGACAGGCTGGTCATGGGGTCCAGGCAGAGCAGGATGCGGTGGGGTGGAGATGAATGTCCGGGGACGGGGATGGTAGGCAGACAGGAAGTGCAGTGCTCCTCAAAGACCATAGTTTGGCAGCCTTCACAGCAGTTATGTCTTCTTCCTGCCTTGCCCCACCATCTGCTTAGTCTTCATCTGAGACAAGTGCACAGGGCAAGTAACATCACTCTCCAGAGCAGAAAGAGAGCTCTGATAGCGTTTCTCTAAGTAGCAGTTTCCAATTGGCATCTCTGCTTGCAAATGTTGTTTCAAGTACAGCAAAAACAAAGTCAGCAGCTGTGACTGTAACAAAGGGTTTATCGGGACAAGGTGCAGGATGCAAACCTGAGATGACAACACCTGGAGCCATGGAAGTTGTAGCTATTAATTGAAAGAGAAGGCCTTGGAAATGTTTTATTTTTGTTCCACTATAATTGAGTCTCAGCAGAATTCATGGTGTCTGAAATCCTTGTACACATGGACTCCAGATCAGAGTTGGACTCAGTTTTTCTTTTGGTTTCTGAATAGAAAAATGTTAGTATGTACTTTTCAATTTTGTGACTAATGAAAGGTCATATATATTTGGATTAATACACAAACAATCAATGCAGAAAAGCACTCGTGAGGAGGGAAAATGGCAATGCAATAGGGAGGCAGCAACCTGGGTTCGAAGTCTCTCAGCCTCCATGCATCTCAAATCTCCTTTCTTAGAAAGGAGTGTCAGTGTCCTTCTGTGGGTACAGGATACCATGAGCAAAATGAACAGCGAACGTATGTAGCACCACCTGGCATATAGCAGGCATTCAGTGAGTGTTCTACTCTTTGTCCTTCACTTTTTAACATTCCACATTTTATTTTATTTTGAGTAGCAAAAGAAATTGCAGTAAAGGCGACTCATCACAATGAGAGCTGGAACTGCTTAAATAATTTAAGCTATTCAGATGCTTTTCCTGTTCTTAATTCTTCCTAAATACCTCCTGATTTTTATTGAATGAAATTTTCTTTTTTAAATTTAATTTTATTTTTAATACCTGTTTACAGTATGTAATGTTCACGTTGCTTATGTGGTGCTGGCCCATGTACTTAACGCATCTTCATTCCTTCTTTCCACCCCTATCCCTCCCCTCCCTCGCTCTCCCTCTATCTCCTGATCCCCTTCCTATTGGAGAAAGATTAATCTCCCTACTTCTCATCATCTATCTTTTAATTTGCTCCTCATTTATAATTTGAGTTTCTCATATAAGAGAAACCATACAATAATTAAGCTTGTGTGTCTGGCTTATTTCATTAAACATTATGATCTCCAGGTGCAACCATTTTCCTACAAATGACTTAAGTTTATCTTTCTTTATGGCAGAGTAGTACTCCATGGTATGTAAATACCACATTTTCTTTATCCATTCATCTGTTGGTAGACATCCAGGCTGCTGCCAAGATTTAGCTCTTATGAATTGTGCTGCTATCAACATGGGTAGGCATGTAGCTCAGTAATATGATGTCCACTAATGATTTTTATAAGTGTTTGTCTCGGTTACTTTCTTGCTGAGAAAAAACCATCTGACACCTGAAGTTGAAGGAAAAAGGGCTTATTTTGGCTTACAGATTGCAGAGGTTTCAGTCTGTGGTTTGCTGGCTCCAAGGCAGGGCAGAGGGTATGGCTGAGAAGAAAAGTCCATTGCAAAACAGTGCAGGCAGGGGCCAGGGATTTAGCTCAGTGCCTCTCAAGTACAAGGTCCTGAGTTCCATCCCTGGTACCAAAAAAACAAAAAACAAAACAGGCCAGGCAAAAGGCAGGAAGCCGTTGCCTCCCAGTCTACCCACCTTTTGGGTGGTGCCACCCACACCCACAGTGGGTCTTCCATTATCCACACTCAGAATTATGCTAAACCAATCAGTGGACTAGTTGCGTGATCGCACACCCTAGATCCAGCCACCTCTGAAAAGCCCCACCTATGACCACACCAGGCTTCAGGAGGAGGTCATGTAGCTACAAGCCATCACAGTGTTATACTCAGATGCTTCAAAATGTCTGTAGGAGTCAGGCTGGTCTATGTTATGCTGTAGTAACAAATGATCCCAAAGTCTTGGTGCCTTTAAGCAGTGCCGTGTCGGGCTGCTTCTCCTCCCTGCTGCAGGTGGTAAGGTGGTTTTCAGCTAGGTCCCATATGCTCCCAATGCTGCCTGTCACTGTGGAGAAGCGAGAGAAAGCTGGAGACCCAGCACGGCCACATGCTCTAGCCTACCAGCGACACCTCTCCCTTCTCACAAATTATAGCTGGATATAGTCACAGCATCCCACTCAGTCCCAAGACCCCGATCAATTCCATTATTTTCCCAGAATATAAAGCACTGAAAAAACATACTAAGCTATACTGGTGCTCACCAGCATGGTGTTAGGAGACACGTTGAACACATCCTGGTTGGGAATGTGTCTTATACTGGTTTCTTTTTATTATTATTCATTCACTAGGTATCAAATTGTCCTGATTTTCCAGCCGAGATAAAGAATTTTCCTTCAGATCAGTCTTGTCAGGAGCATCTGTGCTCATGAGACAGTTCTATCAGTTCTATTCCAAGTACAAGCAGACCCCTTCAAGGCTGGCTGAAAGCTCAGAAAAGTCCCTCTTCTGGCCATTGCTAGCTTTTTTTTTTTTTTTTTGCTCCCCTGATCAATAACTCTAGCTACAAAAAGCATCAAACGCCTCAAAGACATCCCAAAGGCACAGGTCGCCAAAGGGAATAAAAAGCAGATGCCACATACATTAATGTTCTCCGTAGGCTGCCCAGACATCCGTGTAGGCCTCGGGCCTACAAGGGGCCAGTGGTGGTTGGGACACTTAAAATTACAGAGCGGGACATTTCTTTAGGACATAGCTTTGTGAGCCTCCAGAGGAAACAATTCGAGTTCAAAGAGTGACAGTTTCCAGTTTCCCAACCTGTGTTTTCTCACCAAATAGGTGAGAAAGGACAAAAAAAGGAAGAAAGAAGGAAACTGATAACAGAGATGCTGAAAAATCAATAATAATAACAATAACATCATATCAAGATTGAAAATAACGCAAATGCCAAGGGGTTGACAAGGAGACGGGGAGCACGAGCACTTTCACCCAGTGTGGGTGGTAGTGTAAACTAGAAACAATGTCTTGTGTAGGGCATTTTGGAAATATGTAGCCAAACCCAAAACTCTGGGGTGCCCTTTCACTTAGCAATTTCACTTTCAGACTCCGTCTTAAAGAAGCAATCAGATATGTGTCTAAAGGTACATTTACACAGACTATCATCATATTGTTGTTTGTAACAGTGAGATAAGAGAAATAAACTAAATATACAATAGGGATTTGATTAAGCAAATTTGATATATGGAATACTGATTAAACCATTGAAAATAATAATGTGGGAGAGTACTAAATGAAAGCATGAGATGCAAAACATTATTACAGTTTTTGTTTGTAAAATACACACTTGGGATTTTCGCTATCTGAAAAGAGAAAACAAGCTGGAGGGAAATAAAACCTCTAAAATTAAGAGATACTAATGCATATAAGATATGGCCAATTTGTTCTTTTTTTCTCACACATATACATCATTTGAAGAAAGACACAAAGTAAACAAAAATATACCTTTAGCATGGCCCCTTGGGATTACCAAAGCATTTGTGTGCATATTTTATCATCTGCTATGCCCCGAAATACATATGGGAAGGAAAAGTTATCTCCTTTTCCAAAAGATAAAGGTGAAGTTCAGGAGTGTTTTACAGTGTCTTAACCTGACTTTAGAGTTACAGCTAGTCTGCAATTCTAAGGGTGAAAAATGACACAAACTGGGTAAACTAGTTATTTGGAAATCAGTAAGAGTGCACTTGTACAAGTGAACTAAGGCAGTGGGATACTTAAAATTTTTATTTTGTATAGTATTATTAATTTTAAAACATTAAATTTTCTCAGCACTAGCCATGTTAAGATATAAACAATTTCCTTTTTTCTTTAAGGGTTAAGATGTTGTTAGACTTGGAAAATAGGAACGAATTGTTAATATATCACATTTTTTTTAAGAAGAAACACATTTTGACATTTGTTAATTAAACTTTTCTTAAGGTTTAATGCATTGTCAAGATAGGACATATTTTCAGGGAAGCCTTCTGATCTTACTAAGCTTTAAAATAATCCAAAAGCTAGTTTTGACATCCTACCTAATGTAGATAAAAAGGTATTTTAAGCTCATGCAAATGTAAATCATCCCATCAATTAGCTGGTAACAACATAACAAGAGAGGAACACTGCTTATTTTCTCCTAAAAATGATTAATGCAGGTTTAAGAGGCTTTTTTGTTTTACAAAATTAACACTCTTTATAAGACATTAAAATTATACTGTATCATATACTTTATTTTAATAGAGATGAAGCAAGTTACACTGTTTAGCCAATATCACCTTTTGCACTTTTCCAATATTAAATAAACACAGTAATTGTAAATTATAAATGTTGACAACACTTAAGAGGTTTCTTGTGTCTGCTAATTTTAGCTTAATATTCTTTTCCCTGGAGACCACTTGTTTTCCTGGGGTCATAATGCTGTACAATGAAATGAACTAAGATAAAGCTCATGTATTGGATGTTATCAGGTTACCGTGGAGGTTCTATGTGAGCCAAAGCTCCCTACAGTATCTGCAGATGTGATTCCTGGGGAGTGGCATGGTGGGAAGAGGGTAAATCACTATTTGCTCAGCCTTATAGGGAATCTGGGAAGCCTATCCCTCTGGTCACTTTGCAGAAAGCAAGTGGAAATGCGTGAGCTGTGGAAGCCAGAGCAGCTTCTCAGCCACAGGACCTGTGGTTGGTGTCTCAATCTGAGCCTTCCAGTCCTCATCCTAAAACATGGTAGAGTGACAGAGGATGCAACACATCTGTTCAGGAAGTGGAGATAATAATGTCAAAGAGGTAGTGTAGCAAAGGTGTTTCACAAATGTCAGTTCCTTTCCCTCTCTCCTGCCCCCTTAGCAAAATATTCATTATTAGGATTCTAATATCAGACATGACAGCTATTTCTATTGAAAAATGTCCTGCATCTGTAAACCTAGATGAACTGAAAGGAAATGTTGGCTTACATTAGCAATCATGGATAGGCCAATGTCAAAAAGTAGGTATTCTTTATGTAACGATGGATTTTTTTTTACAGTGAAGAATAAAAAGGAGGAAGAACCAATAATAAATTCTATGCATTGAAATCATTAATCTAAGAGACCTGTTTAGATTTAGTTCTTTTTAAAAAGTTACCAAAATAAGATATTATTTCTCTGCATTTAGTTCTGATTCCACAAAGAAAAAAATATTACTAGAAAGATATTATTGACCTCAAAAATCTCAATAAAATTACGATACTTAGTTGAAATCCTGGAACTTCGACTACGTAATGCTGCCAGTGTCAACGTAGCTAAAGGCTGTGAGTTCTGTCGGCACATGTGTGGCAGGAAAACCACATCTCGCTCTCATCTCCACTCAGGCTTCCCTCCAATCATCTGGTCACAACCCTGCAGTCAGGCCAGACTCCAGGCATAACATTAAGTACTGAAGATAAAATGATAAAAAGAATTTGAACCTTACCTTCTACTTTCCAAATAAAAATTAGAATAATAACCACTAGGACTTACTTCGCAGTTTCTAAAGCACTTCCATGCATCTTTTGTTTGTCGACAACTTGTATGGCAGTTTACTGTCATTATTTCCCACTTTAAGAAATGTGGAACCAAGGCTTAAAAACTGAGGGTATTTATTGAAGAACTGCTTGATGAACTCCAATCAGGTAGACGTATGCTGTTCACAGTCTGTGATTCGATTCTGGACATAAAAGTAAAGCACAGAGTGCACTGAGAAAGCGAGATAATGGAGCTGTGCTGATGATGGACTGTGAATTCCAGAGGGCACAATGGACAGGCTTAAGCAGTTGGGAAAGGTAGGACAAGGGACAGGGACAGGGATGAGCAGGGCTCCATGATGATCGCAGGGTGAGAGATTGGAGAGGGTGACATCAATGCTCTGTGGAGCTGGAGGACATCACCTCGGAGAGGTCCATGTGGACTCAAGGCAGGTGCAGTGAAGAGGCTGCAAACAGAATAAAGACATTATAGGCACCTTTAAGAGCATGAAAATATATATAAAGAGAGAGAGGAGGGAGGGGAGACAGAAAGACAGAGTGAGACAGAGACAGAGAGAGAAGGAACATTCTGAGGTAAAGTGTTGATGATTTGGTACAGCTGGTCATTATTCTCTTCCAGTAACATTTATATAGGTTTGAAGTGGTTTTAAAACAAAAATGCAGGGGATAAAGCAAATTCCTACTGAGCCAAGAGCTAGACTAGACTTACGTATTCAATCCAAGCATCAATCAGCTCCTAAAGTTTCCAAACTTCTTCACTCACCCAAGCTGCCTCACTCCCCGTGGAATTCAGTGAGAGGAAGGCAGATTCCGCCCTGCAGGGTGGCTGCCCTGACTCCCAGTCCTCCTCCATCTGTCTTCTCCAAGAGAAATATCTGTGTGGACTCATAAAAACCTGTAGCCATTCTTGACATCTTTGGGTCTCACCCTTCTGGCATCTGGTGAAGACTGCACAGCTTCTCTGTATGATATTTCTAAGTAGATAAAATAAAAATAGAATTATAGGGACAATCAGCTATATTTGAATATGTCCATCAAAATATAATTACAAGTTATAATAGCACAAGGTAATGTGCTTTTTTATTAATACATTAACAACATCTAGCACTCAGTCTACTCACATGAGGTACTAATGAACATAAACAATTTTTTTGGAAATCAATAACTTGTAAACTGATGTCAAAATATCTGTGTTTCCTACTGATGACAAACTACGCCAGTTTTGTGTTATCGTAGTACATTCTCTTCATTCATAATTGAGAGAAATGCTGAACCTCTGTTTGCCATGGGTGGGCAGACACCCTCAGGCTAAAAAACCTTGGAGGAAACTATGCATTCTCCAAGCCTTTTGCTGAAAACTTCTCCAGGACCTCTCATAATTCTCTCCTGCTACTCTTTACAACTCTCTGTATACTGTGTAACTGTAGTTTGGTGGTGGTAAGGATCCCCAGGCACCTTGTGCCCACTAATGAAGACTTTTGCCTACTGATTATCTCCAAAAATCATAATGGACAGTGTATTTTTCAACTTTGTATCGGCTGTCTGCTCTATAATACACTATTGGTATATTTTTGATTTTCATGTCCTGTACTTTTGAAATCTTGTCTTTGCTTTATGTCCCAATAAAGATTCCATTTGTCACCTATTTTCTTACTCAGTTGTCCATAGGGAAATAGCCAAGATTTAAAGAGAAAGACTTACGGTTCTGGAGGGTCAGTCCAGCCCAAGACCAGTGGGGTCACTTGCTTAGGGTGACAGTGAAGGTCCTGCATCATGGCCAGAGCACGCGGTGGAGCAAACCCATTAAGTCACAAGCCAGGGAGCAGCAAGAGTGGACTGGGGGGCCAGGAAACCCTCTGAGGAGCTGGCCTGGCTGATGTAAGGGATTCTCGCAAGGCCAATCTCCAAGAGGTTCCAGCACCTCCCATTCCCATGCATGCCTACCAGGGTCCAAGCCTTCAGCTCCGTGTGTAGCATCCGTCTGAAATGCACTGGGCTCTGCAAGCTAATTTCAACTAAAACAACTAAAGATATCAGTTCAAACATAGATCTGATTTTGATGATTTTTTTCAAAATATTATAAATGGAAATATAAAAGTGTCTTTCAGTTAGTCTGCTCATTTATGGCAACAGGTAAAATGCAAAACAGTCAGGTAGTTTTTTTATTCAACAGACAGAGGATCAGAATTCAATTCTGCTACATGTTGACCATGCACCCAGCCTCTACCCTCTTTCCTTTATGTCCCACCTCATTACAAAATTTGTAATGACATAGTACCTATAAAATATAAGATGAACATGTGTGAGATCAAGGAGAGATCAAGTCAAGAAACAAACGTAAAATTTAAAAAGAAATGAGAGTAATACTTATTGTAGGTAGGCCTCTAGGATATCAATGTGAAAATGATCGATAATTATTAATTTTCAAAGAAAAATTCAGACTTCTGATTTTCAGAAGTTGCCTTTCCTAGAAGTAAATTTCAAAGTGGCTGCTTCCATGAAACTTTGGATAGGAGCGTTGAATGGGAATGTGTATTTCCAGCAGATTGTCACAGCAGGTAATAGTAATGGGTCACACATGGGTGATCCTGTCACATCTCTATGACGTGACTATGATAAGAGTATGAATTATTAACAATTAGTTTTGACCACTTGAATATAAATCAATTTTGTGGGGCACTGGTGCTGCTGGGCCTCTAAGTGAATCCTCAGCTCCTGGCATTCAAGTAGTTCTATGATGTCTGGCCCTCAAGTGTGGCTTGGACCTGTGGCTTGTTTCTAACCAGTAGAACTATGGCACAAGGGATGGGAGATTATTTCTCTGGTAATGTTCCACAAGATTGTAATTTCCAGTCCTGGCTCTAAAGATACCACAGCTCTGGTCCCCGTCTTTACTGTAGCACCATAGTTCCCTGATCCAGGAGACCCC
The DNA here is from genome assembly GCF_000247695.1 of Heterocephalus glaber. Next base: position 7,295,034 of record NW_004624768.1, read on the forward strand.
ACTAAGTCACGCACAGGTGCCTGCCCCACAGAAACTGTGATCTAAGCCACTTGTCGTTACCTTAAATTGGTAAGTGCATGGTAATTTGTTAGCAACAATAAATAATTCAGACATATTTTCAAAAAATATAGAGCAATATAGGTGCTTTTCCTAGGCTAAATGTGCCACTCAAAGAATATTGGTTAGTGACGCATTTCAGGTTTTGATCACTTTTTGAACTTCCGATTATGACTCCTCATTTCCTTAGTAATATCAATGCCAAATCTCAAGCAGAAACATTCATTATAAATATGTGAATAACCTTGCCATGGAGTCAGAGCTGTAAACGTATGATGTGCATGCTGAGGCAAATAGACACTCATAAAAACAAAGATAAGAATAGAACTTGGGCATGGATGAGCTTGTGACATGTGGCATGAAACAATTCCTCTAGGGCCTTCAAGGCTCTTCATTAAACTTATCACACACAGAAAACACAGTCTGTTTTTTTAAAATATACCTGCATAGTCACTGCCCAAAAAGGAAATTAGATGAATATGTTCAGTACAGAGAATGGACCTGGGGTTGGATGATGGATTAAATAAATTTTTCATTCCTTCAACATTCAGTCAATAAATAACTTGACTATCTTCCATGTGCAAGTCTCATAATGTCATTATATTTATGTTTATTATAATCAAGTTTATTAAAAATATTTAGAACTTATGTGTAAATAAGTGGAGGGATCCATTCACTTCATCTATCTACCATTTTTATTAGTAGCATTCTAGAAAGTTATGAATGTTTCAATGCATAAAATGGATGAGTAATCATTAGTTTATTAAGCAGTTTGTGTTTGATCTTCCAACCTTTTTGGCACTTCTAGCTACAGGGATTTTGCAGGGAGCTACTCAAATCAGCAGCTCTTCTGACCTCTGTAAAAGCCTAAAATTCATACAAGATATGATCCTTCCTTTGTCCCCAAAAAGGAGGGAGAGATTGTCTTGATTGATCAAAAGGAGGAAGAAGCTCTGGCTAGATTGTTAGGGGATAAATGTTGACAGATCCTAAGTGCACAGTGCAGCTGCCTCTGTGGAGGTGAAGGTGAGAAGCCCTGAGAGCAGCACAGTTGTGGTTCCCTGACAAGCCTGGGCTTGAAGCATAGGGCAGCCCTGAGTAGGTCACAAAAGCACCAACACTGTTCATTCAGGGAACCAATGGCCATGAGCAACTGGGATATGGGCATTTGAGAAACAGTATCTGTCTCCAAAAAGGGTCCTAGATTATGAGGGTCTTCCTGATATTCAGGGGTTCCTCAAGATGGAAGGATCCTTTCACAGCTAAGCAGGAAAAGCTCTAGTGATGGAAATGAAATGTTCTGACATTTTAGTAGTTGAAATGCTTGGAGGAAGGCTGGAGAGAAGTAATATGACACTCTGATGCCTCTAGCTTTGTGAACCAGAGCCATAAAATCCAAAATACAAATATTAGAGAGTATGATATAGCAATCTTCTAATCAATTTAAGGGATATAAAGATAAATAAGGTAAAATCTCTCTGCTTATAGTTTATTGATGAAAAACAAGTTTTTTAAGAATTACATGTGCCACTCAATGAATTTGATGATTCTTTTCAATTTTGCAAATAACAACATAGAAAACAGAAGAAAGGGAGAGAGAGGATAAATAGAAATTCTCTACATGATTGTGGAGTCTGGAGTCTGCTAGGTAAATCCTGAATTTAGCAGGGTGACCAGTAGACTAGAAACTTGTAGACAGAGCTGATTCTTCAGACTTGAAAGGCAGAACTTCCAGAAAATTTCATTTTTGCTTTTAATGATCTTCAGTTGATTTTATGAGGTTCATCCATACTATCAAAGATATTGTCCATTACCCAATAACTTACTGTTAGCTCATCTTACCTGAAAAATAGTCTCACTTAGGTCCCTATTGAATAACTGGGTGCTCTAACCTAGCAAGGCTGACAAAGCTCAGTATTCCCACAGGAACAGGGAAAGTGGAGCTGGAGCCTGAAGAATCCACCACAGTCCACCAGAAGGAGGCAGATAAAGAGCATGATGTACAGAAGGCAGCTTTGGGGAATGCTGTGTAGTCTTGTGGGGCTGGGACCAGGAAAGAATAATAGAGTCGAGATAAGGAAAGTCAAACCAGTGACCCAGCATGGTTACAAAAAGAAGTCCCAGAAGGCTTTCAGCTCATAAGTCAATTGATTGTGTGTAAATTCTGGAAAGACAGATCTGGAAAGAGCATGGAGAATGATGAGGAAGTAGACGTACAAAGCTGAGAGAAGAGATGATGGTCTGAATACAATCCCCGCCAGTGAGGACAGGGAAGAGCAGTGTCATACGGAAGATGTGGAGGAAGCAGACTCCACAACCTGTAGTGACTTCCATGTCTGTCACCTGACTCCATCCCTAGGGCTCTTTCATCCAGCTCTGTTTCTTGGAATTTCTATTGACATCTTCAGCGACACTGCAGTCTGTTTAGCCACTACCACTACATGGAATCCCAGGGCACTGCCTAAGAGGAGAGGCAATAAATGTAAAGCATTCTGACCATAGTTGTGTGGAGGACTTTGACTCCACAAAGGCACATACCAGCTCAAACCGCATACATGTGAGTGTGCACAGGTGTGAGCAGATGCAGAAGCTAATTACCTCACATGTAAATTTTACCTAACAATTTATGCAGTTGGAGACCTAGAAAAATAGCTTTAAGATTCGACTTCTTGAAGCCATAGCTAGAAGCTGAGCCCAGATATAGCTCTGCACAAAATGCAAATGTAACAGTATAGCATGAGGGTACATAGAGACAGCAGAATGACAAACATTTTAAATGTGGGTTCTATTTCCATGACAATTCCTAGAGCCTTACCAAGACAGAATGAAATTCTTCTTTGGCCAAAACCTAATAGTGTCTGCCTTTTTCTGGTGTCATTTGCAATGATTGCCACTTCCTGTAGATTGTGTCAGGATCTGTACTAGTCCCTGAATCTCAGATTCACTAAGTGCTCTCCAGGTTAGCCTTAGGCATACTGAGTCCCAACCATGATGCCTCTGGAGATCAAACTGATGTCTTAAATCCCTGTCTGAACACGTCCACCTGCCCAAATATCTCTTCCTCACCCTCCTATTTTCCCCTGAGTATATCAAGATTGTCCCAAACTTTCTTCCAGCTCATTTATTATCTCGACATTTCAGAATAGAAATTCAACATTTGTGCATGGCATTGTGAAATAACTTTATTCAAAACAATCTTGGGCTGGGTATGCATGGCACTTTGTGAGCTGAAACACATTTGATATAGAAATGCATGAGAAACAGTGTCTTGTCCCCAGGAGCTCAAGGGGAACAGATATGGAGGTGACGAAGTGAGTCTGGAGTTGAGAAACAAGAAAATATCAGGGTTCAACCTTGAGTACATATCATGAATGTTACCTTCTAGGACACCAAGCAATGGGTGAAGAAGAGTCTCTCTTGGGAGTAGCTCAGAAGTAGAGGATGGGGCTGTGATATTGACAAAGACTAAACCTCAGGGACCAGGCAATGGGGTCTAACGCAGAGCTGGAATCTTGCTATTTCTATTGAAGCCAATCTTTAGGGACAAGGGTTAGAGATTGATATGCTATCAGCTTCCTGCTTGAAGGCCAATGGAAGAGCTTTGGGGAAAGAGCACTGTTGGTACTGAGATTCCTGGAATTAACTCTGGGGCAAATTAAACATTCAGATAAAGCAAGGTGCTTCTCTTCCACCCATCCAAGCTACTGGATGATGTACTTGAGTATCTTTGACTCCTAGACTTGTCTGGTCTTCTCTGTGAACAAAAGAAATAGAGGAAGGTAAGAGGAAGAATGCCGAGTTTAGGAGTGAGAAAAGCAGAAAGCAGAGCATTGCAGAGTTCCCATTCTGTACTTCCTACCAAGTAGTATCTCCTGTCCTTCCTACCACCCCAGGAAGAAGTCATCCAAGTTTAGAAAATGGAGCCAAGAAAGAAAGACCCTGGAGTGTGAGCTTTTAAGACTCTGGCTCAATGCTGCCACCTACCTCTCCCCCTTCCCAGGTATTGTTTTGTCCAGGAAGGCCTCCATCTGCAGGGACATGTCACTGCTTCTGTGAACAGTTGCTGGGAGGATCTGCAGAAGAGAAGATGGGGTATCGGTCTGTATCTTCAGCATTAGAAGGCCTCTTCGAGCGAGTGGCCTGTGACTCAACCTCAGGGATCTGGGCTTTGGAAAAACCTCTCCCCAACCTCAAGCCACCACAGTGCTGAGATTTCTCCAAGCCCACTGGGGGCTGTGCAGTGTTTTCGTATCCTCTCTCCAGCCTTTCCACCTGCACTTGTGCCCCAGGCATGTTCCTTCCTACCTCCCTCTACCATCTGATGCCAGCCACTAATCTCAATGGATCTCTAAGTACTCACAATAAGGGACAAAATTACAGTGGCAGCTTGAATCATGTCTTTCCCACAAAGAAATAATGGCTTCACAGGAGCTTTATTCCAGGAAGGATTCTTTAAGGGTGGGACATTATAATCTGGGACAAAGTAACATCTGGAATGAGGATCTTGGCAATGGCAGGAGCTTTCCCAATCCCTGAAATGCAGGCCAAGGCAGCCCCTAATACTGTCTTCTCTCATACTCAGACTGCTGCAAAAAGACAGGATCCTTGAAGTCTCTAAGCTCGAGGCCTGGGCTGGGACATTCCCCTTCCAGAGTTCTACCGGCCAATTGCCAGATCAGCCGGGCTGGGAGACCTCAACAGAAGCAACTGCCACTGAGGGTGGGGCAGTCTGGGAGCCAGAGTCCCCTCCCCTTCTCACTACGCCCACACTCCTCCTAGGGAGGAAGCACCTCTGAGCCCAGAAGGAGGAGCTTCATGCCTCCCAACTCCCCTTTGAAGATACAAGGCATCAAAGAGACCACTAAATAGCTTGTGGGCATAAGCAAAATCATTTCCTCAATGAATGTGCCTAAAAAGAAACAGTATATACTTAAAATACAATCATATAGAGGCAATATTAATATGGCTGCAGTCTACCAAAAGCATATGGATGGGTAAAGGAGGTGGGTGGGGATGATGGGTGTGCCCACAGTGGACCTTGGGACTTCAACAAGGGCCTCCCAAGAGGAAAATGGACAGTGCTTGAGCCCTGGAGCAGCAGGAGGGGCTGAGAAATAGAAGGGATGGAACAGAAGCCAGGAAAGCAAAGATGTGAGATTTCTCCCCAAAGTCATGCCCTGCCATCTACCCCACCACCCGCCAAGTGTCAGTACCTCCGTTGCCCTGAGATAAAAATGGAGTATCCTGAGTTGAACCCAGAGGGGGAAAGAAGAACTCACAAAGAGAAAGGGTCCTTGGCACATGAAATGGTTGAAGAAAATCACAGACGCAATGTAGAAAGACCAACGGGAGAGAACCTGTGGCTTGATAAAGGGAGGTTAGAAGGGATGAGAAATGATGTGAAGCAGAGAAAAGCAGGGAAAGAGAGTGAGGAAAAGAAGGACAGAGCAGTAGAGAACTGGGGAGATCGAGCCAGGAGGCTGCAGCCTCAGGCTTCCTCACGCCGGGTCATCTCTGAGATACAGGGAGGCAGTCAGCAGGTAAAAGAGCCCCGCCAAGCTGGATGAAGGGCAGACCAAAAGCCCACCATGCCTTTCCTTTCTTTCTTTAGGTCCTTTATCCTCTCTCTCCAGCATTCCCTGAAGCCTCGCCCTGGAAGCAAGGAAAGGGATCTCAGTAAGGTGGGGTGGAAGGTTGGAGACAGAGAATCCTTTCAGGGAGAGATTATAGCTTAACAGCAACCTACCCAATGGCCAAGAAACACCCCTCTAATGGTGGAGAGTTAAGGATCCAGCAGAGAGCCAGGTGGCAGGCTTGGGGTGTTACCTGAACCCATCTCTTCCCTGCCGGGGTCCCTTCTCCTTCAGGAAACCCAGTGGGAACCCATATTTGAGGGACATAAATGGCTCCAAAACTGGAAGAGGAAGATAATTTGGAGAATACAATAGAGAATAGTGTACAAAGGCTCCCGGAAGACCCTCTACCAGGCTGCTTGGAAACCTCAGCAGCAATAACTGCATTGTTTGTTCCCTAACCCCAGATATGGAAGAATTACTTTGGGGTCCAGAGAACCCTCAAGCATACCTCTTGTCCGTCAGTTCTGCTGCCACAGAGACCCAGTGCTCTGGTGAGACACAGGTCATGACCAAGAGTGGAAACTTGAACCCTATGTCTGCCAGAGTGGTATAGGTGCAGCGAAGAGACTAATGGGCCCCAACATTGCTTTGTGATCCACCAACAAAGCAGGAAGAGCTGGAGTTAGGATTCTCTTTGGGCAGGAGCTTCTAATTCTGCCATTGTGTTCAAGAGTGCTCGTGTGTAAAGAGACCCAGCAGAAAACGATTTTGTGGGAGCAATCTTTTCAATAGACTAGCTCGATTCATCCACTCCCAACAGGCCCAAAAGTTGAGCATCTTGATGTCAGTGACGTCCTGGTCAGGATGTCTGTCTCTTCCCTTTTGGCTTCCCTGTTGCCACTCACCTCTGATATGTGTTCAGGAATTCGCTCATCCATACACTCATCATTTCATCAAAGATTTGCTGAGCTTTGCTGAGCAGTGGGGAGCAAAGATAAATGAGGGAGTTACTGTTCAAGTACCTTCCTCTGCCATGAGAAAGGACAGACAGGCATGTGGAGAATGAAATACAAGATCCATGCTGGTGGCTTACACATCCCTTTGTTCTCACCCCCACAGATAACTATAACTACTGACAGAATATTAAAGATTTAAAAATGCCCCAGGGGAGACATAGAAGGCTGTACATAGAGTTTCCTGCAACCAGGAAGACAGAAAGTAAGAAATTTAGAAGAGTTCAGTGTCCACTCAGGAGTTAACACCCATACTGTCAGGGTGCTGACTTTAAGCCCTGACATTGGTGGAAAGGAAATCATTTGGGCTCTTTGGGTCTGGGTGATCTTCAGAGTATCCACTGAAAATGCATACAGAGGCTGGAGGCCCCAGGATTGTACGCATTTCTAAGGGTACAATCTGAATGTATTAGAAAGGAGCAAAAGAATTGGGGCTTACACACCAGGGAACACCTCAAGATCCCAATTTGGGTGTTTCATGCTTGTGTACCAGCTCTGACTGTGTGTGGAGGCTGCCACACTGGTGTCGCCAAGTGAAGTGCAGAGACCCAGGGTCTGATTCCACGAAGATGATAACATCTCAGGTAATAGTCAGTGGGAAGGCTTCGTGACCTCATAGAGGAGGCCAGGAAAAGGGGGTGAGGTTGGAGTGTCACCAGAATGGTACTTCCTGGAGCTCAGAACCAGAGGCTGAGGAGGGAGATAGGAGGAAGCTGGAAGCGAGCTGAGACCTGGTCCCTCCCTGCTGTCCCTACACTGGCCCATTGCTGTCACCACTGAAGAACAGCTTAAAAAGGAAGGTTGTTAATGAATCTCACATACGCCCACAGAACTCTAGACTTCAGAGAAACAGTTGGGCCAGGAAAAGGAAATAAGAATGCTGAGATCATATCTGTAGGAAGAAGAAGAGGGGCAGAAAACACAGCAGGGTGAGAGAAAAGAATTGTGATGAGAAACGTCATCACGTAGATGAGAGGAGACACAGGAAAGAATAGGGCCCAGAGAATCGTCCTCAGCTGGGGGCAGGGGGAGCAGAGTTCTGGTGACTTCGGGATGAGGACAGGGGCACAGCTTGAGCTGGCTCTGTGGCTGGACCTTTTCCAAAGGGAATGGATTTTGAAGGGATCAGAGGCTGCAGAGTAAAAGCAGCAGCGGGGCTGGGGGTGACAGTGGCCAAGTAGACCAGTGCCTGGGCCAGGGAAGAGAAATTTCCCCCTGTGGCCCAAGGATGAGGAATGGGTCGGGGAACCGCCTGGCCATCTGCCCGTTCCTTCTGGTTTTACTGCTAGGACACGTCTCTTTTAGGGTACAGCATAGATGAAGAGCAAAAGTGGAGGCCGGGAGCAGAAGCCCTGAGCCAAGCATGGCTCCCCTGGGGCGTGAGCGGCCGTCCACAGCCTGGGAGTGGCACCTTGAGGACTTGATGGAATCCCTGCCCCGGGCCAGTCCTGGGCCTGAATGGGCACTCAGGGAGAGCTCTTTCAGAGCTTCCCTCGCACATGCCTACTCAGATATCCTGGTGGAGTTGAGGGAGCTGCTAATTTCCCTTCCCTCTGTTGAGGGCTGGGCGAAGGTGCTGCTTTCTCAACTCTTCTCACCTCTCTGCAGGAAGCCTCCTTTAAGCTCAGGCGGCCCTGAGCACCAAAGTGCTGAGGAAGCTGGAAGGGTCAGGCCAGGCCACCAGTCTGGAGAAGGAGCAGCTCTCGGGGAGGGGCCGGCTGGGGAGCTCTGCTCTCAGAAGGTACAGGAAATAAGCACCGCAGTGTATGCACTGGGGTTGGTCACCGAGGAGTCCGTGCCCAGCTGCTGCTGATTCTGTACTGAGAGGCTGCTGCCACCACACCGAATTGTACTGCTGCACCACCTCACACTCCGCACCCCACAAAAGGAGGGCTGTTCCTCTGAGGGACCAAGGCTCTCCAGCTCCTCTTTCCAGAGGCCACTGGTTGCTAAAGCCTGTGGGACTGGAGCTGTGAGACCTCCAAGCTCCTCCCCTGTGGGAGCTGAAGCTGTGAACAGGGGTCCAGACCAAATTAAACACTTGGAAAATGGACAAATCACAGTGCAGTTCGAGAAGCTAGCAGCATCCTGGAGCTAGCAGTTTGGGCCCAGGATTCCTTTTCAGCCAGGTTCTCAAGCTGGTTTTCTTTGGATCAGCTGCTTTGACTATTTGAGCTACAGGAGAAATTCGACTTTCAGATGTCTGTCTGTGTGGCCTTGGAATGGGACCCATATATACCCACTGGCTTCCACTCCAAGAGAAGGTCCCCAGAACGCACCCCACACACCCCACCTGAGTACCTGTCACAAAAGCGCTGCTCATCTGATCTCTGTACCCTTATTCCACAGCACGCCCCCCGGTCATTTCCTTACTGACTGATGAATGTTTTCCCAAGCAGCTGTCAGCTTGGGCTTGGTGCTGGGGGCTTGGTGCTGGGATGTGGCAGGCAGTCCCTACGAGTTGCTCCTCACCTCTGCCTCAATATCAGGGGAAATGGCAATGGTCAGAGATAATCCCAGAGGCCTTCGTTAGACCTCAGATATCAAGACCCCCATGGTCATTGTCCCGTATCCACCTAATAGCAACCGAAGACCACATGCAAGAAAAAGACAGCTAAAATGTTGGGCTGGGATTTAGCTCAGTGGTTCCAGCGCCTGGCTCGAAAGCGCAAGGTCCTGAGTTTGATTCTTGGTACAAAAAAAACACAAAAAACAACCAAAAAACAAATAGCTAAAATGTCACTAGAAAACCAATTAGGAATATATTGGGGGTGGGTGGGAAGGAGTGAGACAGGCCCCCTCTAATCAAGATCACATGGTTTTAAAGGAGCAGCTACTTGGGGTGTCCACACTTCCATCATTTCCCTTACTATATTTAGAGATCAAGAAAAAACTTTGGGGCTGTATGTCCCACGTGGAGTATATCTCAAACTGTTAGAAGCCTCAAGTAGATGAGTGGAGAGAATTCAGAGAAGCCAGCCATTGTGGTGCATGCCTATGCTCCCGGCACTTCAGGAGGCTGAAGCAGGAGAATTGCAAATTCCAGCCCAGCCTGAGCAAATTAGCAAGAACCTGTCTAAAACAAAAAAAAATGTTTAAAAAGGTGCTGAGGGTATAGCTCGGTGCAAATGTCCTGGGTTCAATCTTCAGCACCACACACAGAAAAGGCAGGGGACGCCATATAGGGTTCTTGGGGTCAAAAGCTAGATACTTCCTGGAGGGATGGAGGGGGTGAAGGGAGGGCAGGGGAAGGGGGAAAAATAAGAACCAAGAGAGTATGTAAAGGTGCATACTTCTAGTGAAATTCATTATGTTGCACACCAAAAGAAAAGCTAGATACTTCCTGACACCAGCACAGGAATCAGGGAGAGAGAACAGGAAAGACCTCAAGACCCAAATTTGGGGGTGTTAGTCCTCTCAGAAGTTGGGATGGTGTCTGGAAGCTGTGACTTTGGTATCCCCAGCAGAAGGGCAGAGCCCCAGGAGCTGGTTCTGAGAAAATGGGAACAGTCTGCTCATGGCCAATGGAGAGTCTTTGAAAGAATCAGGAAGTGGGGGATGCGGTTGGAGCATCACCAAGACGGTGCTTGGTGTAGGTTAGAAATGACAGGGAAATGATTATATAGTAAATTTCGTGTATATTTTTAAATGGTTTACTGTTGTTAAAGGAAAAGATATAGCCTAGGAGAATGGGGAAAATAAAGCGTGTCCTTCCCTCAGCTGGGAGATGGATAAGAGAGATAAGGCTTGCACGCCTCTCCACATGCGGTCAGCTTTCCTCACCCGGAGCCCAGAACAAGGCTGATTCCATTCAGCTCAAGGGGACCTCGGAATATTGGAGAATCGGAGGCAGAAACTCTGCAGTTCTTTCTACAGGCCAAGACAGAGAGTGACAGAAAGCAACACTAGGAGACAGAGAAGAAACAAAAATACTGGTGGGGAATATAATCAGAGACAAGAGTCAAGACAGCAGAGGAGGCACACAGGCCAAAATAGCAAAGACTCCACTTGCATGGGGAAGAAGGACAGAGACCAAAATGGAAAGGAACTGGCTCCATTCTGCTTCCACATGGCAGCTTGCCTGGGAAATAACCAAATCCTTCTGAATTTCATGGCTCAAAGACAATGGAAATGAGAAATGAGGAATATTCAGGGGAGTAGGGAAGAGGGCAGGGCAAATTTATCCTGGCATGGAACCAGACACATTGTTTCAGCAATATATAGGTACCCGCCTTTTACATAGTGGCTAGTTACGTTGGCTACCAGCCCTCTTGCTTACCTTTAGGCCAAAGTGTTGGACTCACAGTGAATGAGAAGCCTGGAGAGAGGGACAGGAACTCAAGAGCAGAGGTCTGGCTGGGGGTGAAATGGCAATAGAAGCAATGTGCCATGCTTCAGCTTTGTGGACTTCCTTTCACCTACCTGCAGGGATCGTTGGTGGAGGAATGCACATAGTGCTTGAAAAAGACAATGTGTTGGGCCAGGAATTTAGCTCAGTGGTTCCGCCACCTGCTTCGCAAGAGCAAGGACTCGAGTTCGATCCCCGGTACCAAAAAAAAAGGAAAAGAAAATGTGCTCTAAGGAAGCCCAATCCCTGCTCCTACTTTGGAGAAATGCCTCTCTGGACACAGAGACTCATGGCAGTGGATCACAGGACCTAAACTTCCTTTTGGTAAAGCTCATTTCCAGTCTTGCATGGGCAAGTTGTTGGCCAGTCCCAAGCCCATCCAAAAGTTTCCCTCTTTCCTGCCCTTCAGTCCTTCTTCCTGCTGCTGCTTGAAATTTGCAAAGTCCTCTGGCAAAGTCTGTTTGCTCTCTTCCTCCCCTTCCACAAACCCTTAGCTTCAGCATTTTTATATTTGGCTAGGGTTCCTCATTGGACAAAGTTATATCTTAGTAACAGACATTTCTGCTATTTGGAAAAGATATGGCATGAAGGACTGGCTGGTCATCTTTCAGTAACAGGGTGGTTACTGGCAAGAATCAAGTAATTTCCTAGCTCCCATAAAAGCTGCCCCCTCCCCAAGAGGTTTCTCATTTTACTCTGTCCTGAAAGCCAGGCAGCTTTGAGAAGCAAATAATGAAGGAAGCCTTCTAAATGGGGCCCAACTGCACCCTGAACGTGGGACTCAGGCAAGCACAGAATTGCCCAAATCATAACAAGCAAGGTATTCAGTTCTGAGGTCTTGAACCTAGCATTGCTCATCAGCCTGATTCTAACAGGCTTTTCCTTAACTAGTGGCCTTTGAATGTAGCTGACCTTCCTACACATGTTATCCTAGAATACCCTATAGCCTCCATTGATAAATTCACTGTAAGTTAAAAGAGGATCCAAGTCCTTGCCTTGAACACCCTGCCTTTAATGAGCTCACAGTCTGAGAGGAACATAAAAGACAATAAGTGTATAACGGCATGACATGAGGTTCAGTGTGCAGTATGGTATCTCCCATTCTCTGTCACTTAGAACTCCAGATTCATGGAATCAACCATAGTAAAAGACTGCAAGATGTAGTACTTGTTTCTGTGAAAATGCTATGTAGAGAAAATTGGCCTGTTCTTAGACCAGCACAGGGACAATGAAATAAGCTTCACTCCCTGGAGGAGAAGCTGTTCAAGAGTTTTAGCTTGGGTGATTAGAGATGAAGTGGTTGGACTAGGAACTCTGTTATTTCTAGTTGAAGATTAAAGAAGAAATGATGGAGAGTGATGGGTAGAGAATTGGGTCCCTTGAGAAGTGGTCCTTTCCAAATTCTGGAAGAACTCTTCAGGCACCCAAGAAGGAAGGACAAGGGGTAAAGGGAACACATCTGGAAAATGAATTCAACATTTAATAACAAGACCAGGAGCAGGAGGAAAGCTTGATCTTCCTGGAATGTCCATAGCCCTTTCTTCTTGCCCAGCTTGCTATCCTGTGAAAAAAAATTTTCTTAAATTTTCTTCACACATAGACCAACACTGATACAGGATATGTATCCTACAGCAAACCAAAGTACAGAAATAAATAGCAGAAGCCAGCCACAGAAAGGGAGGGAGACAGAGCCCCTCAGTCAGGAAGCACAGCACAGCCCTGGAGAGAAAACAGACATGGATGGGGTGGGGTGGGAGCCTCAGGGCAGGGGAGGCAGAGCTGGGACTGAAATAATAGGGAGCCAAGGTGCCCCCCTCCATGGAGCACATCCCATGGCCCACTCTTGCTTTGGAAAGAGAGCACTGATGAGACTGAAGGGCGGTGATGTGATGGTCAGGCACTTGGGAAGAAATTGCTGTCTGACTTGCCCATTGCTGTTCCTGATTCTGAGGATATGTTTCTGAAGGAGAGGAAGTCCCTGCGGAATGAGTCCTGACAAGGATGCCCTGGAGGAGAAGAAAATAAGCACAGCATTCTGCCCAAGGGAGGGCCTGGGGCTCCCTCCTGCCGGTGCTCTGACTAGCTCACACTGTGGAAAGTGTGCAGGTGGGAGGGGAGAGCCTGAGTCTCTGGCCACTAGGGAAGAGGCGGATGGATCTCTGCAAGTCCTTTGAGTCAGCTGCAGGCCTTCCTCTGGCCCATTCCCTCCATCTTCATCCTTACTTGGTTTTCAGTCAGGCCATATCCCTGACTGGGCATTCAAGAGAATTAAATTGACCTACACCCCCAAATTCTCCCTTCAGAAGAGGCCTTTCCTGAATTAATGGACTCAGGCCTGGGGATTCATTGCCAAAGTTTGGTTAGAAGCAAACGCGAGTTCCTGTCACACCTGGGAGGAAGGTACCTAAACAACCAGGAGGTAGGGGGAGTTGTCTACCCTGGGGGAAAGAGTGCTTGTTCAGCCCCAGTTTGGGCACAACCCCATCCCTATGCTATGAGAATAATCTAACATCCTATTGTCAAACTTCTTTATGAAAGGCCAAAGTTAGGTTGCTGAGTTGGATACATTGCTCAGACTGATGCCCTTCACCAACACTTGCTGCCCGCCCATACTTCTTTTTGCTTAGCGTTACTTCTCCGCTTGGTCCTTAGCTTTTGATGGTCTCCAGTGTGTTCCCAGCAGACTTCTTAGGAAGGGATCTTGCACCAAGACTTTATTTCCACTAAGCCCGGGGCACCATCCTTGTCTTCCACGGTGTCCAGGTGACATTGTGTCTCTGGCTGACGGGACTTTTCCCTGCAAATGAGCATGCCTGCTATGAAGGGAGCACCTGTGTACTCTGGCCTTTTCCACAAGTATTTATTAAGCCTATAAGTCTTTGTCTTGATTTGTAGTTTTGGCTGTACCTGGTTGGCAAGACAAGATCTGGGAAGACCTGCCATGCCTAAGTCACTGACTTCCCATTGCCCAGGACCAGCTGAGATTCCTCAGCTGTGAACACTTTCACACACTGAAGTTCCCCTAATACTAATACTCAGTGCCATTTCCAACTTGTGGATTTACATTCCTTCCTATTATGTAGGACTTTAGGTTCTTTATATTCTCTGCTTCTGATAACTGCTGGATAGTTAACTCTTTGTCATTTGTTCATATAAAACATTTTAGGAATTGGCCATGAGTATTTTAGTGTCATTCAAAACACACACTCTAGAATGCACTGGGGATACATCAATGAATGAGAAACAGTGTCTTTTCCTCTAAAAGCACTCAATCTTGTAAAAAGAATCTTAAGTACCTTCCAAGATATTAGAGGTAAAATTGACTTTGTAAGTTGACCTTGACACTTAATCATTTACATGGAAAATGGAAGAAATTCTTGAAGACTCCTGTCCATACATTGTTGGGATTAGATGTAAGGAGTTCCTGGGAAAAGGTCTGCCAGCAAAGTAGATATTCCCTGAACTTTTAACTCAGATTTCTAGATGTGATTCTAATGATGAGACCCACAGTTGTGGGAAAAATCATTGTCACAGTTCCCAGCTGGAAGGCAGAGACCCAGGTAGAGAGAACATTAGAAAATTTGTATGAATATGTCTGTTCACCAAACGTTAGCTACTAGAAAAAAGAAAGAGGAGCAGTCAAGGACAAGGCAAAGACAGAAAGGAAAGGAGGGACAGAATACCGTGTGTGACTCACAAGGAATTTTCCCCCACCCCAGGTCATGAGCTGTTTTGCTGGTATGTATCCTGGTACTGGTCAAATGGTATCCAACATTGGTCTCACTTTCCTTACTCAGGCTTCTCTGTGTCTTGTCCTTTCTATAAATAAAAAATATAAGCAAATGAACGATAATATTCCCACTAGAACTTGGTAGTTACAGAGAGAGGCAACTATAGAAAATATACATAGAAATGAAGATGAAATAAGTTACAACAGAGAAAAAATAAGAAAATAATTGAATGCATCCAGAGCACTCAGTAAGAGGGGAGCAACACAGAGAGAATATTAGTAGGAAGCAAAACAGAGGAGTTTATATGGGAGGCTCACAAGAATGGAGAGAAGACAAAGAACAAAAGCTGAATTCAAGTCTGCAGCATCCTATCCTTCTGAGGCTAGTACCCTCAGCACTTCCAGACTTCCCACATATTCTCCTTCAGCCCAAATCCAACAGAGCAGAGGAAAGCACTGGGGAAGAAGCAGGAAGAAGGAATGGGAAGCAAGGACAGATTTGGCAAGCATTTGAAGGGGGGAGAGAGAAGGGATTCTGGTCTTTGACGAGATTGGGCACACTCAGGGTGGTATTGCCATAGAAAAGGACACTGGTTATTGATATGGGGGTTAGAAAAGTACCCAAGAGGCTAGAAATATAACCCCCAACTACAGCACCCTCTTTAGATAACCCCCAGTAAACCAAAAACTTTCCAATCACTTTATCTCCTCCACTTTTGAAATATTCAAATTCAGTACTGGTGTTTTTACCAATAGATGTGAATGCTGCCCAAGATCTAGGTCCCAGGTACTGCCTCTCCACTCTACCTGATGGAAAGAGACAATGTTCAATGAGTATTAGCTGTGTGCAATTGAACGTAGGGAATGTGTCTCACTTTGGCCAGTGAGGGCCTGAGATGTCATCCTTTACAATCTCTGGCCTCAGGCAGGCTGTGGAGTCCCAATCCTATGTCCTGGAATTTATTAGATACTTTGTAAATCACATGGGGATGTCTGCTTTCTTTGGAACTTTATGACAATTTTGTTTGAGATTAAACATTTCTAGAGATTTTCAATCTAGACTTCCTCATGGATGCTATGGATGAGGGAGAAAGGAGTTACAAAAGTTCTTGTGTTGCTTAAAAAATGGTCACATGGCAATTCAGGGCAATAACCAAAGGCCCTGGGTAAAATCCAGGCCCAGTTTTTCTCTTGGCTAGAATCGGGGGTTGAGATTGATCCATTTATTATAGAGACTTACTCATTTGTCAAGGTCATCACAGTGAAGACATAGGGTTGTCAAGAATCCACTGCAGACTTGGGACTTTGCAGAGAAACTACTCTGCCTTTAGGGTTCATGCCCTGGAAAAGGCGCCAGGTATGATTCCACTTTCTCCATTTCACATTCAGAGTGATCTTTTTCTTTATGCATTTGCCTGCTTTTTTTTTTCTTTATACATTTCTCATTACTTAATAAATACACAAAAACTTAGAATTCTGTGTGTTTTCACTGATGAAAATCATTTTGTTGTATAAACATTTAATTGAGCCTTATTCTGTGCCAGACTTCTGGTCATGGTAGAAATTCAAAGTCAACTGAAAAATACTTTTCCCCTATTGAGAAAAATCACCACTGAGCAAGGATGGAAGGAAGGAAGGACTGCAGGAAAGGGAAGCTGGAGTCAGGCTGGGATGGTGTCCTTCAAGGAGTCATCCTGGGGGAACTTTCAAAGAACAGTAGAGGGCATGAAAAAGATAGGGGACGATTTCTTACTGTTCCCAATGGAAGAATAAAGAGCTGGATGATGAGGATGATGATCAAGGAGCTTGTTCTCTTCAGATGTCATTCTTCTCACTGGTAATTCCAGGGGTGAGGGCAGCTAGGGAAGCTAGGAAACAGAACAGGAAAGCCAAGTGAGTTTTCCAAGACAGGCTGATTCAGTTGTCCCTTGAGGGGGTGAAATGGTGCCCTGTTTCTGTCCTTCCATTCCCTTATTTCCCTTTTGACCAATTTAGGCTACAACCACCTCTGCTTTTCTAAAAAATATAAAATATGATCAAAGTAAAAGGCAGACATTCAGATTCTGACCCTAACTGAAAAGAGAGACACAGAAAGAGAGCAATGAAAAACATTTGTATCTCAAAAGACAAGTAAAGATAAAATGATTGCAACTTAGACACAGAAAACAAAAGATGGAGCAGAAAATAAAAGGACAATGATAAAAATGTTGTATCCATAAGAAAGGAAAATCATAGGTAGATGGAAGAAAAAGGGATGGGTACCATGGTGGGCACCATGATCTACTCTTCCTCTGCTAGGCAAAGTCCTGAGTAGCTTTACACTGCTCCTAAAAAAGATAAAAAGAGAACTTTCCTCATCCTTTTATCTGTCCTGCTCTCTCACAGCCTCTACTTCTCAAGGCCTGTTCTGACCAAGGGAAGCGAATGGAATTTTCTAAAAATGATGCCTTCTTTCTCCTTTCCCAGAGGAAGCACACCCATGAACATGTAAGGAGCAGCTGAGCAAACTGTGTCAAGAACACAGAAAAACATGAGGTTGGATGCATGTCAGGCCCTTCCCAATTTCAAACAACTTGCCCCATCCATGTATCCTCACCTCAGCTATGACAAGTCAAGTGCATGACCCAATTTAGCTGAAGGTAATAAAATGAAGGGAATATGGTAGGGTGGAGAGTTCAGGCTATAGGTGTATGATAGGGACCTTCACTTACCTGCTTTATCCTAGTCTGCTTTGAAATAAATCAATCCAAGCTCTTCTTGCCTTAAGGGTTTGTGTTGAGAAGTCTGCTATGATTCAGATGGGCTTTCCTTTGTATGTGATTTGTTTCTTTTCTCTAACTGCTTGTAGAATTTTGTTCTGTTGGGTTTCTGGAATCTTAACTATTATATGACTATGTGTAGATTTTTTTTTATCACAGCTAGTTGGAGTCCTATATGCCTCACTTATCTGTATGTCAAGTTCTTTTCCCCTGCTTGGGAAGTTTTCTGCCATTACTTCTGTGAACAGTTTTTTTTATGTCATCTGCACTCTCTCCTATTTCTTCATTGACTCCAATTAATCTTATGTTTTTCTTCTTTGCATTGTCTAGCAGATGCTGGATTAATTTCTCATGGTCTCCTACTGTTTTAAAGAAATTTTTCTTTTCCTGGTCACTAATTGCAATCTTATCTTCTATGTCTGAAATTCTGTCCTCACATTGGCTCCTTCTACTGTGAAAACTATCAGTGGATTTTTTGATCTCCTGGAAATCTGTTTGCATGTCTTTTATGGATTCCATTTGTTTCCTATGTTGGGATTCCATTGTGTTCCTCAGCTCCTCTATGTTTTTATCTGTGTCTGCTCTAGATTTATTAACCATGTCTTGTACTATGGGCAAATTTCTGCTGTTATGTGAGAAATTATTTCTGATTTCATTTTTTCCAGATTCTCTTTTGTTGCCAGTTCAGGGAGTCCAGGTGGTTGAGTATCAGATTGTGCCATCTCCTTGCCCTTTGGGGTTGTCTTAGGTGATCTGGAAGTCTGGTTTTGAGACTTCTTTAAGTATCTTCTCATTTCAATAGATACAGCCTGCTGTACCTTTGTTGCGGCAACTTTTTGCTCACCCAGTGGTCTTCAATTCTCAGCAAGCCACTGAGTAGCCTTTTCTCTGCTGCTCACCAGTACACTAATTCCTAGGTTCAGAAACATGGCCTTCTGGATCCCTGAGCTGACCTGTTGTCTGCATGGGCTTCTGGCTGGGGCCTGTGCACACTTGGGATGGTATCTATGTAGCTGTTGTGTGGGAGGGACTTTGACTGGGGACTGTGCACCCCAGTTCCTGTTGTGTAATCAAGGTTCTGGCTAGGGTCTCACACTCTTAAATCAATACTATCGGGATGAACCTCTGGCTATTGCTTGTGTGCCTATGCAGCTCTTTTCCAGGTAGAACCTTGGCTGGGGTCAGAGTGGAGCCCTGGCTGGGATCTGCTTGCAGCCGCACTGCTCTGGTCTACCCTGATGCACCCCCAAATAAAGTGCTCTGGTGTGCCTTTCTTTCAGAGATGTTTCTCTTTCAGTGGGCTTCAATTTTCATAAGGAGCTTCAGAGAGGCCCTCTGTCTATTGTTCACTTCTGCTCTATCTTCTGGAACTCAGAACAATGTCCTTTATGACCCCTGTAACTCTTCAGTTTGGATCCAGGTAATGGCTTGGCATAGCCACAGTGGGGAGGGATGTGTGCTGCTGACACCCATGTGGCTCACCTCCTCAGCACTGGGGTGACTCTGCTCCTCGGCACTCGGGGTAGTGTTACTAGGGTGTAGGGGGACTCTTCCTAGTCTACTTTGATACAATTGACACTGCTCCTTATTCCCTGGTGCACCTTGATGGAGCTGACACCCCAAAACTCATCCTTTCCTCACTAGGATGGTAATGATTAGGACTTGGGAAGGGGACATCACAAGAGTATTAAGGGTGTACCTACTGGATGCACTACACATGTGCTTGTCTCCACTTCCAGGGCCATTAAGAAAAGTTAAGGATCCCTCTCCCTTAACAAAATCAACCCTAACCTCTTTGGATAAGTATAAATATCATGGATTGAAAGATGCTAAAATGAGTTTCTTATTTTGTTTTCACTGAGGATGTACAAAGCCAATGAAAGACTGTAGAATTTTCTTTGAACTTTCAAAATAAGAAGGTAAGACTCTAGGACATCCACAAGCAATTTGGCAAGCCTTAAAGATGAACATTCACATGAAGGGAATAAAAATATAGGAAGCCTGGCTTTGGAAAAATTTCTTAAGAGTGGGGTGGCATTTTTTTTCCTCCTCACTGGAAAGAGAGAAGTGTGCTCCCCATCACTTCAAAATGGAGGACCAGACAGCACACATGGCTCATGAGGGGCCCTTGGATATGGCCAAGCCCAGGGCCCTGGCTTTCTGATGCCTAGGTGAAGAAGCAGGGGCTCAGGTAGAAAAGTAGGGCAGAGGCTCAGCTCTTCTGGACACTGGCCCACCTCTAGGAAAAGGGAATTGAGCTAACCATGGTTGTTTCAGGTGCTGAACAAATGGACTACCTAGGGGTTGATGGGCAGGGAATGGGGGCTGGCCAGGAACCAGAACCGTGTTTAAATCCTATCCAATAGAGTTTCTAGGAGGGAAGTGGTAGTGGTGGGGAAAAGAGCACTGACCTAAAAGGAAAGACACTTTTGCCCTTGTCTGGGAGGTATAGTGAGCCAGACTCACTAGGGTGATCTTAAAAATGCTGGACAGCAGAGTCAGCCCTGAGATCATGCAGCTCCAGGGCACCCTGTCACCAGGTGCAGTACATCCACTTCCCCACTGGGTCCACAGAAGGGAGGGGAAGAGGAAGATCTCATGCCTGGAAAATTAGAGGGCAGCAAATCCACACCTTTGAGTTCCAGGACAGGCATGGGTTCCAGCCACTATTGACAGAGGGAAAAAGGCTTTAACTGTGGTTCACAATTTTCACTGTGACAGGACTAGGTATTTTAATTACTGAAATAGGTCTTCTTGTGGTGAAAACTGACCAGAAGTTGACTACTGCCTGAGCGATTCTGGGAAAAGTATGGAACTGGCCTCCGAATTTGCAGAGTGCACTTTCAGTTCATGTTCTTTGAATCATGTGGCATTGGGGTCCTGTAAGTGCTTAAAGGAAAGTTCCTCATATCTCTGCTGCCCTTGCATCTCACAGCGGCTTACCTCTCAGGGCATGTTCTGGCCAAGAGGAGCACTTGGGGTTTCCTGAAGGGGTGCTTCTTTGCTCTCCTGATCTTGCCACGCATTCTTGGTTCTGCCAGAAAAAAACATTCTCCCACCTTGAGGTCTTCAAGTGCATCTTCAACTTCTTTCCTTCCTCATGCTCCGGAAGCTCCTTCCAAAGCTCTGTGAGCTCTTTTGGTTTACCTCTGTGGCTTAGAAGTCATTTCGTATATGGCTATTTCTTTGTCTTTGGTCTTTCCCCCAGACACTGTAAATTCCTTGTGGGTAAGGCCCCTCTCTTGTTCCCTTTCCTCTTCCCAAGGATGAGAGAACTTTTGGCACATTAGAGATGCTCAGTTAGTGTTTGTTGAATGGATGAATGAACACACTTTTATACATTGCACAATTAGGGAACAAATGCAGGAATTTCAGTTTCGATATACATGACTTGAAAGTCATTTATTTTGAGAGATAGTCAAAGAAAGAGGGAACATAAGGTAGGATGTTAAAAATGGAAAAATTAAATATGGAGTAATTTTTTTCTGAAGCATCAGTAAAGACAAAATGGGGGGAAATTAGACACCAAGGAGTTATGACATAGTGGTGTAACAGTCTGCATCTCAGCTCTGAGGCTCTGCAAGACCTTGTTTTGGACAGGGCTGTTTAACAAGGTACAAATAAAAAAAATAACAAAAAAGGACAAAAACTGGTTTAGCGTATTTCCTCAATCCCAGCTCCAGAATGTAAAGGAACATGGAATTTTAAAAGATGTCCAATGCCTTTCTCCTGCATGTGGAGATGTCTTCTTGCTCCTGTCTCCCTCAGGCCCACACAGCCCTCTAGAGACCAAATGCCAGGCCTTCAGTTAAGTTGCACCATTCTGATGGAGAGATGTTTGAAGTTGATGTTGAAATTGTCCAACAGTCTGTGACAATCAAGACCATGCTGGAAGATGTGGGCATGGATGATGAAGGAGATGATAACCCAGGTCCTCTACCAAATGTTAGTGCAGCGATATTTAAAAAAGGCCATTCAGTGGTACACCCACCACAAGAGTGACCTCTTCCTCTTCAGGATGATGAGAACAAAGAAAAACGAACAGATAACATCCCTGTGTGGGACCAAAAATTCCTGAAAGGTGAACAAGGAACTCGTTTTGAACTGATTCCGGCAGCAAACTACCTAGAAATCAAAAGTTGGCTTGATGTCACATCCATGACTGTTGCCAATATGATCAAGGGGAAAACTCCTGAGGAGATTCCCAAGGGCTTCAATATCAAAATTGACTGCACTGAAGAGGAGGAAGCCTAGGTAGGCAAGGAGAACCAGTGGTGTGAGAAGTGAAATATTTGTGCCTGACACTGTAAGGATTGTTCCAAATACTAATTGCACTGCTCTGTTTATAATTGTTAATGTTAGACAAAAGGTAGACAATCACAGAAGCAAATCAATTATATTAGCATAATATTGTCCTCACTGCATGTATAGTTTGAGTACAGATTCCAAATCAATGCCTGAATTTCTTCTAGTCTGAGCAAAAGCTGCTGTTTTCCTTTGAATAGAATGGAACTGTGGGTTCTCGGTAGAAAGTTGACATTTTGAGCTTTCCCTCTTTGTGTAACGTGATTTCTGCCTAGTTAACTTCAGTGAGCTTTTAAAAGTTGGTGTTGTAAATATAACAAGTTGTAAAAAGTTTTCTGAAACTGAATTAACAAAATGTCTTTATTCAGAAGTTGGAAACTGGAAAAAGGCTACTTGCAGTAACTTTCCCGAGTGGGGTTATTTAGGATCCTGCCACCTCGTAGAATCAAGCAGTATCACTGGTGTAGATAGGCCTGTATGTAGCAGGGCTCCCTTACTGGAGCTGAGGACTTATTTTATTTCTTTTTAAATTTTTAATCTTCTCAGGTTTGAAGATGTTGTCTAAAGACTCAGTAGCTACCAAATTTGTGGTTTGGGGGAGAAGTGTCACTGGACAGTTTGTTAGCTTTTTAATTAAAGATGACACTTAATTCGTGTGGTGTGTCATCTTTCTCTAATCACTGTTTCCTTGTGGGGAAAACTATTCACATTTCTTGCATATAAAAAGTAACCTAACCTTTAATATGAAAATGTATGACAAAACCCAGGGAAAAAGAAAGACTTGAAAAATGATGAATCAAATTATCTAACATAGGGACCAGAGGGAAAATGGGACTAAAGCAGAAGGAAGCTTGGCTGGTCATCCCAAGGCCTGAGAAAATTAATTTGGGAACCTCAAAGTTACAACTTATTGTCACAGGTGCTCCAGGTAGCCAGACCACAGAGGACAGCTTCCAGGTGTATTTTGGGGAATGTACATGCTCTTGGACCTTTGTGTCTCCATCAGTGGACTGGCCCGGTAGTGGGCATTAAAATAGCAACATTCCTTGTGATGCAAAGACCATGGTGTCGAAAAATAGTCTGGGTCATTTGCACAGGGCTACAAGAAAATGAAACCCTCAAATTAGTGATGATAAATATTGTGTAAGTCAAAGGGATAGAAACTCAGAGGCAGATTTCAATTTTTAGAAGGAAAAAAGAAACCAAATGACATTGGATCATTGGAACCTATGTATTTTTACAGAGTGAAGACTGCAAATTACAACTGCAAAACCCGCCCCATTTGTAATGTTTTTAATGAGCAATTGTATTTGAGATTTTAGAAATTAATATGAAAAAATACCAATTTAGCTCAATTGAGGATATTACATGTTTGTTTATTACAGTTCAGTCAAATTCAGGAATCTCTGAAATCCTGGATTGAGTCAGGATCATGCTAGAGGATGGAGCAGTCAGGAAAGCACATCATTGACAAGATCACAGAAGCTTTTAAGAATTTGGATAGAGGACCTGACTCAGAATAAAGAGGATCCCGTGAATAGGTGCGTTATCTAGGAAAACAATTGCAGTAGTTGTCAGCATCTCCTTGAAGCAATAGCATGGGAAGATGAGGAAAAGTTTCTAGCAAACAAGGCATGGCTTAATGGCAACATCTGGAGGAAAACAAATAATTATGGCCACTACTAGACATCCTAACAGGAAGACACTGCCTAGACCAACATAAGCAAAGTTCCCCGTCACTCCCAGGCAACAGTGACAAGAACAAAACATGCTTCCAATGGGTTTCTCAGTAGGGGCTCCAAAATCAAAGTCATGAGAGTTGGCCTTGGTCCATAAGGCCCTTGAGCACTGCCTGTTAATGACAACGATATATTCCAGGGGAAATGGTACAGGACAGTCCCATACCCCTTGTACTGAAGTGACTCTCAAAGTAGCAAGCTAGACCATGATTAGATAGCATGTCACCAGACATAAAGTCCTGTTCTGTTTGGATTTGCGGTGGGTCAGTTCCTGCCATGACCCCAGAGCAGAGGTGAGAAGCATAATGTCAGAGATTTCCACTTTCACTGTCTGCTGGGCACTTTCTGACCTCTAGAGTAATTTCACTCAGTCAATTTCTAATTGTCTTGTACAAAGATGTAATTTGGAAATATTCTGAAAGGCTGAATTTAGAAAGAGCTTTACAACATGCAGACATCACACCAATGGTGAAAACAGCAGCAAATTGAAATTTGCTAAAAAATACATTAGTGATTTAGTGATTTTTTTTTACTACATTGGTGAAATTCAAGGCAGAATTAAATTAACATCCAATGTTTGCATCTTTCAAGTTATCATTTCTGCCTTGAAAACTGAAATAATCATTTCTCTGAAGTTTTGCAAATTAAAACATATTATTCCATACAGAATCCCACACCCCAAGTATTTTCCAAAATGCAATAGAAAAATATATTGGAAAGGCTTACAGTTTACTTAAATGGCTAAAAAATTGAAAGATTTATTTTCTTGAATAATGTAATTTTCAAAAATCTATTGATGGCTATGTTTAGGCAGAGTGAAGGTCTCACCAGTCTTCTGGAAAAGTTAAACAATATAAGTGGTAAGAGTCTGAAATTCTAGAAGAGTGATCCAATTTGAATTTTCCAGATTCTTTGTAACTCTCCCTAAGTCTGATGAAATTTTGCTTCTCATTCTCTCAAGAATACATAGATGGTAAGATTTTACGGGATGCCAAATAAAAGTGCTCCATTCTTCAATTAAGAAGGGATTTACTGAAAAGAAAATGTGTAATTATTCAAGAGGAGAAACTGGCACAGAAGTGGTGAGGTGGGCCCAGGAAGACGTCCCAGATGCACTCTGTCTAGAAGCACTGCGTCCCCATGCAAACTGGGATAGCAACAAGTTAGGGACGATTCTCTTTTGTTTCTGAATACGCAGCCAGGTCCACCTCACACCTTCTTGTCAACCATTCACTTTGTTATAAATGAGTCCTCAGATGTAATTACTAAGGGATGATAGGTCCCAAATAAGTGACAGACAATAAAAATAGAACTTTGTGGGAGGATGGAAATTTATGGCTAGGGAATTTTCACTGAGGACAAAAATTAACATACTACCCCTCATGTCATTTACACTCAACTGTTCTGAGTTAAAGTATTTCTACCATAGAAGAAGAGGAGGAGACAAAAGAGGAAGATAAGGAGGAAGAAGAAGAGGAGAAAAAAAAAGAGGGGGGAAGGAGAGGAGGAAGAGGAAGAGGAGAAGAGAAGAGGGAAAAGAAGGAATGTTGTCTTAACTAGTGTCAGGTGAACAAATTTTTGTGAGTCAGTATCCTAGAATAAAATAGTCTATTAGGTACATTTCTATGTACTTTGACACCGAGAGAGCTCTTCCAAGCTCATCACACACTTCCTCCGTATATTGCAAGAAAACTCTCCAAGTAGAGATTTTCTGCCCGGTCAGTGTTTCCCCAGGACCTGAAAAAGCCCTGGGACATAGTGACTATCCAGGAGTAATGACTTCTCTTGCCAAGCCCGAGGGGTTTCAATATGGGTTCAATGCTAGCAGTTTTGCACGACTTCAATTATTTAAAAGATCTCATGATTTTTAATTGCACGGCTTCCAGATCTTATAATTTGACTTTTGGAAACAGGGTAGTGGACAAGAAGAAAACATCTTCCACTTGTTTAAATGTAGATAACAGGACCAATCACAGATAATAGGACTAAAGTCTGATTTCAACCACAACCTTTGTGTTTCCACAGAACATTGGATAACACAAATTTTTAAAAGATTTAAAAATCATAATTATCTATGACACATTGCACTTTGTGGCTAGACAGTTAATTTGTTGAGCTTAAGCACTATGTCTTTCTGATTTTCTTTTTTGTATTATCCCAAAAAATTTTAGTATAGACATATAACACAGACATTTTAACAAAGCTAAAATGTGTATTGAATTAGCATACAGTCAAATCTGAGCTTGCCATAATGTCAGATATTGACTTGTTATTTGAATATTCAATAGTCATTGCTGGCTTTCTCATTGATAGCAGTATGTCAACTGTACAGGTAGATTGATTAGGTCCTAGGTCAACAACGGATGTCTAACTAAAGGTCTGAAATAGCAAATTCTGCTATTTATAAAGTTCGGGTTAGTGTAGTAGTAGTATTAGTAGTATTATCTGATGGAGGGTTTCAGGGAAGTTGTTTCCAACTCAAAAGGATCAACAAGAGTAAAAATTATTAATAGCACAAAAAGCAAAGGAATGCTTCACAGGGTGGGAGTAGACCAGTGAAAGGGTTCATGAGCCCTATAGGGACAGATACTGGGTTTCTAAAGGTCCGGGGTTATAAAGGGGAGGATCCACAGTTGGGGATTGATGAGACTCATGGCTCAGCAGGAAAGCTGACTGGCCCACTTTTGGGGAGGAGGAGTTTTTGAGGATACCAAGTTTTAGAGACAGTGTCATGGCATCCAAAGCCCACTGAGGGGTCAAAACTACATTGAAAACGAGGTTTGATGCAGCCTGGGGCAATGTACTTTTGGGTTTGTGTCTGCTAGGGATCTTGGGGGGGTGTGGCAACCTCTATTAGTTTTCTGGTGTTTTGAGACAATTGTCCCTGCTCTGTCTGGTTTCTTGATTCTTGTCCCATGATTTTCTGCTGTTTATTTGTCCTTGCTCTACTCCCAACCTCATTAAGAAGTTAATATGGTTTTAGAAAACTTCTAAATTTTAAATTAGATTTATTATTTAAAGAATATCAGTTTTTTAAAAGGATACAATAAAATATGGATGTCTCTATGCCCTCCCATTGGAAGAATCTTTTCCATGCACAAAGCAATTGAAGGTATCATAAATAAAAGTCTTAGTAAATTGGATTCTAAAAAAACTGCTAATACTTATAAAATCTAAACTTATTGTGAGAAAATATCAAAAATACAAATTTTGTTATCCTACTTACAGGATTAGAACAATTGTATTTTTAAAAAATTTTAAACAACAAGTGCATACAATCTTAAATTAAAAGTAGATCTAAATTATCAATCATTTGTTTTAATCATTTTAATCTTTATTTACACTTTCAGTTTCTCATACTAGAGAAACTATTCGGTATTTACACGGGTGTCCTATTTATTTCACTTAAGAGTATGGCCTCAATATGCATCCATTTAGCTATAAATGTCTCTAGTTTCTCATTCTTTATGGCTGAGTACTACTCCATTTTATATATAAAAAACCACATCTTCTTTATCCAGTTTCCAGTTGGTGGGCACTTGGGCTGTTTCCAATTTGAAATAGAAAAAGGTCCAAAGGTGTAGAGGTGGTGGGAGGGGAAGGGGAAAGGGAAGAAGGGAAAGGAAAAATTATGAGAAAAGAAAAACATGAAAACAAAATCTATGAAAATAGGGAAGAATGGAGGGGTTGAAGGGCACACGGGTAATGGGGAGAAAAATAAGAACCAAGGTACATCATGTACAGGTACAAGTGCCCAATGATAAATGTAAATGTATTGGATACTGAAAATGTACCAATAAAAGAAGTTTTTAAAAATAATTAATTTTTAAATAGTAGATCCGAAAAGAGATCTACATGCGGCATACAATTTTAATGACAATGCAAGATGAAATGGTCACTGTTATGGCTAGTATACAGATGTCCCCCAAAGCCTTATGCGGTCATAGTGGGGCCTTTTGCAGGTGACTGGATCTAAGGTTTGTGGTTCTGGGATCAAGGGTGTATTATGATTACTAAATTAGCCTGCTGATTGGTTTGGCATTGTTCTGGGTAATAGTAAGGGTGACCCACATTGGGTGTGAGTGCTACCTGGGCAGGTAGCCTGGGAAAAAGGGACAGAAAGAGGGCTCTAATGTCGTTTGCTGCTTGCTGCCTCACTGTCTTCTGCCTGCCATGAACAGTTTCTCCTCTGTGATGCCCCTCTCCCATACTGTCCTGCCTTGGAGCCAGCCAACTGTGAACTGAAACCTCTACAAACTGTGAGCTAAATAAATCTTTCCTCCTTTAACTTTGGGTGTTCTGTATTTTGTTTCAGCAATGAGAAGAGTAACTAACACAGTCATGTTCCCAGGGGCAGTTCTTGGCTTTAGTGTATGATGGATTCACCCATTGCAGTGTGTTTTCTTTTCTCATAGACAAGCATAACTATATAACTTTGAAAATCACCTCCATTAAATGTTCTGTACAAACCAGAGTCTTACCCCAGAAACAAAAGGTTCCTGGTCAGAACTCTTGATCATAAAAATGAAAGGGAGTCATTTCATCTACTTTCATTCTTTCCTCCTAGCTGGCCAGATGTAGCAGAAAGACAATCAGACCTTCCTTTTATAGGATATTAGAAGTGAGAAAGGTCTTGGAGATTGTGAAATCTAATCCCTTTATTTTCCAAAGAAACTGAGGCTCAGGGTAATTGACTTGAAACTGATGGGAAGTTTCAATTCTGTCACTTACTTGCTGTAAGGCCATTTTGAAAATAGATATTATATCCTATTTAGATCACCCATATCTCAGATATAACATTTTTATAATGAATGCATATATTGAGAGAAGAAAAGATTCAATTTAATATAATCAAAGTGCTGGCACTAAGCTTCTCAAGGACAAAGATTGTTAACACTAACAAATATCGTATGCCTTTGGTCTGACAGTTTTTTTGTCTTGTTTTGTTTGCTATTGGGGATCGAACTTGGGCTCTTGCACTTCTGAGGCAGGCAGTGGAACCACTGAGCTAAATCCCCAGCCTGGTCTGACAATCAGCATAGAACAGGAAAGAAGGTTACAAACTTTGAGGCCAGACAATAGTTTAAAGCTTGCTTCTGTAACTTGCTATGACTCCAGTGTAATCTTGGGTGTTTTTAAAACTCTCTGGACCTGAATTTCTTCATTTGTAAAATATATTTGAAGAATTGGAAATATTTAGAATTATTATAAGACCAAAAAGAAATAATCTGTGAGAAATTCCTACCACAATATACACTGAATAGATATTAGTTCTCTTCTTTGGATAAGTGGTTAGAAAAATCCTTTCTCTTCCACTTAGTCATATTTGACTTGCATTAAACTTTTCCCTCTGTTTTTCTGGAATATCCAATAACATGACCGGTCTCACACTAACATTGCTTATGGTAAAAGTAACCCTTACTAGATGATTGCCTCTAACTAAGAGGAAATGGGAATGAGCTAGTTGCATCTCACTCTCTGAGACTCTTATAATGGGATACACATGACCTTTTATGGATACTGGGGCCTAAGCCAGAAACTGTTCCAGAAAATATCGGTTCCTACTTGCAATATGGAGCTTCCATACCAGGAGATTCACACACTTGACTGAGCCATTTTCTTTCCTCACTTCTGATCTCTCACTTGAGGGGTCAGATAGAAGACCCTGGCACCTATGTGTAGACTACAGAGAAGGAACAGCTAGTGTGGATCTCTTAGCATGCTGTGAGTTGTGTGGCTTGTACCTTTCCAAAACCCATGCCTTACCCACGACAGTCATACCATTTCATTTCCTTGAGGCTAAGAAGACCCTATATTGGGTATTTCATTTCTTTACAGGAATTTTGAGGATTCAGGGGGTGGGGATAAGTATTGGAGTGTACCTAAAATTATGTTATCTACTTGTGAAATGACAACATGCATTAGATTTGACTCTTATGACAAACAGAGAGCATATTTGAGAGATATAACAAACCATAGAGGGTCATAGTACACAAAGGGGAGAGAAATAGTTCCTGGTATAAGGAAAGACATAAAGTCCTTTTAACTGGGTAGGATTTATACCAGGTAGTTGTGATACACTTAGTATTGCAAACAGAGATTTTACTGAGCAGAATCAAGAAGACCAATGAATAGAAGCTGTGAGAATGAAGTTGGGAGGAGGCTTGAGAGACAGGACAGCAGAGCACAGAGAACAAGGGGTCACCAGTTTCTCTGAAAAGTGGCACACAATTACTAAGAGAAATAGAAGCTACCAACAACTTATGAAATAGAGAAAAGTAATGAGAGCTTCTTAATGTGGTAGAAGAAAAACTTTCTGCTACTATAAGAAAACCAAATATGACACAAAGAAAACTGAATATTGAGACCAGCTAGAAGAGATATTAGGCTAGTAACTGCCTATAAAGTGAAGAGATGTCAAGTGGAAGTGTGATGTTATAGAATACACTGAAAGTCAAATTGTCAGTCACATAGCTTTCTACAGCATTGCTTCTAAATGTATTTTAACCCGTAAATGCATCTTGTATCATCACCCATTCATATATGTTTCCCAAATATGTAGCAAAATTGTTCTATATATCATGTTTTCCAAAAGAATACTGTTTTGTAGCCTGTGTTCTACAGATATTTTGAGAATGCATCTCCCAACCCAATAAACTCATGTTTGAACCTGTATCTGAAATGCAATATAAAAATCAATACTCTACAGCAATGAAGACCTGCTGCAATTGGAAAAGGCAGAAGTTGAATTTATTCAGAAGTTCAGAGCATAGTCACTGGGTAGCCAAAATAGGATGGAGCTCTAGAGAGTTAGTAAGATCATAGTTAAAACGCCTGACTATGGGAGGGAGGCAAATAAAGTAGGAAATAGTACTATAAATTAAGAAGAATATGAGGCACTGTAACATGAATAAGAAATTCATTGGATGGCCTGGAGCTGTCTGAGCAACAACATCTCATTTAGGGTTCCCAGCCAGGGGTGGACCGGTGAGGAGGGGAGCCACACGGGCACCTGCAGCACCACCCTAGCACCCCCCTCCCCACCACTGGTGTCCTGGTTGTGCCTGTACCTGGATCCACACCCCAGGGGCACAGGAGTCACAAAAGCCATTGTACTGAGCTCCAGAAGACATAGCAGAAGTGAATAACAGAAGGACTCCCTCTCTAGGGCTCCATGATGAAAATTGAAGCCCATTGGAAAAGTGAAGAGAATCTTTGCAATAAAGGCTCACCAGACCACCGTAGTTGGAAAGTTGGAGGGATCACCACCACCCATCGGAACCTGGACTATCTTCAGGGGAAGGGGAGCTGGAACCTGCAATAGAACCTCACAGAGTTCAACCCTGCAGGAGGTCAGGGAGCTCAACTTGGGACTTGCAGCCAGAAATCAGCCTGGAATCTCAAGGGTCTGCTACTGGCTTGCTGAGACTAATTGACT
The DNA here is from genome assembly GCF_000247695.1 of Heterocephalus glaber. Next base: position 7,325,999 of record NW_004624768.1, read on the forward strand.
TAGACCTGCACACTGCAGCCCACCTCGTCTATTGTGACAGCAGAGACATACCTTGAAGGAGGCCCTTCATATTTATTTTTTATTTTCAAAATTATTTTTTTCTCTCATTTTTAATTTTTGTTTTTTTCTACTCTTTTTAAATTTTTTTCTTTCTTCTTTTTCTTTTTTTTCTTTTCTTTCTCTCTTTCACTCTCATTCTCCCACATTGTTCTTCAACTCCCTTTTTTTCCTGTTCCTGCCCTAATTCAGAGTTCTTCTTTCTTTTTATTTTCTCCCCACTTTTTCCTTCTCTCAATTGTCATTAGTTTCAATGGAAAGTGAATACAGTTTCTAGCTTCCCTATTCCTGATAGGTTGTTCTGTTCTTGTCTTTCTTCTCTCATTTGATCTTTCCCTCTTCTCTTCAACAGGTCCCTAGAGCTTGCATGATCTTCCTGTGTCCTCTGGCCTCACCTCTAACCTTTTCTTTTCCTTCTACACATCTCTCCTTCCCTCCCCAACTTCTTCTAAGTTTGTATCCTGAATGGTAAAGTTGCTATATTGAAGAGTATTCACTTTAAACGTATTTTGGGCTGGTCCTCGATTTTGATTTAATTCACATGGTTAAAGGTGATAGATTAATAACTAACACAAATTGTTATTTTCTAAGCTGTATTTTATATTATTGCTATTGCTGATTGTATCACTTGGGCTAAGGTGTTGTGATTGATCTAATCAGTTATCCTTTTGGTATAATGAAAATGATATTGTGCCAGAGTCTTTAGAGACTCAAGACCTTAAGACCAGCTATATCTGAAAGACACCTCTGAGAAGCAATCATTCCATAAGGGTTCTAGATACAAGGGACAAAGATACCTACAATAACCAATATCAAAGTATCGAACAAGGAACTAAACCAAGGACAGTACCAACAAAAATAGAAATGAGAGGATATTTAAGCAAGGCTCAGTCCCAGACTTCCAGCTCACCAAAGGCAAACTCTGGGAAAAACAAGGTGGAAAAGTCTGATAATCAACCACCTGAACACCCTGAACTGATAGCACAGGAAGTTACAAAACAGATGAATGAGGCTCTAGAAAAATTCAAAACAGAAATAATTTCCCAGATAACTACAGAGATGGTGAGCAGATGAAAGACAGGATTAGAGACTCTAGAACAGAAACAGATTTAAAAAAAAAATAGATGAGTCAAGACCATGATCGAAGCTATGAATGCCAAGAATAGGAACAAAATAGAAATCATGATCACCCAACATAGGAAAGAAATGGAATCCATGAAACAGATTCAAACAGATATCCAGGAGATTAAAAACTCTATTGAAAGTATACAAAGCAGTCTGAGCCAATCTGAAGACAGAATATCAGATACAGAAGACAGGATGGAGGTCAGTGACCATGAAAATAGAGATCACTTAAAACTAGTAAGGGACCATGAGAAATCAATCCTATAGTTCCTTGATGATGCAAAGCAGAATAATATAAAACTGATAGGAGTCCACAAAAAAGCAGGAGAAAGTATAAATGACATAAAAAACTGTTCACAGAATTAATGACAGAAAACATCCCAAACAGAGCAAAAGAATTTGAAATAAAGATGAGTGAGGCATATAGGACTCCAGCTAGCCATGATCAGAATAAATCTACACCTAGACATATAATAATCAAGATCCCCAAAACACAACAGAAAAACAAAATACTACAAGCAGAGAAAAGAAACAAGTCACATGCAAAGTAAAGCCCATCAGAATCACAGCAGACTTTTCAACACAAACCCTCAAATCAAGGAGAGCCTGGGATGAGGTATTTCAAGCCCTAAAAGAAAACACTCTCCAACCTAGACTGATGTATCCTCCAAAAGTATCTTTCAAAATTGATGGGGAATAAAGATTCTTCCATGACAAAGAACACATGAGAAACTTCATGAATACCAAACTAGCACTCAAAACAAGTCTAAAAAATATCCTAGAACAAGACAATGAAGGTCACAACTCCATGAGGCCCAACAGAGTCAATCCATCAGGCAAGGCAAGAAATTAAAAGGAGAGGGGGAAAAAATTAAAAAGAGCCAACAACAGTAAACTAACATGAAAATCATACATCAATACATACCAGTTATAACCATCAATGTTAATGACCCCAACTCACCAATCAAAAGAAACAGACTGGCAGAATGAATTAAGAAGCAAAATCTAACAATATGCTGTATACAAGAAATGCACCTAGTTCATAAAGAAACTCATAGACTGAAAGTAAAAGGGTGGAAAACAGTTTTCCATGCAATAGGAACCTGGAAAAAAGCAGGGGTAGCTATCTTTTTATAGACAAAGTAAATTTCAAACCAAAACTAATTAAGAGAGACAAAGAAGGTCACTACATCCTTGTAAAGGGAAAAATCGAAGAGGAAGGGATTACAATCAGAAATATATATCCACCAAATATGAATGCCCCCAACTATACCAAACAAATATTAATGGACATGAAAAATCAAATAAGCACTAATACAATTGTAGTGGGAGACCTCAATACCCCACTATCACAAATAGACAGATCATCTAGACAAAAAATCAACAACGAAATACTAGAACTGAACCAAGCTTTTGAACAAATGAACTTAATAAATGTCTACAGAGTGTTCCACCCCACACAATTAGAATATACATTCTTTTCAGTTGCACATGGCTCATTCTCCAAAACAGACCACATACTAATTCATAGAGCATGTTTAAGTAAATGCAAAGGAATTGAAGTTATCCTGTGTATATTATCAGACCATAGTGCAATTAAACTGGAGATCAATTGCATAAGAAACTGCAAGAACTTCACAAACACATGGAAATTGAACAACACTCTCCTGAACAACAAATGGGTCACAGAGGAAATTAAAAAAGAAATTAGACAATTTTTGCAATTAAATGAAAATACCAATACAACATACAGGAATCTGTGGGACACAATGAAAGCAGTTCTACAAGGGAAATTCATAGAAGTGAATTCCCACACTAGGAAAGCAGAGTGAGCTCAAATAAACAACGTAATGCTGAATCTTAAGCCCCTAGAAAAAGAAGAGCATAACAAACCCAAAGCTTGTACAAGAGAGGAAATTATAAAGATCAGAGCACAAATCAATTCAATGGAGACTAAGAGAACAATACAAAAAAAAATTAATGAACCAAAGAGTTAGTTTTTTGAAAGAATAAATAAAATTAATAAACCCTTAGACAATTTTATCAAAAAAGGAAAGAAAAGGCTCAAACTCATGCAATTAGGAAGGAAAAATGTAAAGTCACAACAGATCCAAAAGAAATCCATAGGATCATCAATACCTACTTCAAGAACCTGTACTCTAGTAAAATGGAAAACACAGAAGAAATGGACAGATTTCTAGATACATATGAATTACCAAAGTTGAACAAAGAAGATATAAAAATCTTAAACATCCTAATTAAAATGAGTGAAATTGAAAACATAATAAAAAATTTATCAACAAAGAAAAGCCTGTGTCCTGATGGCTTCACTGCTGAATTCTAGAAGACATTTAGAGAAGAACTACTGACACTACTCTTTGAAATTGAAAGGGAAGCAATACTCCCAAATTCATTCCTGGAAGCAAGTGTTACTTTGATACCAAAACCAGGGAAAGACCCAGAGAAAAGAGAACTACAGGCCAATCTATCTAACAAACATAGATGCAAAAATTCTCAATAAGATACTGGCAAACAGAATACAAAGGGTCATCAGGAAGATCATACACCCTGACCAAGTTGGATTTATCCCAGGGATGCAAGGATAGCTCAACATACATAAATCAATAAATATAACACACTATATTAACAGAGTCAAGGACAAAAACCATATGATCATCTCAATAGATGCAGAAAAAGCATTCGATAGAATTCAACACCCAATCATGATTTTGAAAACCTTGCAGAAAATTAGAATAGAGGGTCTTTATGTCAACTTGATAAAGGCTATCTATAAAAAACCAACAGCCAAGATCATACCAAATGGTCAAAAACTGAAAATCTTCATGCTAAAATCAGGAACAAGGCAAGGATGTCCACTATCACCACTCCTGTTCAACTTAGTTTTGGAAACATTGGCCACAGCAATTAGAGAAGAGAAAGAAATAAAAGGAATAAAGATAGGGAAGGAAGAAGTTAAACTTTCATTATTTGCTGACAATATGATATTGTACATAGAAGACCCAAAAAACTCAGCCAAAAGACTCCTAGACTTAATTGACAGATACAGTAGAGTAGCTGAATACAAGGTAAACAATCAAAAATCAATAGCCTTCTTGCACACAAATAAAAGACACACTGAGAGAGAAATTAGGGAAACAATTCTTTTCACAATAGCATCCAAAAAAAATGAAATATCTAGGAATCAATCTAATGAAGGAAGCAAAAGACCTCTATAAAGAGAACTACAGCACTCTGAAAAAAGAGACCGAAGAGGATATAAGAAAAATGGAAAGACATCCCTTGTTCCTGGGTAGGAAGAAACAATATAATGAAAATGTCCATACTTCCAAAATTGCTATACAGATTCAATGCAATCCTTATTGAAATCCCAACAGCATATTTCACAGAGCTAGAGAAAACAATCCAAAAATTGATTTGGAACAAGAAGAGACCTAGAATAGCAAAAGCAATTCTTGGGAAAGGAGACATGGCAGGGGGTGTCACAATCCCCAACTTGAAACTATACAACAAAGCCATTGTGATAAAAACAGCATGATACTGGCAAAGAAACAGACCCAAGGATCAGTGGGATAGACCAGAAGATACAAAAACAATTCCAGACATACTTAGCCACCTCATTTTTGACAAAGGAGGCAATCATCCTCATTGGAGGAAAGATAGCCTCTTTAATAAATGGTGTTGGAAAAACTGGATTTCAGCCTGCCAAAGATTAAAACTAGACCCCTATCTTTTACGATGCATTAAACTAAAATTGAAGTGGATTAAATATTTAAATATTAAAACAGAAACACTAAACTTTCTGGAAGATAAGTTAGATAGAACTCTTGAAGAGATTGGCATAGGAAAAACCTTTATGAACAAATCCCCAGTAGGATGAGAATTAGTACAAAGAATCAACAACTGGGATCTCATCTTATTAAAAAGCTTCTGCACTGCAAGAGAAACCACCAACAGAGCTAAAAGACAACCTACAGTGTGGGGAAAAAATTTTACCAGCTATTCCTCAGACAAAGGTCTCCTAACGAGAATCTGTAAAGAACTCCAAAAAATCAGACCCCCAAAAAATAAAGACCCAATTCAAAAATGGGCATCTGAAATGAATAGACATTTCTCAGACAAAGAACTAAAAGCAGCAAATAAACATATGAAAGAATGTTCAACATCCCCAGTCTTTCAACAGATGCAGATGAAAACAATGCTGAGATTCACCTCACTCCAGAAAGAATGGCTCCTATCAAGAAATCAGTCAACAAATGCTGGTGGGGTTGTGGGGGGAATGGAACCCTTCTTTATTGTTGGTGGGGAAGTAAACTGGTGCAACCACTGTGGAAATCAATATGGAGATACCTCAAACAACTAGGATTGGAAGTCCTATTTGACCCAGCTATTCCTCTGCTAGGTATCTTCCCAAAAGAATTAAAAGAATCATGCCACAGTGATATGCTCACTTATATGTATAGCACCACAGTTTGTAATAGCTAAAACTTGGAAACAGCCTAATTGCCCATCAACTGGAGACTGGATAAAGATGTGATTTTTTCATAAAATGGAGGACCACTCAGCCATGAAGAATGAGAAACTAGAGACATTTATAGCTAAGTGGATGTGCATTGAGTTCATACTCTTAAGTGAAATAAATAGGGCACACACGTAAATACCGAATAGTTTCTCTGGTATAAAAACTAAAAGTGTAAATAAGGATCAAAATGTATAATTGACATTGTAAAATAGGAAGAAAAGGTCTAACGGACTAGGGGAAGTGGGAGGGATAGGGGAAAGAAAAGAAGGGAAAAGAAAAAAGTATGAGAAAAGGAAAAAAATGGAAACAGTCTTTGTAAATAGAGAAGAGTAGAGTGGTTTAATGGGGGGCAGGGGAATGGGGAAAAAATAAGAACCAAGATACATCATGTAAAGGTACAAGATCCCAATGATGAATATAACTGTACTGTATACCTAAAATGTACCAATAAAGTTAATAGAAAAAAAAAAGAAATTCATATTCAGAGTTATGGAACCCTTGATTCAAATCCCAGCTCCCTCCAGTACTGAAATAGACAGAGCACGTCACTGTGAAGATGGAACAAGTTTGAAAAAAGCTCAAACCATTCTCATGCAAATAAGGAGCATTTATTAATTAAATGCTACCTGTTCTTCAGTTGTGAAGAGAAGAGTGGGCTCAGTTGATTGAGGATGGTAACAAAGGTAATGTACAAAGATGTCATTAGTAGGGAAATGCTTTCTACATAAGATTTAGAAATTGTTTGTAAATTTAACAAAACTGGTGTAAGCAGGGCCTATATGGAGTGCTTCAAAGTCATCACATCAAGGAAGGTGAAGGTCTGAGACAGAAGGATAGGAACATGGCACAGATTCAGAAAAATCAAGAAGGCAGGCACCATGGGGAAGGAATATGGTTTGGATCTTTAAAATGCTCCCACAACTTGGATGTTTATGTGTTGAAGGCCTAGTCCCCTGCTGATGGCCCTACTGAGAAGTAGTGGAAACTTTTCGAGGTTAAGGCACACTTGGAAAAAGTTAAGTCATTGGGGATGTTAAAGGGTGTTTTGGGACACCAGCCTTCCCCCCACAAACACACTCTTTGTCTCTGCTTCCTGGCCGAGTTAGGGTGAGGAGCTTTCTTCCACCCTGTACTTCCTGACAAGATCTTTCTTTCACAGGCCCACTGACAAAGGACTGATACCTTGGAACTATGAACCCAAATGGGCTTTTCTCCTTTTAAGTTGTTTTTGCTCAAATATTTTGTTAGCTAAGACAAAGCCAATTCTAAAATAATCAAAGAAATTTGGAGAATGTACCAAGAGGTCAATAATACTTAAGAGCCAAGGGAATAGAGGTAGAGGAGCCCTATTAAAAGAACCATAAGCCAAAAGTTTTGTAATAAAAATAGGCCTCCTAATTTGCCTGAGTCTTAAAAAAATTTTTTCTTAAATTCAATTAACACATCAGAATGAAAAATTTTTTTTTCATGGTACTGGGGATCAAACTCGGGACCTTGTACTTGTAAAGCAGGCAGTAGAACCACAGAGCTAAATCCCCAGCCCCAGAATGAAATATTTTGATGCATAAGAAATGCATATAACTCATAGATATAATGCTTTTAAAAAGACATAGCACATAACAAGCAATGAAATTAATGCAATAATAAAACTGTTTCAAATAGAAAAACCCAGGACTCAGTGTGGTTTTTTTTCTTCAATTTTTTTACATTCTCTTTGATCTATTTCTTGGGAGTTTTATAGTTTTCTTCATAGAAGTCTTTCATTTCATTGGTTGATTCCTAGGTATTTAAGTTTTTAAGCTACCATAAATGGAAATTACGTTTTCCTGATTTCTTTCTTGGTTCATTACTGGTGCACAGAAATGCTGCCGAGTTTTATATATTAACTTTGTGTCTTGCCACTTTGCTGAATTTGTTTATATCTCTAGGAGTTGTCTGGGGTTTTTGTGTTGTTCTTCTTCTGTGTACAGGATGATATCATTTGTCAATAGAAGTAATTCGATTTCTTCCTTTCTTATTTATATCCCTTTTATTGCTTTCTCTTGTCTGACTGCTATGACTGACGTTTCTAGTACTATATTGACCAAGAGTGGTTCAAGTGGGCACTTTTAACTTCTTATGGACTTTAGAGGAGATGCTTCCAGTTTTTACTCATTCAGTACAATATTGACCATAGGTTGTCATATTTGGCTTTTGTCATTTTGAGATATGGTCCTGCTTACCTTGCATACCTATTATTTTCATTAGGGTTTTTATCATGAAAGGATGCTGGATTTTTGCAAAGAGCTCTCTGTATCTATTAAGATGGTCATGTGATTTTTATCTTTGACTCTGTTTATGTGATGTATCACATTTATTGATTTATGTATGTTGAATCATCCTTCCATCCTTGGGATGAAGCTGATTTTGTGTATGATTTTTTAATGATTTATTAAATTCTGTTTGCAAGTATCTTATTGATGACTTTTTGTATGTATGTTCATCGAAGATATTGGCTTATAAGGCTTTCTTTTTCTGCTGTGTCTTTATCTGCTTTGGATAACAGGGTAGCACTGATTGATTCCATGGAATTAGTTTGGAAGCATTTCTTCCCCTTCAATGGCAAGGAAAAGCTTAAGAAATCCTGGCTTAAACCTAGGCATGTGCTGTGGTTGCCACTGGCCTAACAGGTGTCACTATTTTTATAGAAAAGTATTTCAAATATTCTAGGAAATGATAAACATTTTGTAAAAGAGCAAAATTCTAATCTGTAAAACGATGTGGGTTTTCTCAAATGAATGATCTTAGTACTTAAAATTTATTTTGTTTCTGACTGTAAAATAATCTTCCATCTCATATCCATTCATTGCCTGCTGTATCAAACATATTCCCTTGTCAGTAATTCTAATAGCATGCTCTAATTAACTCGTTTTATCTTTTGGTCTAAATCAATTACAATTAAAATAGAGTTTGTTAAATCTCAGTGGAGTATTGCTTCACATTAAAAACATTTTTTTCTCAAGAGATCAAGTGTGATTAACTTCACTAAAAGGGTAAAAGTTCAAATTATTCTGAGTAGAGAGACAGAGTCACAAATTCTTTCTTTACAGAATATTTGATTACATTCCCAGATGCAGAAGAAAAAATCTGCATTAGTCATATTAATTTACTCCAGAATAAGTGTTAAGTGTTTCTCTCAAGTAGCAATCCTGAATGTGGGAATTGATTCCAAGGGGCCACACAAGACAAATTATCCTGAAAAACAGTGTGAATTGTGTCCCTTCTGTAGTTGTCACTTAGCCTTCTTGGTCTGATTTCACTTATCACAGTGCTTTTAATATTGCTCCATATTGGGTGTATCAGTCATTTCTTCCTTTTCATTGCCAAGTAGTATTCCATTTTGTATATGTTATTTATCTATTTTCTGATGATTAATGGGTGTGAAATATGCTGTAGGTACTCGAACATAGGACACTGTATGGGTCACTGCATTCATTTCTCCTTGGGTAAATCCCAAGAGAACAATGGCTAATCACACATTTCACTTTTTCACAGACTGCCTTCCCCTTGTCATTGCTGTTTCTCAGAAAATTGCACGGTAGGGCCGGGGATTTAGCTCAGTGGTTTCACCATCTGCTGCTCAAGCGCAAGGACCCGAGTTTGATCCCTGGTACCAAAAAGAAAAAAGAAAAAGGAAGTTGCACTGCAAGGATCATGGGGGTGAGATGCTTACAAAGTTGTCCTTGTTCAGGTGCTTGCCCATCCTTAGTATTGTTGGGTTATTAATGTTGCCATTTGGATTAAATTTAGTCGTTCCGAAGTATGTAGCGGTGTCGGAACAAGTGTTCATGTGTTTTTCAGTGACAAATAATGGTGTTGAGTGCCGTTTCATGCGCTTATGTGCTATCTGTATCTCCAATTTGTAAATGAAAAGCCCCCAGTGAAGTATTTGCTCAAATCTCCTATTCAATTTCTTCTAGGGATTTTTTTCTATTTCTTGAGTGTTTAGAATTCTTTATATACTCTGGATATGTCTTTCATCAGACATGCATTTCCATTTGGGGGTGGTTTTCTAACTTAAAACAGTATATGTGGAAGAGCTAGTTTAAAAATTGATAAAGAACAGTTTATCAATATTTTCTTCTATGATTCATGCTTTGGGGATAATATGTAAGAATTTTGCCAGTGGGGTGCAAAGATTTTCTTCCATATTTTCTACAATAGATTTTTTTACTTTGAAGTTTTACTTTTAGGGGTATGATTCATCTGAACTGCTTTCTTTTTATGGCGTAAGCTTCTTTTTGCACATAGTATAAGTTTCTAACACTTGTCTTAAAGATCAATAGTTTCTCCATTCTATTGCCTTGGCCCCTCGTTGGCAAGCATAGGTGTAGATTTATTATTGGACTGGGTTGTGTTTCATCCATGATTATACCAAGCCTTTTACCAATACTTACATTGTCTTGATTAGTGCAACTTCTAAAATAAGTCTTGATATCAGGTAATGTGAGTCCCCTAAGTTTAGCTTCTTTTTTAAAAACATTGATTCTCTAGATCCTAGGCCCTTTCTTATTCCATATAAAATTTTAGAATCAGTTTGCTAATTTCTATAGCAAAAAAGTTTGCTGGGATTTTGGTTTGGAATACACTACATTTATGGATCAGTTTGGGAAGAATTGATATCTTTAAAAACTGACACTTCTGATCAGTGAAAATGGAATATCTTCTCATTTTAGTATCCCTTGATTACTTTTGTCAATAGTTTGCTCTTTCCAACATTATTATTCTGGCTTTATTATGCCTATCCCAAAGAATATATTGAGTTTTAAAATTCTATACAAATGTTTATAGCTTTTAAAATTTTATTATTTCTTTGCTGTTCGTTTGTAGAAATGAGATTGATTTTTATATATTGACTTATAGTTTGAGGCCTACCTAAAGTCATTATTAATTCCAGTAATTTTAATTTATAGATTCCTTAGGGTTTTCTATGTCAATCATGTCAATCTGTAAGTAAACATAATTTTATTTCTTTATTTAAAAATCTCTGGATGCCTTTATTATTTTTCTCTTTCCTGAACGCACTAAGAAGGACTTCTACTAATAATATTTCATTGGAGTGATGAGAGTATATATCCTGCTGCTTTCTCCACCACAGGTGAAAAAAATCAGTCACTCAGCCTTAACTCTGGCACTAGTTGTAAGACTTTTGTAGTTGCTGTTTATCGGGCTGAAGAATTTTCCTTCTAATTGTAATTCACTGGGAGCATTTATCAGGAAACAATACTGATTTTTAATGACTTTTGGTATCGAAATAATTATACAGTTCTCTTTTAACTTATTGCTACAGGGGACTACATTGGTTTTTTTTTTTTAATTTTATTTTATTGGTACGATTTAGGTATAAAATATGACATTCATCATTGGAAATTTGAACCTTTACATAATCTATCTTGGTTCTTATTTTTCCCCCTTCCCCCGCCCTCCCTTCAACCCCTCCATCCC
>NW_004624768.1:7359903-7376272 GCF_000247695.1 Heterocephalus glaber
TATATATATATATATATATATATATATATATATATCTTTTCAGAAGCCAAAAGGAATTTCCCCTTGAAATCATCCCAATAGAGGGAGCATACACATCCACATGAATGAAGGGTCTGGTGTTCACTTCCATCTGGTTGACTGGTTGACACTACCTCTCATATATGTAGAGGGATTAGGATGCTTCCAGCTCCTGCCCACTAGGATTCAGTCTCAGTGGAATGCACACTGTGATGAGAGTTGCACTCCACTGTACAAACAGGCCACAGATTCCTCTTCAATTCAGGGTTTTTCACTGGAGAGTGGGGCTGAGACTGTGGCTACAGTGGAATTTCCTAGCCCTAGGGCAAATTTGAATCTGACTCCCAGACTAGCTACCTTCTCCTGTACACCCATTTTAGGCCAAAGGGAAAGAAAGGAGACTATTGAATCAATGTAGATACAAAGTAGGACACCGGTCCCCTTTTCTCTAGAGCCGATGAGTGAGGCAGAAAGAAAGGAAGAATGTTGATAAGCATGCACTCTTGGGCAGAGACTTTCATCAAGGGAGCCAGTCTTTCTCAGGTCTCACTGCCTGAGGAGTGTGCCTCCGTCACACTTGACTGCCTTTGCTTGTGATATGCGGCCCTCATCATTTTCTGAAATAATTGTTCACTTCCTTATCTGACTCTGTAGGCTCTTGAGGGATGTGGCTGTGGCTCATTCGTCCATATTTAGCTAAGACAGGGTGTCCCCTAGATATTGAACCCCTACCACAGCTCTGATTTCTCTCCAAGTGGCCAGTACCCCTAATTGCTTCATGCTATCACTTTCTGTGGCCATGAATTCATTATGAACACTGCATGTAAAGGAGGAACCTCTGAAAACAAAAATTAATTCATATCCTCCTTATTATGGCATTTCCATGGCTTTAACTACTATTTGCTTCTTGAAAATCATATCATATTGACAAATGAAAGATCCTATAACTTTCATGCTTTCATCAGTAGTTTCCTTGATGTCTTTCTTTTTATTTTTTATTTTTTGCAAAAGCATAAAATGCAAAGATAGAAATAATACATTGAAAAGATATCATGTAGTTTTTAAGTACTTGATGAAGGCGGTTAATGGGTTCCATTCTTTTTTACATTTTAAATGAACTTTAAACAATCAATCATGCAAGGTAGTCTAGTAGCTGCACTTATGAATATACAATGCATTTCATATGGCACATTAAATTTAAAAGGATAAAGATGTTCGCTGCAACTACAGACACATTCTATTGATACAATTGGTTCAATGAAGTTGTCAAGATTTATCTAGAAAAAAAACGACAAATGACCTCCACATTTATCTTCACTAAAGGTTCCTGCTAATTAGCATCTGGAGATATGATGTTATAGATGCTTCTTTAAACACTCTCAGCTCTCCAACTTGGCATACTGACATGGTATCTATCAAAGTCTCATGGTGCCTGCAGTTCTAACAAAAGGCACTCCAAAGAACTGGCACGTACCACCATATTTGCATTTTTGCATCTCATTATAAATATAATTGCATGCCACCACAGAAATTCCTGACTATCTGAAAAAACATTATCAGCAATGTCTGAAATAAATGCTTAAATGTCAAGTATTGACAAGCAAGAAAAGCTGACCTTTGAAGACTCTTATTCTTCCCAGATGTGCCCTGCTAGGATTCACTTCTTAACTTTCTGTCTATGTTTGGTAACAAAAAGAGGCACAGTGACTCTAACAGTGGTGGATGCATCAGGCAAAACAGAAAGAAATCAAGAAACTGCAATCAGTGTATCACTAGGAGTCATTTGGAAATGGTTAAATATTTGCCATGGTAATGCTTAAAACCCCTGAAACTTTAAGAAGAATGGACAGCAACTTGTCCACCATGGAATTTCTGCAAAATTATACAGTGATTTCACATTAACAGCTGAAATGAGTTGAGCCATGATTAATGTTGTGACAGAGAACCAAACAACCTTTCCCCTGCAAGCATGCAGCCCATTTTACACATTGTCACAAGTAGAGTCTAAGTGTCCGACCAGTACCAACAGCTAATCTACAGCTGCACGGAGCCATTTACACCCTCGCCTCCAAGACCTTGGGTCACTCGCATGGCCTGTGTGATGTGGATCTCATGCCCTAGCCTATACTTTTATCTTCTCATTGTCCTGTGTTTCAAGCTCACTCTATTTGCTCAGCAATTTGGTGTACATTTTTTCAAAAGCACTAATCAATTTTAACTCAACACTGCAATGCCGCAGAAATGGCTGCCCGTGTCCAAAAAATGCTAATCAATTTTGAAAATCTACATCATGGCTTGCATCCCAGACTTTCCACTCAATCCACATCAAATAGAAATGATAGAAAATTATGTTAACATGTTCAGCTGCTTGTTTGCTTGTTTTAGCGGAGGCACTGGTCATGCTTCGGTGGCAAGCTAACCGCCTGCTTGGAAGCTCATCCAGGTTGCCCTTCTCCTGGTGGCTGTGTGGCAGCGATGTGAAGAAGCTGTCACACTCCACTTTCAAAGACCAGGATTTCCATATGAATCCATCCCCCTATTTTGTTTTTGAAGAACATAGGGACCTTTTCCTTAGATAGGGGAATATGCATTTTTAATGCTTCTCACTCTCCAAAGAACATCACCCCCTGGCAAAGCTGCTTCTTTGACAGGCATGGCTCACAAATTTATGTTTTAAACTCATTGAGGAAATCTAGATGCTATAGGAAAGAGAGAGGTTTACTGTACAAAGCCCATATAAAAAAAGCCTCTCTTTGCCAAAAGAAAAACAATTCTTGTATTTAGATTTAGACTAAGCTAGACTAACCCCACCCCCAATCCTGAGGATTCCCTACAAAGACCTCCCAGAAAAATAGTCTTTCTAATGAATGGAATTCTTCTAGTCCCCAGAAAGGAAAATGTCACTAATGGGCAAGTCCATTAGTTCAAAATATAATTCTAAATTTGAGTTCATAATTTTCTCTTTAAAAAAATCTGTCCTGATTGGTACTACCCATTCCAAAGTCACAAAGAAAACCTTCATCCCCTTTCCTAGCAGCAACTACTTCCCAAGGTTCTTTTGGCCCCCAGGGAAAAGGCAGCTTCATTTTGTGCTTTCTTTTCCTGAGATACCACTCCCATAGTCCCCTTCCCCTCCCTCTCAACTTTCTCTGGTCATCACCAATTGGCCAACAGCCCTTTTAAAACACCTAGCACTTCCCCTAGGACCAAGCTGGATTCTCCTAATAAGACTATTGTTTCTGAGATCCTGAATGCCACAATTTTATGGGGAAAAAAAATCTGAGAGTATGTCAGGACATTCACCAGTAAGAACAACTTTGGTGGCACTTAAATCCATAACCAGCCTTGCTCCCTAAACTAAAATTAGTTTGATTGACTATTTTTATTCTGTACTTTATTATTTTTTGACAATAAACACTCTAAATTCTTAAGATGTCCTTGGAAGTGAAGAGAGGGACTTTACTTTGCCCTGTGCCTATGAAGTGCGGCCATATATTGATTACCCTCATAGTAGCAGCAACAAAATCAAACCATTATTAGGCACTATTCAACTGCTATGATCTACAGCGACTTATGGTGATTTGTATAGTCTATCTCATGAAGACTTCATCACAGACTTATAGAGATGATCGCCATCTCTTTTTCATAGATAAGAAAAGTGAGACCCAGAGGTTTAGAAACTTGTCTGAAGTCACTAAGCTAATAAATGATGGGTCTATGGCCTTTCATTAACCAGTGCAGAATGGGCTTCCCTTGCCTGAAGTTAGTCATATTTTCCTTCGTGATATGTGTTTGCTCACTGAACTGAAAGAAAGCACCACCCCTCAGGGAGACAGCAGCATTGAGACCTCAGAGAGTTGGCAAACTCAACAAACCACACTCTGTTCCACAGTGACAAGGAAAAGAAAGCAAGGCCACACTTAACACCCACATATCGGGTTTCTTCACATGTCCCTGGGCTAATGGTTTTTCAGGAGGACTACTTCATTACTTCCAAATTTAAATTCCCCAGCCCAAAACACCAAGGATCCTTTCCTTCCCAGTTCCAAAGGTCTCCATGTCACTGTGCAGTCCAGAGAGTGATGGAGATGTCCTACACCAAGACCTCCCTGACTTCAGAAGATGGGCATCAAACAACAGATTGCTCTGTGGTGCTGTACTTCTAAGCAGGATTCAGTCTACAATTGTACTACATATTCATATTATTGGAGGGAGACAAATAAGGGCCAGCAAGTAAATATAGCAGGAATAAAAAGAACCACTGCATTTAATTCCATCTAATTTATGCTTCTGTGGGTGGGTATCAAAGTTCATCTCGTAGACATTAATTAAAATAGAAGTGCAGGGAAATGCCAGTCCTCTAGCTGCAAGGGCCCCTTTCAGGGGGAAGCTAGGAAAGTAGATCTGGTATTTCCATGCTGTCACTGGGGCTCATAACAGAAAACAATAAGCTTCATAGGTCTTCAGACACTGTCCCAGCACCCAATCAAGAGCCTTTCCCCAGAGAAGGAGGACTGTGGGCCTGTGGTCCAGCTGATGTGTTCCACTGGAATTCCCTCACCAATGGGGAAGAGCAAGAACAGTGCACAATCAAGGGTTCTGAAATCAGTCCTGTAGATATGCTGAAGTTCCCCACTGCTTTTCCTTAAGCTGTCTTTCCAACCCATGCCCTTTACACGAGCAAAAACATTCTTCAATTTTAATGAATTATCAACTGATTAGCTTTAAAGAGAGAAATCCAGGGAAATGCTGACTTTGAATTAGTAGAGGAAATGAAAGGGAAAAAACGTTAAATCAGTGTAAGGCAACCGATTTTTCCTAAATGTAGTAGACCTTGATAACCTCGGGAACGCATGCTGTTGAGAGAGTATACTCAAAGCTGAAGAAAGAGCAACTAATTCCACAAACAGTTCTGGGAAATTTCCACAAGGTTCAAGACCAAATCTTGTCTCCATATGGAACAAATGTCCACACTAGCCTTTACCAAAGATATAAAATATATCCCACCACTATCTTCCAGTGGGGGACATCTATGAGACTGTGGGCATGAACTGTGTTTTTGTGAATATCTTTCTTCCCAAACACAAATGAGTCTGTAACCTATGTAGCAATAATTCAGAGAAGTGACAACCCAACTACTGCCCTTTGCCCACACTACCTGCTTTTTCCACTTAAGCAAGAGAAACAAAATTGTTTCTAACAACCATTACAATGAGGCATTAGATTTCATGCACCAGGGTGTTGTTTAGATCTAGAATGTCCTAAAAAAGTCTCATGTGTTCAGAGGTGGGGGTTTGAGAGGTGGTTGGATCACAAGCACTACACTCATCCATGTAGTGGAATATGCTGCTGGCAGGTAGGGCCCCATTGAAAGATGCAGGCATTGGGAAGTGACCTGGAAGAGGACACCTCCTTCCTGGCTCCTCCCTTCATTTTTTTTTCTTCCTAGATCCCATGGGAAGAGCAACTGTCTTCTACTTGGGTGGTTCCACCATGCTGTTTCGCATTGGAACCAACCAACCATGGACTGAAAATGTGGCCACAAATTCCTCTCCTTCTTCAAGTTGTGTGTGGTGGGTATGTCATCCAAGGGACAAGAAAGTGATTTGCATAAGGGAACAGTAAATGTTTTCTGTACAGAGTAAGAGAGGAAATATTTTGGCTTGTGTGAAATCTGTTTTCACTATTGAATTCTAAGTTTGTAGCGCAAAAGAGATCAGGGATAATTTGTGAATGGATCGAGATGGCTATATTTTGATAAATGTTTATTAATAGACATGAGAATTTCTCATATAATTTTCTAAAAAATATTTTTTGTTCAACCACTTAAAAATGCATAAGAGCTTTCATTGTTGGGGGGTAAGTAATTACAGGCAGTGGGGTAGAATTTGATTGGTGAGCCATAATTCATTGACCCCTGTCTCAAATGGAAACAAGCCAGTGGAATCCTTTCCTATCTATTTTTGTAATTTTGGTTTGAATATTTAAAACTATAGCACATGTAATAGCTGTAAAATTTCTTTTTTTATCATAAATATTGTGACTCTAAATAGAGACCATATTTCTTAGAGCTGGCCACATTTCTGAGGTCCAGGACTGGTTTAAATGTGTGCAGTAATTCAACTATTAAGGATTTGCTGCTTATGACAGGACAGATTCTGTGCAAAGTAATACATATTTTCTCTTAAATCATACATAATATGCAAGATGACATGTTGTCTACTAATATTTCAGTAGCACCATACAAGGCACAGAATCTGACGTATCTCATGTCATCTGTGCTCTAAATCTGTGACAGGGTACTTCTGCATAGTTCCACTACACAGATAGGAAAGCTGAGAGTCTTTGAGTCAGTTGGATACACGGACCACACAACCAGTGCTTACATCCTCCTCCTTGGCCCCACCTCCTGATAGCACACAATGAGAATATTTTAGTTCAATTTGTCATGAGTATAACCAAGTATAACCTGATGTGAGATTACTTTTTTTCTCAAATTTCCCTGATATTTCATTAGTTTCATTAAAGAAATATGGATGTGTAGTATCAACTGTGTGGAGCTTGAAGCTTATACAATCTGGGACTGAGTCTGTAAGTAAAAGAATACCACTGTAACATTATTGGCATTTCACAAGTAGTTAAAGGCATTTGTCAGTTCAATTGCCAAATATTTATATTTGAAGATCTACCCTATGCTAAACATTTTTCTAGGCACAGAGGATGGAGCAGTAAACAGAATAGGCAGAAATATCAGCTCTCAGGGACTTCTGTGTTACTTGGGGGAAGCCAGGGAGTAAACAATACAGTAAGTAAAACATATGCTATGTCAGATGGTGTAAAATGCTGTGGGAACAAAATTATCAGAGAAGAGTGATGATGATAGCAAAATGGCATGGAGGGCAGGGGGCATGAGACAGGATGGAGAAGGAATATTTGAGTAAAGACCAGAAGAGATGAGAGACCTCACCATGTCTGCACCTAGAGAAGGGATTGCCAGCAGAAGGAACAAACAGTGCAAGTCCTGAATCATGGCCATGGAACTTCCCGGAGATGAGGTGTCTGAAGCAGAATGAGCAAGGAGACGATGGATGAAAGATGAGGCTGTTGGTGGTTGGAGTGAGGAAGGAGCAGACAGAGCATTCAGAGACTTGGAGGCCAATAGAAAATTCTTTGGAAAACCACGGAAGCATTTTAAGCCAAGAACTGGACCAATCTGGTGTATTATATAAAAAACTCAATCATGCACCTGTGATAAGAAGAAACTGTAGAAGGCAAGGATAGGAATAGCCATCATGCAGGGAACCATGTTGGGATGTGCACCAAGATGGTAGCCATAGTAGTGGTTACAAGGGATCAGATGGAAGTCCAAACCAATGAGTTTATTGACCCATGAGATCGTAGTGTATTGAAGTAAGGAAGGAATAAGAGAAGACTCATAGGGCCTTGGCCTGAACAACAGAAAGAATGGAGTCACCACTAACTGAGAGAGGGAAGATGGTAGCAGGAGGAAGTTTGAAAGTGAAAGATAAAAGAGTTTGTTTATTAATTTGTTAGACATCAAAGCAGGGATGCCCAACTGGCAGTTGGAGATCAGAGGCAGAGAAGTTCAGAAGCGTAGTGTATGCTGTGGATTCAAGGATGGTCTTTCCTAAAATGTTGCAAATGATGAACTGGAGAAATTGTGCGTAATTTTATTCTCTATAAATTAGACATTCTTTGCAATTGAAATATTACTGTTTTCTTAGGTGACTACACCCAATTGTGGTCTTCTTTTCATATTAATGTTTAAAATTTGTTTACATTATTGAGCTCAGCTTAGCACAAGTAATACTGCATTTATTGAACAAATCACCAATCTCACTTAAATTCTCAAAATCAAAAGAAAAAATTATATTTTGGATGATGCCAGAATTCAATCCAGCTGGTATATTGCTGTATGTTCTCTTTATGAGAAGTATAAAACCGTGTCAGTTGTTGTCATCATATTTCATTACATCTCTATGCTGACAGTCACATTTTCAAGAGGGAATCTATTGTATGGATGGTTATATTTTCCTTTTACTCTGATAATACTCAAATGGCAAAACCAATGTCGATTGTTAGTCCAGACTCAATGGATCACTCTATGCTGCTTGTTCCTGCTCATAAACCCCAAATTTCTCACTTGCAAAACTTCATGAGAGTAAACAGACAGTGTCTCTGTGTGCATTCCCTTCTTGTCTCTCTTTGTAGAAATGCACACAAATATTTCAGCCACACGTTATCCTTTATTCACTTCTCCTAGCTTTTATCTTAGCGTACTTTTTTTCTGAGAATCAAAATTTGGGATAATATTTTTATTTCAGAAATGCTATTTCTGTCACTTGCAAAAATGTTAAAAAAATCTCAGAACTTGAGATAATTCCTCGTGGAATTGGTAAGATCACTTCTTTAAATGTGACTGTTAATCTTTAAAAGTAAATAAATTCATAAAGGACATTCTCTGTTGGTTTTCTCTCCATGGGTTGGTGAAAACCTTTAAATTAATAACAAGTAATGAGGTTTTATACACATGAAGCTTGACTGGTGCTTTTTGGCGGGGAGCGAAAATGCAGATTGGGAGAGGAAACTTCCTGGGCAATTTCCCATGCAGACTTGGGCAGGAAGGCTCTAGCTGCAAAAGGAACAAGTGCAAAAGCAGCCGGTAAGAGCGGCCCTGTGTTCCAGCCACCCCGCATGCCAGCCACCCGGGTAGAGAGTCTAAATGTGTTTATGTGCCTTGATCTCGGCTTACATGTGAGATACCATATTAATGGTCCTGTTGCCAACCCCGCCCTGGCTTGAGATTTAAATAAAAACAAATTACAGGTCTTAACAGTGATAGATGGAGTGCTTTTACATTTGTGTATAGTATTTTTGCTCTAAGATTAAAGGCTTACGAATTTATCTGCATAAACTAACCCCTGGAGTAGGGTGCTGCTGACATTTTCCAAGAAAAATGAATATCCTAACTTATCCCAAAGAGAAGACTTGGTATTTGTATGGCCAGAGTGACCTTTGCAAGTGCCCTTTCAGATTAGGTGCACTACATGGAAAATTGTGCTCTTACAGTACTCCATAAATCATACCTACCAATTTTCTTTAAAGGGGTATGTAAATATCAGTGTACCAGGTGGGTAAACAACACTAACCTCGTACAAATGGCTTGAAAATTGAAGAAAAGCACCTTATTTTGCTGCTGAAATTGCTTTTGAAGCCCAACATCGGGGCTTGGGTTGTAAAATGCATGAAATGATTTGTGCACAGGGAATAGAAAATGGGCTGAAGATAACCACCCTAGACACAGTTCTTGTATATCTGAGTTCTTTCCATGATCAAAGATATTATTGCTATATATTACTTCTTGCAAACCCCAAATGCAGGTACGTTTTAAGTGACATCTTCATTATCTGCATGTTTCCAAAATGGTCAGATAGCTATTTCAGCTGGTTAATATATACAGATGAAGTTCATGGGAGCTTTCTTGCTTGGATCAAGTAACACTTCGTTGAAGAAGAGGGAAAACCCAGAAAACTTTATAGGAAAAGTAAAGAGAGAGCTAAAGCTTTTGAAACTCTCAAGATCTTAATAAGAACAACCATTGTTTTTGCAGTTTAATGAAGCATGCCAATTGAATCTCCTTATTTTAAAATAGAAATCGACAAATAGCTTCTATGATCCATATATTGAGACTTTTAGTGGAATGTCTGTGGCATAAGATACAGTTTATACTGCACCAAATTGGCATTAATATTTTAAATCTAAGTTTCATATACTGTCATGCAACAGGAACCTTTGACTTTGACCCATTCTGGAGTTTATGGCCAGAATCACCACTGACTTCCAAGAAGAACGTTACATTTAGTGAAAGATGCATGTTTCTTAATCAGGTAAATTTCAAACAGTATTATATAGTTTTTGACGTATATTACACTGGGTGAATAAATAATTCTTGAAATTCCTATGTCGTATAAATAACTATGAAAATCACAGTCATTTCAACTCATTAAACATTTTATTTGTCATTCCACTTTCTCTTAACTTTTAAGTATATGGCTTAACTTTAAGGGGAACATGAACTGTGTAAAATATTTTTCCTTACAATAACTTTTATTGTTTTCCTTCTAGTAAGGAAAGAATGTATTATATGTACGTAAAGAAATGCATTTTTAAAATATCTAATCATGCAATGGTACAAATAATAGAGACCATTTAAGTTGGTTTTCTAGTACTGCTTTCTCTAGTTAATAAGAGTTACTGTTGCAGTCATGGTTTTGGCAAGAGAATACATTTACTACAGGACACATAGTTTATAGGATTATTTTATGATAATGGCCCAAAAAGTCAAATGCAAAGGAGTACAAGAGATTAACTGCATACTAGGGGCCCAGAGAATCCAGCTGAGGTCCTGGATCCCAGCAATGTCCCACACAAGTCCAGCTAAAGGCTAAGAGCCCAAGGCAATGTCTTCCAGTCCAGCCAGTGGCCTAAAGCCCATGGCAATGTCTCATGCTTGTCTATATTGAGGATCTGCACCGGGAAGGCCCAAAGGCCAGTGGTGGAAGCCAGAAAACCTACGTCGGTGAGATGAAGGATTTGTGCCACCAAGCTGAGGGATCCACATTGGAGCCAGGAAGTGATACAGTGAAGATCAGAGCTCCCCTGATGAAAACAGCAGCCATTCCCAGCAACAGCAAGGCCCCAAGCTCCTCCTCCAATGAGAACAGCCTAGTTGGCATCAGGAAAACCATCAGCAGCAAACTTCTCCTAGAAAATCAACAGGCTAAGATCTTCCCCTTCAGTTCTCTTTTTATGACTATTTGTCAGCCATCCTTCTATGCCCAGACCATGCTAATTCTGTTCAGCTTGGCGTTACAAGTTGACCATTAGTCAAGCTACCACAGTTACTAACATGTGAATCTTGTCCATCCCTTTATAAATCTTGGACATAAAGAAAACGTAAGTATGTGTGGTCAGTGTTTAAAGACAGGTACTTGAGAAGCATGGAATACCCTGGATTATTTGTCTTAAATACATTTTCAACTTGGGCTCTGATCTCACTCATAAAGTATTTTGCTGTCCTACACTTTTCCACTTTGGTTTATCATTTTCCCATGCAATAAATATAATCACTGATACCTTTTCCAAACAGTCTGCTTGTTAAAAAGTGAAAGCTATAAACTTTTGCTTAATAACTTTGTAATTAGATTTTTTAAATGAAAAGAGGTTTAAAATTCAACCTTGTTATTTCAACTTTTCATTTTTAAGGAAACAATTCTCGGATTCACAAAAGACAAATTTCTTTCTGAATTTGAAAATTCATGATAATTTGTAATTTAGAATAGATAGCTATTTTGTTGAGTAGTAGATAGAAGTCCATGTTAACCATTGAACTTAAAATAGATAATTTGCATTCATCTGTTCATAATATTATGACTTGTTTGTAAGGGAGGTGGTAATCTCTTCTCCAGTGTATGCCATTTGTCTAGACATTTTGGATTATTGGTGCTATGGTTTCTATCTATAAGGTCCTCTAACATTCTCGGGTGTTCCAAGGTGGGGCTTTTGGCAGGTGACTGGATCATAGAGTCACTGTATTTATCTGTAATTAATCCATTGAGGAGTGTATAGCTGAATGTGTTATGAACTTTACAAGGTGGGACCTGGTTGGAAGAGGTGAATTACTGGGGGTGCGAGCTGGTATAGTGTTAATAGTCTTGTCCCAGGATCATTTCTGTCTCTCTTTTTCCTGGCTGCCATGGATTGAGTAGCTTTCCTCGACCATACCCTCCTGCCATTCCATTAATGCCTTGGAACCAGCCTATTAATGGACTGAACCTACAGAAACCATGAGCCAAAATACACCTTTCCTCCTTAAGCTGTAGATGCACTGTATTTTCTCCCAGCAATGGACAGTGAGTAATACAATTAAGAAAAATATTTTTACTGAAGGAAAGGAACTCCTCCTCTGCTTACATTGCTATTCTGCACCTCTATAGCACTTCGTAAGTGTTTTATCAAAATTTCATCTTATAAACTCTTCTCCTTTGATTTATTCAAATATTTATTGTGTCTCTACTTTGTTCCAGAAACTCTTCTAGACTCTAGGGGTACAAAAATGAGAAAAGCAAAGCTATCACAAAATCTCTAATCTCAACCTGCAGAATTAGTAACACTACAGCTTGAGGTCAAACACATACTACCACATTAGATTATTTCAAACTAATAACCTTGCTTTTCATCTCATCTTAACTTCAACATATTTAAGAATTTTTAAAAAATCATCATTTTTGTTTAAAAAGTGAACAGTAAAAGCAATTCAACAGTTTCCTCTTTACCATAATTAAAAATTTTCTGTAATAATAAAATACCATTGGGAACTATATTTACTACTATATTTATATCCAAAAGATTTTATGCATGTTCACATAATGAATAGATTATATAAATCACTAAGATTTGCCATTTCTTAATGCATTTCTATTATTAATTGTGAGGTATAATCTTGAATCTTCTATGATTATTTTTCCAATTGTTTTATCTCAAGTCAATTTCCACCTTCTTTGTTTTCTACAGAATTTACAGTATTACACAATTCAGCAATCACCAACTTTCTAGTTTTAAGTCCATTGACACTATTTCCTTACTCACTTTGAAAGATCCTAAAAGAATGACTAATTTCTCACACTTGTATCTCCCGCAGCGCCAACAGTGTAGGCCACACATGAGAAGCTCAACAAACACACTAATTTTCCATTAAGTTCTATACTGTGGTCTTCACTTTTGTTATTACTCAATTGTTGATTTACTAAAGTTGTAAAAGGATATTTGATAATATGTACTTTCTTAAAAGAATGATAATTTTAAAGGAGAAAGATTTCACATTAGAAAAAAAAACATATTTAGGTAGGAAGTTTTATTCAACAAAAATATGCCCATGAAATTCATTCAATATATTCATGGTTGAACTGTAGCTTTTCTCCCTCCCTCCCTAAGTAAGTACAGAAAGTGATCCTGCGTATTTCACACAATTTAAATAAACCGAGTACAGAAAGCAAAAATATCTCAAATAGAAAGGCCAGGTTCCTGGTGAAATTCCTCCAGAGTTTTTAAAATGATACTGTGAACTTTTCTAAAGAAGATCAGACTCCAACCTTCCAAAGACAATGGTAAGTGGAAAAAGTCTTTTTAATCTTGATACATATTTTCAATTTAATTTGCTTCCTCAGTTAATTTTGTACAAAAATATTCCAAGTATGAAGACAAGGTCTGATGGGTATAAAAACAGGTACAAAATCATTCTTTTTAGCTGAGTGTGGGAGTGCATGCTTGTTATTTCAGCGCTCCAGAAGGCTGAGACAGGAGGATCGTAAGTTTGAGTTCATCCTGGGCAACTTAATGACTTAGCAAGACGCTATCTTAAAATAAACAAAATGAACTTTGTGTTTATGACCTGGGTTGAGTCCTCAGTACTGCATTGCCACTTTTAAGAAAAATATCTTTTTGGTTGTATTGAGAATATCTCACATATGTGTTGGGTTTCTGTTTGTTTGTTTGGTTTTGGTTTTTTTGGTACTGAGGTTCGAACTCAGGACCTAATGCTTGCAAGGAACCACTGAGCTAAATCTCTGGCCCCTCACACATGTGTTTTTAAAGTGAGGAAAGTGTGATCAATGAGTCTATGGAAAACTCTGTGGGCATCTCATTTATTATATCTTCTTTGTTTCATAGTCACGAGTCTGTCTTTTGGCAACATCAGATACGTGGATAGTGGATAGACCACCTTGCACTGTCTGGAGAACCAATGAAGATGGTAGCGTTCCACCTTCTGCATCTCCAGTGAGTTGATCCATGAGTTTACTCAGTGAGTGAGTAAAAGTTAGAAGGAGACCTGCTTCCAGGTCTCTCTTTGCAAATGTACTTTTCCCTCCAAACCATGCCCTTCACCCCAGTAGCACTGAGAGCCTTCATTTTGATTGCTAGGCTTCCAGATCTCTCTGCTATGCTCCTCAGCCAGGTTTATCTCCCTGAAGATATCTCATGCTCCACACTGGCTCTCTCTTCTCTTCTCCTAAACAAAACTTACTAGTACCTGCTCCAGTTTCCTCCATTCTCATCATGCAGTTCCCTGGTATACCCAGTCACCTAGTTTGCACAAAGTTCTTAGTGGCAGATCATAATCTTAGTGAGTTACCTACTCCTGGAGCAACAGAACTTAAGCAAGTACTTGTTTGTGCTAATGGAATATTTTTGAAGTCTTTCTCTGGAGCAGAAATGGGTAAACTTTCGATAACTTGCTGGACTGTGACTATTATAGGCTTTGCATGCCATCTTGATGCTGCCATTGAAGCTGAGAAGCAATCATAGATAGCATGTGAAAAAACAGGCAGGCTGAGTTTTAATGAGACCATATACACAAATCAGGAAGAGGGCTGGGTTTGACTTTCAGGCCACGTTCTGCTGATACTGTCTAGGTGACTCAAATAAATTGGAGCTTTCTATCTCCCATAAATCTGTATCAGAGAGAGGTGATTATTCTCACTAGGAAAGTCATCCCTGAATAACTGGGGTGCCGATGCACAGCTAGTCTCATGTGGCCATTGAAGACACCAGGTTATTTTGAAGACATCAGTTGCCTCATATCTCTTATATAATTTGTTCCGTACCTCTTCTTTACTTTAGTAATAAATAGAACAGACCAGCCGCCAGCGTACCAGTGCAGGCTGAGAGGTACCGGGCTGACTGGAGTCCCACTCCATTTGGCTCGCCATGCCCACCTACGAACAGGAGATAGACACAGGGGGGCATAAATGCCATTGTCCTGAGTTTCAGAAGTGAACAATAGAGAAAGGGCCTCTCTCAGGTTCCCTGATGAAAACTGAAGCCCACTGGAAAAGTGAAGAGACTCTCTGCAATAAAGGCACACCAGACAACTGCACTTGGTAAGTTGGAGGGATCATCACCTCCCATCGGAACCTGGACTACCTTCAGGGGAAAGGCAGCTGGAACCTAAAATAGAGCCTTGCAGAGTTCAACCCTGCAGGAGGACAGGGAGCTCAATTTGGGACTTGCAGCCAGAAATCTGCCTGAATCTCATGGGTCTGTGACTGGCTTGCTGAGACTCATTGACTTATATCTGTACACTGCTGCCCAAGTTGTCTATTGTGATAGCACAGACATACCCTGAAGGAGGCCTTTCCTTCATTTTTATCTTTTATTTGTTATTTTCAAAATTATCACTATTTTTTGCTCTTATTTTTAATTTTTTTACTTACATTTCTACTCTTGTAAAATTTTTATTTTTCTTTTTTCTTTCTTTTCTCTTTTCTTTCTCTCTCTCTCTCTCCCTCACTCCACTGCTGTCCCACATTGTTCTTCATCTCCCTTTGTGCTCCTCTTCTGGCCCTAATTCATATTTCTTCTTTATTTTTCTTTTCTTTTCTTTCCTTCTCTCACCTGTGTCCTATGGCCTCACTGCTAACCTTCCCCTATTCATCTACCTACCTATCCCTCCCTCCCCAACTCCTTCTAACTCCCAATCCCAAAGGGTAAAGTTGCTTTATTGAAGAGTTTATTCACAATAAACATATGTTGGGTTGGTCCTTGATTTTGATTTAATTCACACAGTTAAAGGTGATAGATTAGTAACTACCACAAACTGTCATTTCCTAAGAGGTACTCGATGCTATCATGTTGCTGATTGTATCACTTGGGCTAAGGTGCTGTGATTGATCTAACCAGTTGTCCTTCCTTATATAATGAAAATGAGGTGTCCTCAGAGCCATTACAGACTCAAAACCTAAAGACCAGCTGTATCTGGAAGACACCTCTGAGAAGCAATCATTCCATAAGGGTTCTGAATACATCAAAAAAGATACTTACAATAAGCAACTTCAAAGTATCAACCCAGAAACTAAACCAAGGACAATACCAAAACAAAAATGAGAAGACTTTTAAGCAAGGCACAAATTCAGACTTCCACCCCACCAAAAGCAAATTCTGGGGGAAATGAGGTGGAAAAGTCTGATAATCAACCACCTGGACACCCTGAACTGATAGCACTGGAAGTGCCAAAACAGATGAATGAGGCTCTAGAAAAATTCAAAGCAGAAATAACCTCGCAGATAACTACAGAGATGATGAGCAGAATGAAAGACATGATTAGAGGCTCTAGAACAGAAACAGATAAAAAAAATAGATGACCTCAGAAACATGCTGGAAGTCATGAATACCCAGCATAAGAAAGAAAGGGAAACCATGATCACCCAACATAAGAAAGAAATGGAATCCATGAAACAGATTCAAACAGATATTCAGGAGATTAAAAACTCCA
>NW_004624768.1:7389490-7405213 GCF_000247695.1 Heterocephalus glaber
AGGAAGGAAGGAAAGAAAGAAAGAAAGAAAAAGAAAGAAAGAAAGAAAGAAAGAAAGAAAGAAAGAAAGAAAGAAAGAAAGAAAGAAAGAAAGAGTAAAGAAAAGAAGTGAACTTCAGTCCTCGGTGTCCAGAAGTTGCAGAGGAAATTGACATAGCCCCAGCTGACCTATGGCAATGTCAAATACAGCAGCACAGTAGGTGGAGAAAACAGGTGTATGGCCTTTAAATGGCTTTATTACTGTGATTGAAAGGCAATTGGCACAGTGGCCACAAGAAAGACTTTGGGGTCAAGTTGCCTGAATTTAAATCTTAGCTCTACCAGTGACTAGCTGGGTGACTTCCGTTTCCTTTTCCTTGTCTATAAAAGGGAAATGTGAATAGTTCCTGCCTCACCAGGCAGCCAAAGAGTAATGTCTATGAATTAGAGTGTAAGGGGGGAAATGGCAAAGAAGACTTACATGACAATACGCATAAAGATGAGGAGCAGAGGGGACAGGTGATGCTGTTCAGACTTTAAATTTTGGCTTTGCTTTGTGAGTCCAATTTGAAATCTGAAAAAAATGCATGACAAACATCCCAAATCAAAGAAGGAAATAAAATTCATTATATGGGTAAAAGCGCTATGAATTTTAATTTAGAAGACAAAATCTGAATTTGTTGTAATATTACTCTAGAGCAGTATTAACTAATTTATTCCAAGTTGCGAACACTGTCATATAATGCAAAAGGCTGCAGATTTGTGCTGAAGTCTGAAGTTTCTTGTATACATCACATAATTGCATTTCAATGTTCAACTTCTAGAAGTCTGTGCTCCCCGGGGAGGGTGTTCATGTTCCCTCGCTAAAACAAAATTGTTAGTCAATGGATGCCCTCTAAGTAAGAAGTAAAAGTCATGTGTCAGAAGTGCATAATTTCTTTCCAAAAATATTTAGATAACCAATAGTTACATGTGAATTACTTGACTTAATTTTTTATTTACCTGATTTTATTTTGATGTATAAAGACAAGCCCTAACAATTTACACCAGGCCAATGATGACTAGGAATAACTACAAAGAATAACAGACTACATACTGAAAGATTCTCTCAGTTGTTTGTAGAAATTTTGTTGGGATTTTGTATTTTAGGATATCTCATTGTAGTGGGTGAACCTGATTTTACAAAATATGAGTCTAAAAATTCACAGCAACACATAGATCTCTGGGTTTTTTTTCAAAGTATTCAGAGTGATTTTAAAAGCATCATTTATGTCTCTCTCCTCTAAAGTGAAAAACTCATCTCAGCTAACTTCATCAACTATTTTTTTATTAAATGATTTATTTAAATGATTCCTGGTACCTCTGTTAAACATTAATGCATTTTGCAACATTACTGTCAATGGTAAATCTCAGATATTCTAAACTTAATTTTAGACTGGGTCTCTTTTAGCAATAGGAAATAAATATTGCTGCACCATTGTCAGTGTTAATGCAAATAGTAGAAGCCTTGGTGCATCCACTAACAATTCATTAATACTCTGGTCAACTTGATTGGCATTGATTCACTCTATAGAGGGGTTGTTACAGAATTTATGTTGTATTGTGGTCAAGTGCAATATAATTACTTACTGTAATCTTGTCCACAGACCTGCACTCTATTTCATTGTTAATACCACAGCTTATTCACATGAAATTATGGGAGATCTTCAAGTCCACAGTCTTTGACCACAGCCCCAAGCAGGTGTTTGCTTAATCCTTTGGTCAAAGATCAGTGAGTTAAAGGTTAGGCCAGGGAGACTGAGACCAGAGGGGTCACCACATTTGCAGGAGGGGGTGAGACTTGATCTTCTTGGGTCTGGAACGGTCGAACCCCAAGGTCACCCATTAGTGATCCTGCCTTTAAGGACTGTGAGATGTCAGCAATAAATTCACCATGTCAGAACCTTTAACCCTCTTAATACTGTGAGCACTGGGAGCTAAGGCCAAAACCCAGAAGGAATGGACTCGGGGAGAATTATTCACACAACTGTCTGAGGAATGTGGCATTTATGTGCTTTTGGCTTACCTCCGTTAGAGGAGACAGCTAAGGAAAAAATGTTAATGTTGTGTGAAGTTCAAACTTTCCATGCAAACAATGCATCCGTGCATGATGTAGACGTGTTATATAAATGTGGTGCAAACAGCATTGTTGAATTGTCATATTTTCATTCTGTACCTCTGTAACAGAAATTCTTAATGTAAGATTTGTCCCTGTCCACAACATTCAGAAACAATCCATTTGTTAAAGATAATGGGATTAACATATGACATTAGAAAATTTCTTTCTTAGTAACAGCAAGATTAACATTGGGAAGCCTACACATTTTAAGAAAGCCTAATGCTTATATCTCAAACATAATTTTGCTTAACATGCCAGGCAACCCCAAAATAATTACTGACTTAAATAAGGTGGACAAAAGCAGCATATCCATACTACTGCAGACTTTATTAATGCAGCATCTTCCACGTGGTGGTCACTGACACATAAATTGAAGCATTTGGGGACCGGTGAGCCCAGGAAGTATCCTGTATGTGCACTATAGTCACTTCTAAAATCTAATCATTTATTAAATATGTCACCAAATGCTTTTCAAAGTCAACCCCTTCCTATCCATATCTGGAGTGGATACCGTGGAATGTACTGTTGACCCTCACCCAACACTTTAAATTCTTAAAATAGTTATTCCACTCCCCAAACACAGATTTTAGTTCATCCTATGTTTGGGAAGCAGATTCTCTTCTGTATGCCCCTAACGTGGTGGGTCTGAATGAAATAAGAAAAAATTATTAGTTATCTACAGGTCTACAGTCATTTCATGGCCCTGGACCAAGCATCTGAAAAGGAGACACAACCAAACCTAGGGAAGGAATGACATTTCTCTCCGCCACATGTATCATGTAAACTGAATTGTGCTATCATGAGCCCACTGGCTCTCTAAACAGGTTAGAATACTGAGTAACAACCTTAATTTGCTTTTAGTCTTATTCCGACCTCTGCGTTGGGGATCTTTTGGTTTGCCTATGGTTCCAGAGTTCACCAAGTCCAGGACGGTTCATGAATAAGCTTCCCAGTTGAGTTGAGAAGTTATTTGGTCATTCTGCCTCACAGAGTATTCGAGGGCATCACCATGGGATAGCATATGTGATGGGTCTTAGGCAGTGCTATACAAAGAGGGCAGAGATTCAGATCCTGAGCTAGGGAATTTACAGTACAGTCATGGGAATGGGAGTGACAGTTTCTAACTCCACCCAGAATGTTTTGGGTCCAAAATACAATGGGAGCAGAGGAAAGGTATGTCAGTTATGATTAGGGGAAGACACAAAGTAATATAAAAGTGGGGCTCCAAAGACATAGCGCCTTGATCATCCTGGAACATAAGGTACATGTGTGTACACAAGGACAGGGAGTCCAACCAGAGCAGGGAGGCTGGGTTATGTTGAGGGAACTTTGAACAATAAAGGAGCTTAGACACGTTCTGTGAGAAACTAGGAGTCCAAGAGGATGCTATTTATTTAATAGAGAGACAGTCCTCCTTAGTATCCAAGGAGAATTGATTTGAGAGCCCCTGCATATACCCAAATCTGTGGGTTGTAACTCTGTACAAATGAACAGACAGTATCAAGGATGTTAAGTGACTCTCTCAGGTTCATAAGCAACCAGTGTGGGCTTGAGTTTTAACCCTGTTTTTCTGTGAGTCCAAACCCCTTGCACACTTTGTATGCAACACTGTACTATGTCTTGGTACAGAGACCTAACTTAGCATTGACATATATTTTGTGGGGTCTAAAAAGAATTCCTACTTGTAGTTGGACATGGTAGCACACATCATCATGCCAGCACTCTGGAAAGCTGAGGTAGGATGATCACAAGTTTGTGCCCATCCTGAGCAACTTAGCAAGACCCTATCTTAAAGTACATACATACATAAATATATACATACATAATACATACATGATACATACAAGGGTTGGGCATGTAGCTCACTGGCAGAGTCCCCCAGGTTTAATCTTCAGTACTGCAAAAACAAAACAAAACAATTCTTGCTTAATTATTTCAGGAAAAAAATACATTAACTATTCAACTTAATGGGAGAAATGCATGATTTCATTTTGAGAAAATAAGGTTCACTTAAAGACTACAAGAAAACTTCAGAAGAATAATAACAGACAAGCGGGAGATTTTAGGAGATGCGTGAATTCAATGTGCTTCTAAACAATATTTCACAAGTCCCTGGTGCGCACTACATGTCTGGTGAGCCCAAGGAACTAAATGAGCTAAAAGTTCTCAGATGAGGTATGAAAACACACAAAGGTCAAAGACTTCCAAAAACGACCACTTCCTTGTCTCCAATTCCATCACAGGAATGAAATTAAAAAGGTAACCAAATTTTGAAACATCAACAAAACTCTACATACCTGAAAAGACACACTCACCAAGGAAGAAACAAACAAACAAACAAGAATAAACAAAAAAAGAACAAACAAAATGAATAGAAAATAAGATTCTTTTATCGAAGCATATTTTGAGCCATATTAAAAGCCTAATGAACTTATCAATGTCTTATCCAAGAAAATATGAGGTATTAATTTCCACAAATCTGATAAACATAAAATACTGATAGACATTCTCAAAATGACCCAGAATCATCATCAATGAAAACCCAACTCCTGGGGAGACGAGAATTTTTGCACATAAATGGGCAGGCCCCTCTCAGGCCTACTGAGTACACCTGTTTATTTTGCTGTCATTACACAAGAGTATATTTTCATTTAGAATCATTAGTTCCACAAATGAAATCCCTATTTTTACTCAAGTAAACATAAAAATATTTAAATGATTCTGCAAAATGAGGACATGCACCAAAATCCACAAAGTTATGACAACAAATTATGTAGCCTTGTTTCAATTTTAAATCTCAAGTTATATTTTCCTTTGAAACGAGAACATGCACAATATGCTTCCAGTTTGATAATACGTGCATTGTTGATGCTTACCCTCCCCCCACTTCAAACACCCTTTGCAAATAACACTTTTTTTTCTAAAAATAAGAAATAGCTCTAAAACAATAGAGAAATAATACGCTTGCCTAACCATAATTTTTTTAGAGGGAGAGAGAAAGCGAATATAAAAGCTGTTTTAAAAACTGAAAGACAAAGAAAGTATATTTCACTATAAATTATTCATTGCACTCATTTTGGATCAATATTTATAGATATTCACATGCTTTTTATAAGGCTTGGGAGATTCTTTTAAATGTCATAATTTCCTCCTCAAAGCCAATGTCAGAGGCACAGCTTAGCGCTGACAATAAAGGAGCACTTGAGACGCATGCCCTATTTCTTTTTTCTTTCTTTTAGCATCAGGACAGCTTGGTACACCATGGATTTCTGCCACTGTTCTACCAAAATACTCCATGATTGACCTGCCTCTTTCTGCCAAGTGCCTGCATCTTACAGGAACAAATAAACAGAAATGTGGCTGCTATGCTGTTTCTCAACTGGAGAGTAAAGATTTAGACATTCAACCCCAAGAATACACATCAAGTAAGCAATGTTGGTTGCTATGAAATCTAAGGGGTGCACAGGGCTAGTTTTGTGGCAAGGCTGGCTACACCTCACAGCTTCCTGGGGTTCACTTCCTGCCTCTGGTCCACATGAGATAAGTCAGCAGTTGAGGTTAAGGAGACAGAAAGGATTGAGCCAGAGAATATCCAGCCAGTATCAAATATTACTGGCTTGTCTCCCTTCACGTCCCTGAGAACTCAGATTTCCATACAGTGAACAAAATTCGGCATCTACATTGCTCTCTTCGTGGGCCCTCTGCCAGGAGCATTGTTTCAGTGAGAGAAAAAGAGGTTTCTAAAGCAGCCTCAATGAATTCACCTACCCTGCTTAAGAAGCAATAAAACATATTTTCTCCTTACTCAATCAGAAAATATTTGTTCCTAGTTAGGACCGTAGAAACACTTTATAATGATGCAAACATCGTGAGTGCAGGATTTTTTTTGCCCTATGGTCTGCCCTCCTTCATGCAAAACCACTGAGTAAGTGAAAGCATTTAAAAAATCCTATCCATAGAAAAAGTCAAGGAGATCGTCACCTTTGTTACAGCTTACACGGACAATTTTCCTTTCTGTTACATTGACCAGGTGGGCCCCGTGATATTGTAAGATAATTGTGCATGATTTTATAGCAACCGAAGAAAGAAAACTTCCACAGAGTCTAAGTATCGAAACCCAAGAGGTGTTCTGCAGCCAGGTACCCTCGTTGGAGTCCTGCGATCCTGCATCTCCCTCTGTCACAAATGGGTGCTCTTGGAACAATAGTGGGGTTTTCAAAGGGTGAGAGAATTCAGCGGCGAGGAGGCTAGTGTCAGTTTACACTGAATGCTACTGTGAAAAGCTCTTGTGCCCTTTATTCTGGGTCTTAAAATGATCACTTCATTAAAATGGTTCTTTTCAATACAAGCCTTCCCTTCCCAAGTTGCAACAGGAGTTCAGTCACTGACTACATTAGGACATGTAATGTAGAACATTTTTATGAAAATAGTTTTTAACTGAAGAATGCTATAGCAAGATTATCACTGGGAACAATCTTTGGTATCAAATACTACCTTTAAACAACACTATTTGCAAATCTGGATGCTTATCAAAAGTTACAGCAGCTCTTACGGAAAATGATTGATATTAATCTGAGCACAATTTTTTTTCTGAATAGGACACAAGCTATACTCCCGTGAAGAAAAAAGCATTTCAGTTAAATTTATTTTTCCAATCTACAGATACATCCACGGCTTCAGCTAGGTTTTCCTCTTTCTTGATCAAAAAGCACACCGACTCAGGGCCCAGGCCAATAAACACCCTTTCTATTTATATTTGAACTCCCCTGTGTCTCCAGGGAGCTCTGATGTAGTCCAGGATCTTGCTGGAAGCCTGCAGCTACTTCCTCAGAGGCCTCCTTACAAGACTCCAGCGCCTCAGTGACTTTCTGCATCAGCAGTTCCATCTTAGGGGCACGAAGATTGATTTTCTTTCTCCCTCCAAGTGAAAGTCCAGAATGTGTGCCCCCTGCCTGCTACCCTGAGAGACCGACAATACAACCACCAGATCAACTTGAAAAACTCGTCCAGAGGGAGCCTTCCCACCACCTCTATGCTTCTCACTGGGTTAAGTGCTCCATATATCAATGAAGGCCAGCCCTGCCGACCCCAGTTCCCACAGCTGCTTGCTGAAATTCTGCAACATCCCATGTCTTCTGTGTTTGCGAGTCTACCCACAGCACATCCACATATGCACGAACATTTAGAGTGAAAGTTTGAAATTGAGGCCAGAAAAATCACATCTTGGTGTAGGACTACAGTAAAAATATCAAAGTATTTGATTAATCAGGAAATCATTAATGTGGCCACAAATATGTGTGTGTGCATGCTTTATATCTACTACTGATAGTCATTTTAAATACTTAAACTGGTGATATATATATACATATGAATTTGTTTTATGTTTTGCTTTTTAGAACTAGCAAACCTCTTAAAACACATTTGACAGTCTTAGGAAAATCTTTCAATTTTTAGTTAAAACCAGAAAAAGGAAAAGGCAAGGATTAGTGAGTACCATCGATATATCTGTTTGCAGATGGAATAGTTTCTGTGCTTTAAGAAATTATTTTTTCTGTTTTATGCAGAAGAAATTGAGTGCTAGGATGGGGTAATGGAGCTAAGGGGAAGTTCAGATAGAAAGTCTGTAGACACATGCAATAAATCAGCCAAACTCCATGTTTGCCAGCAAAGCAGCCCTGCAAACTTACTTAAAAGTGAACACATTATTTTCCCTTGAGTGAAATTATGCTATGTATTTATTAGTATTAAATATATGAGAGTAATAACATGGTATATTTTCTAAGTTCAACATCCATACAAATAAAATAAAGTGATAATCAGAATCAAACCCGAATGAGTAGAAAGTCAACATATTTTCGTTTTTTGTTTTTTGTTTTTTGGTACCAGGGATCGAACTCCGGTCCTTGCGCTTGCGCAGCAGGCGGAGAAAACAATGAGCTAAATCCCCGGCCCAAAAGTCAACATTTTTTAACATCAATCAGACTGTAATCTTAGCTAGAAAGGACATTTATCATTGCCTCATTGTCATTTGACTACTGAAACTTTCTAGAAGAAAATTACAAAAAAATAAAATGCCACCTCATTCCTTGAAAAGCATTAAGAAAACAAATATTGTCTTGAATCAAAGTATAAAAATGGTAATTTAGCTTTTCAAAGGGATAATCCATACAATAACTGAATTGTTTTCAAATTGGTGTGGTATTTCAAGTTGAAGTTTAAAAATGTAATTTATTACAGTGTGGTTTGCTTTTCACAAGTATCATCTATAGTATATATCTTTAGAAAAATACGTGTTACATTAATATTGAATACGATTTGTTTTAGTCAGAAAATGATTTATCTCATTGATATTTTGTCTATATCTAAGATATTTTTTTTTTTTTGCACTGGGGATCCAACTCGGGTCCTTGCGCTTACGCAGCAGGTGGCGAAACCACTGAGCTAAATCCCCGGCCCCATATCTAAGAATTTTAATATTTTCTGATACAAAGTGAACCATCAGTTGTCAAGAAAACATTCTTTTTCAGGTCAAATGCATAGCATCAGTTTAGATCCTGTTTATCAAAAGATCCTTTACAAAGTCCCTTATATTTTCAGGAAAACCTATTGAAATAAAATTTGAAGAAAAGTTTCATTGGTGAAGAAAAAGAGAACTTATGCAATGGCTGGAAACGTAAAAACTTTTTTTTTATCAAAACTTATCATGGTAATATGGAAGAACAATCTGATAAAGAATAAGTGCTTGTATTTTTATCATTAGAAAAAGTTCGTTATCCTCATTAAGCAACAGTCAGTGCAAGTAGTGCTGATTTAACAACATTATTATTTTTTAGTGGTAACAATGGAAAGGAGATTGAAGTGATACATGTCAAATATTAGTAGCCTTTTAAGGAGCCATTGCCCATGGCCCTTCACCCCTTACAGATGGCAAATAAGGTGTGGAGCAAACGAAATTAAAATGATAGTGTGTTGACAGGAGCAAGTAGATTCTAGTTTTCATCCCCACGGACAACGAGGATGACATCACCTCCTTTCAAAGTGACACATTAATGAATTTAGCAACACCTGAACTTTTCTGGCAAAGGCCACCTTTGACACCAGCAGGTTCTTTCATGTCAGTAATAATAGGATTCTGTATCATTCTCCACTCCATATTTGATGGCAGAATTACCTTTTGGGCCCTAACAAGTTGACAGGGCTTCATTTTGCTTCCTCTTTTAATGACATCTTCTTTACAGGTGAACTGAAGATGTAATGACTTCCCTTTTTGTCTTGGAGGATTCCTAAATGTCACTGAGAGACCCAAGACGTCTCAATCCAGCTTAATGCAAATGGGGAACTCGGGGGTTTTAAAGGTGAACTGGATCTTGCTAATGAAGAAGTATCGCTCCTCCCAGAGCACGCCGCTCGTTAGTCCGAGTTAGGTGAGCATCACAGGTGAGGGTCCCAGCGTGACGCAGGGTGTGACTTCAGATGTCATCTTTTATTTATCCAGCTTTAAAAAAAAATAACTGCATGGTGGAGCAACAAAAACAAGAAACCCTTTCTGTATTTGGGATCCAAAAGGTGAGGTAATGAGCTCTTGCCTCAGAAATTGGTGATGCCAGGATCCCAGTAATGATAAAGTTCAAATACGTGAACTTTGAATACGTGAATAGTAAAAACCACCCTGCATATACAGTCACCTATTCATGAGGACCAGAAACTCAACTTTTCTGTTTACCTTCATTCTCCATCCTTTTTTTTTTGTAAATTATATTTTTTATGCATTAAATTTATTGGTACACTTTAGGTGTACAATGTGATGACATTCATCATTGGAAATTTGCACCTTTACATAATCTTTCTTGGTTCTTATTTTTTCCCCATCCCCCTTCCCTCCCTTCAACCCCTCCATCCCTCCCTATTTACAAAAATTTTTTTCTGTTTTTTTGTTTTCTCATATTTTTTCCTTTCCCTTCTTTCCTTTCCCCTACCCCTCCCACTTCCCCTTCCCCTTCCCCTTTGGACCTTTTCTTCCTATTTCACATTATCTATTATACATTTTGATCCTCCTCATGAGTGTGACTCAGTAGTTACATAGCTGTCTGATTGTCTCATTCCTCTCCTTTTCCACAATAAACAGGCAAAAAATACAATACTTGTGGCTAGCATTAATTTTCACAATGTTCATGAAGTTCAAATTAGGAATGGGGAGAGTTCTCCCAAACTTAAAAACTTGGCAACATTAGAACTTCCTACTCATTGAAACCATATAGGAATTCTCCTGTTTGCTGGTTGTTTTCTTGTTTTTCTGAAATTACTCATGCAGCTTGTTACCATTTGGAGGAAATACAAGAAGGGAAAATCCAATTCATACAGTGACATAAAATCCACCGTGGGTGAATAAAGCCGAAGCTCTGCAACAAAACCAAACTGAAATATAGAAAGCCTGACCAGAGCAGAGTGGGTTAAAGAAACAAAATTTCAAATGTGAGCTCACTGCCACCCTGAAATGTTCAAGATACACCAAAAATAATCTCTCAAACCATTAAATGATGTTTTCAACCCAGCTAAATTAATAATCACACTGCACTTGGTCGATGACAAGTTTCCCTTTCCTTGCTTACCTACCAATCTCCAACTGCTACTCCCAAACTTTTCAGATCTCCAAAGTTTGTTTGAAAATACAGGACCTAAACATCTGGAGAGGCTGCAGTCCCAGCCAAGTAGCGACTCTCTTTTTCCTTCTGTACTTTGTAAAATCTGTGTAATTAGTTACTGTTCGTTTTACCCTGTTACATTAATGAAACAAAAATTACACATTAAAAGATGAGGAGAATTTTTCAATTGAAACATTTCTGTGAGTCTTGCCCTCCATGCCACGTTAGGAAAAACACACGATTACATTCGGTTGTAACAGGTAAAATAATGACTTTTTCACCTGTCAACTGCTAGCTTAAAATTCCCACACATGTAGGCCATTTCTGTTACATCTGCTCTTTGAATTTCAGCTGCTTTGCTTTTCAATGCCTCTGTTTCGCCGGTGTCTCCTTTGTGTCTGAGACTCTCACACTGGGTTCTCCCTCTTTGGTGCTGGGCTTTCTTTTCACGGTGACATTTCAACATAAACAGTCAATATTCATTACCTCAAAGGAGACTTCCCTCCTATTGCTGACCAATTAAATACCAGCTGAGATAGGCAGACAAAGGTAAAGGAGCTGTAACACAAGACAGGCTCTGAGGATAGTTTCTGCTCCCTTAAAGGAAGAAAAATTGTAATCAAAACAAAAGAGAGCTGGGATTTAGGGACTATCTCTATCCAAGAGACTTAGTTCCATTGGATATTAGGCTTCTCTATCTTTTCATCTGGCATGCTGCAGAGTGTGGGGTTTTTGTGTTATTTTTTGCTGTTGTTTTTAATAATTCACCACCGTGCATTTTTGAGGTTTCACTGAGAAGGACGATCAGCCCTTAATTAGTTTCTGACTGAAGATGGCCATATTGGCATAGGCTGTTTCCTCAGATGCTGGTGGACCTGACCTTTATTTTCTTACTCCGCTGCCTAATTTGATTTAGCTTGATTTCTGTATTTCTCCATCACACAAGAGCAGCTCAGGAGGCGCCACTTAGAACATCTGCTGAGACTCAGCCCTTGCTGGTGAACTCTCCTCTGCACTGGGAATTGCTAGGAATGATTTTGAGACTCCTTGACTGAGGGCTCTGCACTGTATCTTCACTTCAGGGAAAGAAAGAAAGAAAGAGAATCTTCTCTATGTTTCCTTGAATCATTAAACAGCCCAACTGCTTTCCCACCCCATCCCCCTTCTCCCATCCCTACACACTCTTCAGTTCACACAGAGAGAAATACAGGGCACTTCTGGGGAAGTGCCATTTTCTCTGGAAACCTAGATAGGGTTACTATTGTTTTTAAATCCAGCAAATTTCAAGCTATCTCTCTTTCTCTTTTTCATGCATGCATGTGCCAAGCTGTAAGACCTTTCCTCCTCATAAATGAATTGTGCAATGAATTGGGCATTCAGATCTTTCCTTTGTAGAATCATCCCACAAATAGGGCATTATTCCATCTTCACAGGACATTCTCCACTTCAGCAGCGAGCCAGTCACACAAAGTTTCAATTTTTATATTTGAAAAGTAGCCTGGATTTAAAGGGCTATAACCAAAACTGATATCATAACTACGCCCAAACTCTCATAATTTTCTTAATAACTGATCTGAATAAAGTCTGCCCACAAAGAGTGACCCTAAAGCAGAAGATTCCTTACAAATGAAGTACACACATTCTATTCATTTTCATAAACTTATGCAAGCATCCTAACTTTGCCAGCAATTCCAAAAGGAATCGCAATGTTCCTAAAATGAACAAGCAAAAGTCACTATGGGCCGCAATCCCTACTTAACTTCCATGAGAAATAGAATTAAAATCAGTAATCAATACTTGAAGCAATGCACCGTTCAAAATATGCATGTCATATTAATTAGCTGCTTGAGACAAGTGATATCCCAGTTTAATTTTCTGAGAATCCCTCATGAATTATTACTCTGCTTTGTCTTGTGAAAATGAAAGTGCAGCTAAGCCCAAAAGGTAAACTTTTATTTATATAGGTATCTTTTTATAAAGAAATAAAGAGAAGTTTTCATTCACATGAATTGTGGGATTTTTCCCCTCCAAACCAGGTTAGGTGAATTTAATCGCCAGAGAATTTTATTTTCCATTTGTGCTTCCAGCAGCTAGAGGGCACAAAAGAATGCTTTTAGTTTGCCTTTTCTTTTCTTTCTTTCTTTCTTTCTTTCTTTCTTTCTATCACAGGGTGGAACTATATAGACTCAGAAATAAACAAAAATAAAAGAGAAGCTGGTGGATTTTATTGTACTTCTCTTCTGCAGATGCTAATTTTTCGTATTTTTTCCTTTACTGAGAGTCATATGTGAAAAGAGCCTAGAAGAACTTCATCTTTCTAACATAAAGAGTAAATCTCAAAGGATGGGAGATTCAAAGTGGGACAAAATGATCCTAAGTTTGGCCCATGATTGTGTTTCCAAACTGTTTTATTAAGGTCTTTGTTCAAAAGCAATATAAACACATGTTTAACCTTCATCATTTGAGCATCTTAAATATTAATGTTGGTTGTGATTCTGCATTAACAACATCTATTACTTTGCACTAATAAGAGGCTTACAAGAATAAACATGAAAGCCTTGGAACAACCTTCCTGTCAATTAAGCAAGTCAGGAGTACTTCAAGTGCACACTTCCAGGAGATCTCAGCAACTGCCATCAGAGTGCAGATGTGTGCTTCAAGCCACCAAAAAAGGCTGAAACTGGGACTGTAAGTTTTGCAAACCATCCCTACACACACTTAGACACCCCCCACTTGCAAAGCCAGCTACTAATACTCAATAGCAAAAGGCATTCTTTTTGGACCATTTAGTTGAAAGCATAATAGTTCAGCATTTTTCTGCAAGAAACACTAATAAACCTCAGGAGGAGTCACATCTGTTGCTGCAGTACAAAATGGGCTGGGCCTCAATAGCATAATATATATAAACACTTTTTCCCCCTAATGAACTGTACCACCCCCTTAGGCATAAATGAGTTGGATCTGGATAGAGTGCCATTTGCCAAATTGTAAATTGCCTACATTTATTTTGGGAGTGCACTAAACAGAGTGCTAATTGCCTTGTTTAGCACTTTCCTTTCTTTCATTTGCACTGGTGTAAAATCTTAGTAAATTAACTCAAGGCTTTTATTATGTAGGTAGCATTTGAACAACCAAGAATTAGTGAGGAGGCAGCGTGAAAGGACGGATAAAAGAGGAGTTGGCTCTACCCAGAATGCCATTTATATGTCCCTTGAATTAAAAGGATGGAATTAACTTTTAATCCTTGGGCTTTTTAAATAACTGATGTTAACACAGAATGTATTACACAGCCATTTTATTCAAATTTGCTCACTTAAAATGGGTAGAATGCTAACAACCATGATCGTATGGGGAAAGTGCAGCTAGTTGTATTCATATACACAAGTGTGTATATTAAGATTCATTCCAAATAGCAATTTATGTAGTTGTAGTCAATTGCACAGTCAAGATTCCGACTCATTGTCAAAGACAAAACACTCCAAAGTCATTAAAATCCACTGCTGTGTGGTATCCTAAGTAAAATGAGTTGGGAGCCCGCTTGCCATTCCTAATGGACAGGTGTGCACTTTAGAAAACCCGGAGTTAGCAGAGCACGAAATGCAAGCCCGCTGCTTAGCTGTGGAAGATGAGGGCAAAGCCACTCTGGGGCCAAAGGTCTTATACTCCTACAGGTGGCCTCCCGGGGCTGGGGACATCCAGAGACCCAAGCCATCTTGCAGATACAGTGATCTCAGGAAAAACAGATTTTTTTTCTAGTCCAGTGTTCCTGGCTTGACTTTTTTCATTAAATTTTGGAGATTTTTTTTCAAAGCCAGAAAAGACTTCTCAGCTTTTTCCTATCAACAATGGAGAAAATCTGTTGATGATTTCAATTTTTTTTAAAAAAAGGAATCCATCAACTTGGTTTTTCTCTATATGTTTTCCTTTAGAAGTCATGAAAGTTGTATTTAGCTAGACGTGTTGTACCATGAAAAACTATGATGATCGAAAAAGTACTTCCTTGCCGTTTTTATGAACCTCCCATCTACAGAACTCTGCAGGTAATTAGAAAATGCTCTAGTTTTCAAGCTGTATTATGCCTTTATACTGTAACACATTAACTTTAGAAACATTCTTTACGAGAGGTGTAATTCACGTTGTGGGGGACAACCAGGACACAAGTTTCCTGGTTCAAGATAATGGAAAAGGAAGAAAGTTTGAGAGTGGCATCATTATATAGTGGGGAAGTCAGTATTTGCTGTGTTAAAGGTCGCTGTGAATCCAATTAGAAAGATAAACTGAAGCCTCCATAATCTCATCAGGGAAACGAAAGTGTATGTGTTTTGCTTTAATATTCCCTGAAATCCAAGCAGTATCGCAGTAATTTCTTGATAGCAATACATTCGTGGGCAGAGGACTTTGAAGTCAGGCAGACAGATATACGTGAATCCCACCATGGCCTGTAGATCTCTGATCTCTAGCAAGTGACGTCATCTTTCATCACTAAATTGGAATGAAATGCAAATGCCTAAGAGCTGAGGTGTAGATTATATAACAACACATATAAAATGTCCAAACTATAATATGTACTCAATAAATGATAATTCTCCCTGTGATCCATTTTTTGTGTTTATTCACTTTTAATTCCATCTCTTCATTTGGGTCATGAAGAAAATCCCTGCTGGAATATTAGAAGATACAGTAGTGTAAAGACTTGTATCTTTCCCACACAGGACTTGACCTAAGTGTTCCCTTACATAAATATCCAAGTGAAGAATAAATGAATGAGAAAAATATGTATCCAGCAATATTCTAACATTGTGTGAGGAATAGCAACAAAAGCAATGTTTCTGTGGGAATATGAATTGCCTATGTTATTTACCATTAATCCCCTCTCTTTCCAGCCCAGAATTAATAGTAGTGGATAGTTTTAACTGTGTATATAATTATAGTAGATGCTTACTAT
>NW_004624768.1:7405313-7470321 GCF_000247695.1 Heterocephalus glaber
TATAATATATTATAGTGTGTGTGTATATATATATATATATTCCTAGATGCTTTATAATGAAACATACTTGTGAAGTTTCCAAGCCAGAATGGTTTGGATTCATTTCAGATTGCTAACTGGAATTTTATACACTTCTCTCAATGCTATGAGGTCTACCTGTCACTCAACACCAAACTGTGGTTTTATACAAGTTTTGCATGAAATAAGACAGGATTTAATGTATTTCCAAAACTAATTTATTTCCCTTGGAAA
The DNA here is from genome assembly GCF_000247695.1 of Heterocephalus glaber. The sequence continues at coordinate 7,405,566 of NW_004624768.1, forward strand.
CAAAATGATGGTTCAACTACTAAATTTTATCTGATTCCCCATTTAAATCGAAAGTATCCTGGAAAATGAAGACTGGTGAAGCATGAGGATAATATAATCTATATTCTTTCTATGAAGAAAGGATAATATAATCTATGTGATTTCTTTTATGGTTTTCATAATACAAAGTATTTCCAAAACCAGAGTGACTGCTATTTTTAATGGAAATATGTAGTATAGTGGTACTTTTACACATGATAGTCCCAAATGAATTAATGTAGTTTTTTTTCTCAAGTCATATGAGAATACATTTATTGGCTAGTCCTTGATTAGAAGTGACCTATGCTCAAGATTACTCTTTAGATCCCTCCTCCCCCAAGGAACTGGTTTCACAGTTATCAATGTGAAAGTTTCCTCTAATGGGCCAAAGATTTGGGAATCGGCACTGTTTGTTTTTCCTGAGACCTTCACCAAGGGCAGAAACAAAAGACTAGATATTTATCCTTTAATTAAAGAAACGGAGACTCTGACTAGTGATAGATGTTCCTATCATTCCATTCCCTCAAGTTTCACTTTCTTAAATCCTTAGGCAAATAGTCTACAAATTAATCTTTCTTGCTTCAATTTATTATTTTAACAAACTCATAATTTCTGTGTGTTTGCATTTTAGTCTCTAAAAAAATGTATTCCTGATTCTGCATTCACTAGTTTCTCTCTGTATTGTTTTCTTTGATGAAATCTGTGTAACTTTAATCTATGATCAGATACTGGTAATGAGGTGCTTTCATGTAAACTATTCAAATAAATGAGCCATAGATCTCCTGTCCAATGAAAAGTGTACTCTTTATGGTTTATTTGCCTATCATATTGAATCTTGTGATTCTTGGGTTTGGTTCTTTTTGTTTTGTATCCATAACTCTGATGACCTACAGTCATCTTGCATCTGGAATAAACTTGCCAAATGTTTAATGAGAGTATAATCCATTTTGACTAGCTCAGGGTCTTGGTACATAGATATTTTAAAAACCTGAAGCTACCTCAGTCATTCAAGCTGTTGAAAAACCAAAATTAAAAAAAAACAACACCTTGGTTTTATTAAGAGGAACTCCCAAACAACACAAAACTGAAGCTGAATACAAAAGCATTGTACAAAAGTTTTCACAGATCCGTTACTTTCCTTAAGAAATACAGCATGAAATAAAAGGAAAAGAAAAAGAAATACAGCATGTGTTTATCAACAAAAACTTGGTGTAAGTTTGCAGTTTCCTACTATTTATCTAAATTGTTATGGCCTGGCCTCTTTCTGGAACAGAGGCTTAGTCTTCTTCCACTGGAAATATTTGGGACATAAAACCTTTGCCAGGATAATAGATGCTAATCCAGAGTAAAGCTTGAAGGAAAGAGACAGAAAGCTCTGTCCATTGTGTTCTAGGGTACACGATTAGATCAAAAGCAAATATGCTCCAGATATATGATACTCAGTGTTGGAGTTAGAAAGTATAAAGCCCCTCACAATCCCAGAAGCTTTCTAGGACATCTCCAACCCTGAACCCAGGAGAAAAGAGGCCCTCACAGCAAGCTCCATTCAACAGTCCACTATGCCGAGGAAGCCATGTCCAGAAACTAGGTGGAGCTGGCGTGGTGAATGACACGTGCTCCAATGAGATGAAAAGCTCTGGCTTGCAGGATGTACCGCTTTGTGTGTGCTGTACCACTCATTCTGACTACTGCTCACGATAGGTCTGTTTAAATATGGGGAGTATGTAATAATCTCCTTTTTCTTCTGGGAGCTAAAGCTCAAAATGTTCAGGTGGTTTCATTTTTTAAAACAGGATCTAGAGGAAAGTGGCTCTTTCACTAAATTTGTTGCTTTTAAAAAGTTTACTTTGTTCTTCTGGCAGGGATTTGTGTAAGAAAATAATTTCAAATAAGGGAAAACCTTGAACAAAATCATTTAATTGCATCACCTTTCATAGTGTTGTTATTTCATATCAAATAAAACATTTGATATAATCTAAACACTCAATTCAAGTGAAGTGTCATCCAGCTAAATAAAAACTATATTCATAAAGGTTCCAGTGACATGCAGTAAAATTGCCTGAGAAACGCAGTGTAACACAATTTATATACATTACCTTGGCTCTGAGGAGGAAAAATACAAAAATAATTAGACTATCCCATGAACATTTGCTCCTTTGTGAACTGCAAGGGTATGCAACCTTCTTTTCTATTCTAACATACTTTTCTCTTTCATGTTTTTATGATTAAAAAATAATAACAAGGATAAAAATATTCTTCACAATGATTGTTCAAAGTAGTTTCTTTGTGGAGATGTGACCAGAGTTGGTGTTATAAAAATGGCACACCCTGGAGGTACCATCTTCTTCATCCTGTCACCTCTTTCTGGCCAGGATAACTTGAGAATCAAGGAATCAGACTAACAGTAGCTTTGGAACCCTAGAACGGGCTCCTTCGCAGAACTAGAACAAGCTTAGGGTGGCTTATTTTGCATACTTCTTTTTCTAGGAGATAGTATGAGTTGCTGTATCTTAGATTCACAAAGTTCCACGTCCTCATATGCTGTTTAGAAAGTAAGCGACGGGATGCTAGATGAAGGATAGGTGAATAGGCAGACAGTCAGACTGACCAATAGAAACCAGGAGCCTTTTCTCATGAGCAATCCGAATTCTACTTGCCACCCTCCTATCAGAGCTTAGCTCATGCTGTTCTTTGCTGCTGACATTCCCCACTGGGCCCCTCAACTTCTCCCCCACACACTGTCAACAGCACATCCACACAGCATCATCTCCATATTTCAGTGTACAATCTAGCAATTCCGTTTTTCACTTAATACCAGCCAGATGACTCTTTTATTTTTAAAGAATTTCTGGTGGAATATTGATTTTTTTGAGGCCTCTTTAATTCCTATTTCTCTTACTTCATTCTCACCCATTCTCCAAACAAGGAATCTAAAACATAGTGAGTAAGCTACTTTCTAAAGATCACAAAGTCAGTTCTGAGGCACAATAAATTCCAATGATGTTTCCTTCAGAGATAGATACCAGTCACTTTTTTTAAACTCCATAGTCATAGCTTTCCTCCCTAAACTGTAAATCTCACCAATACAAATTAAATGAATATTAGATAGTGTGTTCATTAGCAGAAACTTGAGGTGTTAGGGCTCTCTGTCCACCGTTCTAAAGAAAATTAACCTTACTTAAAGGAAATATGGGCTCTATGGTAAAGGGTTAAACACAGATTATGCAAATAATGATATTGTCATTGGTCCCCTCTGTTCATGGTAAGGACCGCTTTTCTTCTGTTGCTTTGCTTCTCCTCCAATTGAGAGATTAACCTGGTCCCAATTGAAATGGCAGTCCATAGCATACCTTTCCTTGATCTCCCAGCATGGCTAATAACAGCTGGGACCCGCCAAGCAAATGTCTTTATTTTTTCTTTATTGTTCCAGGCTAGAAGCCCGTGAACCTTCAGCATGTTGTGTACTTAACCATGGTCAGGTTGATGGCATTATTTTCTGATTGTCCAGGAGCTCCTGGGGTATTGGCCCACACTGATAGAGAAGGGCTGGCATGCTCTTTGTAAGGCAACCTTTGAAAAAGAAGCCCCCGACCACCTGCATGTTTAGCCTGGAGCTGTGGCATTGCTCTAGGCCAAGTGGTACGCTTGAAAACACATATTAGCACCACTTGCGCTGGTTCATCTTGATTTTAATTTTCACTTGGTCTTGTTAGATAAACCTTATCTGGGCCACAAGCAAATGCTTGACAGGGCAGATTTTTAAAGATCCTTACAAGAAGATCTGAGACGCCTGGGTCACTGTGTGCTTTGTCTAAATCTACACATAGCTATTTGTTGGCCTCCCCCAGCCCTCTTTTTATGTATTTTTTTTCCTGTTGCCTGTCCATATGTCTAACTGACTAGCCAGGCCAGCCTATAGCAGACAAAACCGGGGACGCGAACACAGGATGGAAAGAACAGTGGCGCAAAGTGCTTCTCTGCGTGAACCATCTCAGTGCTCAGCTTTTACAATCCTATAAAAATTGGTCGACTTGTTATCAGTTCAGACTGGAAAGCAAGCAACAGCCCTCGATTGCCTCGGGCTTTGATGTAAGCACCCCTGACTATTTCTGCTTAAACTCTCGCGGATGGAAGACACCTATAAAGATATTAATTAGCTTCAGTTGTCACCAGATGTGCTTCACATTCTCTCAGCCAGCTCTGAAATACTGGAATTTTTATTAGCCAAGGTAATGTTTATGGCTCTCATTGAAGTCTGAGTCATAAAAGGCTGAAAATGAGATTGGAGGGGAGGGGGGAAGACTAGTTCGCTCTTTGTTTTTCAACTTTCAAAAATCCAAAAGTCCTGTGCTCCAGACTGGAGTGACAGGTTAACTTGGAGAGATTTGGCAAGATTCTGCGAGTGTTTACATTTGGAAGAAATCTTTTGAGTTATACACCCTAAAATGACTGGTTTGTGTCAGAATTCTGTTACATTGACATGCTTAATTATAATAGTGTCAACCGTGTAGCACTGCACCACACCAAAAAAAAAAAAATCAGTTCTAATTGTTATTGGACTGGATATTTAGGGATATATTGTGACAATAGAAGGAATTTATTGTTTATTCCAAATGGGTGCACAGTACTTCTTAACTGTCAAGGCAGGGTGGTAGTGAAAGGAAGAAAATCCAAAAATATCTTCTGAATGCTTTTCTTCAATACCCTCTATCCTTGTCACATTATTCCTATGTATTTATGACTCTTTGGAAATAATTGTCCTAATTTTTCTCTTGGATAAAAGAAATCTTAATATGTAAAATCTCCCCAGGTCTACAAGTATATTAGTAAAATACATCTTCATTTGGGGAAGGCTTGAAGGCCAAAATAGTTGCTGAGTTCCCTTTTAAAGCTTTCCTGACCTCCTTTCGAAGCTATTCCCCCTTCAAACCTACGAGCAAAATAAGACAGGCACAATTCTTCTGAGGTCCCCCATTACAATCCATGGTCTGGGGTGCCCAAATAGAATATATCTTCAGCTTAAAGTCCTCTGATGACTCTATCAGTGCATCCGATTTACAGTTTCATAAGATCTTTGGAGATTTTAAATGATATTCAGAAATATGCTTATGCATTTTTAAAAGATTCCTTTTTCCCATCTGAACTCTTTTAACAAAGGTATTACACTAAGTACAAAAGCAGTCCAATTTTTTCCAACCTTTTGGTTCTTTCTAAAACACAGTCATTTTGTTCGACATTGAAAATGTCTTGATTTAGTTGTCTTGCTATTTTGGGCCTGTCCTGCCCCCTGCAGTGGTAATAAGGATGGGGGTTCCTGCTGGGCCCTGAAGAATACCATTTCACGGCCGCCACAGAGCTGGCGGCTTTTATTTATGGAGCCAAGAAAATGAATGGGTATTAGTGTCCAAACATTTCAACATGCTCCTGCGGCCACGCACAAAAGGGACTGATTTCCAGCAAATTTCCACTTATTTTCCAAAAGTATTTACCTTGCCGAAGCTTGGCTGATCACTATAATGGCATAGCTGAGGGGAGAAAAATGATCATTTCAGAAATATATATATATATATATATATATATATATATATATATATATATATATATATATATATATATATTCTGTACCACAAAAGTGTTCTACTTCCGAATGAGAATAATACTTTTGGTTGCTAGGCTTTTATGGATATGTGGATAAACCTACATTTCTGGGGTGTGTACTCCCCATTGTTGTTTTAAACAAGAAAAGAACCAGCACTACCCAAACAAACAGAGTTCTGGTGGACAGATGCAGGCTAGATGTAAAATGACAGCTACAAGTGTCGGGATCATCTTTAGGTACTCACAAAGAGTGAGACTAGTATTTTCATGTCTGAAATATGGGTCTGGGATCGAGGGCTAACATATTCTATAGCTCTACTTACGATAAGATCTCTGGCAAACTGATTGGAAGGCAACTCCAAGTGCTATGAAATCACTTAAAATTTTTGCATTAAGCAGTTCCTCATTTAGTCAACAAAGATTAATTGAGCACCTACTATGTGCCAGGCATTTGAAATTTGCCTCACAGAAATGGTAAACATGGCTTTCAACACAGCTTCCTAATATGCTTTTCCAAGGCATGAACATTCTCTGTTCAGACAGACACCTAGAAGACCACCCCCCTTCTTTACTGGCTCTCTAGCCCCATCTCTGAGCAAGGCAGCTCCTTGTTCTCCAAATATTTATTCTGTTCTTGCCATCAGACCTTGTTTCACTCTGCTTAGTACACATGGAAATCTTTTACCCCAAATCTACAAACCAAAGTTTGTGCTGTTCAAATTTCAGCCAGCAGATTCATTCTTCCTTAACCAGTCTTTAGCCCTTAAAAAGAACATAAAGGCTTCCTTTCTCTGAAAGCTATTATCAGGTTTTATTTTTTCTGTGTTTCTTCATGTGCATGAGTTACTGGATAATCAACCACCTGAGATAGGAATTGAGATTTGTCACATTCTCCAAACCTGGTATGCACTTCACATATGCTCTGGGTGGTCCCTCTATGGTAGCCGAAGAATGTTACTGAAAATGTGAAATTCTATCATCTCCCATGTTCTTTTGTCTTTTCCTCCTTCCTACTAGAGATGCTGAAAGTTCAAATTCTGTACAGCATTATCCTAGTCCATAAAGAACATGAGTTACAAGTAGAAAGCCATGTGTGAATCTCTCTTCTCACTCTTTCTCCGAGGCCCATGTCTGCTTTTCTAACACAGGCCAACTACAGCAAGGCTGGAAATCTCCTGTACACTCTTCATAAGTGTCACCATTTTAGGCTGAAATATTTATGCAGAATTGTACAACAATGTAGAACTGCATACACAAATCCATCCCTAAAATAGTAACAATCTTCACGATATAGGAAGTGACTACAGTATAGAATTGGGTTTATTTTATAGTCAGAACTACACGGATTTCTAGATTTCTTTATACTAGAAAATCAGAGAAATTATTGGAATTCAACCTGCTCATGACATATGACATTATCTGACTTATTTCCCCTCTCTATCCAAAAAGCTTTTCAGTCACCAATTTTAAAAATTCACCTTTAGAAAGAAAGAGAAAAAAGATACCTAACTCCAAGAGAAATTTATTTTGTATGTTCATAAAATGGAAGTAGATGTGTCCTTTCTGAAGAGTGCTCACAGGGATCTCCAATACCCAAGTGTTGGAGAGGCTGCTCAGCTATCATTCATATTTTTGACTTTTCAAGGACGTAACTGATCAATCACCAGGTCACATATGTCAATTATCTTAAGGCCTACAACTCCCTTTCCAGGTGAAGCAGCATTTCTGAACAGAGCCAGAAGAGAGAACTGTGTATGACTTTCATTTCAGAGACAATCAAGCTAAAAATATTACGAGTAAAAAAGAATTTCATTTCAGAATGTTTAAGTCTAATATAAAAAGTACACATTGAAATAAATAATTTTGCTATAATTTGATAGGCAAAAAATTACACATGGGCGTTAGAACATATTTACCTAGTGCATACTGATAGAGGGATACAAAGGAAGGAGAAGAAGGAGAAAGAACAAAGTTTGAGAGGGAAGATAGTTTTCTTTGGGAAATGTGGACAGAAGCAAAAATGAAACAGGTTTCCTTACTACAGGACTTCTCAGAGCCTTGAAATTGCTTACTACGCATTAGGAATTTCCAAGAACTGCAAAGACAAAACAATGACAAAATCTTTTTTCTTTTATTCTTTAAGGCAACTTTTGACAACATGGAAAACAATGATATTCTACTGGGTAGGTTGAAGAAACCCTACATTGAAGAGACAACTACAACAATGAGTGTAGTAGATGAACAGAAGATATTCTGAAGCAGGACAAGATTTCTTTTTTATTTGTTTGTTTTTGTTTTGTTTTGTTACTGGGGATAGTACTAGGGACCTTGCACTTGTGAGGCAGGCAGCAGCACCACTGAGCTAAATCCCCACCCCAGGACAAGATTTCTTTGATGATAATACTTTTCCCCTAGCATTGTCAAAGTTAAATGAGGTAAGCTACATAAATTGTCCAGAGCAGTGCTCGCATTACAAAACATATGTGTAAAATGTCATTATCATTGCATCATTATTATTTTGTTGGAAGGGCAGAAGCTGGCCAGTTTTATTGGAGGCTGGAGTTTGTTCAAAAAATACTTCCTTTAGTTCTTTAACTATTAAGTTAAATATGGAAATCATATCAGGTGGAGGAAAGAGCACTTAAAAAAAAAAGATCCAGAGGTTAATGGAAAAAAATAAGAATCAAGATATAGCATGTACAGTTACAAATTCCCTATGATGAATGTGATCATGTATACCTAAAATGTACCAATAAACAATTAATTAATAAGGAAAAAACAGCTGTAAAAGATGGGTTCATTCATTTGGAAACGAGGAGCCAGCAAAGCAATGCTTAGAGTATCTCTCAATCTACAGGGAGATTAGGGCAGAATTCATTGTTAAACCACAGCTGTACAAGCTACTTCAGTTCATGGCATTGGTACCCAAAGGCCATTATTAAATACTCTTTGATGGTAATGCTCTAAATTAAATCTATCCATGAGTTACTGCACCATCTCTTTCCAGATTCATATTGAGGAAAAGCCTTAAGCACAGTGTGAATTGACAGAAGAGCTATGCTTCCTGACACTTTCTAGAAACTATCTTTTCTGAAGTTCTATCTATATGGCATTTTTTCTGCAAAATCCAGTACATAAGAAACAAGATAATTCTTACTCTTTGTGGTATCTTACAAATTTGTAAGTAATTTTTATATTGTACCAAAATGACGGTGATGGTTATATGAAAGTATCTGGCTAGCTTTTTGTTAAATTGTTGTTTTTGAAAAAAATAGTCTAAGCCTAGGTTGTATTTTTTTCAATTTATATTGGTGAACAGCATGCATCCATATTGATCAGCTCTCTCCACTTTGTAGCTGTTCCAGTGTTTTGCTGAATTGAAGAATGCAGAAATTTCAGAAAAGACATCTCTCCTTCTCCCACTGCTCCTTCTTTTTGATCTCCTCTCCTCCCTCTCTTCACCTCAGTCCACCCACCCGACTTTTGAACAGCCAGAAGTGAGCCAAAGACAGGGGCTCTGCAGTCTCACCTTTCTGTGCATTAGGTATCTCTGTTAGTTCAATTCCATCCTTGAGACAGAGTAACTGACAAATTCAACTTCAGGGAGGAAGAGTTTGTTCTGGGTCATGTTCTTGGAGCTATCAGTCCATGGTCACTATGTTGCTTTCAGGTCTGTGGTGATGCCAAGAATCATGGCAGGGAGCATATTGTACAGCAGAGCTGCTCAACTCAAGGTGGCTAGAAAAAAATAGAGACAGAGAAGAGGCCATGGCCTCCATATCAAGGGCGCATTTCTATGACCTACCCCCCTTCCACAAGGCTCCACCCCCAAAGGTTCCACCACCTCCTGTAGCCTCATCAGCTAGGGACCAGGCCTTCAGCATATGTGGCCTTGAGGGACACTTAAGATCTAAACCACAATATTGAATTTGATACTTACATCTTATAGAGGAAGAAATGAGAAGAAATTAATAAGTTTTAAAAATCTTCATCATCTCCACAACAAGAGTAATAATTATAAGATAAACAGCACTTATTTATTGATCTGTTATTATATACCAGGCACTGAGCTACACCTTAAACTTCCATGAGCTCATATAGTCCTCACCAAGGAGATGGCCCTACTTTGCAGATCAAAAAATGGAGGCCCCTCCATGATGATTTAATTGTTTGTTTTGCACAGCTAGAGTGTTTGAATGGAAACTGATGCAATCCACATAAACTTCAAAATCCAGGACAAACCTGGGCTTTACCACCTCCAGGAGTTTCTATAAGAAACTCACTGGCTAAATACAATCTACGAAGCAAGGAATCCCTTGTGCTTTTATTAGTCACAGACAAAATATTTTTGAAGAAAGGCTTTTCATTTCCAACAAAGTTAGAAGAAAGTTGACTAAAACTTCTACTGTAAATGCCCTACATTACCTAGATGCCTACATAGAAGAAGAGGACTCATGTTAGAAGGCTCAGAAGACAGCTGTTGCTCAACCATTTCCTTAGCTACTGGGCACTTTTACTACAGTCTCATTCTCCTCATATGTTGAGTGAGAATGATAACTTCCTTTCTGTTAAATGTTCATGATCATTGAGATGGGTAAGTTTACATCTGTTATACTGAAGATCATTCTTATTTCCATAGCAACTTTTTTAAACATATAATTATTGTTATGATTAAGTATTCTGAACTGATCAGATGCCTAGGGCTTTGAAGTACTGAGTTTTGTGGGTTTTCTGGCTTTATTGCTTGAAATGTTAGGATTGAAGAAACTTAATAACAAGTCAGATGGAAAATTTACCCATCTGATAATATGGACTGTAACAGGTCTACCAGCTTCTGGATTCAGTTAGTTGCCATTTCTGCTTAAAGTAGGAGTGTTATGAATGAAATATTCCAAATAGCAAAAATAGAGCCAAGAAAATTATAGAATAAGTATCATGTACTTATCAAATCTTGCCAGTTTTTAAAATTTTGTATCAGATCTTTTCTTCAACAAAAATAGATAAATAAAACATCACAAGTACAGCAGCTGATGTTGCTTATATTTTTCTGAGATTCCATTGCTCTTTCTCCCCCACTAAAAATAACACTAGTCTTGAAGTTGGAATAATTTATTCCCACACAAGTATATATAATCTTTCTATTCTTTCTACACACCTGTACTTTAAACATGTGCATATGTCTACACACAACACGCAGGATGATTTTGCATGCATTTAAATTTTACTAAAATTGTATCATGCTTATAGAAAAACATTGTATCATGTTTTCATTTTTATCAACATTTTGTTTTGATCATACTCACTAATCATAAACTGCCAATTAATGTACCTCAAAAATTAGTTATCTGCTGATTTTCTTATGATGTACATTGAGGTTGCTTCTAGTTGCCTGCTGTTTTAATTAATAAAGAAATGTGCATGTCCCTGAGCATATGCAAGATTGCTTCTCTAGGGCTGTGGTTCTCAAGGTGGTCCTCAGATAAGCACCATTGACTTTACCACGGAACTTATTGGAAATATAAATTCTAAGGACAAGTTCTAAGTGCTGACAAATCCTCAAAGTCATTGAGTAAAGTGCAGGCTAAAATTTGAGAATGATTTGGATAAGCCCAGAGCTTGAAGTCTTTGGACATGAAGTATGTGTGGTTTCTGCTGTTACTACGAATTGAGAAATTATTCTCCAAAGAAGTTTTTCTTTTTGCTACAAATCTTCATCAAAACTTTGTATCGACTTTTAGTTTTTCCTGCCTGGTATTTGTAAAATGCTTGTCTCTTTGTGATTTCAATGTGCATTTCCTCAATCTGTAAGTAAGGCTAACTATCTTTCCATATGTTTATTGTCTCTTCATGTTTTCTAGTATATCTTTAATCAATGTTTTTATTAGGTTGTTGATCTTGTAATGATTTGTTGGTTTTTTATTACTCTAGATTTTATGTCTTTGTCTGGTGATATAAATTTTATCTTCTCCCAGTATGTTACAGATTCTTTTTTTCCTTGATGTTCTTTCATTTCATAAAATAATGTTTAATGTAGTTAAGCTTATCAACATTTTCTTGTATCTTTTTATCTTGACATTAAAGAAAACTTTTTTCTATTAAATATCAATAAGATATTCATCTGTATATCTTTCATGTAGTTAAAACTTTTTATTTTGGGGTTTAGTTATTTAAACTGCCTAGAATTGATTTTTCTATAGGGGAGAAGAGGTCTTATTTAATTGTTTTTAATAAGTGTCATCAATTAGTCCAGTACCATTTGCTCATTAAGTAGCATCTTGTGATACCAAAATTCACTTACATTGGAGTTTAATCATGGGTCAAATCAGTTCAGCTAACATAGAACTTTATAGAAGTATATGGGTCTCTCTTTGTGATCGATTCTCTTCACCCATGTAAATGGAGTATATCAAATCAGAAATTGGGCAAAGCCTGCAGGCTTCCATGCCTATGCATGAGGGTGAGAAATGTCATCAGAAGAGGATTTCTTGAAGTAATGGCTTCTATCTAGATGTCCCCCAAAAGTCTAATGTGGTCATAGATGAGTTTTGAAGGTGGCTGGATTAGGGTATGTGAATGTGGATTAAGGGTGTGATGCTGGGACTAAGGGTGTCCTACCCCAGATGTTGATGACATCAATCAATTGAGGTACAGCCTGGATAGAATACAAAGGGAGAGAGGGGAGGCTACTTTTGTTGTTATTGTTGCTGCTGCTGCGGCTGCTAAATTCGATCTTCTGCCTACCACACCATGAGGTATTTCTCCTCTCTGATGCCCCTTTGCAGTACAACCCTGCCTTGGAGCCAGCCTATTGTGGACTGAAATCTCTACACACTGTGAGCTAAAATAAACCTCTCCTTCAATTTGTGGATGTTGGGTATTTTGTCACAGCAATGAGAAAAGTAACTCCCAATACCAAAATCTGTATCAGTCATTGGTCACTAGACAATCACTTTAATGCAAGATATACAAATATATAAAAATTTACAAATTTGGATTATTATGGCTGCCTGGAGAGTCGGGGTGGAAAATGCAAAAAGGCTGTCTATGAGCTGGAGATCCAAAGTATCCAGTCAAAGGCCTGGAGCTCACTGTAGTGTCCCTTGAGAGTCCATATCAAGAAGCCAAAGATCTGTGATGGAAGCTTGAAGTATTTATGCTGGAGGCTGAAAAGTCTGCTGTGGAAGCCAAGAGACGACATCAAAACTGAGGATGGGGCTGGGGATTTAGCTCAGTGGTTTTGCCACCTGCTGCACAAGTGCAAGGAGCCGAGTTTGATCCCCAGTACCAAAAAAAAAGAAACTGAGGATGCAGACTGGAGATCCTCTGAAGAAACAGAAGTGAACCTTCCTTCATTTCCCATTTATTCCATTCATGCAGCAAGCCTGTTGGCTGCTGTCACTCACAACCAGCAAATCCTAACAAGTCTTCAGTGAATCCCTTCAGCCACACCTAGAACTACATTGATCCAATTTAGTTGGATGTTTCTAACTCAAGTTGGTACAGTTAATTTTCACACCTGGTTCCTTCTATGGGGAGGCAAATGCTGACATTTCCACTGATTTTGGATCATAGAAGTGTTTGAGGATGATAACCTTTCCAAGATTAACATGAATCTATTTTGAGTTTTAGCTGGACACCGAAAAATTCCCATATGCTGTTATCAGAAGGTCATGTAATATACTGAGAAGGGACAACATTGAGGAGTTGCAGGAGCTAATTAAATTCAAGGATGAGACCCCCCCCTCCCACGTGCAGAGAGAGATAAAGTGTGTAATTCTGGTTCTGACACTGGCACTAACTGGTTTCATGATCTTGGGTTATACACCAAGTTTCTATGGGACTTATTCCTTTTATCTGTAAAATATGGGAAATTAATTTAATTAGTCCTTCTCAAATGCTATTTTAGCCTGTAAAGCATTTATTTAGAAACATAAGTAGGCTCTGTATTCTTATCTGCTTAATATTTGCTGGACTATCTAAGGACTTTAATAAAAACCATTCCCCTTTGGAGTATACCAAAATCCCAGACATATTAAACACAATGAAACTCCTCCAAAAATGTGAAAGTAGGAGAGAAAGTGGGGTAGGAAAAATAATGGGTGGATGATTAAAGAATGTTATGTGCATATGAAAATCTTCCGAATGAGACCCATAATCTGTATAACTACTATGTGCTAATAAAAAATGGGGGGGTTCAGAAAGGAATCATTTCTGATGAAAGTGAATACAATATCTTCTACTAAAGTATTGGGTCTAACAAATTAATGTCTATCAAACTTACTCCAAAAGGCTTTAGTTCTATGGGACCTCTATGTTTAACTGTTCTTGGAGCAAAGATTTATCCTAGTAAGGTCAATGACTTGACAATTTTAAGTTTAAAGTCTTTATCCTTAATGGGCCCAGTCTTCTTTTTACAAGTAAATTAGAAAAAAATATATATTGTTGCTTTCACTATATATGTATTTATAAATTTTTGCATCAAAATGATTTAATTTCAAGGGTCTAGAAATCAGAAGTCTCTCATTTACTGTTTCTCCAACTCATCCTACATAGCCACACTACTCTTTTGTGAAGTCTTATTTTAGTGAACTGAAGACTCCATTGGCCTTAAAAAGTTTACTCAGATGCCATAAGAAACTACAGATATTAGTGTATATCTGCTACAACAATGGAGGACTTCGTCATGAACACTATACGAACACATGAAGACCCACAAAGATATGTCCCTCTTTAAATTAAAACTTGAAAACAAATGTCACTGAGATTTTTATATATTTAAAAGTCATTTGGGAAATAAGACAATAGTCTACATAGTCTACATAATATTGTACATTGAAAATTCGCCGAGAGTAGAATTTAAGTAGTCTTACCATGTACATACATAAAAATTATCTGTGGAAGGTGATAAAACTGTTAAATTCCTTACTTATAATTATTTCATTATGATATGTGCAACAAAACATCATATTTTAGCCTTAAATTGATTTTATAAAATTTTTAAATAAATGAAATAAAATTATTTCTTTATGTAGTTCTTCTAAAATGATGTTCACATTGACTTTATGGAGAAAGAATGGGGTGCATCTTATCAATTTTCTTCTTTTAGATATTATACTGGCCTATTGAATAGATATCAACATCATCATCATCATCATCACCACCAATACCATCAACACCGCCGCCATCTTGGTCATCACTATTATTTTGGGAACAAACAACAAACACAGTAATAAAGAAAGGGCTTAATGTATAAATTAGTCAACAGGACATATTACTGCTTTCATTTGTCCTTCCTTTTCTACCCTATATCCATGGTCAAGGTGATCTTTTTGCAAAATGTATAAAAAGCCTAAAATTTTGATCACATACATTTTGATACCACAGTTTCCCTCATATAAATTAATATTTAGGCAATAAACATGGACTGCAAAAAGGTGAATCTAGAAAGATATTAATCACATCATTATTTATAATAGAGGAAGATTGAAAATCACCCACGTATACTTCGAAGGTAGGTTAATTCATAATTTAAGATATGATCCTATGTTGAACTAATCAGCACATATTAAACATGAATAATCTTGGGAAATGCATAATGAGGTGGAAAATATTTACTACATATTACATTTTAAAGGTTATAAAATAAAATATGTAGTAAAATCTAAAAGTTGTTAAAAATTTTTAATCTATATTTATATTCATATGTTCATGAGAAGAGAGACATGAATAAGAAAAAGCAGGAAGGATTATAATTGGATGGCAGGCTGTCAATTTATTTTTAGGAATTTTTGACAAGTGTATTTCCAAATATACACTGAAATACCTTCTATATAATGATATAATAATACTATATAATAATACTTTCTATATAATAATATCTCAATCTAGTATTGTTTTAAATTCTCAAATAATTACCTGCAATAGAATATTATGTAAGAAGTCATCTTTCCAATTCAGCTTCATTTTTTTCTTTCAAAACTTTTTCTATAAATTTTTTAAAAATATAACAGTTCTTAAAAGAATATAGAGGCTTGTTTTTATAATTATATGGATTCCTGTTGTACATGTGGTATATAAGGCTGCTAATTTTACTTAACACACCTTAACAATTCTTGTGCACCAGTACAAATAGAAGTGATGCATTCTTTTAAAATGAGGAGAAATAGGCCACAATATATAGAGATTATAGGATTACCAGAGTTTATTTAAGCAAACATTCTATTAATTGATGTACTAATTATCCATGATTGAACAGCAAATTGTCCCAAAGTTTAGCCTCTTCAAACAGTGTTTATTATCTCAGTTTCTGTGGGTCAGAAATTCAGGTGCAGCCCTGTTCACCAAAGGTCACAGGGCAACAAGCAAGGTGCTGACCAGAGCTGCAGTCCTCACAAGGCTCCTTGCTCACACTTGTGTGGCAGTTGGCTGATCTCAGGTCCTCACTAGATGCTGGCCAGAGTCATCAGTTTCTCAACACGTGGCTCTTTCCAGAGGGCAGCTCCCAACACGCCAATTGGCTTCCCTTAGAGCAAGCCAGGAAGGAGCAAGAGGCAACGAGCAAACAAACAAACAACAGCAAATCTTTTGGAAACACAGCCCTCAAAGGCCCATTCTATTACTTTTGTCATATTCTATTTGTTCAAAGCAAGTGCGTTGGCCTCTCACTACCAAGGCGCAGGGATTCCACAAGAATATGATCACCAGGAGTCAGGGTTCACTGAAGAACTTCTGCTCTTCTCAGTGGACTGGCTTCCATTTCTTACAAACAACATTGTGAGGTAGACCCTTGCGAAGTATATATGTGCGTATTTACATGAGCATTCCTTTAGGAGGAATCAAGGAATAGAATACATATATAAGCTGTTGACAAATACTATTCACATTGTCCTCAAACAGAAAACAATTATCACATGTCTGTCTGAAATAAAAAATAGTACCAAGATTCATGGTGATCACCTAAAGAATTACAATTTTTTATATAATAGAGAAACAAACTGAGAGGGACATCTTGGAAAACCTTGCAGCTTCCCATTAAGAAGCTACATTTTCATGTTACTCAGTTTCCATAAGTCAAAAACATTTTTGAACAAAAGTTTTATTCCATTTTAAATATATCCACATTTGGTCAGTGATTGAAAAACACAGCCAATCCTGCTTAAGATTCATTTTAATCATCAGAAATGAATTTTATACAAACAACACGATAAAAAGTTTTAGTCTCATGTTAGCGAAAATTTTTTTAAAGTTAAGAATTACTTTTATGTGACAATGCCCTTACAAATATAGCATTGATTCTACTATAAATTACATTCTAGGTAGGTGGAATTACACTGCTTGACCAAAGTGATTCTAACCTGGCCAGACCTTTGAATAGTTTTCCGTTTAACATGCAGGACCTTTCAGATAACATAAAAAATAAACTGCATGCATAGAGGAAATGAGAAAGAGAGGACAGAAGTTCCATGCAATCACATTTGGTGACATGGCACGATAATGTAATTCTGTCATCTCTACCCAATGTTTGTTAACTAAATCTTGCAAGGTGATTTGCTTCTTGCACCATATGAACCAAAGGCAAAGACAAAACCTCAAAATAAGGACTCCAAATATCAGGCACCTACATCAATGGGTAAGGAATATTCATGACTCCTGAGTGGGTCCGATGATACATTTTGCCCATATGGTCAAAAACATCTTCAGAGCGAGTCATTGATCTATAGTTCAGGAGAATGAGAGATGTCGAGTTACACATTTACTTATGAAGTTATTGCTGAGATCCTACTATGTTCCCAACATAGTGCAAAATGGTTGAGATATAAGGATGCCATCCCAGAGTTCATGAATGAGTGGTGACTCCCACACAAAAGAAAATGGCCATACTGTATGGTGTGGTGAGGGCTTCCAGAGAGAGTAGTAGAGAGGATTAGGGAACTATTTATCAGGTGAGCAGCAGGCTCAGTCTGGGAGGGGCAAGAGCAGAGGAGTGATATTGGGGAAAATGAATGAGTGGGTAAGAGGACTACTTCTTTTTTAAGTTTAAACGAATTATATTTCCTTCTTTCTTAATTATTTTCTATTTCAGTGCTATCAATATGCAACTCCCCATTATAATTAATACAAGTGTCTTGATTTGACTTTAGAACACACACATATGCACTAAAAGAGGTTGAAAGAATATCTAGCTAGGTACCCATGGCTAAAATATATTTAATATATTTAAATATATTTTTTTTTCTTTAAATTCTTTTATTGGTACATTTTAGGTATTCGTTTACATTGATCATTGGGAGCTTGTGCCTGTACATGATGCATCTTGGTTCTTATTTTTTCCCCATTCCTAGCCCTCCCTTCACCCCCTCCACACTTCCCTATTTACAAAGACTTTATTTCCATTTTTCCATTTCTCAGCATTTTTCCTTTCCCTTCTTTCCTTTCCCCTGCCCCTCCCACTACCCCTATCCCTTTGGACCTTTTCTTCCTATTTTACATTATCAGTTATTCATTCTAATCATTGGTACATTTTAGGTATACAATATAATGACATTCATCATTGGAAATTTGCAGAACAAAATCTTTGTAAATAGGGAGGAATGGAGGGGTTGAAGGGAGGGCTGGGCAACGGTGAAAAATAAGAACCAAGAGAGATTTTAACATATTTTTGATAAATGGGTTTTACTCTCTGACAGGAAATGCTAGTTTGTTTTATGATTTTACTTTTCTCATAAAGCTAATAATTTCATACTTGAACAATAATTTTTCTGTTCATAAATGTGAACATCTCTGAAGGATCCTTAGGTCAGTTTCTCTTTTTTCTTGATTGTAAGTTCCTACAAGAAAAACTGTTGTGTCACAGATACAGAAAACTCCCTTCATCAAATTACAGTTCTGTCAATTATTGAGGGTGTGACTTTGGGGGTGTAACTATCCTGGGCTTTGGGTCATCTGGTACAAAAGTGACAGTAACAATAATAACTAAGTAAGAAAATATTCCCTAATCAGAGGTAACATGGAAAGCCCATCTAAAGAGATATCCCAAAGGAATTTTCATCTGCAAAATTTAAATCATATATTTAAACTAATCTTCTAGTCTGGATGCACTTCATTTATTGCAGAAACTTTTTCTTTTTGACAAAACAAATTTGTTTAAGAATGTTCTGCTCACTAATATAACACTCAACTTCTACATCAATCAACCTTGACGCATATTTTAGTTCCTCCATTGATAAGAATTTCAAAGTTTTGAATTTAGACAGGTTCTTTCAGAATTTGCAATAAATTTGTAAGAACTGGAGTGGGTCTGGGACTTTCAGGCAGCACAGTTGCTTCACATCATGCTGTGAATGCCTGTGCCTACAGTAGGAGGAAAGCAGGTTTCCTAAGGCCCAGCATCCCATGTTTGTTAATTGCCTTAGGCCAGGGGCAGCAAGACCTGCAGGTGCCTACAGAGTTTGAGTCTCTATTCCAGGAAAATCAGCTTTAAAACACATTCACCTATGTGAACCACTCCTGAATTCTAAAGTTTTAACTGACTTTTTTGTATATTCCTATGCCAATTCTACATATTCCCCATCTCCTTCAAGATGTTGCGCTTAAAATCTAATCTGATTCTATAGTTTCTACCCATGAGATGCTTCCTTCATTATTGCTACCAACTTTCCTCTATCTCTGCTATCTCTTGCCTTTGTGAGCACATTTAGCTGCAACATTCTACTTGTGAGTCCTTTATCCCCGACTCAGTCATCATCAGGTGTTGGTCACCACATTTAACTAGCGCTGTCCTGTTCCGGTTGTTCAAAGTGACGTTAAATGAGCCTTGAGCATACTGAGGCAGGTATGCGTCTAGGGACTGGGGAGGGAAATTTAGATCCATTGCTGCAAAGAACCAAATTCTTAGAGTTTTTATATTCACAAAACAGAAACAGGGAGGTAGATAAGCAGAACACTGAGGCTTTTAAATGGTGCTGTCCAATAGAACTCTCTGTGATGATGGAAATACTGTTCCCACTCTGTCTGTAATAATAGTCACTGGCCCTAGATTGCCATTGGGTAGTGCAATCAAGGGTCAACATTTTAAATTTTATTCAGTGTTAATTAATTAAATTTAAATAGCCACACATGGCTAAGTGCTGCCATATTAGACAACCCTGCTTTAAATAATGAAGCAGTACAAAACGTTCAGCTTTCAATCCTTCCATAATGTGTCTTTCTCAGATCCCTACTCCCATCTCTATTGGTCCAAAGCTGTTTCAGCTGTGGCCTAAAGAAACTCTAGAAACTTCCAGTTATTCTGTTTAGTTTTTGCATGACTCTGAGCTATTTAATGTCTTTCAGACCCCATTCCCTTCACACTAACTGGGGACTAATAGTATCTATCTCATGAGATGATGTAAGTAAAAGCATCTATATTAGCATAAAGCTTAACAATAAGCAGGAAAGAAACACATATTAGTTCCTCATCTTTTCTTTTTCATCTTCCATTATCCTGTCCTCTCCTTTAAATATTATATGAAAATATATTTCAAAATTCATCAACCATTCCTTTCCTCTCCTTTCTCCCATATCTGTATATCCAACTTCTGGTCTGATGTTTTCATTTGGATGGCTGAAAGGCATCTCCAGCCCTTACCCCAATTCCATTCTCCCCTCAAATGTCCACATCTCAGTAAGTATTCCTTTAGTTCTCAGGAAAGAGATGTAGAAATCACTCAGACTTCTCATATTCTAATTCCAGTTCCACTCATTACTTTCAGCCTGGCTTTCAAAGCTTTTCCTAAACCCAGCTCCTTCTCTTCACTTCCAGTACTAACAACCTAATGCCAACTCAGACCACGATCGCAAACTCCTAAGATATTTCCCTGTTTCTTCTCTAACCTGTTGCAATCTATTCTTCTCACAGAAGTGCAACTTGTCTTTTAGAAACATAACTAGGCCATGACACTTTACTGCTCAAAACCCTCTACTACCTTTCCATCATATTTAAAATCAATACTTAACCACGAACTGACACATTCTACCTGTTCTGACCTTGATTCCATCGTCAACTCTATCTCCTACCAGTCTTTGGTTTGTAGTTTCTCATGTAGCCTCTGAGCTCTTCTTCTAGCTCTTCAAATACTGCAAAGCTATATGACTAGAATATTTGTCCTCAAGATCTTTGGCTTATTTTTCCACTCTGCTCAGGCTACCATCGGAATGTCACATTTCTAGAGAGAAATGCTACATACTGCCACACAGTTTCTTTTATTCTGCTTAGTTTTTCTTCCTAGTATTTATTACTACCTGCCATTATCATATACATTTATTATTTTACTCAGTATCTCCTTACCATAGTAGGATGTAAGAGCAAGGAATTTTGTGATTTGTTCACTTTGGGGTTCTGACAATTAAGAGTGCCTTGCAAACAGTAGGCACCAGAGGTTATAAGCTTGCTATAGGAATGTTGAGATATTTATCCCTGCACTACTGGACTTGAAGGTCAAGGATTAACAGTTCCCAGAGCACTCACCTGTAACAAAAGCTGCCTCATCCTTTACTGTAGTGTACCAGGTACAAATCATAATTATGCATTTATACTGTTGCATGAGAAGGTTGAGGGAGACTAGCTTAGATGATTGTCAATGCCAAGTTAGAAATTCCAAAGATTTTTTTTATTGTCAAGATTACAATCCATGCTTCCTAGAGTAGCATCTGTACCATCTGACTCAGTATTGCTTTAGCTCCCTCCACTTTTGTGAGTTTCTGCTCAAATATCACCCTGCTGCAACACAAGTGTGCCCATCTGGACACTGACTCATTCTTTCCCTGAGTGTCATCCATGCCAGGGCTCCAAGTGTTGGGATTTTGACCCATCTTTCTATGCCCAGATCAAATTTCACTTGATCCCTACAATACTATATAATCTCTTCCTTTCCTAAAACCTGATTTCTTATTTCTAAAACCTAATTTCATTTCTCTTGTGACTTTGTCTCTGCCTTATTATCTGTCAATTATTTGTGTAAATAGATCTGGTAACTCTTTCCTAACTCATCAAGAAGATAATCCACAAACTGCTTAACACTCCTCAAACTACTTAACAGAAAACAATATACACAGACTGAATTCAATATTCTTCAGCATATTTGTGGTGGTTAATCTTGGTTTTCAATTTTTCTGGATAAAGAGACTCCTAGAAGGGTGATTGGGTGGTGAGGCCACTCATCTCATCAATGGGCTCGCCAACTGATGAGTTTATAGCTGGAAGGGGTAATAGGAGGGAGGCCAAATTAGAGGAAATGTTCATGGGGTGTGATCCTAGGGACTATTCTATTCCCTAGCCCCTTCCTTTCATGCTCTTCCTCTGCTTTCTGGATGCCATAAGTTGAGCAACTTTTTCCACCATCCCCTTCCATCATGACATTTTGCCTTGGAATGACCAACTATGGACTGAAGCCTTTGAAACCATGAGTCAAGATAAGCCTTTCCTCCTTTAAATTGGGTCTCAGGCATTTTGTGCTACCAATAGGAAATCTGGCCAACACAATATTTAATTTTTAGATTGTTCTCTCTTAGGTATTTAAGACTTAACACTACTTAATCTCAAATTGAGTCAAAGAATTTTTCCTCTCCTCTTTCTACTCATTACTGAAGCTCATTTTAAGAATTTCAGAAGGAAAAACAGTGGCAAGAGGTCCAGTTATAACACCTCTTCTTCCTTTTGCTACTTCAGTGTGGGGGGCAGAAGAAGAAAAATACACCTTGTTTTAATAACTAAGAATGCAATCTTCCTTTTTCTGGTTATTATTGCCTCTTACCACTAGACCCACTGGACAGCAGAAATCTAAATATTTGCTTATATACAGACAAAGGAGCTCAACTGAGAGGCATCATGATGGTTGGCTTTTGGACAGTTTCCAGAAGTAGAAGGTAGAACTTCCAGTTGGTCTCTTCTACATGCTTTCCAGCCTCTGACAAACCTGGTGCAAACTCTGCCTCTCACTGCAGTCAGCTCTCCAGAGCAGACTGTCAGCAGGATAGAAAAGCAAGCTGCTTTCTATGTACCCCACTAACATAGTCAAATTCATCCTTTCTTTTCATATCAAAAGTGCATTTGGAAGCCATTCTACTCTCAACACTGCTACCTCTTCAAGCCCTTTGCTCTCTATTCTGGAAGGCAAGAGAAAAAATCAGTAAATCTGGCTAATTCACTGTCTAGCTGTGTAGTAAAATACCACCCCTTCTCACTGACCTCCAATCATTCAAATGTCACAATCTTCACCCACCTGGTGGATGATCAGGCTGGTCCTGAGAACAATGCCTCTCGGTATCCCTGAAGTAGGTGGCAGCAGGGCTGAAGGTTTAGAATTTGGGACATCTCTTATCTTCTTAGCTCAAATTTGGCCCTTACCCGCCATTCAGAGACAATGTGCTTAGCCATTTCCAATGCTCACCCACCAATATAACAAACCAAAATCGCACAGCCTCCACCCTTACTGAAAGTGCCTCACAGCACTAAGACCCATAGCAACAGATATTAATTTTCACATCTGAATGTAGTAGATAGTGAGTCATAATCAGATGAGTTAGGGATGTTTGTCAACCAACTACAGAATATTTTTAGAAATTCAAGGAAAAGAAATATTGAAAGATAGACTAAATCTTGTAGACATGATCAAGGCACAAAATAAGTCTCCTAATGCCATGCTTCACAACCATCAGAGTCTACCTTCGTGACCCTACCTTGAGCCTTGGACTAAAGTACAGAGTACTACAAAAGGTCTTAAATTCTTGCTCCTGTTTTTCCTCGAGAGAAAAAGTTTTCTTGGAGTCTTGCTGTGTTAGGTGCCCAATGAATCATTTTGCTCTGTGCTTCCAGACATATATACGGCCTGCATCCTTTACCTGCAGCCTCCCACCAGCTGCGGAGTTTTGCAACAACTATACTCATTTGCATCCACCAAAGAAGACTTGACTAACTTCCACCCCAGAACGTAAACCTGCACAATTGATTCCAACATTTACCCCTTGTCTTCTCGATGTATTTTATTTTTCACCAAAGTGATTGAGGTAGCTGAAGATCAAAAAATCCCAACTAGTAACCATTGAGTCAAGGGTGGACCATGTATTTGTGCAACAACTCTACTATGTGCTTTATGGGGTCCAATGAAGAAAGTAAGCTACAGGGATTTTGAGACCTTGCCTAAAGTCATCCAAGTTGTAAGAGATGGGCTGAAGATGAGAACCCAGGTGGATGAAGCCCAAAGGCTACTTTCAGTTCTTAAACTATACATCCCGCTCTCTGTGTTAGCTGTGGTTGTTTTGTGGAACTTATGGGTATAGAGGATCATAGAAGTACCAGAAGAAGGTGTAGCAGACTGTATCCGGCCCCACTGGAAAAAAAGAAACAGAGTTCTCCAAGTAGATAGTAGATAGGCATTCCACCCAACGTCATGGTCCACTGGTCTCAAAGGCACCAATAATAGGCAGATCTCTTGATGCTTAATACAGGGTCTTAAAAAATGCCTTGACTAGCAAGAGACACACACAATGGAGCTCTTTAGAGTCATATATCATTGGTTTTAAATTGATATTTATTGTTACCCTATAAAATCCAGGTGTTCAATCTTACTATTCATTGACTTAGTGTCTCTCAGACCAGTGGAGAAATGAGAAAAGAAATGCAATAATGAAACTTAAAGCTTGAACCCAGTGCAGATAGCAATGCTCTAATGAAAGCCATGTTTGAATCCGTAGCTGTGTCATTCTGTTGCTAATCGATATACTCACTCATGGCCTTTTATCTTACATCATTCTTTTTACTGGCATTACTAGATTAACATTATTAACACTCCAGTTTAATAGCCTTCAGTTTGATTATGGAATGCAATTTTCTATGTAAGATAATTCTCAATTTTTAAAGCATTGCTATCTTTGCTAAATGGCAGGAATTTTTTTCCTACACCTGGTGCTTTCTTGGGATATGATCCACACTTATTAAAAATGTGCTGTTCAAGTGCTTTCGTGCACTTTTCTTTTAAACAAAGGTCTGGGGTGTTACTTTTACAAGTTTGGATCTATACAAAGCAGAGACAAGAAAACACTGGTAGAAAGCCCAAAGTTTTCTAAATGTCGATGAGCACAGATTAAGAAAGCAGTAATTAATTTCCTTTGACCTCGAGCTGAAATTCTTTTCTAAAGCTGTCATAAAGAGAAAGAGGCCAGAGAGGAGAAGTGGGGCTGTGTAACAATGCAATTAAACCCTTGTAATGAGGTCGGGCCTTGGACTTGTTGCAACTGATATCATTATAGCAAATGAGAAGCCCCTCTATGGATGGTGGAATTTTCTTATTCTTTAACTGTTTTGCAATCTCATGCATTTTTTTTCTTTTCATTTAACTCTTTTGACACCAGGTATGTACTTCTTTGTAAGGGATACATATAATCCTCATACACACGTGTATACCTACATGAATTACCCATTTTTTTCAGAAGAAGTATTCAATTAGCTCAGTTAGGTAACCTTTGTAACCAAGACAGAAAAGTCTAAGGACAACAGGAAGAGCTCAGAATTAAGGGTCAAGACAGTTCACTACCTGTCTCTGCACATGTGGCTCTTAATCTAAAGGTTCCTCCAGTGAGCTTAGGCCAAGCACTAGGTAGGGGTCTTGTCTTCAGTCTCCTACTAAATAGCTGTGCCACCTGAAGCAGACCCCTGAATGTCTCGGAAACTCCCTTCTCTCATTTCATCAATAGAAAGCATGCCACTTACTGTTTGGTCTTTCTTTGTGATTTAACTCACAATTAATGAGATTGGTTTAATCTAAGTTTGCATCCTAGTATACATTTGTCAGTCTTGCTTCCTGCCAATATTTACATCTATTTGAGAGTAACTATCACTAAGATTTGTAGTAGTTCTGACAGGGATAATAGTACTGCTGTGATTAAGACCATGAGCTTTAAAGTCAGATTGCCTAAGCACAAAACCCACTTCAGCAGTGCAAGCCAGGCATATTATTTCGTCTTCCTATGCTTCAGTTTCCTTATCTATAAAATGACACACTAATAGCATTGGCTTCAGAGGGTTGTTGGGAAGGTTCAATGAATGAATGGATGAAAGGTTTTTGAAGGAGTTTGGGGCACACAGAAGTGTTTCAATAAGAGCTAAAACATTATTATTTACCTAAAATTTTCAATCTTAGAGAATTCTGGAGTAACAGATTTCTCTGAACCTCCCAGCAAAAATCTTCATGTTCCTGAGGTCAGGACACAAGGAAAATAGTCCATCAGATTAGAAAGAAAAATGCTTTGATCTCAAGCTTATATAAGTTGCAAACCTTTCTCTTGGTTATAACAACAGAATAGCCAACCTCTTTAATTGCATGCAATCTTCCCTAGATGAAGAAAAGAAGAATCATTTTATCAACATTCTATAAATCAGTAAATTTTATAATGCAGAGTCAGGAAGCACAAATGGCTAAATGATAGCAAACATGACTGCGTGCCTTCTAACAATACTGTTTCTTCCCTGATTATTAGTGGGTTTTTCTGATTCCTGAACATCCTGATTTATGAAGGAATCAGGAAGGATGTGAGGAAGCGTACTGCTGTTGTTTTTTGTTTCAATCTGTAATGTCTGCTATTGGTCCATGTGTTAAAGGCTTGGCCCCAACCCTCTGTGCTATAAGAAGGGGATAGAAACTTCAGGAGGGGGAGCCTACTCGGAGATCTGAGGTCATTTCAGAAATGCCCTTGAAAGAGATTGTGGGACTCTGGTCCTTTTCTCTCTTTGTCCCCAACCTGGCCATGAAGTGAAAAGTTCACTCTGCTATGCACTCCCACTATAATGTCCTGAATTCCCACAGTCCCAAAAACCATGGGGCCAACTGAACCAAAGCCTTGTAAATTGTGAGCCAAAATTAACCTTCCCTGTTTCTAAGTTTATTGGCCTCAAATATTTGTAACAGTGGTGGAGAACTCATTATACTTATAAACACCTGTCATGGCTTGTGTCTAGATGTTTCCTCAAAAGCCTCATATGGTCATAGGTGGGGCTTTTTCAGAGGTCCCTGATGTAGAGTGTATGGTGCTGAGATTAAGAGTGACTGCTAAATCAGTCCACTGATTGGTTTGGCATAGTTCTGGGTGTGAGTGCTACCCACCCTAAGGGTAAGTATCGAGAAAGGATACAAAGAGACAGAAAGAAGTTACTATTGTCACTTGTAGCTTGCTGCCTTCTTCTGTCTCCCTGCCATGAACTGTTTCTTCTCTGCAATGTCCCTCTGTCATGCCACTCTGCCTTGGAGTCATGCAACAATGAATTAAAACCTCTACAAACTATGAGCTAAATAAATCTTTCCTCTCTTGACTTCTAGGTGTTGGAACAAGCAAAGTAACTAAAATACCGCCCAAACTGAAAAGTTCTCAAACAGATCAAAAGCATTTAAAGAAAGCAGGCCTGAGCACTTCAGGTGATTAGATTTCTCTGGTAAAATAAGAAAGTAGCCTCAGAGCTTATAGCCATGAAGTAAAAACTAAAAGAAAGAAGAAACATTACTCATTTCTAATGAAAAAAGTTGGTAAATCTCTTAGTTTTATCAACTTAGTTTTAAAAAATCGTTTATTACCCGCTCACTAACTACAGTGCACTTTTCCAGGGATATTAAGAATAAATCCCAGTTTAGGCCAATTTATAGTTGGCAAACAAACATATTTCTAGCACTGAATTCTAAGATGAGTTGATTACCAGGATCTATAGTAGAAGGGTAAAAATATGGATGAATCTACCAAGAAGACTTTGTAAATGAAAAGATTTTTAATAAAATGTTAACTAATTTTAGATCATCTCTCTAAATGTTATTATTGTTATATTAACTCTTAACTCTATGAAACTATTTCAAAATGAATAAGACAATGTATAAAGCAATCAGGGTCCAGCCAGGAAAACGGAAAGAGTATGTTCATTTGAAAAGTAGAAAAAACACAGGTGATTGGCTAACAAGCTATGAAACATTCTAGACGTCCAACTGGGGACGGTGAAGCAGTCCTGATGTTAGCCAAGGTGGGAAGCTATTGTTGCCCCAGGACTGGAAAAGTAGAAGGAGAGAGAGGTCACTTGGAGAAGCTGGAGCCAGAGAAGAATCTTAATGGCTGCTGGAACTGCCACTCAAATCAGTGCCAGTCCTTTCGATTGGAGAAACCCCGCGAGAAATCACGTGACTTGGGGCCAGGAAAGTTCAGTCTGAGATAAGCGAGCAGAGCAGGAAGGAGAGGGAGGCCACGTGGGCCTGCGCTGACAAATCTCTGCTTTCTGACAATCTTCCAGAGAGATGGCTTAGATAACGGAGATACTCTGAGACTACCGTCATTTCATGGTAGAGCCTGGTAGTTAAAGGATTTTTACATTATTAAAGAAAGATAACATATTTTTGGCATCACACCTAGAAGTGTAAATGTAATGTTTGTGAAAATTTAGCATGTTGGCTGATTGTTCCCCAGACACAAACCAGTGCTAGGTGGAAATTTTTCTTCTTCTTGAAAAGACATTTTAATTCTGATCAAATACTTGAAAAATAAGAAGTTGGGATTCCAAGGTTCTGCATTATGTATGGGGAAGATTTCGGCCCAAGAAAATTTAACAGTAGGTATTTCTAATGTACCTCATTAGCTACTCATTCAACTCACAAAGTTTATTGGCTTTGGAGTCATGTTACATCTTGACAGCACACAGAGGACATAATAGACATTTTACTTGTTTCTATGGAAATTTTGGTTTAGAAACAGAGGCAGATTTTAAACAAATAATCACTCATGTTAAGTACAGATGCTCCACAACTTACAATGGGGTTACATTCCTTTAAACCCATTATAAATTGGAAAATTCGTAAGTCAAAATGCATTTAATCCACCTACTCTACCAAGCACCACAGCTTAGCAACACAGAATGCCTTCCAGGGTCAGTGGTTTCCCAGTCTGGATCATTAGCTGGGCACGGTCACTCTGGGCAAGCACTGCGAAAGAGTATCATACCACATACCTCTAGGCCAGAAGAAGATAAAAAATCCAAAGTCTAGAAAGCAATGCCTACTCAATGTGTATCACTTTTGCACCATCATAAAACTTTAAAACTCCTAAGTATAACCATTGTAGGTCAGGGACTTCCCCTATATAATCAAGATATATTATTATATCCTTGAAGTAAAATGTGCTATGAGGATTATCACAGAATGATAGTCTAGGAACCAAAAGTGCCTTTCTTCTTAGATGAACAGATCCTCATCCCCATTTTAAAACCATAAAAAATAAAAATAGGTAAGGAAAAGATATTTGAAAACCAGAAGATTCAACTACAAATTCATCTTGGCATACTTATATTTTATAGTAGTTTCTCAATTTCAATCATTTTAAAGCAAATATTATTCTAGACTTTTAGCAATTATTTAATACTGACATACTTCCAATATACTACACATATAATGTTATACTTTGAAACAAGTATATATTCATATATAATTCATATATCTTCATACTCCACAGAATAACAGCTTTTAATTAATTTATTCTGTGCAAATTCCTCAAGTCCCTACCATGTGATAGGCCATGGCTCTGGGGGAAGTGACCATGGAATGTGGGTTTACCCACATGGAGTCCATATTCTGATAAGCACACAAAACTTCAGTAGCTTTGGGGTCATAAGGACTTTTTTATTTATCTATACATTGTTTTCAATTATGTTTCAGTGCTTAGAGCTTTCCTCTTTTATCTTCCCCCTCCATTCAGGAGAAATTCTTAAGAGCGAGGATATTGCATCAAAAGGTATAAACAAATTTATATTTGTTAATTGAGGTGAATTAATATCTTCTATTAGGAGTCTTTGTTTATCATTTGTTTCTCCTTCTAGAGGCCAGGTCTTTTTTGTATATTTTTATGACTAGCATCTCACTATTGAGCCTGGAACATAGCAAGTGCACAATAAATTGTTCAATAAATGAATGAGCAAATCCTCTGATGCAGTAGTTCTCAGACTCAGCCATACATTAAATCCCCAAAACAGGGTTTCAAAATCCTAACACACAGGGAACATCTCAGATCAGATAGACGGGAATCTCCTTTGATCCTTTTTAAGATTCCTCATATGACTCCAGTGGCAGCTCAGGCAGACAATTGCTGTCCAGATCCTCGTTGCTCAACATGTGGATCAAAGGCCTGCAGCATTCGCTTCCCTGGGGAGCTGGTTAGAAATTCAGAAAGAAAGATCAGGAAGACAATCCCACTCACAGTAGCTGAAAAAAAAAATAGATATCTAGGACTTACACAAGAACATGAAAAACCACTGTAATGAAAATTATATTGCTCTGAAAAACAAAAGATTAAAGAGGCTATTAGAAGAGAGAGAAACATCCCCATTATGGGGTAGAACTAATATCATCAAAATGGCCACATTACCAAAAATAACATATAGATTTTGGCCATTTACATCAAAACACTAATAACTTTTTAAAACTGTACTAGGAAAAATAATTCTAAAATTTAAGTGAAACCAGTAGAGACCCAAAATAGTCAAGGCAATTCCGAGCAACAAGAAGAAGGCAGGAGATATTACAATCTCAGAATTCAAGTTAGAGTACAAAGCTACAATAATAAAAACAGCATGATGCTGATGTAAAATATTGACCAGTGGTATAAAATAGAGCCATGATGACAAGCCACTTAGAGACTGAGTGCCCAAACCACAACTCAAAACCCACTTATTTTCACAAAACGCCAACACTGTGTTGTTATCTGGTGCTTGGGCTGCTGGGGCAATGCTGGGGACTTGGCTTCCATTTCAACGGAGAGGGCTCTGCATGCCCACTGTGGCACACATGCCCTGGGCTTGCTACACTGGAATATAGGATGCAGAAACAACCCCAAGCATCTTCAGCCATCTGATTTTCAACAAAGAGGCCAATAATATATGCTGGAGAAAAACTAGCCTCTTTAAAAAATGATGCTGGGAAAACTGGTTATACACATGCAGAAGAATGAATCTTGATCCACATCTCTCAATCTTCAAGTAAAATCAAATCAAAATAGATCAAAACCTTTATATCAAAACAGAAACACTGAATTTAATGGACAAAAAAATTTGGTGAAACTCCTAAAGACATAGGCATAGGCAAAGACTTACTGAACAGAACCCAAGTTACACAGAAAATAATACCAAGAATCAGCAAATAGGATTATATCAAATTAAAAAGCTTCCATACAGCAAAGGAAATAACCAACAGCATAAAGAAACAATGTACAGAATGGGAAAACATTTTACCACCTACTTCTCAGACAGTTGACTAATAGCTAGACTATGTAAAGAACTCAAACAAATCAGACCCCCCAAAATAAAAGACCCAGTCAAAAAATGAGCAGTTGAGAAGATTAGACACTTCTTAAAAGAAACACAAATACCCAATAAATACATCAGATAATGTTCAATAACTCTGGCCAGTAGAGATTTGGCCAAATCCAAACACTGAGGTTCTACCCTACTCAAGTAAGTGTGGCCACTTTCAAACACACACAGAACAAGTGATGGCAAGGTTGTAGGAGAAAATAAATCTGGCTACATTGTTGGTAGGAATACAGATTGGTACAGCTACTTTGGAGATCAGTATGGATGGTCCTCAATAAACTAAAAATAGAAATTCCATTTGACCCAGTTATACCTCCTTACTATCTTCCAGAAAGAGTTAAAGGCATATTTCAGAGACACACAAATACTCATGTTTATAGTAGCACAATTCACAATAGCTGAACAATGGAAGTGGCTTGTTTGTGCAACAACAGAAGAACTCATAAAGCAAAGGATACAATAGAGCATGACTCAGCCATAAAGACGGTTAAGTCTGAGTCATGTGAAGGAAAATTTATGAACCTTTGGATCTTTACGTGCAACATAAGTCAGTCACAAAATGTTAAATATTGTGTAGTTTCTATAATATGAGATAACTAAAATATAAACAGTTTAAAGAGCAAAATAAAAGAGCCATGTTAAGAAACAGGGAGGTAGGCTCTCTAGAGAAGGGGCTCTAGGGAAGGAGGGAGAGGGAAGGGCAACAGGGATAGGGAGAGTAAAACTGTTCAAGATGCAATATGTATACACATTAAACTCCAAAGCTGAAAGTAATCACTATGCATCCCAAACATACACTAATTTAAAAAAAAAAAAAAGAAATCCAAAATCTCAAGCATTACCCAGACCTACTGCTCCTGAATCTACGTGTTAAGAAATTCTCCAGTGAAACAAAAGTTTGAGAAGCATTGTCCTCAGGACAATTTTAAACCAACATGTTGGCTGCCACTTAGGACTGACGGCACTGCTTGATTCTAAACCCGTATTTTTTCCATGCAAGAGATCTGTCTTCATTACAAGTGGTAAAGAAAACTACAAATTGGCAAATACCCAAATAAAGCTTGTCTTTCCCAGCCTAGTACATGGCCCTAAATATCCACCTCTTTGGGGAGAAGGAATGGAAAGAATGATGTCTAAGCCAGAAGTGCTGAAGTAGAAATTTCTCATATAATGCAAGTGTGTGATTTGACTACCAAGGGTCAGAGATGAAAATCCCAATGCATAGCCAAAGTCCAAAAATGAAGGAGTTTACAGGCAAGCATCGGAGCTGCTAAGAAGTCAGATACATAGGTATAAGAATAAGAGAAAATGCACTGGTACTAAATGTGTTATGGCGAGGAAGTCAGTCAGGGGCAGGGACAAGACAGGCAGTTTCCAGCTTAGAAGAATGTCAAGAATGTATTACTGCAGAATCCATTGTACTCTGGCAGACTTGGAGTCGAAAACAATGCAACTCTTATAGAGACTCAGAACGTGAGTCAACATTTTTGATCTTCATCTGTAACCTGGGAATAGTAATTCCTAGATCAGAGGTACTGTGTAGATTAAAAGTGGTGTTTTTATAATGGTACTAATAAGTGGTACTTATTATCATGCCCAGGACATAGGAACACCCCAATAAATGGAAGCTGTTTTTCATTAGCATCCTGAATCATTTACAGACATATAAAAATGAAAGAAACTCAAAAGATGAAGGGTATGTTTGCTACATTTAATGCCCTCTATTTTTGTTCTTGTCCAAAGCAACCTAAAGAGAATTTAGTGTTCTTGGGGTGAGGGTGGCTAATCCTATCAACTGAATGAGCTGACTGTATTTCCTAAGATAGCCATGGCAAGGTGTCCCATCACACAGTGCTCCACTGGGCCACGGACACTCTTCCACCAGGAAGAGGGGCTCTGTATTCCCGCATCCAAGAGTGTGGGAAGGCTGGAGCCTATGATACAGGGGATGCTCTGGGACATCCAGGGTGAGGCTGTTAAAGATGAAACCATGTGGGACGCTTGCACATGGAAGCCAGATGCCATATACAAAGAAGAGGAGAAATCGTGTGAAGAGGCCATGGAGAGGTGTCTGGCTGACTTCTTAGCTGAGGCTCAAGCTAGCAGCCAGCATCAGCTGCCAGCATGTGGGCGATCAGATGTTTCATGATTGTAGCTCATAGTCTCCAAGATACCTCCAGCCTTTGAGTCCTCCAGTCTGAACCAGATCTTCCCCCTAACACCCTGTGCCCTTGCTGAATCCTTGAAAACCAGAATCTGTGAGCATAACAGAAGACTGTCTTCTCATGCTATGAGGTTTAAGGTGGTTTGTTACAAAGCAGTAGATACCTGGGACACTGATTTCACAACATGTCACACAGTGATACCCAGCAAGGATTCCCTGCCCAATGCACATGGAAGCCGATGCCGTGGCACAGTTTTGGCAAAAAAAAGAGAAAGATTTATTGTGAGGTTGGCCAACAAGGAGGCAAAGAGCTGTGGGAAGGAGAGCTCAGATCTGCCCCCTTGGTTGACTGGTAGAGGAGGAAGTTACAGGAAAGGAGAGAGGAAAGATGACTGTTGACTGGATAGAGAGAAAGGAGAGGTGGGGGGTTCCCTTGTGCAAGTCTACAGGGTCATGATGACGATGGTAATTCTTCACAGGTTGCATGCTTCTTTTCTGCAGGATTTAAGATCTGGGTGAAGGACTTCAGAGCTTGTGGCTTCCCAAGGTCATTGACTGGAGGAGGTGGCTCCCATGCATGTCCATTCTTGAAAAGCCAGTTGCACCTGGAGTGAATTCTGAAGGCTTTTCCTGAAAAACAACTCAAGTGTTTTGTTATTTAAGGGATTTATGTTTGGGTATGCCTGGAAGTGTAATCTGATTTCAATGGGACCCAAGGCCCCTGCTGTTCCGGCCTTAGCAGCTTTCTCTGCTCCACAGCAATGGTTTATTAGAGGGCTCACTAGGAGTTACATCTGGCTGCATACAGCAGAAACTCAGCAAAAGACAAAAACAAAAATAAACACGCTTTTCCACTAACATGTACAAAATTAGGCAAGTCTAAGGATGGCATCATAGCTTTATAACACCACCAGACCCAGACATCTTCTACTAGTCCAGAAAGCAGTGCTTAATGCGTCTCTTCCATCCTTCTCTTGGCAAAATGTCTGGTCTATCACAAGAGCTGATGTACAATCTCAGTTAAGGCACAAAGAAAAAGGAGGGCACCCAAACGGCACCAAAGTCCCATTACATCTGGCCCTTTATATCTGGAAATCACTTTTCTAGGTACACCACACGCAGATTTCAATTCATATTTCTTTACCAAAACAAACAGCCTTTCTCAGCTGTGAAGGAACTTGAGAAATTTGTTTTCTCAAGTGAATTCATTGAAACCCCTAACAAAATTAGGGAATCTTGCAAAGGATGAATAAGGAGACCACAAGGAACAGATGCCATCACTTTAAAATGGAATGGTTAGCAAAAGGGAACTTTGATTGATGTGAAAATGAGAGAAGGGTCAGGATGCTTACTGGGCTTTTTTTGTGCATAAAATGGAAGTAATGATGTGATTTAGAGCCAAGATGTGAAGTTTAAGGCCAAACAATCATACACACACATTGCCACCAGGCCTTTAGACCGGTTCTCCAGTTGACCTTAGACTGGCCCAGTTCTCCAGTTCTCCCCACCTTCCTCAGCAGAAGTGCCAAAGAGTAACAGTGGGATGTCCTGTGAATGCAGATTCTGAGCTACTAAGACCTGGCCCAAAGAGCTCAGGCTCTGTTCGGGTTCCAAGTAGAAACAGAACAGCCTTCAGTGCTTTAGCCCAGTGCTCCCCGGGGCCTGAGGCTATGTAACCCAGATGAGCTGCTGCCTGGGGTTGCTCAGCTGTGGAGCAACTGGAACACAGGCAGATGAAACTCCATCCACCCTGGGCAGCTTCCCCAACGGAAGCCTTCTGCTGTCCCTTGCTGCCTACCTGAGAGTACCTATATAATAAGACTGTTGAAATGAAATGAGAGGGCTCGTGTGAGATACCCATGACACCTTTTTAAGAAATATTAAATCCAAATCCCCTTCAGTTTGCAACTGCCAATGTTTCGTGGTGCTGAATTTCAAAACTTAAACACTGAAGGTCGAAAGTAATACATACTTGGCTTCAGACAGCCTCAATGAAGATGAAATGAAAAGATCTTGCACCACATTGTTGTAGCAACACCTACTTTTCCCTCCACACTTCTTAAGACAAAGGGAACTTCACCTGTTACCAAGTCAAGCCAGGGTTCGCCTCATACACAGGCTATCGGACTGAGACATGTCCCCATTCCAGATGAGACTGCAAAAATAAGTCACCAATGGTAAACAGGTCTTAACTATTGGGAGACTGTGAGCCAATGGCTACAAAAGCCATCTAAACTGGAAAAGAAAAGGAAACAAAATCTCCCAGCAGCACCCTTTTTGTAAAGACAGAAAAATATAAAAGCAAGGAAAAAGCTGTGGTTCAGCACGCTGACTTTTGCTAAGGTGAAACTGAAATATATAGAGACGGTCAGAAATTCTGTGAAGCTTCCAAATCCTGAAAAGAGTTTCTCTCTCAACTCACACCTTACAAAGAAAGGCTTGAGGGGCTGGGGATTTAGCTCAGTGGTGCCATCGCCTGCCTCGCAAGCACAAGGTCCTGAGTTCGATCCCTGCTACCAGAAAGAAAAAAAAAGGCTTGAAAAGTTGCTATTAACCTAGCGCCTCCAAGAATACATAGCCTCTTCATGGTTTCTTCTTCAGCTTTGACTGAAATACCACCAATCAGGGATTGCATTTGTTACTTAATAGTCCTCTGGAAGGTTTCTTTAACTTTGCAAATGCTTACAGACCCTGGATTCTTCTCTGTTTGCCCTCTGCCTTAAAGCACAAGATCAGGCTTAACGCATGATTAGTAGTCAGGCAACTAATGAATGGCACTGAGATGTAATGGCCAAGGGAAGCTCCTTCTGTTTTGTAAAATAATTATCCGACCCAATAATTATTTCCATGACTTTTTGATTCATTGATAAAGGGCAAACAGAAGCTGAGAACTGCCTTTCAGATCTAAATTCAAGAAGCAGACACCAAAACCAGGGTCCCTGTTGGAGTGGAAATGCCAAGAGACTGACTCTGTGTCACGTGAGGAGGCCACTTTGCGCTTTTGGCTTTGTTCATTTGCAAAGAATTGTAACCCGATCGCTTCTTGGCCTTTTGGCTAAGATTAAGTGAAGAATTGTAACTCGGTGTGGGCCAAGGGAGAGCCCTCTTAATTTCAAATTATGCTCCAAAGACCTAGTATAGATTGAAATCCCAGAAGAGAACTTTCTTCCTTAATTTTTCTTCCTTTACCGGACTATAGATAGAGTGTGAAGAACGTCAGGGTGAAAAGAGGATTTCTCTAGGCCGGGGATTTAGCTCGGCCTTTCTGCCACCTGCCTCGAAAGCACAAGGTCCGGCATTCAATCCCCAGTACCAAAAAAAGAAAAAAGAAGAGGCTTTCTCTGCCATTTCTTAATTAGCTATACATGTTAATATCTTCATATTTAATCTGCCAATAAAAAAAATCAGTGTTAAAATGGTGTTTCACTGGACAGATTGAACATGCTCCAACTGCTTTCTCTTTGTCATTCTTACTTCGACCTTCTCAGTTTGCTTCATTTGGATTTCTGTAATAAACAAGAACTAGAATTTATGAGGAAAAAAGAAACATTCATACAACTATGGAAATAATACAGCATCTTTGGACAAGTTCATAACTATGACACGAGTATGTTTTTCAGAATCCTTCAGCAATAGCTAAGATTACTACAGAAGTTGCCATTTCCTCATTGCTCGCTTCCTAGGGGTTCCCTACTTTATATCTGTTGCAAAGTAGGTAAAGCTGGACAAGTCCCTGGATAGCACAACACAGACTATTTATGAGGTGCGATCAAGAATACAATGTTCTAATTAAAAAGTATCACGGGAGAGGGCCGGTGATGCTTTAGCTCAGTGGTTCCATTGCCTGCCTCACAAGCACAAAGTCCCGAGTTCGATTCCCAGTACCAAAACAACAACAACAACAAAATAAAAGCAAATGGAGAAAGCAATCTTCCTTATGGGCCGGGGATTTCGCTCAGTGGTTCCAGCTCCTGCTGCACAAGCGCAAGGCCCAGAGTTCGATCCCTGGTACCAAAAGAAAACAGTATTACACAAAAAGACATATTGCCATTAATCTCCCTCAAAATACTCCCCATTGTTTCAAATACACTTATTCCATTGTTCTTGCAACTTTCTTTCTTTTTTTTTTTTTTTTTTTTGCTTAAATTCTTTTACTGGTACATTTTGGGTATACAATACATTTACATTCATCATTGGGATCTTGGTTCTTATTTTTTCCTCATTCCCAGCCCTCCCTTCACGCCCTCCACCCTTCCCTATTTACATAGTCTTTGTTTCCATTTTTTCCTTTTCTCATCATTTTTCCTTTCCCTTCTTTCCTTTCCCCTGCCCCTCCCACTTCCCTTACCCCTGTGGACCTTTTCTTCCTATTTCAAATGATCAATTATTTGTTTTAATCCTTATTTACACTTTCAGTTTCTCACACTAGAGAAACAACTTTCTTGAAGGAGTGCCAGAAGTCATCTTTATGTGGCTGTGGTGGTGTCCTGAAACAATTCAAAATATTTATAGGAATTTCTGTCTGATAAAAACATTCCTGTGCGTCCTCATCTGCTGTATTCACCACATCTGGCACTGTGTGACCTCCGCCTCTTACCTAAAGTCAAAATGATTATGAAGTGTGTTTTGAATCGGTTCAGGACATCAAGGCAGCTACAATGGTTCGACTAAAGACACTCATGAAAGAAGACTTCCAGAACTGCTTCAAAAAGTAGCAAAAATGACATGTGAGTGTGTTTGAAATGAAGGGGCGTGTTTTGAGGAGGATTCATGCTGATGTGTCTTTTACTGTC
The DNA here is from genome assembly GCF_000247695.1 of Heterocephalus glaber. The sequence goes on from NW_004624768.1 coordinate 7,443,499, forward strand.
ATAAATTTTTAAAAATTTAAACATTCGCTGTATTTTGGGATCACACCATGTATAGGAATGAAAGACAAAGTCCCTTTCTGGTTTCTGAAAGAACACTGAAGGATCTTGTGTCTGAGGCATGATAGGACATACAGAGGGTATAAAGTACAGAAAAGTGGAATTTATCCATTTGATGTACTCAGGTGACTGTCAAAGTCTGGGACATTTATAGACTCTTTTCTATATTAGACATTGGAGACTAGGAAGAAAATGTTCAAATGCGAAGGGGAACAAGGAAGGAAGGAGTAGGGATAAAAAAATTTTGAAACAATGGAAGAAAAACAATAGAAACAACGTTTTGTAAAGGGAGAGGGAAAGGGAGGGGAATGGGAAAAAATAAGATATATTATGTACAAGTACAAATTCCCTTTGATGAACGTGATCATTATGTAGGTCAGACGTGTGCCAATAAAACTAATTTTAAATAAAAATAACAGGAATCTTGCACTGGAATCAGCAAAGAGGAACATGGGTAATATATACACCCTTCTTCTCAGGGGGTGGCAACAGTGGTCTCTTCTAGGGACTCTGGATTCGGAGCACAGAGGGAATGTTTCAAGCAGAGGTACAGGAGACAGGGACACTGGCTCTGGACTGAGGATGTGTCCAAGAAAACATCCTGGCAGAGACTGAGGCTGAGCTGGGAAGCTCCGGGCTCACTCTTGAATCACTGTTTGTGGGAACCTCCCAGACCCATTCCACATGCTACCTTGAAACAAGAGAACTTCTCATAATCGCCAGTTGGGATTATCCTACTTTCCTTTACAACCCCACACTTTCATCATTTTTTCTGTCCTTTCTTTCTCTTTGCTACTTTTTGTCCTTGTGTCTTTTGATGTAGGGATTACTGTACATCATATCAGAGCCCATATCAACTGAGCCTCAACCACATGCCCGATTTCGCACCAGAAACGAAACACAGAATGGTGAACAGGATTGATAGAGTCCGTGCTTTGAGGAAACTTGCAGTCCAGTGGAGGAATTGAATAAACAAGTAAGCAAACAAACAAATACATTACCACCTCATTTCAGACAGTGTACCATGTAGGGTTCCAACAGTTCTTCGGATGCCGATCATTACTTATAAAATATGAACTGGCACAATTTACCCACTTTCACATTTCTTTAGAAACATGATTACCAAACCCATTTTTAAGTAGTGAATATTGAAGAAGAGCAGTGATCATAGGCTGAGGATCTAGCTGGGGCCTTGAGCTCAGCCCCACAGAAGTGATCACCATGAATAGGTTGTTCGGCACTTCCCCATGGGTTTCTTACTTCTTGGCTTACATTCAGGTGTGTGCAGTTCTCATAATGAAAGAGGGGGCTCCAAACGCAGGTGGAGTGAAACTCTCCATCAGAATAGCAGCCGGTGTGTTATTTGAAGGGTTTAACACTTGCCCCCAATATCTTTCCATGCTCTCAATTGTCATTCATATTCCCTACGCCTTGCTTGTCCACCTCCATTTCACTGTGTTCATTATTCGAATTCAGTACTTTCTCTTCATTATTCCTACAGTGCTTTCCTCCCTTCTCATTTCCAAATGTTTTTCTTTCTTTTTTTTCAATATTCTCCATCCATTTTCATCTATGAATTTCATTTCTACCTCTGAGTCTATTTGAACTGCACTGCAACATTTCATTAGCATTTCATCTCTGGTTTTATTTTTTTGAGTTTCCTTATACAATCCCAGCATTTTAAACTTTTAAAACATTAAGTTAATAAGTGCTTGCAATGCATAAAAATCTTCAATTAAGACAATTAAGTCCTAAAATGCATATAATATGGAAATGCATTGCATTAGATACCAAATAGATGACATTCTAGTGTCATTGGAAGTTTAATTTTAAAATACTAAGTAAATAAATGCTCTTAAATGCATGCATATCATTAATGTAAACAGCCACTATCTTCTTGCCTGTCTTTGAGTTAATATCCATGCTTAGAAATTGTTGTAACTGGTTCCTCCAGATCAAAAGAATCTCTTGTCTGGGCAGTGATTCTCAACTCTGGTGCCACATTAGTGTTTCCTAATTTAAAAACAACACCCATTCTCCATTCCAGAGAAATAAACAAGAACTATCTTCACAGATGTATCCAGAAATGGTATTTTTTTTAATTCCCTGGGTAATTCTAATATGCAGCCAGGAATTAAAAAGAAAAAATATTTTAAAAATTTAAAACCACTAAACCTTGAAAAAGCACCTAGAAGTATCTTGGATTTATAGCAAGCACTAAGGAGAAACAATGAAACAAAAATGGGACAGATTGTCACAAGGGTATCAACCATGACATCTTATTTTCGGTATTTTCTGATATCTGAGCTCTTACTGATCCTGGAGAGAGTGCCCTTCCCAGGCCTACCCAATTGCTAGAAATAGTAAAGGGCTCACCTCTCGATGTGACTTTCACAGGGAACCATCCAGTCCAAAATCCATACCCTTCAACTGCCACCTGTATCGAATGCTTACCCTGCCGACCACTTACCATCTGCCCTGATAACCCTGGGACCCAGAGGGACCCTGATAACCCTCGGACGACAGGGGACAGAACCCACTAGAATCACTCACACCAGCCCAACCCAAGCTTGTTTGTCGCGCTCCACCTTTCCACAAGAACCATGGTGTGGGCTCTTGCCTCTGTTTTCTCTTTGTCCCCATGGCTTCCTAACCAATCTTGGCTGGCCCTTGGGGCAGCCTGTCAGGCTCCCTAATTCTAGATATCTTAATGATTAAAAAATACCCTCTGCGACAGTCATTTCTCTGGCTGCATGCCTTACTATATGTGATTAAAACAAAAGAGAAGCCCAAGAACTTTTCCAAACAAAGGGAAAGCTTTTCTGGAAAAGAAGCACTATATTTACACTGACTCCTGGAAAAAGGCAAGAAAAACAGCTTTGAGAGTGAAGGAACAAGAAAAAGCAGAGAGTCCCACTGTTCTACAAGTGAACAAGAACTTGGCTGAACAAAAGAAGCAAGTGGGAGAGAGATGAACCATGAACTTTGCCCTGAAGGTACAAGTAAATTGGGGTGGGGGGTGACTTTATTTTGGGGACAGATATAGGAAGGCAAATCACATTCCTGGTGATGAGTTTATAGCATTTAATTCTCCCTTGTTTTTAACACATTTTATGATTCCTTTTTCTACATGTAGCTCAAAGCTAGATACAACAAGAAAGCAAGAATAAAAAAGACATTGTCTCTCTTGTTGTAAGTTTTTGAAATGAGTAGGAGACACCCATAAGCAATTAATATTCATTTCAGGGGGAGACATGGCCAAATTCTTTGATCAGAACTCAAGTGGTTCACAAATTCACTTGGGAATACTGGAGTTTTAGATTCCAAAGGTTGCTTTTACATAGATTTATTCACATAGTTCTCATCTTCTAAAACTATTCATTTTTTTCTACTTGATGAGTTAAAATCTCCCAATACGATCGTTTTTCTCCCTGGATTTTACACAGGATTTTTTTTCCTTTTCCTTATTTTTCTTCAATAAAGTGTTATTTAGTTGTGAAGTTTCACATTATGTTAAGTTTACTGTGGTATTTTCTGTTGCCATCATCCTCCTTTCTTCTTTCCCCAGACCCCTCAAGAGTTGTACTTCAATATTAAAATTACAAGCTTTGTTGTTCTTACCTTGTATTTTTCATACCCTCCCGTTTTTCCTGTTTGCATGTTATTAGAGTGTTTCTGGTAAACAATTCATAGAGTTTGCTTGTGGTTCTAACCTGGGTCCTGTAATGAATTCCCATCTAGACATGGCTCGCCATCAGCTGGAACATTCACACGGAGGTGCCACAGCTTCGCCCATGGGTCTTCACCCCAGGCTCCAATTCCAGAGCAGAGCCACAAGGATAGCATGGAGTTAGAATCCAGCGAGGCTAAGATCTGACACAGGCCCACGCCTCTCAGAGGCGTTACCATTCCTCACGTCTCCGCTTCCCTCAACTGTGCCTCTGTTACGACGGGAAAGCCTTTTCTCACCACCTGGACATGCCAACTCCCTTTCCCACATGCCACCCATTGCTTCAACACCTGCACTGTCTTCTGCAGCAAAACCCTTACTCTGAGTTGGACACAGTGTACACACCTCATAATCTGGGAGGATTATGAGTTCAGCCCAGCCTGGGCTTAGGATCTTAGCTTAGACCCTTTTTCTAAAGAAAGAAAGAAAGAAAGAAAGAAAGGCGGGGAGTGAAACTCAGAGCAAAGGCCCTAGGTTCAATTTGGGTCGGGACAGCACTCTTACTCTGAACTGATCTTGAAAGACAGAAAGACAGTAAATCCCCATTGCTGTGTCAATTACTGCAGTGCTGTGTAGCCTTCCTAGGTATTAGGCTTTTGAGTCCGTAGAGTATTTCAGGTGGCACAGGACAGATCCTTTCAATCAAAAGTCCTTGCTGGTGGAAGTCCTGGGGATTCAAAGACTACTCTGAATGACCTAGAAAATCTCAGTTTGTATCCCAGCCCCCAATTCCTCTCTTTGACAACAGTCATTATAACTCAATGTCCTCAATTTTCTATAGTGACCAACTACCTATGCTATCTAAATAAATGTCACAGAGAAGCTATCTAAGAGAGATTTTAATTTTTTATATAAAGCTAATTTAATTAAATATTTCAAAACTCTAAGCATTCCATCATATATCTGAGGACCATACATCAAGAAAATCAACTAAGAATTTGCAATACATACTTGAGTGGCAGTGATTACTCTCACTTGTAAAGGCCATTGCTTGAAGATTTGTTTTTAAAATCAGACCTAATAATAGGAAGGGTGTCTGGGGATGGGAATAGATGAGAGGAGGAGGAGGAAAAGGACCAAGGACCAAGGTGTGATATATGTATGTATCCATTTCCCACAATGAATGCATTTATTATGTACCATAAACGTATACTAATAAAAATAAAAAATGAAGTCAGGTCTTTAAAAGAAGGAAATTTCAGTGAGTTTTAAGGGTAAGACGATGAGGCTGGGGATGTAGCTCAGTGTAGAGCACTTGCCATGCCTGCACATGGCCCTGGGTTTGATCCCCAGTGTGACAAGAGAAAAATAAAGAAACCCAGTACATGAACACGTGGTGAGTTTTCAGGAGATTCTGTGAGGACAGGCAGAAAGCATCTGAGCATCTTTTCACTCCATCACCCCATTAAAGCAGTTCCTCTGCATCTAAACTTCTCATCAAAACAAACCTATATGTTGGATGGCTTAGTTTAATCTTATGTTAAATCAATAACCAAACAAAAAAGACATCGTGGAGAAAGCTACCTTAATTTACTCTCTTGTCATTCATTACTTGGCTGTTGTAGGAGGAATTGTAACGGAGAAAAATAGTTTATTTTGTAATGGATGCACTGTTCTGTGCCGATCTATGGACAGTTCTAGTCTTCAAATTTGAGTCCCTTAGAAAACATGCTATCCCACTGGCTCCAACCAAGCTCCTTTGGTAATAATGACATGACAGCTGTCACTCAAAAGCTTTGCAAGTTATAATAAGTCACCACATTAAATAATATATGAAAGGACTTTCTGCTTTTTTTATACATCTATAAAAATGGAGAGTAACTACCTCAGTGTTCATAATCTTGGGTGTGCACTGAGTCTGAGTGTGTCATTCACCCCACTGTGTCTAGACTCACCTTCTCCAACTTTAATTTTTAAAATTTTTAATGCTACAGTGGTGTGAATGCTTTGCAATTGGTACAGGGAATATTTTTTCTTCTCTAACATTTTCTTGCCAAGTGTATCATTATGAGATTCTGCAGTAACAAGCATTCTTCTGTTCAAATTTATATCAATTAGTTTAGGACAGTAATTCGATTGGACAACCCTCTGGATTTTGAAAGACTCAAGACCATGTCAAAGTGATGACCTTTCTCCTTCTCTCTCAGCCAAAAGCAATTTTTTAACAAGGAGCCCTGGAAAGAAATGCTGGTTTAATAATTAGTTATTGATCATGACCAATGCCATGGTTAACACCGTTGGATTAGTCAGAGACCAGCAAATAGGGACATGCATGTTTCCCTTGTCAAAGTTAGGGATGAGGGGCAAGCAGGGACTGACAGAACAAGACATCAAAAATAGCTTAATTAGATCTAGGGTTAGGGTTGATAGGGATTATTTTCATTTTTAAAAGTAGAAGTGAAACTAACTTAGGTAAATTCAACGTCAAATGATCTAAAAAACTATCTTCATAAAAAACAATACTATGCCCCTATTTTAAAACGCTGTAAAAGACCAGATATGAGTTAAGTAGACTTGGAAAGCTCTGCAATTGCTTAGAAACAACACCACAAAAAAGTTATTTTGATAAATTAACCCTGCTTTGGCCAGAATTTTTGCCACACCAAGATACCATTAACCTCCATGCCCTGAAATGCGCATTAGAAACAATTTGGATACATGCAGGCGGAAACCATAACAATTATAGACAGTAGCTTTAAAAGTATAATTGACTTTTCAGAGTGCTAATTCAGGCATCACTTTAGGACTGCATAAAATTCTCCACATAGGAGCCACTTAATGGAAGGAGAAACTTCCAAGAATGATTTTATTGTACTCTGAAGGGGAAAAAAATGTTTGCATTCATTGTATAATTTTTTCCTAGAAGAGAGAAAAAAATACTGAAAATGCAGAGCAATGGGACAACTAAGTCACAAGTTGTAGCTAGCAAGAAGATGAATCTCCCCAATATTTACTGCTAGGATGAAGCAAAGATGGAGGCCTGCTAGGTTCTACATTTAAAGCAGAGTTTTTTGGTGGAAATCAGCCATATTTATGATAAAGTGTCTACAGTGAATTTAGAAGTACTCTTTAAAGTAACATCATTTCAAAGATGAATATGGACAAGTCTATTCTGTCCTTATGGTTTTATCTTTCCAGAGTTCACCTTTTCCCTAGGGAAAAATACTACTTTTCCTTGTAATTTTTGTTCTGACGGTTTCTGAGAGCAGAACCACACCTAATATTTGAATCACTTTGGGTCAGTTTAAGAAATGTACAACATTCAGCTTACTGTCACAAAGCTCAGTTCATTCCCTATTATAAAAGATGATCAAATTAAATTTGGAGAGTGAACTGATTGAGATATCAAAGAAAAAAAAGTCTACAATTCTTCCAGATTCTGATTTAAAGATCACATAGCTTCTAGTTGACTTCAGATTTTTTTGCCTTAAAAACTGCGCCTTCTGAAGTACATCCTAGAATTCATCTTTGGAGATGAAACAGATTCCAAGATCAAGTTTGTAACTTCTTTTCTTTTTTTTTTTATCTTCAACTTGGCCTTAGAGGATAAAAAGAAATTGCTGGTCATCAAGATACTAAAGCATATTACTACTGACATTCATTCAAGAAAATCATTCTAATGCTTTTTATCCAAGTGTAACAGGTAAAAATAAAAACAAAGAAAATAAACAAACAAAACAAAACAGAAATGGCTACCTGTGAAGAGTCCCGCACTTCATATATAATGAGCTTTCTAGTATTGGTTTCAACTTTAACAAACTGGCTCACCGTGGGCATGTCACTTCCGCTATCTGGTCTTTGCTCTCGTCTATAAAATGACCACAGTGTCTACTCCCTCCCTACTCACAGGCTTGCCCTTGGGGGAGAAGACTCAACATCAAATCACCCGGGAGCTGGGTAGAGACACAGGGCCTTGAACTTCTCTCCAAACCTACTGGATCAGGTCCTGCATTTTAATAAGATCTCCAGAAAAGAAGGGTGGCTCAGAAGACCTTTAACGTCACTTCCAATCTTGTTATGGGGGAAGAAACAAACACCTTCAGTTTAAAAGTGTAGCCCAACACTTCCATGTTGTGTGTGTTTGTGTGTGTGTGCACATTTGTGTGTCCCTGTATGCCTGTGTGCATGTTTGTGTGTACACACGGGCATTTCTTCGTTTCAGATGTTCCATCCTTTATCAATGGATGCCTATGCAGGTCTGTGAGTCTGAGGGGCATATTTGTGTTGCTCTCTATGGCTTCATATTTAGCTAAACAAATGTGCTGTCAAATGGGTTGAGATTGAGGGAAATGTTAGGAGGACCCCATTTCTGCTCTGCTGTTGATCTGACTTGAACATTTTCCACTGGGGTCATGGTGCAAAGAGTTAAAACCTCTTTACCAGGAAGCTCATCTAAGCTCGCATCCAAATTGGAAGAGTACAAGAAATAAATAATCTCGTCTCTCTTTTTTTCCCTCAGCATCACCTGATCTGTCAAGTCTGTCTTTAGTATCCCTACTCCAAGCTGACAGCTCTCCCCCGCCTGCCCCTGGATCTGCAGATCGGTGGGGACTGACGCCCCACCCCTGAGAAGATTCACTTACAGTAACTGCTGAGGTGCAAGCAGAGAATGAACAATAGAAGCCTGTCAAGCCCGACAGCCAGCCCTGGATGTATGAGCGCCGAGCTGACAGCAAGGGCCTCAGAGGGTAAACTGCTTTGCTGGAACTAATTAAACAGATGAAATTATTACATGAATATGCAGATGTTGTTTACATTTTACCATATGGTATTATTTCAGGTAATAACTCGCAGGAGAATCCCTTCTTCTCATCAAGAGGAAATGGGTTGAAACGAAGGCCCCGTGTGTCACCTTTCAGTTGCTAGGCAGACACTGATAATGCAGGTTTGCCTCTGAGTCAGGGAAAGTGCTCAGCTCACATCCCTGTGGCCGGAGCTCCACCAGGCTCCGGCTCCCGTCTGGAAGCTATGGCCTGGGTGAGGGCGGCAGGGCTACCCTAGCTGGGCTCGGGTGGCTCCTGCTGCTAGGGAATCGCCTTGGTGGGTAGCTGCCAGTCTGAATGCCACAATTCGGAGCTGCAGACTCATCCCAGGCCTGCCTCTGCTGGTGGTACTTCCTCCAAGGCTTGGAAGTGTGCCTGAGGGCGATGCACCTGAGCTTTCCATTAGCATGTCAGAACTGGACCTGGGAATGCTGTCACCACTTCCAAAGGTGCAGCCCTGTCTGCTGAGGAAGCTGAGCACTCCATACAGAAATGCACAGCAAGGCCAGTTCAGCCCCCACCCCACCCCAGACAGCTTCTGGTCACCTTTTGCATTCTATGTCATCCTCAATTTTCATTTCCAGAATTCAGATCTGATCAGGTCTGTATCGCCTTTAAAAGCAGCCAACTGCTTATCATGCCTTGGTTTCAGTACGGAGCCAAACTCTGAGAACTGGTTTACAAACTACTCAATGTGATCCTATTCGATATTCTCCTCACTTCAGACTTTCTCTAATTTTTGCCTCCAGGAATTTTCAGTGCCAGTCCTCCTAGATGGAACATGTTCCCACTTGTCTTCTTCCTCTTTCTCCCTTTCCTACTCCGCCTACCAAACAGCTAATCATTTTTTTTATGTTTACACTGAGATTTGTTGCAATGATTGCTATTGTTTTAAAGAAATGTTAACCATCTCATCTGCCCTTCCCCCAAACCCTGCGTTATTTATTCCTTTGGGGTTCTCCAGACCAAAGAGCCTTTTCTGAATTTATCCACCCTTCTTATGCACACTTATGTAAAGACTCACTTTCTTCCAAAACTGGGATCCTATTAATTATGTTACTCTACAATTAGCTCTTGTTACTTTACAGTGTCATAGGCCCTATCTACATCAAAAGACAGAAATATATCACACTCTTTTTTATGCTATAACATCTTCCATGTTGGGCATATACCATCATTTACTAAATTATTTTGCTATTATTGAATGTACAGGTTTTCTGTCTTTCCTTTTTTCTTCCCTTGCAAGTGAAAATAATGCTAATACAAATTTTATTGTATGAAAACACATATTGATGCCTTTCTTCTAGAACGATTGATTACCCAATATGGGACCACTAGGTCTAAAGACACATGCATTTTTTAATATTTTGTTTTATTTCTCACTAACAAAAAATAACTACACACTTTTGGGATAAAGTGTGATGTTCTAATACATATCCATTACGTAAGAATTGAATCAGAGTGAACACTGTCAATCACCTCAGATATTTTCATTTTTTGGTACTGAGTACTTTCAAAATCTTCTCTTCTAACTTTTTTGTTATATATAATATATTCTTATTAACTGTAGACACCCTCCTGTGCAGTTCTTAGTAGGTACCACAATCAAGTCTTTTTTTTTCAGTTCAGGGTAATGTAATTTTTTTTTTTTTTACAGTACCAGCGATCGAACTCAGGACCTTGCACTTGCAAAGCAGGCACAGTGCCACTGAGGTAAATCCCCGGCCCAACATTTAAAAGGTGGATAATTATTGTATTAGACCAATGGTTTTGAAACTTTAATGTACCTGCAAATAACTTGAGGATCTTTTCAAAACTATAAATTTTAATTCAGTGGCATGATAGATACACTTTTTTACTATAACTTTATTCTTGCTGACCAATGGGCACATATGCTTTTAAACTTAACATGTATCTTCAATGTTTTCCGAAAATGTTGTTGTGATTTGGACTCTCATCAACAACATATGAGAATATCCATTTGCTCAAATCCTTCTGTTACTTTTGTTTCTGTTTTCATTCACCAAAAGAGATAATAAAAGCATTGTGCCTTATTTTCACTCACTATTCTTTCACTCTGAGACAAGTTCAGCATCTTCCACCAAGTCTCTTGACTGTCATGATTTCCTCATTTGCATTGTATGCTAATAACCATTTCCTATTTTCCTATTGCATTGTCTCACAGACTGGACGACTGGGTCAGGTAATTATTTGTCATATGTGAGGCAAACAGATCTGCTCATCTTTGTCAGTTTCCCATTATGACTTCTGAGCTCACTCAGTATCTTACCAAATCCTCTTTCTAGTCTATACTTAAATTCAATTATTCATCAAATGTTCCTAAGTTTATTTTTATACTTTTTTCATCTCAAAAATGACATTACTCAGTTTCAATATTTATTCTTCTACACGAACCTCAAACTCTTTCTGTAATATCCCCCAAAATGAATTGGAATTCAAATTAGAATTATATTAAATCTATTAATGGGAAAAAGTTCAATGTTATACGATATTGCATAATAAATTAGTACATTTTACTATTAATATCATCATTACTATTTATATGTAATTAAATATTATGCTTTCTAACTTGTGCCTTGTTTGTGACCTGTAATAAGATTTTGAAATTTTCAGCACTTAAATCCTATGATTTCTTGTAAAATATTTCTTTGAAATCTATTTCCTATCATATTATCATAGATGTACTTTTTGTAACCCTTCCTCTTTCAATGAATTATTTCTATAATTGAGAATTAAGAATGTCCTTGTTGTCTTATTAATTCTAATTATTCATATTATATTATTCTTATTATTAACTCTTCTTTTAGGTTAATCAAGCATGCTACTATATCTTCCACCAAAAAAGATTATTTTATGTGTTCTGTTTCAATAATTAATTTAATCATTATTTTATTTTCTTGCTTTATTACATAAGCTAAAGCTTCCAAAAGTACTAAGTCATTGTAACAATATTGGGAATCCATGCCGTGTATCTGAACATTACAAAATTTTCAGTAATTCACCATATAGCATGATGTTTATTGTTGGTTTTGACATATATATTTATCATATTTAATTAGATTTTGTGATAAAGGTTTTAGTAGTAATAGCTACTGAATTTTAGAAATTGCCTTCTTGGCATATACCGATTACAGGAATTATATTTGTTGATATAATTAATTATGTTGATAAAAGTCCAAGCATTGAATCTTTCTTGAATTTCTATTAGTCATGGTAAGTTATTCTTGTAATACTCTGCCAAGTTCAATTTGTTTATACATTCTTTAATTCATATTTTAAGCAAAATTGCACTATCTTAGTAGATTTTTGAAATTAAGTTTCTCTTAGCTTCATACTCTGAATTGAAAAACTTTGGCATGGATTGGTCCAAAGCCTTACTCCTCGGAGGGTGGTTTTCAGGTCAGTAGCATTAACATCTCCTGAGTGTTTATTAAATCTGCAATAAGACATGCCTCTCAGACCTACTTAATTAAAATCCACAGCTCTACAAGATCTTCAGGTGATTTTCATATCCATTAAAGTTTGAAAAGTGCTGGTGTAAATAACAGTGATTATCCACTTGTTAAAAATCTCATCACACTTACTGAAAAACCATTTGACACCCACTAGAAATTGATAGATCATTGATTATTATCTAATTTTTCTTCTATTCAATCACTAGTTGAATCATATTGGAATGTTGGATTTTGCAGGTAAGCCTAAGTTTCCTCTCACTTCTCCCTACAAATACCTCAGGCCTCACAACAGACTCGCTAGTCTCCATGAGTAGGAAACTCCCAACATCTGTGGCCAGGCCTCAGGGCTTTGCACCCTGTGCTACTCTCTTCCTCCACTATTGACATCACACTTACTACATTTTGTAATACAATCTTGTTTAGCTGCTTTTCTCCTGTGGTAGATTATCAAATTCAGAAGATAAGAGACCAGTCCATTCTTGTTCTGGCCTACACAAAGTTTCTGATACATACTACAAATTTAATAAATATGCCAAGTGTTGCCTGGATGAATTGTAGATGGATAGATGGATAAGCAGAATGGTCCCAAAGATGTGACCAATAAGTAATTATCTTTTCATCCCTTGCACATTTAATAGTATCCAGCATCTACGAAGGACACAAGAATTACTTTGTAAACTTGTTTGCAAACTGTAAAGTGGTGAAATGATGATCCTGGGGTATTTATGTGATGATAAATAAAGAAGACATAGCCCTCAGATAAGCCTAATCACTCATACTATAATAATTTTCGTTTAACTTGCATAGTATTATAGTTTGGGAATTCTTAGGACTCCTTGTTTGTTCTAAACTTTCAAAACAACTTCTGAAAATCTTCTGTGTCAGGAAATCATCACATGAAAGGCTAGGTCTTATTTTTGTAATCAAATATAAATAATTTAGTGCCAAAGCTAGAAAATAAAGTAGATTTTCAAGCTTGACAAAACAAGTGGCAAGTAAAAAATCAAATTTAAATATGAAATAAGAAGTCCAATTTTTTCAGGGCAGGCACACGTAAAAACTAAAGTCATAAAATAAACATAAAGTCATTTCAGAAAGAGTATTTCCCCCAGCGTGTTAAATCTGGAGCCAGTACACAGCCTCAGGAGAAGCAGGCATTGAAGATTAACAAAGTCACAGGGAGGTTCTAGTATCTGTATTGCAGCATTATCTCATTATTATTATTTCTTGGCATTTTCCAGTTCAGGGATAGGTTGTTTCCAAATAGCGGTTCAGAATTTTTTTTCATAATGCATAATATTGCTTTGGGATCTCAAGATGAACCACAGGAAGCTATCGGATGATTACAAAGTAGAATCGTGACCCTAAAAAGGACTGGCCTCATAGTGGATTTGGGGATCTTTTTCCAGTCAAGAGGCAAGGGGTGTCTACTGCATCCCCTTTGTTGGTTTCTCTTACAATGATGCTTCGCTGTCTCCATCCTAAGTAAGATTCATTAGAGAGCCTACTGAGAACACAAATTCCCAGGTCTTGGTCTAGAGAACCTGATTCAGGGGATCTGCATTTTAAAAGTATCCAAGAGAAGGTTAATCGAAGACCAAACATAAATAACAGAGTCCTAGGAGACGGAAAATGGTATATTTCACAAAGTACTTACTGGATCCCTTTTCAGCTGGAAATTATCCTTCATCAGGAGTAAATGATACTTGGCAATTTACCTAAGAGTTAATTAAAAAAAAAATAGGTGTGTAAAACCCAAGAGTTTTACTTAAATGGATAGTTTTTGTCTCATAATTGAGAGACGAAAGATGCGCTTCCATAACAATTGGATCCCATGCCTTCAGTGCACTCTTCAGGGGAACTAGAACACTTTTGTAAAAGACCGTGGTGAGAAAATCTGCCCTGCAATAGCCAATTATCCATAGTATGTCTGCTCGGTGGTAGAGCAGAGAAGTTCATACAATGTTGCTTATCTCTTTTCACACACCTAAATTTATTTCCCAAAGAACTGAAAAAGACTCACCAGGCATTAAAATAAAAATAGCAATGCAGTATTTAAGTAGGATTTGAATTTAATCCGAATCTTCATAGATAAATGATGAAAACACATACTGTCCTCTATTTGCTACCTGAGATAAACAACCATGGACACACCTACTGGGGGCTGAGCTGCCAGTGCAAATCCAGGGGAACATAAGGTCTGCCTTTCAGGGATTTTTGGTACCTGACAGTCAAATACAGTGTTCTCAGCAACACCTCTGGGTAAACTGTTTGAAATTTCAGAAAGCCATTGCCACATGTATTACAAATGATCACTTCTTAGTCGCACATCTGAGAGTCTGTGGAATTAAACATTTCAAAGTTTGGCTATGAGATTTGGCTTATTTATGGAAAGCAAAGCATTTGAGGCAACAGAGATTAGCAACTAACTGTGCCTAGAAGGTGTTGTTTTATTATATTTTTCAGAATGTTTACATATATGAAGCTTGACACAATAATTTATTAGATAACAGGGTCCTTTTGTATTCCTCATCTGCAGCAGCTGATAAAAAACGCCATTTGAAGTCAATGAAATTGGAGAATAAGAGAAATAAGTCTTGTTAAAAGAGTTCTGATTTTTAAAAAGTTTTCAGGCAGACAACCTTCAATCTACTGCATATTGGAATAATCTGGAACACTTTATAAAAAGTGCATCAATTTAGTTATCCTATCCGAGGTGAAGAAATGAGAATCACTAGGGCCAATGAGGTCGCTTCAACCTTCCCAGGTGATTCCAGAGCAGCCATGGAGGTGGCCACCAGGAATAATGTGCACCCAAGTTCATGCTGAAGGGTTACCTCGTGGATATGACCACCTTTGAGATGATGCCCTCCTGGTAGGGTGCCAATTGCTGAACCCGGAATGGGACTTGTAGCAACACTTCACATCAAATTCTATGTTATGTGCGACTATCAAGGTAGAGCTCCACCTACAAAAGCATTAAAAGTGAAACGGGGTCATAGGTAACTCTGAGCTAGATCTTTAATTGACATATAGCAATTTTATATATTTATGGGGTATAGTGCGGCATTTCAATAATGTACACTACATGTAATGATCAGATCCAGATAACTGGCATATCTATCACCTCACAGACATATCACTTCTTTGTGCTGGAAAATTTGCAATCCTCGCCACAAACTATTTTGAAATACTCAATTAATTGTTGTCAACCATGCTTGCTTTTCTGTGCTCCAGAACATTCCAAGCTGTTCCTCCTATTCAGCTGTACCTCTGTGCATCCTTTCTCCATCCCTTCCTCCCTCTCTCCCATCCCAGGCTCTGTTAGCCACAGTCCTACTCTACTTCTTTTAAATCAACTTTAGCTTCCACATATAAATGAGGACATGCAGTATGTGTCTTCCTGGGCCTGTCTTCTGTCACTTAACATGGTGTCTTCCGGTTCCATGCCTGTTGCTGCAAATGACAGACCTCACTCTGTTTTGATGGCTGGATAACACTCCACTGTTATCCTGCTTAGTTCATTTTAGGGACCGTTTTGAAATACAAGGATCCATCCATAGGTTCCGTCTAAATCTTTGTGCAGGACAAAAACCTGAGGAGCATCTCAGTGAAGTTCACAAATGCCCTGCCCACTTTCTCTCCAGCAGGGACTTCCTGCTGTCCTCTCCCCACTCACCCACATTAGTACAGAGCATAGACTGCAGGAGGCAATGGCATGACTTGCTCATAACCCATTGGCTGCTTATTTAGAAAGTGGTCCTCATATGTTTCCCATATTAGACTTTGCAGCCAGTTTTCTGTATTAATTATTAAGCAACAGAGTAGATAAGTGGCTTTACCAAAGGATAAAGGAACCTCAACCAAAACTGAAATAAAATAAGCCAGACATATTGGCATTTCCTGGCCACCTGGGCATGATAAAAAATGTTCATTGCCACCCCCCCTCTTCCTACTTAGGTGTTAAGATTTGGAGGGGCGTGAATATTTTACAAGAATGATAACAAAAATTCTGTCTTAGAAATTGCCGCAGCATATTCATGAACATCCTGGAAAACTCAGTCTATATATAGACAAATAAATTCACTTTTTCAACTCCAAGCCAAACCTTCTATTGGCTTCAAATAGAACTCAAGTCATAACAAGCACTTCATTGTTTTATTTTCTCCCTCAAGGTAAAATTACAGCAAATTTTGTTTGGAAGTTTTCAAAATTTTTTATACTACAGAGTGTCATGTTATAAATGAAGTCGATTATAAATAATCTGAACAAATTTTCCAGATATTTGTGAGCTAATAGAAGATTGAATATTTGAATCTTTTGCACCTCTCTAAAGCCCAAGCTCATGCTTCCAGCAGGTGATTCCCAGTTTCCCCTGAGATCTGTGTAAGTGATGCATGTTGGTGATTTCCACCCATGGGTGCTCTGGTCAAGGAGCTTCCTCCCCCGCTAGAGTGGGAACCTCCATAAAACTGCACTTGGCTGCCACCAGTGTTGACAGAGCATGACATTCTAGTCATGCCTCTTCTCCATTCCCGTACAGGTCTCAGCTCAGACATGATTTCCCAAGCCATCTCCCCCAGTCCTTCTAAAACATCGCCCTTTCATTCTTTTCTGGGCAGCCACCTCTGCTTGTCATTTTCTGGTCTGTTTGTTGGATTGCTCATCGATCTTTTCTCTCCCCTTCAAAGAATGGAGATGTAAATAAACAAGAGATGCATGTTTCGTTCAGTTCCTTATCCTCAGTTCCTAGCACAGTGCCACATGGTATCGATACTCTGTAAATACTCACTAAGGGAATGGAGTAGTAACAAAGGTAGGGAAGCAAGCAGACACTGAAAAGAGGCAGTTGTCTGTGGACATATGGATTCCTTGCCAGACCAGGCAGACAGAAGGTGGCAAGTTTTTCAGGCCCTCTGTGGAAAGACTGAGAACACAAGGCCTGCATCAGTCTGTGCAGAGACCAGGGGAATGGAACGAGTGGAGAGAGGGTCACACACACCTGCACCAGCCATTCCACAAGCATACAGCCAACACTCATCTTTTGAGAGTCTATTATAATTCATGTACTGGAGAAAATTAATAAATAAAAAATACCTTGTGACATCTCCCAGTGTGAATTTGAAGTACAGAGGTCCACCCATGGACAGACACATTACTTGGCAAATACCAAGTATGAGTAAGCCTCTCCTCCTCCTCCTCCTCCTCCTCCTCCTCCTTCTCCTCCTCTTCCTCTTCTTCTTCCCCCCGCCCTCCTCCTTCTTCCCTATTCTATGGAATTGTATGTATTAAGAATGTGAGCCTCCAAGTCATTGAAAAACTTTCATGAAGTCACAGAGCTAGCAACTAGTGGACCCAATAATCAAACCCAGGTCTGTATAAAGCAAAAAGGTTTACAAAATATTCAAAGTGTCTCAAGATGATAACTCTCCAGAAAAGGATATTACTGGCCCTGGTTGGAAGCACTTTGCCTGAAGTCAAAGATTTCGATAAGAACTACAGTCAGAAACAAAAATCTCCGTAGTGACAGAGCTAAAATCATGGTTCTGTGGTTCCGCCTAGTGCAATCACTGTATTTTCGATCCTTAAATTCAGTTCTCCACTTACAAATAATCCTTCTAATCAAACAACAGTGTCTCTAGATGATTCAATCAGGAAGATTAAAATTTTTCATGAATTTGATTCATTTCTGAAAATACACAGCCGTGAATGGATTCCAGTTGCATTGTTTCAAGCTTGCCTTTCAGATTTGGCTTTTCAAAATCAGATGACGTTATAGCTGGTAAATGTCTCATGAGTGACCAAGGATCTATTGTTTTATGCTTCATTTTATTCCTCCAAGAAAATAAAGACTGAATTGATCCAAAAGAAATATATACTAATTAGAACTTGCTTTATTATGAGAGACTCTTGATATGTAAAAAGATAAAAGATATAAGCATTAGTGTTTTTTTCTCATTTCATATTAATATATAATTTAAAAGCCAAGTATAAACTTTTGAGATCCAAGGGTGGCTGCTTCTTGTTTGCAGTTTTTTATCTGACTGGGGATGGAGGTGTGCATATGTTTGAGAGAGATACAGTTGAGACACTGAGTTTCTGGCCCAAAAATAGTAAACATTTAGGTTTTGAAAAAATTTTTCACAATGAAAGAATCATTGCCATTAATCCCTCTCAAAATACTCTCCCTCGCTTCAAGTACACTTACCCCACTGTTCTTGCCACTTTCCGAAGCAGTTCTGGCGTCCTCTTTTGTGAGAGTCTTTATTGCTCTGTTGTGACTGCCCCAGTGTCCTGAATCAACAAAAAATGTTTACCTTAAAAAACTTTACCTCGGGGCCGGGGATTTAGCTCAGTGGTGCCACCCCCTGCCCTGCAAGCGCGAGGACCTGAGTTCAATCCCCAGTACCAAAAAAAAAAAAAATTTACCTGTCACAGCTATTCTGACTTTGGTGAAGAGTCAGAATTTGCATGGTGCAGTGCCAGTGACTAAGGCAGATAAGGACATACTCTGGAATAATGTTTTTATGTGACACAAAGGGGCATAAATACTTTGAATCAGGGACATTGAGGCAGCCATGAAAAGACACTCATGAAAGAGGACTTCCAGAAGTGCTTTAGAAAGTGGGGTAATTGATTGCATAACTGCGTTTGAACTGAGGGGAACATTTGGAGGGGAATTAATGGCAATGGATCATTTGCTGGAATATTTTTTGAATTTTTATTTGTGTTTATTAATTCTACCTCATATGTCATTGGTTTCAATTCTGAGTTAAAATGCAAACTCTGGGACCAGGGATGTAGCTCAGTGTTACCCCACCTGCCTGGCAAGTGCAAGGTCCTGAGTTTGATCCCTGGTACATGGAAAAAAAATCTGGACAGACCTGTATTTCTGGGCCGCCTAGAGCAAGGAATGAATTTCAAGAAGTTGAGCAAGTTCAGAATCAGCCCTGGTTGCCTTTCCTTTCCACTCTGCACACCCAGACTGAATGCCTGGTACGGTAGGATATCCCGAAATGTCTATTTATTGAGTATATGAATGACCTGACTTCAAGATAAGGAATTAACCCAGCACTCGACACAGACAATTTTAGTATATGCCATGGTTTGATATTACCTCGAAACATGTTTTCAAATATATTTTACTAACAACTAATTAGTGAATTATCCTCCTAAAGAATAAAGCAGGCTTATATCTACTAGCTTTCTCTTCTGTTATTATTTCTCAAATGTTTGAAGTTTTAACAAAGCATATCAATGAAACTAATTACAATTTTGCAAACATAAAAATGAATTAGTGAAACACGCGGTTTAGAAGTTGATACCATTTTTCCACCTCAGTCTTTGGAACACTGCTTAATTCTCTATCTAGTCAAATGAATGAAGAAATCTGCATCCACTGGGCCAGCATTTTGAAAGAGAATATGTCTAATGGCATGTGAGATTTTGCACCTGTAATTATTTTGGGGTACAAAATTGGCTTCACCAATAATTGCTCCTATAAACAGCTAATTGTAGCTGCTGTTAGCCACTTGTGGGTGTAATTAGCTGCTTGCCCTTAATCTTCATGGAATGCCCAATTCTCCCTGTAATTAGTCAATTGTAGATGCTGTTACTTTCACAAGAAAGAGAAAAGACTGGGTTATCTTCCTTAAAGTTTTATAGACCAAATCTTTATATTTGAAACTCAATTTATAAAAAAATGAAAATAAATAATTGCACTTGTCCAATGAATTGAAAGTCGTTTTACTTTTCCTACCTTAGAAACCATTTGCCCAACACCTACTGCAGATCCACAACATTTGTTATTGCTGTGTATGGGTTGTTGGCTAGAATTAATATTTTTATTTTTGAACTGTACACCTACTGAAAATACGCACAAAATACTCAAGGTTTCTCTGGGTGATTATATAAGAAAATCTTTCTAGAAAGAGCCTCAACATTTAGAAAGTCTTTGTATATAATGAACTTTGGAAGCTTAGTAAAACTAGAAGCATAACATCTGAAAGTCTGGATTGAAACTCTGGCTCGGAGCATGCTGTTCAGTTTCTCTAACTTTAGTAGCTTCCTCGATAAAGAAGAAACGATGATTCTCCCTCTGCTCCAATGCATGAACATAATAGGCATCTGATAAATATCTGTTGATCTTAATGCAGGGAGCAAAAGCAAAGCATCTTTACCACTGTGATGTTGGAATGTAGCTTTGATATTTGCTTCTCAAATTCGGAGAAAACAGAAAAAAAAAATTCTTTTAATTCCCTAGCCATTACTTGCTTTCTTTACTATGAATATGCAGAATTGTGGCATTTCGTCTTTTCAAAAAATACAAATATTTGAAAGTAGCAAGTTTTAGTAGTTATAATTAACTTTAAGATGCCATCCTACTAGTTGTATATAATATGTTCCATTTTATAAAAATAGGCATATGTAAATATGGATTTGTTTCAGTGAGAAACATCATTCTTTGGAAAGTTGCAAAGGATTCTTAGAATTCTAACCCTTAAAGCATCTTCAAAAGTCCAGTTCTCTTCTGAGTTATTGGGGAAATGGCATACAGAGAACTGTCCAGGATTTCATTAGTGTGGTGCCAGTGTCAGAAGAACTCCCATCCTCAGGCCAACTCTACCCTAACGGTGTTAAACTACCAGCTCTCGGTTACAAAAGGAAAATGCTGAACTATTTTCCCACTCCTAGACTAATTTGAAGCATAGCTTTGACTATAATGTTTCCGGTTTGGGCACAAATCATTCTTTGCACAATCAGTCATATGTATCCCAAGTACCATGTGAGCGCTCACATGCATGTGTGTGTGAGTGTGTGAGTTTGTGTGTCTGTGTGGAAGTGTGAGTGAATAATGTTGTCATAAAATAGACTAGAAGCTTCGGAAGCTTGAAGCAATATCTTTCTCCACTAACCTGCTTCATTACTGCCATCTCCTCCCTCCTGGGCATGCAGTCCGCTGAGACTAGGCCAAATTGGCAGTCATTTTCTCAGAGGCTGGCAGGCCCTGATCTCTGGGAGTCCCCAGTCAGCGTTTCTGTCCTCAGCAGCCCTTCCAAGGGTCAGCAGGCTCTGGAGTCCCCAGAGCATGGGGGAGTCTGCATGGGCTGGGTCACCAGTCAGGACCAATATGCATTTATATCCTAAAGTCACACTGTGAAGGCATTCTCTACCCCAGGAGTTTTCCCAGTGACAGCTCTCTCCCTGACTGCTTCCCAAACCTCTAACTTCCCAGTACACCGTGCCAGAATTCTCATGAGTGCTTCCAAGGAAGGGGCTTTTTGGTGACCAAGGGGTTAAATTGATAACATAGGGGTTTTTTTCTAAAAAAAACATAATTTGGGGAGATGTGTTGACTGTTGATAAGCAGACCCGAAATAATAATAGTAGGGCTGCTTATCACGGGCAGGCAATAGTTCTATGACAATGTTCTAGCTGATGAAAAAAATGGGAACAAAAATTAATAGTGACAGTCCTGGTAGAAACAAGCCATAAATTCGATACTAAGTCATAAAGTACAGACTAACCCAATAAACACATGCTACCGTTATTATATTAATATTGTTAAAAATATCATAAACATTTTAAAAATGGAATGGTGGTGGAGGAACAGTTTTTTTAGAGGTAATTTCCACTCTGTATGATTTAGAGGCAGAGGACTTTTTTTTTTCAAACTGAAAACACTGAAATTCTAGCTTAGATAGCACAGTAAAAAAACCTGACTAGGAAACAGAGTTTAAAAGAGTGAGTCTGTTCTGTACAAGGAGAGGATGAAGGATGAAACTAACATGTATTGAGGGCTTTTTACAAGCTGAAAACTTTGCATTTGTGATGTCAATTAATCATCCCAATAACATCCGAAGTAAGACTTCCTCTTCACGTTGCTAAACTAAGAAAAGCTGCAGCAGTTCAGTTAGATGTCTGAAGCAAGCCAGCTGATAAGTGGCAGAGATGAAGTCGAAATACCAGGCTGTCTGACTCCGAATCAAGGTTTCTCAATTGGATGCTACCAGGGCCTGAGTCCAGGGGTAGAGGAGATAAAAACAGACATGGCCCCCCGGGAACTTCAGGGCCAAGGTAATCAGGACAGCTGACTGCGACCACCTCCAGAGTGGGTGACTTTTCAACGAAGCTGAAAATCTACATTCTAAGGTGAAATTTCACTCTTTAAATGTCAGCAGAAGTGAAATAAGCATGGGGCACACATTGCCCAGGAGCCAGCTTTCGGGGGCCTGAGCTCTTAAGGGTGTATTCTTTCTCCAGGACTAAACTTTCCCCTACAGAGAAAATCAAGTCAAGGTTATTCTTTTTGGGCAAGTCTTTTAGATTAATGCCTGTTATACTTTAGATATTTATTCTTCAGGAAATGTTTTCATTTTAGATGCTCTTGCTGTAACATGTATTTTATTCTCCAAAAATATCCGGGAAAATATTACAAATATTAGTTACAAATTCCAAATCAACAAGGGCTGAATTTTTGTGTTGAATAAGAGAACACTGGTCACTGGAAATGTTAAAAATCCTGTCCGCTTCATTGGAGACTTCCTGCCTCATTAAAAGCTTATGCCAATTGCCTGATCTTTAAAGTGAAAAGATGCCCTTCTTTCAAGAAATAAGAGACTTCAGCATTCCTATTCTAATTTTCTGAAAGAGACACAGGTCATTTGGCTATATCAAGTTTGTACAACTTGCCAGGCACATGCCCAAAACTAGGTGTTGTATGTCTTTGCTCAGGCTCCTAGAAATGAATTTGATGGCGGCCTTCAAAATAATATGCTAATGCTTGCTAACTAAAGTGCCTCTGTTGTCCAGTGTCCCTTACACACCGCACTTGAATATGGTCAATGTGATACAAATTTAGACAGTTCAGGAAAGCACTCCCAGCTTGCCACAAATATTTTAATTTTCTGATGGCCAGCACTGTAAATAACAGAAGTGTGTTCACTACCAGCTCCACATTTGACTTCCATGGCTGGTTGCTTTTTTGCCCTTTATTGTAGCCCTCTGTGTGTGATAGGCTTTCATTCGCAACAAGACAGCAGAACTTGACTTAATAGGCAGCAAGGGTACAATCGGCAGCTTTTCACATGTAGGGAATCCTGAGGAACATACAAGTCTCCTTCTCAGATGTGATAACGTAATCTAAAGCCAGGCCCAGCCTGTCAGTTCAGGTCTAAAGGGATTTGATTCAGTGTCAGAACCTTTGGCTCACAAGGTCACTTTCTGTTCTTGCCTTTCTTATAACAAAAGCGGGAGGTGGGGGCGTTTCTGGTGTGTGTGTGTGTGTGTGTGTATGTGTGTGTGTGTGCGCACACGTGTTTCTTTCAAATCTTGTGAATTCCTCAGCTGCTGTTTGTTGAGCATGGGGCCTTTATTTCAGCCTCCTGAAACATTTTCATTAGACAGAAGCCTCTGAAGTATGCTCGCGACGTGGATTGTGCAACTAAAAATCTTAGGCCTCTCCAGAAGAGGCCTGATTGAAATCAGCACTGTGTCAGGGCCTGTCATATCTCAGAAAAGACATAAAACAAGCGGAAACATCAATAAGCAACAAGCTTCTGACAGCTCTGAGACATTCCAGCTGACAAGAACAGAAAGGGGGTGAGGTTAAGGCTCAGGGGGGATATTTAAAATGCCTAACAGCCAGCCGAAGTGTTGGCAGGCTTCAGGGAGGCCGGGCAAGACAAGATAACGTCTATCAGGTTATCACCTGGTTCGAGGTGGATTCCTCCTTGCAAGGCCACTGGGAAGAGACAATGACACCACGCCTTGCACCCCAACCCTCCCTCCTTTATTTCTCAATGTTTTCAGGAATCAAGCTGCATTTAGAGTGTTGCCCAGACAACGTTTGTGCAAGAAAAGATTAAAAAAATGTAAAAAAGGAAAAAAAGGAGAAATCTGTGACTTGAAGAATTCTGCTTCTAGCTACAATGTACAGAAATCAAAAAGGATTAACAAGGGGTTTTTTTTTTTCATTTAATTTCCTGTACACCAGAAGCTTTTGTTAAGAGATCAGAGATATTGCTATTTATTGAATTTTTAATATGATCTTTATTAAAAGGCAGCACACATGTTTGGTTTTCTCTCTGTCACTTTTTTTTAAACATGCATGGATATAAAAATCAAAGGCCACGAATCAACCATGGTTGTTTGATTTCAGTGCTTTTATAATACGGGTGAGCATTCAGATATAGTATGTATTTAAATTTTTTTTTAATGGCCCGCTAATCTTTGTAATGGTTTTTGGTGTTATGAAGAAAGAATTGGTCTTTAACCCTTCAAGTGTTTCAGCCAGCCAGAAGAATTTCAAAAAATATCTTCTGACCCAATATGATCAATTACTGGAAGGTAAACAAAGGAAAGGGGCAGTAATTTGAATTTGGATTTATTCCCTTTCATGGGTTACGTAGGGCACAGACTCTTCCTAACTGCAGACACTGGGCTGACAGTCAAGGGAAGATCTCTTTGTTAAAACAGTTAAAAATGTATTCCTGGAAGAAGAAAATTGGTCAACTTATGTTCTAAAGTCAAAGATTATAGATTTAGCAGGAGGAGCTGCCACACCCTGGCAGATTTTAAGGCTGAGTCCATCCTTGGGGCTCTAGATATTAGAGATTTAGATTCTAGAGAATGCAATTGTGTGTTCACAATCTTCTTTTTTACTTTTTCCGTGTTTAGACCTTATCCATTGCAAGTCAGATATCTCTTGCTCATTTATGCTTTTAGGTGAAATCAACCAACTTCCAGGACTGTAGAAGACAGGGGTGCAGTAAAAGGTGATGTGTGGAAAAAGCAAACTCCAGCACCATCACATGAAGGACCAGTGTCTCATCTGAGAAAGAGAATAATGACACTCCAGGCTGCTGAGATGGTAGAATGAGATATTATAGGTAAACTGCCCAGTAGAGGATATAGTGCTGTTCATTTTTGTCATCATCTTAATAAAAACAAAAGGAAGAGAAAACTTGTCTAATAATGAAGGAGAGGAAATTAATAACCAAAAACCAGGTGTGTAATCAGCAATCTCTATTGGACAAGAATGCAGTGTTGAGCTTACCCTTTGGTTTACTGTGGTGGATGAAGGCTACAACTCAACTCCAGCCATCAATTTGCAGCAGTCAATAGCTGAATGAAAAACAGAATCCATGTTACCATGAATACCTACTTATAATGGTTCTAAAACTGTTATAGGATATCTACGCTAAAGGTGCCCTTTCCATGTTGCTGTAGTTCGGATCTTGAACATCCCTCGAAGGCCCACGTGTTTAAGTCCCAGAAGGTGGCAGAACATTCCAGAGGCAGAGCCTGTTGGGAGGTCTTCCCAATGGAGATGTGCCCTCGGTGGAGACTGTGGATCCCTGGTCTTCTCCTCTTCCTGGCCACAGGCATTTTTTACTCCAGCACACACTGCCAGCCACGATGTTCTGTCTCACCACAGATCCAAAACAACAGGGCCAACTGACAATGGATAAAACCTCCTAAACTATGCCTTGAGGTAAGCCTTTTCTTCATAAGTTGATCACAGTGACAGAAAACTGACTGACACATGTATTCTGTCCTCTGTCTCTTATAGCTGTCTTATGAGAAAGTGCTCTTAGCCACCCCCCTAAACAAACAAACAAACAAAAACTTTTCATATATGGAAGGTTTAAGTTGCTCTCCCAGCATCCTGTGGGGAAATTTCTAGGTTTTATCACAGGCACGTAATCTTCTTTGTAATTCCTCTTGACCTTGTTATGCAGAGAGTCATGAAGGTATTAGAAATAGCAAAAGTCACGTGTAGGCCCGAGTACAGAAGAAAAGGAAGCAGGACAGAAGAAGGTCAAGGCCAAGAATAGCCATGTCTGACAGCGGGCTACTTCTCCAGTACTGACCTAGTCTTTGCCTCTGCACTGGCTGAGAGGCCTCGCTTTCCTGGTTCCTCTAACCTGAAAGAGTTTCTCTGCTTCGTGATTGAACTGCAGTCAGTTTGTGGAAGACCTGCACCTGTGAGAAAGCAAGACAAGTACTGAGCATTTTGTGTTCTTACCTTTTGTGCTCTGTTCTTGAATCTTCTTTGTGTGTCCTCTTGGTTGGTAGGGTAGGTGTCCAAACTCAAATCCGTCTCACATCTCTAAATTCCGGTGTTCTGACCAATCAGGAAGTCGCACCAGTGTTTTTGCAAACTAGCTTAGTTCAATTTCTCAACAACTGCTCACACAGTGAGTTTAAAAAAAGCCTAGGAATAACTTTTAGCCTCACAAACCACAGTGTGAAATACTACTGTCTCATTTAACAGATTAGCCATGCAAGACCCAGCTCCAGCTGATTTTAATGCCCTATTGAACACAGTTTGACAGGACGTTCTTTAAATCAGGCTCTGTGGTTTTTCATATGTGGACTTCCAGCACTAGAACAACATCTAGATAACACTGAAGAAAGTTGAAGCAAAGTACTTTCTGCTTTTTGCAGCCTCTAGCTCTTTTGAGACACAAAGCATCACCAAATAGCAAAGCCTTAGAGTAATATGGGTGACTCACCTTATATGTGTCATGTACTTCAGGATTTTAAAAAAATGTTCATTATTCATTCTTTTATTCTAAAAGAAAATACTATTTGGTGAGCACCTGCTTCATGTTAAGCACCATGCTGGATACCAGCATTTATTGTTCAAGTCACGTTAGATCCATGACATTTATTGGCACAGAATTTCTGTTAAGGGAACTGAGGGGATAGTAATAAACTTGTTTGAAACAGCTGATTTTCCTTTAATAATATCTACCTGAGTTGGGGCTGGGGATTTAGCTCAGTGGTTTGG
>NW_004624768.1:7470421-7484783 GCF_000247695.1 Heterocephalus glaber
AAAAAAAAAAAAAAAAAAAAAAAAAAAAAAAATCTACCTGAGTAATCCCTGAAGTTCACACTTCGGACTTGTGGGTAAATAGTCCTTCGATTTGGGGAGGCTCTATTAAAAATTTCTTCCTAACTTGAAGGACATGAGAAAATGTTTTGCTAGGAACAGAGGTGTGCAGAGCTTGACTTTTGCTTGTGTAGAAATTATCACACTGACAAGAGTGATAGCAGCCAACACTGCCTAAGGAAGAGAACTGGTGAGATCTATCTAAAGAAGCTGCAGGTCTCTATTATCCAAGCAATAATTTCAGAGGCTGAACATATTAAGTGCTTCCCATGATTTTTCATTGTACTATAAAGTTTAATGATAACTTTTCATATCTTAAATGTTGATTATAATGTTTAACACTCTTTTCTCTGGATTTTGATAAATGTTTGATTCCATATCATCACGACGGAGCACTGAATGTGT
The DNA here is from genome assembly GCF_000247695.1 of Heterocephalus glaber. The sequence continues at coordinate 7,470,884 of NW_004624768.1, forward strand.
ACCATAATGTACAACCAAGCATACTCCATTTAATGGCTGAGCAGGGAAATAAAATCTAGGAGGAAACTTGTAGATGAGTATTACAAATCCAATAACTCATTCGTGGTGGAAATGCAAGAAAGAGTAGCCTAAAGTGCACATTATTCACTGTCTTTTCATCACTTGCCCCTGTTATTTTTGTTCTGTATGTAACAGGGACATACTTTGCCCATAGAAGCATGTGTCACCTTCTCACCTGGAAGACAGGGACTTTGGCAGCATCCTGCCGTCACCCTTTCTCCACAAAGGGAAACTGAAATCAGAAAATCTCCCCTGTGCGTGTACAGATAGGTGTCCGCTCCTGATCATCATCTTCCCATCTCCCTACTTTTCTGGAAACCTCCACAGGGTGCTGAGCACAGTATGCAGAGTGTCTGTGGCCCCTTTCTATCACACTGGGGAGCATTTAGCAGAATTTTCATGAACATTTTCAACAATTCAATGCATTTGGTCAAATTTTTACATTAAATTGAGCTGAATTTGAAAGAAAAATTATTGGTGGCATCCTCTCCTAATTTCTACTGAAATCATAGAGTGGGTCTTTTTGGCAATCCAAGAAACCACTGAGTCCTGGTTTTCAGGCCTAGGGTTAAGAGACTTGGATCTCTCCTAGTATCACTTTCCTCATTTTTAAACAGGAAATATTCTTTGTTATTGGAAGAATTCAATTAATTCAGGTAAAGACTCTTATTGTGATCATTATTAAATAATATTGTCGCTAGGTATGGTGACACATGTCTATAGTGCTGGGCCTCTCGGAGGCTGAGGTAGAAGGGTCTAAAGTTCAAGCCCTGGAACTTACTGAGACTTTGGCTCAAACCTTTAAAAACTAAAATGGAGGATTGGGGTACAGTGCAGTCCAAAGGCTGTGGGCTCAATCTCCACTGCTGCAAAGGTTAGTAAGTGAATAAATGCATCAATATTGTTTTAGATAATTGTGTGTGATGGGTGTTCACTGCTTTGAAGATCTTTATTTTTATTAACAGAGAGATTTGTATTTATGGGGTACAGTATAATAATTGTATATGCATGATGTACACTATGCAATAATCAAAATCAGAGTAAGTAGCATTTCCATCTCACTAAAATATTTTTTTGTATTTTGGGGAATGTTTGGAACTCTTTATTTTTATATTTAAATATACTATAGTTGTTGTTGAACATAACTACCCTATTATGTTTCACAGCACAAAAATTAATTCCCTCTACTTAACTATATTTTGTTAATTTTTTTAAACGCAATCTCAAATCCAATCTCCAAAAATAGCATGTCACCCTTTCTTTCCCTTGAGTTGATAAGGTAATTCTTTTTGTTTGTCTTCGGTTTTTTTGGTGCCAGGGATTGAACTCAGGACCTTGTGCTTGCAATGCAGGTGGAGGCACCACTGAGCTAAATCCCTGGCCCTATCTTTCCCTTGAGATTATACTTATTCATCTAGGAATATAACTAATCAGGTATTATTATGACAATTAGTATGATCCAGGAGTCTTACGTACAAAGAATTAAACATAATTTTTATTTTTGGTCTGTTTTTTTGACATTCTTATATTTTTGTTATTATTTAATTAAATCTTCAAATATTTGAGGCATTTTCAATGATGGCTAAAACTACACAATTAGTTTTAGTCATCCCAAAATGATGAAGATGGATTAGATTACTTACAGCCAGATTATTTGTTTATTTATGGGGCCTTAATTAATAAACTTCTATACAGTATCCATACAGAAAAAGTTATTACATTTTTGCTCCAAAGAAAAATAAAACATCAAGGCAAAAGCCTTTAGTAAAATATTACTTTTATTCCCTTTCTGCTATGTTTTCAAAACAAATGTTATTATATGAATTAACTAGTCAGCCTTAGCATAAGGAGATATATAAAGTAAAAGCAAATACTCACTACAAGGAATACAGTTATGGATTTTTTTTTGAGAGGTGTCCTTTTGCCTGCTATCTGTTATGAAGAAATTCAAAATATAACTAGCGAAGAATTCTTGACATGCAGTCCCCTCAGTGATGAGATAGATCAGCAGCATCCTCAAGCTCACTGAGGCCTGGCTTGATGGCACTCACATTATATAGATTTCCTGGCTCCTGCTTGTGAGAATGAAATGCTTCTGCCTTAGGTGGATATTTTCTATCCACGCATCTGACAGTCAACTACTGCAAAAAAGTCACAGAAGAGGATAATTTAGTGTTCACACACCTGCGAAATACAGATCACCAAATGCTTTCCCACTTTTCTTTCTTCAACAAATCTGCATTTTAAATTCCTTAGCCATGCCTGACCCCCCTCCACACACACACACACAGGTGTGTCCTCTAGTTGGTCTCAGTTTTGGTATCAGATGTAAAATACATAGGATAATATCTAGCCTTCAAAGATTTTTGGTGAGGTTTAAATAAAATAATCTTTGTACTTACGTTAGCCCCCAAACCATAATAAGCACTCTGCCAGTGTTTTCCATTTCTAATGTTACTATTTTATAATAATAATGATAAGTCTGAGTATCCAAATCCAGAGAGCAGTGATATATTTGTTGGAGTAAATGAAATATAGAGAGCAGCAACAATGACATGGAGATTTCTTATTACTTTTTTAAAAATTGCATTCTGAAATAGACTAAAGCAGTTATATAATTGTAATTATATGACATGCAGTTAATATTGATTTTAAAAGTATATTAAGTTCTTTCCCAAAATAAAGTCTCCCTAATTTTCACATAAATTTTCACATAAGTATGTAAAATAAATAAATAAATATGAGAAAATCAGAGAGATCGAGAAAATATTGACATCTGGATTACTAACCCATCTTCATCATCATTTTGGAATGATTATCAGAGGAATAATGCAGAAGACAACTCACAAGTTTCTATGGAATAAGGAGAGTGCAAATGACCTCAAATTGTTATAACAGGTTAACATATAATCACATTGACCCCTTATCGGAAGCCTTATTTGTCCAGAAACAATAGCTGCTATCATGAAATCAACCAATAACAAAAGCTGTCCAGGCTGTGGGAAAGATGAATCCTGCTCCACTGCTGGTGGGAGTGTAGACTGGTGCAACCACTGTGGAAATCAGTATGAAGATACCTCAAAGTGCTAGGACTGGAAGTCCCATTTGACCCAGCTATTCCCCTGCTGAGTGTCTACCCCAAAGAATTAAAGGAATCATACCACAGTGATACATGTGTACCCATGTTCATAGCAGCACAATTTGGAAGCAGCCCAAATGCCCATCAACTGGAGACTGGATGAAGAAAATGTGGGATTTTTTTATAAAATGGAGTACTACTCAGCCATAAAAAATGAGAAATTAGAGACATTTATAGCTAAATGGATGCACATTGAGGCCATAGTGTTAAGTGAAATAAACAGGACACCTGTGTAAACACTGAATAGTTTCTCTAGTGTGAGAAACTGAAAGTATAAATAAAGACTAAATGGTATAATAGATAATGTGAAATAGGAAGAAAAGGGGCAAAGGGGAAGGGGAAGTGGGAGGGGTAGGGGAAAGGAAAGAAGGGAATGGAATTAATATGAGAAAATGAAAAAATGGAAACAAAGTCTTTGTAAATAGGGAGGCATGGAGGGGTTGAAGGGAAGGCAGGGTAAGGGGGAAAAAATAAGAACCAAGAGAGACTATGTAAAGGTGCAAATTTCCAATGATGAATGTCATTATATTGTATACCTATGTTGTACCAATAAAATAATATTTTTAAAAAGAAGCCTTATTTGGAAACAAGGCAAAGCACTAAGAATTGAATTTTCAATCTCTCGCCTTTTTCATTAAAGGATATTGTGAACAAAATTTGTATTCATTTGCATGTTATTGAAAGCGAGAGAGGGAAAACGAAATGTTTAAATGAGCCTCTTTTTAATCCATGTGACCTACTGAGAAGCCTTTATGACTCTTCAGAAAGGGATACCAAGCACATTATGTGTTGTCGTGAGAACTTTAACTCCGTGTCCAGATCATTTCATTAGCTAGTGTAATTACTATCAAACTTATCATTTATTCTGTGAACAATTCATATCTAGCCCAAACAAAGTTAAAGGCAAACCATCCAAACAAAAGAAGAATTATGTTTCACTGGATCGAAAAGGGCAGCATGGGAAGCAAGCAGACTGTCCAAAGGGGAGGACATTCTGCAGGCGGATGGAACCATTCTGCTGACAAGCCATGGTCATGGAAAATGGAGTGTACAGCCAACAGAGACAGGCATTGCTGGCAGAGAAGCCGGGCTGGATGGGTGGTCCTGCAGTGCACCTTGTACATGGTGTTTGGGTTGATTGCATGATCCACAGCCTGAGCATCAGCACATGAACGTTACTGAAATGAAAACATGCAGCTCATCATTCTGTCTTCTGGGTAGAAGCAGACTGCAAATCAGTGCTTGCAGCATGATCTGATTTCACTAAAAAAGATACACACACAGAACAAGATTCGGGATATGCATGAACCACTAACAGAAGCAATCTATAATAATTAATGAATTTTAAGAAAAGAACTCAACCAATTTCCTATCTACCCTGCTAAAAGAGCACTGAGAATTGCTCTTTTTGTTTTACAGCTGAATTAACTCAAATATAAAATGAGAAAAATGTTCTGAAGTAGAGGTATCCAGAGTTCCATGTAACCATTCTCATCCGTGCTACTTAACAACCTTTTGTATTTGTCAAAGTCAAGTTCACTGATCACTTCCTTTTACATTTATCTGACAATCAGTGCTATTTTTATGAGTTAGAGGAAAGCAAACTGATTTCTCTTGTGCCTATAGTTATTAGAAGATGTACTTAAAACTTCTGATTAGACATTGTCTGTGCTGTGAGGTATTGAGTTGCTTCTAAGTAGACACTGAATGAAAGCCTCTTTGAAGATGCTTGATTCATAGAATCTTGAGTAGTACTGTGCTGGAGAATCACTTTGTCCCTGGACTTTGACACAGAGTCAATAAATTCTAAGCCTTACTAAGTGAGGCTCCCTCTGCATGACTTTATATTTTAACAACAACTACTAAAAAATGTCTGCATTTATCAGCAATACTCCAATGCTCTTTGGTCCTCTCTGCTTCTGATTAAGAACTATTGTTTACAAAGGGTTATCACACTCTTAGTAAAGTTTGCTCTCTTGTTGTTTTTATACTATCACATGCACCCATTTTTAATTAAAGCCCTCTGCATTGTAATGAGTTTGCAATTTATTTGCATTCACTTAATGAGCTTTGAAACAGAACCATATCCATGAACCCTTTTCTACCCTTTCCCTTTTAAAATAATGCAAAGATATTTATTTAGGAAGTGGACACAGAGACCAGGAGTTGCAAAACCATTTGAATTGCATTTCAAAGCAAGTGCTGTGTCCAAGAAGTTGATTTTGTGACAGATACGTACTCTGACCCAAGCCACAGTTTCTGATAAAGCTGCCAGAATGTACAGCTGATAACATAACTTTGCTTGGACAAACTCATAAAGGTATAGCCAAGAACACTGGGCATTAACCACATGCGCCCCCACACACAAAAGGGAACTGGACAACCTATGGAAGATGAAGATGTCACTGTCACTAGATGATTTTCCAACCAAAGAAGCTAAAAGTTGTTTAGAAGATAAATTTTTCATCATCTTTTCACTATGATAATTTAGTATTAATCCTCTTTGCATTTTCCTTCTTTTTTAAGTGGAAGGAAAACCTTTCTATATTTCTTGGTTATTTTTTTTTGCACTGAATAGGTTAACAAGTTTCTTTCATTTTAATGAAGGTACTTGGGATCGTAAATGTATCCTAGCTTTTCTTTTCTCTTTTATGAATTTGGAATATTTCACATTATCTGAGTTTCCTTTCTTTCTCTCTCATGAGAGGTGAAATCGTCTCAATGTTCACTTCCTCATTTTAATTCTTTGATGTAGCATTATCTTTTTCTCCTCCTGATGAACACCCTCTAAGGCAATAATCCCTGTCCTCTGCAACAAAAGAATCTGGATGTTTTTTTTCATTAAAGTCCAGTTCAGTAAAATGCAGCCATCTGTTTGACTCTGTGGCTTAAATGTCACATTGCTTTGATGAGAGAACAGATGCCCAGCCAACAACTGTACAGTTATAATTGGTTGATTACAGAATCTCTAACTTCAGGGCCACTTCCTAGGTAGATATTTGGACCCCGAGAAGTTTTATCCCTAATTGATGAAAACAAAGGGGAGTGTTTGAGCCATTTTAATAGCTTTATTAAGTTGTGTCTTAGTTTGCTCTTTTTGAAGATTAATTCTGCTCTTTGTCTCTCTTCTTTTGTAGCTACTATTCAATCCTGGTTTGAAAAATGTCTCTACTCCTCCCTCTCCACTCCGTCCCTTCTGAAGACCCTGGCCCTCAAGGCTGCCTCTGTTCTCTCCAAACTAAACTTCTTGGTGTTTGATTTTCCCACTCCTTACTTTACACTTCCTCCCCACTGGTGCTGAGACCTGGAATAATGCCCTCCCTTTCAAGTCTGCCCCTCCTCGAAGCCCACCTCCTTCACAAAGCTCTCTTTATGTGTTTTGTGGTGTTGGGGAGTAGTTTTGGGAAGTGGGTAATGAATGTATTCATGTATGTAGTGGAGGGTGAGAAAACAGAATGGATAATTGGATTTTGAGCAAACAGGCTCATTACCTAACTCAAGACACCAAAACATGAAATTAAAGTAAATGGCTTATGTGTCCCTAATTCCATAATATATTGAAAATTCTACAAAGGTAGCATCAGATATTTTGTTTCTTTTGTGTCCAACCTCTTTTACCAAGGACTAAACAAAAACACTTGAATACAACAGATAGCCATGAACCTCAAGCAGAAGAAAAGTGTGAAATGACAACATTTTTGAGTTCGATGAAACCTGAACTCACATTAGAAAAACCTCCAGTTGGTTCATGGATGGGTCTGATAACATTTCCCTGTCCAGTGAAGGTCAAAGGCTCATCTGTTCCCAAACTGAAACCAGAATTCTGTCTCCTTGGCTCTTGATTGAACTCAGAATCATTGTAATTTTACAGAAATTATTAAGGAAGCTTAGATTTTTGTCTTATGGTTCATCTTGACATTCAAACATTACTCGCAACCTCAAAGTTAACCACCAACCTCTTGGTCAATATTTAAGTTTTCATTAAGTTCTGCCGGAGCCAAAAATGTATGTGGGGTGGCAGGGATTATATGCAGTGGTTTATGCAACCTAGCATAGCATAAACTGACTAGAAAGTCAGGAGGTAATCTGCAGTAACAGTACAGTAATTACATTCACCACATGTCTGTTTGGTAAGCAGAAGGCCATGAAATTTGAGAAAAAATGAGGATCTGTGCATCCGCTCAAAACATTTGCCTCCAAGACATATTTTACCCCATATGCACTTGTGCCCACAGGCAAGACACTTTGAGAAACTACTAGAAGAGAGTGAGAGTCTAGAAGACAATTAAAGGAAGAAAACAACAAATATTTATCCAGTAGGAAGAGAAGGTGGGGGTCAAGAAGGTCTTCAGGAGGAAATAGTCTGGGCTTTAGACCTGAAGAATTGGAGGAAAGAGCATGAAAGGGAAGAATGGACTGAAAGAAATCATGCCTAGCTAGAGAAGAGATACTAGAGCAGAAAAGGTGTAAGAGGCCAGAATTTAAGCCTAGACTGTCTTGGGGGCAGGTGGAATCAGGAAGGCCTTAAGGAAGGGTCATGATAGGACAAGATCTGCATTTGGGGGGAATCCTTCCAGCTACAGAGGGGTCCTGGGGAAAAACTGGAAGCAGGGTGGCTTGGTAGGATGCTGCGGCTGCCTCTGGATGAGAAAGACTCTGCAGAGCACTGTGAGGGAAGCATCCAGTGCCTCGTGTGTTTATATAACTGCTGCTAAATCTTATTCTGCTTTGCCTCTCCTCTTTCCTTATCTCTTCCATCTGAAGGGTTCCAAGAGTTCTAAGATCTTGTACCAGACTAAATTCATTCCGCATAACCCCACCCCAGTCACAAAGCCTTTAAGGGCAAGAGGGAAGTTATATGTGTGCATAAACCAGAGGTCAAACATTAGATCTCCAAATATTTTCTCCATAGAAATTGATAACAGTAGCCAATGTTTATTGAGCATGTCATGTGTCCAGCATATATCACAACAGCTCTATGTGGGAGACATTATTGTCATTCCGGCTTATGTACACAGCAATGAGCACAGAGAGGGGAAGCCAGCATGCTCAGTGTCACACAGCTACTGGGTAGAATAAGGACTCAGACTCATGCATCATCTCAGTGCTGTGCCGAGACCCTGAGCCACTAAGCCCATTACCTGCCTCTCTCAGGAGTCGTAGCCTATGTAGCTGTAGCCAGAACAACCACTTTCTATTATTACATCATGTCTATGCAAAATCAGGGATCAGCTTAAAAGACCTAGGAATCGAGCGTATATTTTAAACAGATTGCACTGAAAATTAGTAAGACCAATATAAAATAATTCCGTAAAACTTGATACAGGGCCATAATCAAAGACCCAGATAAATAAGGAAAAATTCTATGCTCCTAGATGCTAATACTGAAAATTGTATGACAATACCATACCAGATGATTTATAAATTTAATAAAATCTCAGACAAAAAGTAGCAACAGGCCTTTTTTGAAACTTGAAAAAAAAATTTTAATATATGTCTTAAAGAATAGCCAAGGAAGTTTAAAACAGAGAAATAGACAGAACAAGAATATGGGTTATATATAACTATACATTATAAAGTCATAATAATTATTAGTATCGGTATTGCTTAAGTGAGTAAATCTCTAGAGGGAACAGGAAATTCAAAATCAAACATACATGCATAGATATACATTGATATTATATGTATCATATACATAGAACTATGTATGTAGGAATTTAATGGGTTACAAGAATGATTTTGAAATAATAGAGAAATGACAGAATATTCAGTAAATGTTGCTGAGAAAATTGTATGTTCAGTTAAGAAACAGAGTTATAATATAATGCTAAATAAATAAAATAGATATATTTTAAAAGTTAAGACAAAATTAAATTCTCAAAAGTGATCATAGAGAAATTTATTTCATGATAAAAATCCTTTTTAATATACAAAATAATATGCCAAAAAAGTTCATTATTTTTAGATTTGTCAAATGCGTAACATTATATGAAAAATAGCATGAATGGAGCTAAAAGTCAAATGATAGCCTGGAAGAAAATATTTGCTACTGCAAAGAAAGAATTATTATTTAAAATAAAAAAGACCTCTTCTAGGTCAAGAAAATGAAGAAAATCTACCCAGTTAAAAATAAAGTACCCAAACAAGAAAAAATAATCTTGAAACCAAAGAAAATTTTAGAAGGTTCATACTTTTGACTTCAAAACATACTTCAAAGCCGCAATAATAAAAATAGTGTGGTATTGGTATAAAGATAGACAAATAGAACAATGAAGTTGAGTTGAGGGGAAAATCTTCTACATTTATGGTCTAGTAATTTTTAGCAAGCATTCTAAGACAACTCAGTAGAAAAAGAGCAAAAATTCAACAAATGATTCTGGAACAACTGGACATTAACCTGCAAAGAGTGAAGTCAAATTCCTTCATCACATGATAGGGGAAAAGTAATTCAAAACTGATCAAAAACCTAAATGTAGGAGTTGAAACTGTAAACACATAGAAGAAAGAAAAAATCTTTGTGATCTTGCATTAGACAGTGGTCACATCTGACACCAGAGTAAAAGTGCCAAATAAAAATTAGATAAATTGAACCTCATCAAAATTTAAGACTTTTGTACATCAAATGGTATTTTCAGGGAGTGAGAAGACAACCCACTGAATTAGACAAAGTATTTGCAGATCATGTATCTGATGAGGGACCTGAACCCATGTACAAAACACTTATAAGTCAGTAATAAGAAGAGAATCCAGTGTTAAAATGGGCAAAGAGTTTGAAGACATTGCCCTAGTAAAGATAAAGAATTGGCTATTGCCCATAGGCAAAGGTGTTCAATATCATTATTCATTAGGGAAATGCAAGTCAAAATCAAAATGTGATACCATTTTATACCCAATAAGGATGATAGAACCAAACAGACAGATAATGTGTAGAAATGGTGTGGAGAATTTGTAATCTTGATACATCACTGGGAAGTATGTAAAATGATCCTTTGGATAACAATCCTGATAATTCCTCAAATTGTTCAACATAGTTACATATGACCCTCAAGTCTCCTGCTTAGGTACATACCCAGGAGACCTGTGAATGTTTACAGCAGCATAATTCATAATACACAAAAGAGAAAATAACCCCAAAGACCATCAGCTGGTCAATGGATATCTAAAATGGATTGTATCCATACAATGGAATACTATTCTGCCAGAAAAAGGAAATACTTACAAAATGAAAGAATTAGTTCAACTATTGTATTAAGTGAAATAATCTATATAGGGGCCAGGGATTAACTCAGTGGTGCTGCTGCCTGCCTCTCAAGCGCAGGTCCCGAGGTCAATCCCCGGTACCAAAAAAAAAAAAAAAAAAAAAGAAAAGAAAAGAAATAATCGATACAAAAAAGTGTCCAGAATTTAAAAGTCCATCAAGACAGAAATAGATTAATGCTTGCCAGGAAGGGCAAAAGTGAGTCACTGCTAGTGAGATTTATTTTGAGAGTGACTCATGTACAAACTTGTGGATTTTCTGTTCAAGCTTTGCCTGCTCAACAAATAGCAACTCATTGGAAATGTAACACATATATGTTAAAGTTCATCCTTTTAATGTGTACCATTCAATGGGTTTTGCATATTTATAAAAGTCAGTGCACAAATGAAAATAGGCTCAGTTTTACTGGTAATCAGAGAAACACAATTCATATCTTGACAATATGCCATGTCACGGCCACCAGATTTGCAGAAGATCAGTGCAATGCCATTTCTGACTAAAATACTAGAGAGATATTTGTGTGTGCTCAAGTCACACTCATAGATATTTATTATAATATTATCATAAAACAAAAACATCAGAAACAGCATATATCTTTCTGTTTGAGAGCATAATGTGCAAGTATTTATTTTATTACTCCTATCTGAAGACTCTTATTTCTGGAGAACAGCAAGGCATTTTATTATCCATTCTTTCCACTCCTTAAAGGCTTCTATGAGTTTTGACAAATTCACATTGTCCTCATGACTAGGCTTTGGAGTTGATCTTGGTGTGTCAGCAGATTCATCATCAATCCACCTCACCAGTGCCTTGTGTCTTTCTACAATACTGAACCCAATAGCACATGGCAACTTGTGTAAACAAGCCAAAAGAACAGCATATATCTTTATCAAGAAATAAATATTTAAAGAAATTATGGCATATCTGTATTGTGGAATATTATGCAGCACAGTAAAGGAATTAGGAAGATCTCTATGCAGTGATATGTTCTTCAGGTCAAATCCAGCTGGAAAAATTGCAAGCAGTAGCTATATTTTGACATCATTTGTGATTTAAGACACACCAAGTTTTTTTATATGTACATGCATATTTGCACTTGTAATGAAAAAAATTTGCACTTGTAATGAAAGATGCAAAAGTCATTGCTTACAGAATAGTTAAACCTCTGAGAAAAGGATATCAAGAGAGCTTTAAATTTTTATGCATTGTTTGGTTGTTTATTTTTAATACTTTTTCTCATATAATTAAAATGGAACTTTGTAAGAACATAAGGAATCAGAAAAGACTGAGGGAAGAAAAAAAGGGGAAAATAGGCAGAAAATGACAAATCATGGCTTATAAATTGGGAAGAGAGGCTGCCTGTCTTTTGGCTCACTGCAGGGAACCGAAAGAGTTGACAGTTCATGACTTAAGCTAACGGTTATGGCTCACAGTGACTACATTCTAATTTATGTCTCCACAGCAAAAATTTCTGTGCAGCATCCACAGAAGTGACCATTAAAATACTGTTCTTGAAAATTATGAACCACAGTCCCCCATCATCAACGAAGCAAACCTGTTGGACTAAAGCTATCAAAGACTGTTCACCAAGCAGCAACCCTGCATAATACATGCTCTGCTGGCCGCTCCTTGCTGCATCTGCTACTTTGATTTAAGAGCATTAGGAAACTGTGTAATTTTTTTGGTCCTCTTTTTATTTCCATGGTAATTTATGTCTGTGGGTAAGCATTTTATTTTATCAGAGACATGGGGCTAGAGTTATTTTCCGAGGCGCTTGAGTTTTCCTTTGATGCCACTGAAATTAAAGGCAGAGCGGCAGAGAGTACCATGCTGCTTGTCAAAGAGTCAGAGGTTAGAATTACATTTGCTGCCATTTATTGTGACTATTCCATGCCAGTAGTTAGGGTAGCACTTCTCATGGGCAATGCAGTATTATTAATATTGCAGACATCAAAACATTTGTGAATGGGATATAATTGACTTGTCAATCACATTAACAATATCCCCTATGGAATACCCTTCCAACAATGGCCGAGCACAATATTGTTAGGTTATTTACATATGACTCTTTAAGTCTTAAACCTTTGAAAAATACTAAAGATTTATTTTAGCTTTAACACAATATTGAGATAGCATTTTTGTGTCTGATATATATGCAAGTTGACAGCAAAGCTGTCAAGGGTACTAATAAATGCTTCTGAAAACAAAGGCTTGTTTTAATGAATAAGAAACCAGCCACCTTGTGAAAATATAGCCCAAGATCCTAATAATTTTTTTAAAAATTAATGTTATAGGATTATAATAAAATTACAAAAATACTTAACTACATTTTGGATAGACAAAATAAGTGCCTAGAACTTTCTGTTAAGGCATAAAAGAATCCATAAAGTAGAAAAGCATAAATATCTCATATTAAATATAAAGAAACAAAACTAAGCCATTATCTAAAATGTAAATCCTGAATGTTGTTTAAAATTCAATCTTCCTCTTCATACTTTAAAACTTAATTTTATCTTGAAATAGATCCTATAGCTGGAGAAATTCTCTAGCTAAAAATAAAATTTAGGGCCTCCATTGATTGTTATGCAAAATTAATAGGGGTTAGTAATATATGCGTAAATACTTAGATACACAGAAGAGAGCAAAACTCAGTTATTGCTAGGCAGTCCATTTGTAAATTGTATATAACATTTATTTTATAAGAAAATTGGTTATTTTAAATTATAATTTCATTGTTATTTGAGGAAAGGAATAAAAACATTCAATAGAGTCAAGTGCTTTTCAAATTAATTTACCTCTGAATTTTTTTACAATAAGACATGCTATTTTGTTATTTAAGTTTTATGGGAATATCTAATAAGGAATTAATAATAAACCTTTTCTTTTCATAAGAGACTTCTGCTTTATATTTCATCAATATAATCTGCCTAGCTCAGAAGGAATTTTCAGATCCAATGGACTGAGTCTTTTTATGCATATAAGTGAATATACTAAGAGTTAATTATTTGGTGGAAACATTTCACTAACATTAATAAATCTGGCTCCAAACATTTGTGGATTGATGGGAGCCTTCTTCTTCTATTTAAGTCAGCATCCCAGCAAGAAAAATGGTTCACAAAATTGAAGTATCGTCATTAATCTATGATCAATTCGTTCACCTCTAAGGAGGGTCATTCACCTGGAGTAACCCACTGGTCTGAATGTCAGCATATAAGAAAACACTTGAGGGTGGGGGATTCAGCTCAGTGGTTCAGCCGCCTGCCTCGCAAGTGCAAGGTCACAAGTTTGATCCCTGGTACAAAAAAAGAAAGAGAGAGAGAAGAAGGAGGAGGAGGAGGAGGAAGAGGAGGAGGAGGAGGAGGAGAAGGAGAAGGAGAAGGAGAAGGAGAAGAAGAAGAAGAAGAAGAAGAAGAAGAAGAAGAAGAAGAAGAAGAAGAAGAAGA
>NW_004624768.1:7484883-7562987 GCF_000247695.1 Heterocephalus glaber
AAGAAGAAGAAGAAGAAGAAGAAGAAGAAGAAGAAGAAGAAGAAGAAGAAGAAGAAGAAGAAGAAGAAGAAGAACAAGAAGAAGGAGGAGGAGGAGGAGGAGGAGAGAAGAGCACAACATTCTGTTCCACCATCCACTTTATCGAGCACCTACTTTGTGCCAGGTGTGCCAGATGCTAAGAATATTGAGGTGAGCAACATCAGTGGGGAGAGAGTCTTTTTAATTGTATTATCAAGGGGATGTACAATGGCATGCTTTGTACAAAAACGAACAACGGAGTTTGGTCACTGTATAACAGAGGACTTTGTCTAGTCTTGGCATTGAGAAATGACATTTGAATTTAGGAAGTGAAATTATCAGACATTTGCAAACTCTATCTGTACCCCTGTGCCATCAAGGGGGCCTCATCTTTGGAGCCTCTAAATTGTGTTATTGTTTGTAGCTACTCACACTGAGGCAACCAGCAAAATTAGAATGTTCAGGAGATGCTTATCAGAAATCTAGAATGTTACAGAGGCACTGAGCTGAGCTGTCCATACTGATTTCTGCAGAATCAGCTCTGTAAATCACATGTTGGTTGGAAGTGCCAGTGACTAGATTCAGTGTGGCTGGATCAAGTTACAAGATGATAATTCTTAAATTCTTAAGCTCTACCTGCTATGACTGTAATAGTAAGGATAGACTAAGAAACATTGTCATACAATTTCTTTTGCTTTCCCACCTTGTGTAGAAAATCTAGAAATCTTGATTTATTGTAGCTGTAGAAGAGTATGTTCAGTCAGATTACCAAAACACAAATGCTAACGTGTACTGCCTGCCTTCCCAAATATTCATTTAAAAATTTTAACAGTCCTTGTTATCTTTGATTATTTCAAGATTGAACAACATAAATAATTGGGAAAATATCAGTGGAAAGGGAAATAACAACCAAGAATGTTTTACTGCTACAATTTATCAATAGTGAGACAAGATCTCATGAGAATAAAATATATTATATATAGTAAATCTGTGTGTATGTAATATATATACTTATCTACACAATATACATATATTATCTATGACCTACCACGTAGCCAGTGTTAGACAAAGATTTTTAAATGAACTGTGGAAATTGGTTGATAATTTTTTAGGAGCTTCAAACAGATCTTTTTTCCTAAGTAGCTCTTTAGAAATTTGAATTCACTTTTTGAATATTCCAGGGTTAGTGTATCTATATAATAACCCTTCTTCATATAATGACTTCTGAAAAACTTCCAAGTAAAAATAAATACACAAACATTAATCAAAGGTGTAAAATGTTAATTTTGCAGAGGAATGATGCTTTGAGGGTTGTGTTTGTGATATTTTTAAGTAAGCTGAGATTGATAACTCCAATAAATACATACATCCTAATGCTAGACCTTTGTATGTTCCTTAATAAGGGAAATGCTTAAAAATTAGAAGGCACATTTTGGGCAGACACGACCGACAACCTGTGTCAAAATGAATAATACCATGGCATCAAGCTAATGTGATTTTGTTTAGCCAGACTTGCCACCACCAAATACTCACCTTTTGTAAGGTTATTATAATGGCTTAATTTAATCTTACCCTATGCACAACAGAGTATGACTACTGTCTGATAAGGAAACTAGTTGCATTCATTAAGTACTGCTATAAATCTCTCTTCTGAAATAGCTATAATGTAGCCTTCCAGCAACTATAATAATGCAATTCTTAATCTTTTTCTGTGATATTCCATAACTGTAGCCTGCAGCTGACTTTCCCTGTAGGTGATGGGGGTAGCATGAGAGGACCCCCCACCCCGTCCTGAGAGGTTGGCGGTAAAGTTTCAGAGGCAGAGGAATGTGAGTGAAATGCTGGAAATTGGAAAAACTCAGAAGGATCAAATCTCTCCTCCACCACGGATGTGGAAATAAAACACATCATAACTCTTTAAGTACAACTTTAAAGCCCTTCTGTAAAGATGCCCCTTGTATTCCCATCAATTTCATTTTCTGAAAGCAACTCCCTGCATTTCCTTTTCATTGGGAATAAGTTGGTAACTATTGAGATGGGCAGATGTGTGGTTCTTCTAACATTGGTTTTATAGTCTAAAAAATAAATGTGGAGAGTCGATTCCTATGCCATTTACAATCTCATTTAGAGTGTCATTCTGCTGAAACCTATATACTTTTTCAAAGCATAGTCGTCAAAATGTATTTTAACAAAATCTACATTCTTCACAGAAATGATTCAGTGTTCTAATCTTTGGAAGCTCAGGAAAGTTCCAAGTAACAAAGTCACATTTTTCTCTACTTGGGAGGGCCTGCCCCAACTTATTTTAAGACTCTCTTTTGCTATAAATAATTTCTCCAATGAGAATCAAAGGGGAAAGAAAAGAAAGAAAAACCTGTTCCAAAGATCTCAAGCATGGACAGAGGGTGCTTTCTTCTTCCAGGCTGGCAGTTTTAAGATTAAGTCCCTCTGTGGGCTTCTCAGAGTTATCAAACTTGTCCAGGGGCTGAATATTCTCCACAGAATTTGTTCTACAGAAATTTTCTCGGCACAGATCTGTCTGTGGTCTCACTTTCACGGCCAGGAGCGATTTTGAAGCCTCTTGGAATTACTGGCATTCTGATTATTTTCTCCTTTTGGATGAAGACCATGAAGCCTGGAGTTTAGGTGAACAGCGAGGTGGCCAAGATCCCTAAATCAATCACAGCACAGAGGTTTTGTTGTATTGTACCCGGGACACCAGTGTGCCTAATTTTTAAAGTTTCTAAACAAATAATTGCATGTGTTATTTCATTTCACTTCATTTCATTGCAATTGTGAAAGATAGTGAAGTAATGAGAAGCAAATAATCTCTCTCCTCCCCCAACTAAAAGCAGACTCCACCTGTAAATCCAAATTGAATTTTATGAGATGAAAACTAGTTTATGATGTTTAAAATTGACCTACAGGGCTGAGACTCACACCAGAGCAAACCAGAAATCAATCAGCACCGCTTCACCTGAGAGCCCCCACGCCAGGCAGAGGGCTGCACTTAAGTAGGATGTCATCAACAAAGACTGTGAGGGTCTCTTGAGGGGTCCACCCCTCCTGCATTTCCTAGGAGGCAGTGAAACCATCCCCAGTGCTGCCTGTTCATCTTCTCAGAGGACAAAGGGGGTTGGAAAACCTAATACACAAATATACCAAGTTATAAAACCATAAGTAGGATGCTGAGTCGTTAAGCTTGGCCCCATACCACGGTGGGGAGGGAGGCCTTCTTTCTGCTGCTGTCAGCTCTGGAGCTTCAGGACGCCCCCACCTCAGACTTGCCAAGTATGGAATTGATACAGAAGCCGAACCCTTTGGTCAAAGTGACATGAATGCTATGTGATTGCTGGAATATAGCCCTAGCTTCTGATTACAAACTTCTGGGTAGGGTTATCAAGTCAGAAACATTTTCCATTGCTTGATGGATATGGGGTAAGGGGAGGAGGGACGGGTGCTGTGGGAATGCAAAGCCAAGCTGGCCTTCTGGATTTTCTAGGACTGGTACAGCCTGCAGTAATGACTGATATGAACATGAAGATTCGGGACTTGGTTCTGCGCTGGTCTCAGCCACAAACAAGGCTCCTAAAGCAAACCGGTCAGCAGCCAGGAGCCTCTCCCTGAAACCTTTCCGGTAGGTCTGGAGTCCAGCTGACCAACTCCTTCCAGAAGGAGCCAGGAACTAGGACTTCCTCAGAAATGCAACCCATCCAAGCCTGGTGGTCCTGATGGTCCCTCTTCCTTCTTACTTTCCACCAGGAGGCTCCTCAGAATCATTCTCAGGGAAGTTTTAAAATCTATCCATTAACCACGTGTCACAGCCCCGTCACCTTCAGCCGTTGCTCGTTGCCAGCACTCAGCTCCTCCCGGCTGCCTGGTTCCTGGCCCAGCCTCCACGCCACCTCCCAGCCCAACGCTGCTTCTGCGCCTCCTGGATCCCTGTACCTTCTCCTTTGATGAAAAGCTTAGGGTAGCATGATGTCAGCGTAAGGCCTGGCGCCAGTTAGCTGACACCACTTCTTATTATAAAGAAGATGTGACATAGCGGGGTTAGACAGATGGTGGATAAAATCCTGATTACCTCTGAGAGTTTTAGCCTAGCAATCTGCAAAACTCTGCATTTTAAGAATAGTACCTGTGGCTCCCGATTATCAGGGGGATTAAATAACATGTTAAATCAATGTGAAATGTCCTTAAAAAAGGCTCATAATGAATGCTCCATAAATATTACCTAACTCTCCTTGCCAAGTTAAGAATCTTCACAGGAGAGGGCCTACTGCCCAGCCCCTGCGTAAGGTCCTTGCTTGGAGCTGCAGTCAGGGTTTCCAAAATGATAAACAAAACCACTCCAGTGCTTTGGAATATTAAGTCTCGATACCCAACACTTGAGACCAGGGGACTGGAATCCCTGTTTACAGAAGTACAAACAAGGTCCAGTGAGAGGAGAGGAGACGCTAGGATATGGAGATGGACAGAGTCTTCAGGTAAAAGTTTGTAATCACCAAAGCACCAAAATGCCCCCACTAGGCAGGGTTGTAAAAGACTTCATCTTTTCACGGGCTGCTATTTAGGAAGCCACAGAAGAAATGACAAATGTATTGTGTGTCTAGGTAACAGCAAAGCATTTTACAAATTTTACGACATACCATAAGTAGAAAGGGAATATGGAAAAGGCAGTAATTACAAAGCATAGATGCTAATAAACACTTCCAGGGCTGGAACTGATGATATTGAGTGTATACACAACACCCTAGGTATGCCAGCTCTTTCTAGCTATTCTCTTTCCTCAGTGATCAGTGCCCAATTATTAAATATGTTGAATATCACAACAGTTGAATAAAAGAAACCTGTATATAAATATTTATTTCTATACATTAAATCTGATGTGGACTTGAACCTTTTAAAATTTCAACTTCTAATTACAAGAAATCAAAAAAGCCTTAAGTTCATGCACTTGGACCTGAAGTTAGAAATCCGAACTTCCAACTGCAGCACAGACATAACCAATAAAAAGCCACCATTTGGCTTTGTAAATTGCCCTGGCCTATTTTTTGTTAAACATCTACAAAGGTGGAAGCAGCACCACCTATTCCTGTCTAGTTAATGCTGCTTCAGAAACTCAATCAGATCACTTGGTTAAAAGGTCTTGAAGTGTGTCAAGACTGAATAATGCAATTTGTCAATCTGCACTGAATGCTTTTTTTAGAGTAAGATTTATTGCAAATAAAAATATCATTTACAAGAGCATTTCTGAAGAGGTTCTGTGTGGCAATGAAGGAAAATGCTCACAGAGGAAATACCCTGCATCTGCCTTTGGCCCATCTTTGGTGTGTCCTGCTTTCGCATGGGCGTCCTATTTCTCTCCCACAGCACTTCAAACAGAGAGGGAACAGGACAAAGGAAATGAGAGGCGCAACTGGTATTGGACTTCATAGCTATGTGATAGGAGTCCTGGCTACAACTTCATTGAAGAAATGAAATCCATGCAATATTTTAGGATTTGGAAACAATGTATGGCATCCTGGTGCCTCAGTGAGATGCTTACAAAGGAAACAAAAGGAGTATTTTGAGATTTTATCTTTCTGAAGCTTTTTGTGTGAC
Source organism: Heterocephalus glaber (assembly GCF_000247695.1). Next base: position 7,490,506 of record NW_004624768.1, read on the forward strand.
AATAAATATTTCTATGTAAAAGAACAACTTTTTGAACCTCCCCGATGTCTTCGAGTACAGAAAATGACAACTACTTAAACTGCATTTAAACAGTGCTGACTAGTTGATCCCAGTACTTAATGATGTTACTCATCTCCTCGGAGTCTGATTGACACTAAAAATAATAAATTAGAACAGAAAGTGATGTTATGAAATCTTTGGACCGATGTCAGGCAGGCTAAGTGTAACATCCTCTGTGACATTTGTCAGTGAATTCTATGTGGTTCAGGTTGGAATGGGGAAGACAGGATTGTATTGTGATTTCACAATTTTTATCTTCAATCATCTATTTCTCTTACATATAAAATTAATTTGCCTACTTAAAAATTCAGGGAATGAAAAGTGAAGACAGCGACCACTCTCTGCAATGATATAAACATTATTGTGAGCAGCATATTACACAAATACGAGTGAAACAATAAATTAAAAACTGTCATTCCTGCACTACCTACAATATAGCTTCTGAGACACCTATTTCTTAAATCTGACCTAGTATATTTATAAATTTAGAATCAATAACTTATACCTGCTGGCTTACTAGGATTCATTTGGGAAATAATTTTTGAAATGTCACTCTTAAAACTATCACATACAACACAATAAAGCCATAGGTTTGCTTTAACCAATTAGAAACCAAAGTTAATTTCTAAAATTATTTATAAAACACTTGAATGGTTATATTTATTCCATAATTACTGAGGGTGTTGTTTGTTTTTGTTTCAAGGGTTATTGTTTTGTTTTTATTTCAGTAAATCATAGTTATATTTGCTGAGTTTGGGAGAAGAGGGAAATAAAACAAGAAGTTCAGAAGTTTAAAATATTTCTACTTTTCTTATCAAGAAATGTCTGTGAATCACTGAGGATGATATTAAGTTTGGATTTATTCAATGAGCTCTCCTAATGCAATGATTTTTCTCCATGGAAGTCCTTAACCACAGCGGCCATTTGCAGCTGATGATTTTTTTTATATAAATAATTTATAAAGCCACTACACACTTATATTTTTACACTGAAAGAGAGCGAGAGGGAGGGAGAACAGAACTGCATCTTAAGCTCTATTTACAAATTTACCTTGGCAGGCCCTCTTACCGCCAATAGGAAACGATGTTGCATATTTAATTTGCTCTTTTGTTACAATGGGGCTTAGGTTAGTTAATTTCAATTTTCGATTTCAAAAGCTATCAAATATGGCTCAGATGAGAAATCAATTTTTCTCAGCTGCCTCTGTGTTTGTGATGGGAGGCGTCTCATTGGCTGAAGGTGAGCCATGTGACAAGGCAAGAGATTAGTTCACCAGACCTCGTGTTGCTGCCACCTCAATTACTGCCTGCCTCTTGTAATTTAGCCTTATAACACCTAATTTCAAGACAGAACTCATATTTAATTCATGAAAGCTTCCACAAGAGTAATTGTGAAATAAATTGCCATAGAAGATATCCATTTGTGACTCATTTTAATTTTGTATGCTACTAGCATGCTATTTATTCTCCTTGTTTAACACTTTAGCACAAACATTTTTTTTTAAATATTGAACTTTATGCATCGATAGCTGCACACTTTGCACCACTTTCCCACATTACATCATCCCCTTCCCTGGGATTTCCTTTCACAAAACTTCCACCCAGCGGTATCTCCAAAGGTTGTTAAAATCAAGAACTTATAATCTCCTAATTATTGAATGTGTTGTTATGATCAGCACAGAACTTTAAAAGTAGCAACTGAAATCACAAATGACAGGGGATAAATAGTAGTTAGATGACAAGGATCACTCAGAGGGCCAAGAAATAAATAGAGTTTAATTTAAATAATATTTTAAACAAAGGCATTCATTACACATAGTGACATTTTCATTTCAACATTGGTATATATTTTTAAATTCTTGAACCAAAACATATACATTTCCTGTGTATACACACCATTTTGTCCTCTTCCTCCCTGTTGCTATGCCAACAAGGTGGGTGAGGCCGTCTCAACTGCCAAACTCAGCTGTCATCCCTTCACCCTAAAAGCCTTATAATTGCTTTTATTTGCATACGACAATTAGGCAGGATGGCTCACAGCGAGAAAAACCAACCTTTCTCTCCCCAAGTGCACACAACGCCAGCCTGTAATTTATAAAAGATACGCGCCATGTGGTGGAGCACTAAAATAGAGTGATGAGTCCTTTCATCTGATTGTAAGCCATTAACAAAAGAAAACATCCCCTTTCAGGCTATAAAAAATGCCTATCTGGTGTGAACCTGCAAAATCACAAAGTGCCCCCCTTGCCGGCTCCCCCCACATAGACCCTTCACATTCATTATCACATTGAACTCAAAAGGGGCCGTGGTAAAAGAGTTACATTTGGATGTTTATGAGGAAGGGGCGCAAATAAAATCCACACTGGGCTAAAATTGTATCCAGAGCAGTTGGTGTTCTATGGTGGATTTCTTTTTCTTCCTCTTCTTCTCTCTCTTTTTTTAAAACCCTTGTTTTGCATCACATTGCATGTTGAAATGTCATATTAATATAGTCATTATTACCCTTTTTCTGCAGGGAAACCCTGACAGGATTTTCCAATCAGCATTCAGGTCTGTGAAAGCTCAAGTCGGGAGGAATGTGGATGGTTTAAATCATCCTCCGTTTCAGTTTTCAAAAGGTCTTCAAAAATTAGTGTCTAGTGTAAAAGGTCAAAGCATGGTTGGGGATCATTTCGGTGATTTATTGTCATTATTTTTTTTCTTGTGACTTTAATTCTAATTATTAAGATATTTTAATTTGGTTCTTTCATGCTGCTTCTAATCTGATAAAATTTTAAACAGATTTTTTAAGCTATATTTTAAGTAACCAATTAGGCAGTAGGGTTTTTCCAAGCTTTTCTTAGTTTGTGCCATTACAGACCTTTACTCTACAGAATAAGTAGCAAATTTGAACTTCATTTTCTCTAAATTGTCCCAGCTTTAAAGCCATTATGCAGTACACTAAAATTGTGACCTCTTTTCTTCTCTCAGGATCTTTAAAAATTAGTCAACAGTCCATTTTTATTCACCATTTACTGAATAAATATTGATCATATAGCCAATTTGGATCGAGGATCTGTAAATGGATATAACTAATCACAAATCATATACCCACGTGTCCATTCCTGTGCTTTAGAGGGGACTGAAATTACAGTGATGTCTTGAAATATTTTATCAGATTGTTCTGTAACTGAGGCTTTTTTTCAAACATGCACAAGTAAATTATAAGGAAAAATCTGCTAAAGCAACAAGCTATAAAAGTAGGAAGAGAACACAGGAATTGCTTCAGGAAGCAACAATGAAACTAAAACTAAAACTTTGACTATCTGGTCAATAAAAGTTAAATTCCTTCAGAAAATTGTGAAAATAAGGGTGAGAATGAAGTTAAAAGACACACAAATTCACATGAAAAGGATAAAAGGCATGCACAATAATTCACCCAAAAAACCTTTTTAATGCCAATGAATATATGAAAAATACTGAATCTCACCAATAAATAAAGAAGTTGAAGTTTTAGTAACATGCACTCTATTAGAATTTATACTAGAATTCACATATTAGAAGTTATGGATTAAAGCATTGCTGATGCCACATTGGCAGAGAAGTGCAGTGACAGAGTCATACACATACAGCCCCCTGGCATGGACATTGTTCTTACTTTTCTGGACCATGATGGGACACTATGCAATGATGATTTAAATGAGCATGCTGCGCCATTCAAGAATTCCACTTTTATAATTTATCCTAAGATAATAACCAGAGAAGAATGAACAGACCTGTCCAAGAACGTTTTTTGCATGATCATTGCTGCTTTCAGCACCAATATTTTAAAACGAATTGAATGTGTATAAGTTCCAAATTCAAAACAAACTTAACAGATGTTAAACAATTTATACTGTACCTCTATGGGGAATATCATGCAACCAGAAAGAAAATATCAATGCAGAACTCTTTGTTTAACACAAGTATCTATTATCTAAACATTCCTACATTTATGTATGTATATTTATGTACAAGTATACATAAAAAGAAGTAATATAGTAGTCCATGTATGTAAGCATACATTTATAGATATATATATATATATATAAGGCATATGTGCCCTCATACACGTATATACACATATAGATGTTTACACACACACATATACACACTTATATACATACATACACACAAAGAGTTTACTGTACACTACCATCTATTTAGGACAGCAGTGAGGTAGGTAGAACTTATGAGAGAACTGTAAATTTCTATCTGTTGTTTTAATTCACAACAAGCACAATTTTTAGGGATCAGTGGCAGTCATGGGTGGTCTTTCCAGAAAGAGTAGTTCATTGTTTAGCACAACCTGTATCAAAACTTTCTCAACATTGCTGGCTCATTTTCTGTTGATTCCTTCTAGAACCACTGTTTCTTTACCCCATGCAAGCCCTGTCTCTAGAATGCCATTCATTTCTTCATCTGTTACAGCTACAACATCAAAACTCTCATTTTAGTAGAATTAATCAATATAATAAACAGTCCTCCAAAAAAGGATGAAATGGTAAAATAAGGACTTAGAAAAGTGGTACTCTCCTGCCAGACTTACCAATGTTAATTCAGGAGTAAGGAGAGGTAAGATACACTCCCACTGTAGGGAATGGTTTCTACTTAGGAAAAGAAAATAAACAAGCACGAGGAATAGCAGCTTGATGTAAAAGTTGCCGCAGGCTGTAACAAAGCTTATTTACTCTGAGTTTCCAGTAAGGTTAGAGTAAGTGCTGAGGAAACGGTTGCTGGATCTATGGGACAAAATGGAAAGTATCACAGTCAGGCAGGAAACTTCACTGCACTCTTTATGCTATTCCTGCTACTCTACTAGAGTTGTGGGTGACCTGTGAGAATTGGACAAGTTACCTCTCCCAGGCAAAGTGAAGGAGGAAACAACTTTTCCTGGGTAACTCTTCAGCCTTTCACAAAGGAAAACAAGAACAACTCTAACAAATTTATTACACAAAAGGTTTCCATTTTGCAGGACTTACTTTATTTTTTTACATCAGTTTGCTAGTGTCTTCCCTGAAATGACAAAACTTTAGAATCCAACATTAACAGGAATCATTAAATTTATACTTGGAAATTCAGTCTCATTGGAAACATGGAAATGAAAATTTCAGCAATATTAACACTTAAAAACATAGTCTGCACTTAATTAACACACATATTTTACCCAAACAGAATTTCTTAAAGAAACCTAATATTCTGATTGATTCAAAATATTTGTGGCTTTTTAAATCTTCCCTTTCCAATAGAAAAGATCAATTTCTCTTCCTCCGAATTTTGTAGGACACACGGAATATGGAAGTTTGTTGTAAAGATGGGATCAGATGAAAAGTTTCTTTGAAGACTCTAGCAAATAACATAAACGCATTCATTGAAGGGAAACAGAAATATAAAACAGAATGAAAACAAAATATATTCCAGGAAGTGTTCTAAGATTATCCCTAGCTTATCATTTGGTGATTCAATAGATTTATACCACTTTGTCCTTAATTGCTCCACTGAAAAAATAATTCCCAAATATACCTTGTAAGGAGAGTGCTGTACTGCTGTGATTTTAAGATGCAACTGAGAGGCAAAGCAAATACTTTTTTGGAAATATAAGAAGATACAAAATGAATGGATTTGGGGTGTACTTGGAGAAAAAGGGACGTCTTCATCTGCCCTCCATATAAACTATTTAGTATTCTTTTTAAAAAGAGGATTTTAAAAATTATGACTATTTTAAGAAACTGCATAAATTTTGTAATTTTCCCTGATACATGAGAACATCATTCTTGAGATGAAAATGCAAAGAGATGGCATCATGAGAAAAATGCTTGATGGGGCAGCTGAATTTGGTCTATTGTCTGCTTCCTCCAATCTGCCTTTCATTTGTGCCTGGAGCACTACAAGGTGGGACTAGGAACTCAGGGAACTGACTACCTCAGAAACAGCAACAACCAGCCAGACCTGTGCATACCCATTTCATCTCATTAGCTGTCCTATTTCTAGAAAAGGTGAACAAAATTTATTCCACTACCGTGAGTGTGTAATTATGAGGAACCATCATGCATTATTATTTTTTCATTATTACTGCCGTTCCAATCCAATCACACCAACAGAAAAACAGCTTGGCTTCTTTTTCAAAGCTATATACTCATTATCTGAGGGGATTTCTGCTGCAGTATTTGTCGAGAGAATGCTCAAGTTAAATCAACACTCCTTCAGAAGGACTGCCCCTGCAGAATGTTGTACCTTTTGGCTGTAGTCTCTTTACAGAGCTTTCTTTCTTATCTCTTTTTTATTTTCTCCCCACAGCTGTAATAAAAAGGAATCCATGGCTAAGAACTCTAAGTCCTAAATGGAACCTTGTGCCGAGCAAATATTCGTGAGACATTCATAATAAATTCGGAGATGGGCAAGCAGACGCTAGCTTCTGCTCCCTTCTGCACCCCGGCCCCTGGTTGGTGATCGGCAGAGTTGACTCTGACACTTTTAGGGAACAAAGTATTTCCAGCTCTATCTCTCCCCCGTCAATTCAAACCTCATCTGAGAACTCCTGAAATGAAGCTGTCATTCAGGGTTGCTCGGGGACCTGTCACCACAACATTGAGCCTTTTCATTTTGATGGGTCAGCCTGCAATCCCCTTGAAAGAGAAGTCCGTGCCACCGTGGTTTCTCTTTCCACAGGAATTCTGAATTCTAATGAAATTCCAAATCGCTCAATAAAGGCAGGGGCACGAGGAAGTAATCCAACGCAGATCGGAGTGAAATTTGTATTTTATCTTTTTTTTTTTTCCCAGCCCATTATTCTAATCACTTAGGTGGTTCACAAAGGGTTGGTTCGCAGGGGAGGCGCAAGAGGAATGAGGTGTCCTTTGTCCTGATGCTACACTGAGATTAGGTAGCAGCTCTATGGAAATGAAAGGCCGTGGCTCAAATTTCCTTGGGTAAATATCTATCCACCTATTGTAGTTTCCACCTACAGTGCTACATGTAGATTTCTAGTGTATGCTGGGCTAAGAAAGATGAGAGAAATTCGAATTAACAGGATTCTGTGTGTGTGTGTGTTGTGTGTGTGTGTGTGTGCGCGCACGCCCATGAAACTGTCTTTTAAAACCCTGATGTGAACTTTTGCCATAAAACGAAGAAAACAGTATTGTTATTCTCTACTTTATGATCAGAAAATAGGTATCCCTACCATAGATCATCTAGACTTATACCAATTACTATTTTTATTATGTTCCTTCAACAAAGTTCACTTTTTGAGATACATGATGCTGAATGTCACATATGCTTAAATCTATGAGTTTTTTGAGAAGATATTAATTAATAAAACTTTTGTAGAGAAGGCATGAATGTGATTGCTGAAATATATTTTAGCATATTTACAGTATACAGTATATGCTAGGATTATATGTGTTAATTCACATAAAAAAGACAATTCCCTTAGAATTTCACTTACGAATTTTTTATTCCTTTCTCAGAATATTTTTTAAAACACCAATGATTTTTTTATTGACAAAGTTTATAGGAACAAATTAAATTATAGAAGATTTAGTGTGTTCCTAGCTAATTTAGAAAAGTAGAGAGTGAAAATGTGTGTAGATGCTGTACACAGATAAAGAGATACAGAAATATAGGTATACATGATCTACCTATTGCTATAGATAAAATTAAGTTGACTTTATTACTTCACAAGCTGAATCTCCATTAATCTTTGTTTTTAGTTATTTAACCTTCACGAAGAGCTAACAAACAATATTTAAAATATGTTGCCATGTTCTTCAAACCTTTACAGCTCTATAATCATACTAGTGTTATTTAATACCTAAGAGCCACCAGTTCATAATGTCTGTTTCCATGACATATCACCCTAAATATGTCAACTGCCTGTCCTTCAACTGTCCAAAGAACATCTGTTACAACTCCAGGTGCTTTGCTGTCCAGACGTTAGCAGTTACTTTTTTTTCCCCCAGTTCATACAGAGAGCCCAATAGGCCATTGCATATAAAACAATCCCTCTTCACCCAACCTGGTTGTTTGTAGAGTGTATCAAGAGAAATATTGGAAAAAATACTAGAAATATTAAATTGTTATTTCTGTAGTGGTTTCCTCTTGGTGCATTTTATTCTTTATATATATATTACTAGGAAACAGTGAAATATTCTTTTAAAAATAGTAATCTATCCTAAAAAGGAAGGAGGAAAAGAATGAGAATAGAAAGAAAAATAAAATTATGAGCGACACCTTCTTTTTCCTACCCATTCTTAGTCTAAAATATGAAAATGTTAGAATGAACTCTAAATCAAGAGCATTCTGAATTATAAATCTCCATTTGAGATCAGATTGATATACAGCATGAAGCTAGCATTCATCGTGTATCCTTTATTGTACCCTTTTATAGTTAATTATTTGTCCTTTCTGACTTTTTTCTAACACTGTTAAGTGAAAATATATACTCTTTATCAGATAGATAAGATATATCTTCTCTTGTCTTGATTCAGTTTAAGTCACATATCAACTACACACACACACACACACACAAACACACTGAGAAGGCTAGGGGATAACTTTAAAATTAAACTCAATGGAGCTTTCAAAACTATTGAAAATATATATATATATATATATATATACACATATATCTTTTGAAACCGCAGAAGCCACCAACACTGCCTGAGGCTTTAGTGTATTATTTTGTGGTGTTTTCTAAATATGAAGTATAAGGACCCAATGGGGAAGTCTGTATTAGATTTTAGTTATTTTATTTGTTTTGGCTCAAGGACAGAGTCAGAATGTACATGGTTTTCAGTCCTCTCTAAAATTCTACTTTTCTTATTAGAAGACTTGTAAACTGCTTTCCCTCATTTTAGGAATACAATGGTTTGGGAGCTACATAGCAAACTAGTAATGGCAAGTTAGTCATTGCTAACTCTTAGCCTACCAAATTTCACTCTTAGATGGTTCTCCTTCTTTAGTATTATGGTAAATTGGCAAATCTGTTTTATTCTTATTTCTGTAGCATAGGTAAAATATAGGAAACCTACACTCTGACACAAGCTTTTAAAAAAGTGTACTTGAAACACTGACTAATTACATGTGGGTTTGTGTGTATAAAAGAATGCACCAGCAACTCAACCTCTGGGGCTGGTTGAAAAGAGTTATCATCTACCACTTGAAAATGCAGAGAAACATTGCCAGTTACTGGAGCAAAATTAGAGCACTTCATAATACAATATTCACCAAAATAAACCATGGAAAACGTGCAACTATATTTGTGCTCCACTTGGGGAATTCCTCTAGTCAATATTTTAATGGAAAGTTGACTCAACTACTCAGATACAGACTAGCCTAAAAATGGACTTTAATAGGAAGTGATTGGATTTAGCAAATCCACTTGCTCCAGGATGTTTATATTTAATCACGGGTTGGAAATTACTTGTTTTTCTCTTCCCTGGGAGTAGGTCTTGTTATACCAATCCAGTTGGGCTTCCAAGTCAGCTCTTTAGCTAGAAAGCCCAGGTCCATAATTGAATAGCATGCATATTGCTATAAATCATCTTGCTCCACAGAAATAACTTCTAGGATTTAGGAAATGCCTCATGCAATGAATTCACTGAGGCAAAAATACTCCTTCACATACCTGGGGAATGTAGAATCTGCATTGCTTGCAAAATTGTCAGAGTACTTTTTCTGTAGGAAACTGTGCACTAAAATTTCTGACAATGTTACATTATATGACTTAAGGAGGTTCATTTTTTTCTAGTTCCTGTTTCACCAGCAGACATTATCTTTCTTACTTGTCTCCCCACTCCATCTCTCTTTGGTAAATCAGTCAAAGTTCCTGTGCAGTGTGAGTGATCCAACAGAAGACCAGAATTCCAGACATCCCAGCAATGACCTCCAGTCCAGCGTGACATACACTTCATATTGGGGGGAAAGTCTATGAGGATGTTTTGCCCCACACATCCTTTGGAACCAACACACAGACTTCTAAACCCTGTTTCTTTCCTCAGGGAATCCAATAGACACATTCATCCCCTTCTCAATGGGACCCTACTACTAAGAAGAAATGAGAAAGAGCTAGGAAGTCCTTTGAAGCTGGAGGCAGAAGATGCCATGTAAGTAAACAGTAATTTTATTAATTGCTTGGAAATAGAAAATGTTGAGTTTAAATCAATGCTACTTTCTTCAGAGTAAACACTAAATATAACATCCAAAGCAACACAGTTAAAATTAACTTGCAGTTGCTTTTCAAGCTGGTGAGATACAATTAAAAATGGGGGATATTGCCAACTCTCATTTACTGCTTTCTTTCTTGTGAATAATATCTGTACATTCAGGTCTTCATTATACTTCTCAATGGCAAAGGAATCCCATTGCATCTGCTTATTCATGATTTTTATCAATGGAAAAAAATTATTAAATCTTCACGCAACATTAGCAGCACGATAATACATACTAGGGCTGCTGCGGCAACCAGAAATACTACTGCAATCTCCACCCTGCCCTCTCTCCCTCCCTCCAGTTCTAATTGTATGTGCCTGTGTAGGTGTGTGTGAGCTCCTTGTACTCAGGCTCTCGTGGGCAATATGGCTGTCACTGACTGCTCACAGTATGCCAGACAGCACTGAATGGGTTAATTGGCATTTTAAAAAGGTAATTGTAAAGTGTAACCGGCAGGGTTATCACCAGAATTGGGAGGTGGAATGTAGGTCTCCCACCCACTGGAGACTCTTACATCTTGAAGAGCAGGCTGAAGACAAAAGCGATGCTACTGCTGTTTCTTGATTTTCCCTTTCAGCAGCAACTGCTAACCCTCAATGCTCTCTTTTGAATGCACTGTATCAAGACAGTAGTTACAGGAGAGCGGTGCCTGCTCCGTCCTGACTACAGAATTACCTTGGGATTTGATTGTAGCATAAATATGCAGCAAATCATTACATGTGTGAGATGTTTTAATGGTGTATAATGTATATCTACAGAATTTGTTTGGGAAAGAACTACAAAATGACTGGAGTCTCAAGGAGACCAATACATGCTAAGACATTTCTATGACCTTCAGTGTCAGAGAAATAAAAATTTGACAATGAGTTTTTAAACAGGTAATTGTAACACATAAATACCACTTACCCAAGATCATAATTACCACAAAATAGAGATGTAACCGCCACAAGTGCCTGCCACTGGCACCAGCCTAACTTCTTGGTTTAACTTTGAAAATAAAGTGTTTTGTGTGATCCCCACATCACCGTTCCTTATCCTGGAGTGAATAAAGAAAAGGAAAGGGAATTATTAAAGGGGAAGTTAGAAATGGAATAGCAAACTAAAGGGGCAAACCATATATTAACTTGTACAAGGGCTGCATGTGCATTGTCCAGATTTACACACTCACACACAAGTGTGCACAGACTTGACCATGAACTCCCTGACATATGAGGGTTTTGTCACCTTTCTACACTTTGCTGTTCCCAGCAGACTGCTGCAAACATCATAGGTGTTCAAGAAATAATATCAGGGCCAGGTGTGTATGTGCATGCCTGTAATCCCAACACCCTGTGAGGCTGAGGCAGGAGGATCGCAAGTGTAAGCCCAGCCTGGACAATTTGACAAGATCCTGTTTCAAAATAAAAATATTTTAGAAAGGGCTGTGGATGTAGCCCAGTGCACAGGCCTTGGGCTCAATCCCCAGCACCAAAAAAAAAAAAAAAAGGTGTCAAATTCAATGACTAAAATGGAACAGAAATAGAAAGGAGTGATGGATGTTAAATAAAATATTAAGAACTGGTGAACTCTGGCCACATCACAATAGATCAAAAGTGCTTTGGAAAAAATACCATAATCCAACTAATCGGGAATAGAATTAAGTATATAAGAATATATTTTCCTATGAAATAACTTTCTGTCTTGGTCCTGTTTTCCCTTCCTATGGAAGAGGGGTTCCTATAAAGATACATAGATCTCTCAAATTCATGATGAGTCACTAGTATAGAGGAAGAGATGCTGCCCCTGGCCCTCTCACACACCATGCTCACTTGTCCCATCCACCCCCAGCTCAGCAGCCCAATTCCAAGATTCTTGGCTGGAGAACACCCATCGCCCTCAGCGTCATCACCTCAGGAAAGCCAGAGTCCTGGCAGATTCTGAGCGTGGCCCCGGGGTCTGTCAGTGCCTCTGGGGTCTGAGCAACACCTCACACTCATACAAGCATGCACACACACACACAAGCACACACGCACGTGCACACATGCCCCATCCTGCTGAGAAGCTCTAAATTGGCTTTCCCTGCCTGCAGCAGCCTGCCACAGCCCAGGACTCCAGCCCAGCTCCTGTCTACTCGGCTGTAGGCAGCTTCCGTCCTAGGAGAAACAAAGTAGGGGGGATTGTAAAGGATCAGTATCTCTTCTGGTGCAAACAGAAGGGGGAACAGAACTGTATTCATTTTGGACTATGAAAATTGCTCCTTTTTACCTCACCTCCTAGCTATTTATAAAAGAAATCTCAATTAATACTCAATTAGGATAATTAGCACCAATTTCCTGTGACTTTAATAACTTGGGATAATTTCATTTAATCTAGCTCATATCCATAGCCAATATTACAACAATAAACAATTGCATGCTTTTTTTATACTGGCATAAGACAGAGTCACCACTTTTGTTAAGGGAAATTCATTGATGAGTGCAGCCTTCTGTCCCCCTATCAGGTGCGGGTTTAAGTGGCTTCCAATGAGATTCTGCTGTCAGCATCCTGAACATGTGGACTGCTGCCTCCCCTTTGCCTTCTGCATCTTTTACTTACTTGTGCCCAGGCCTAATGCAGTATAATTGAAACAATTTTATTGTCTGGAGCTATTCATTCTAATGTTTCAATGACAGAAAATACTGGTCAATTTGACAAGTTAATATGACTTCAGTGGTCATTTGAACTCCTTTAAGCCATTGGGTGCTAAAATTGCTTGTCACCTCCCTTCACCTGAGAACAGAATTCAACCAGTCTGTGAGGTCGGTGGGGAGGAGATGGGAAGTGGAGAAAGTTTTCCACTGAAAAGCAGCTCTGTCAGAAGGTAATTGCAACTTTTGATAATTGATAAGACACTGCCCCGTTTTTCAATGGTGCGATCTCTCAAAAGCAATGCTCAACTCTCCTGTCTACCACTGTTATTTTAGAAACTCCTAAATGGGCCGAGGATGTAGCGTAGTGGCACTGAGCCTGCCTTGAAAGTTCAAGGTCTTGATTTTGATCCCAAGTACTGCCAAAAAAAGCTCCTAAACATTGCATCATAGAACTTTCGGTCTCATCACTACCTGTCAGAATAGATGAAACACCATCCTAAAAAATACTTAGACACGAAGGAATTAGACAGAATGAATTATTATTCAGGGCAGCATTCAAGGGTCATTCTTTAATCTTAAGCAGTTCTGTATTTTTCTACAGTCACCAACAATGCTGGCTCTGAACTTCCAACCACCCAGTACAATCACACACAAGATTTTAGCAGCAACTGTTTTGCAGGTCAGCTAAGAAAAATGAAATTATCTTGGTCCGCATATTTTGAACCATTCCTAGGTTAATTTTTAACAGGATACTTTAAATAGAATGTTTTGAATATATTTACAAGTTTGAGCATGTAGCTCAGTGGTAGAGCCCTGGCTCACCATGCGGGAAGCCCTGGCTTCCATCCCCAGCCCTGCAAACAATAAAAAATATGAATAAATAAATAAATAACATATAATGCAAACTCTATTTTTTTCAACTAAATAGCTTCCGACTTTATTTTGCCTAGAGTTCAGATTGCATTATATGACTTAATGTCGTTCTTTTTCTATATGATTCTAAGGAAATCCTTAAATGTAATAACAACACTTGGGCCCTGACCACTGTAGGTTGGCCTCTTCTTCCACTGATAAAAGATTTTTCTGTCATTTCAGGCCTGATTTCTTCTTTAAAGTATTTGGTTTTTGCTTCCTTAGTTAGCTGGTAGCCTTCAGTCCTCCGAACCTAGCCTGTCTCTATAGGGTCTCATGACTGTGAGCATACCACCCACTTCTATTCCCCACATTCCACCTGCTGGCCCATGCTGGTCCCATGCTGACCAATGCTCAGCAATTTGTTTTTAATCTCCTCGCTTTGTTTTTTAAGGATTTAGACTCCTTGAGACTGTACCTGTTTCACAGGATCAACACATATCTTTTTGCCCACTTAGGACAAAAGTATGTAAATAAGCTGTGAATAGTATGGTATTCGACTAGAAAAGTCAAAAAGGTTCTTGGACTATTTGAAAGGCTTTTGCTGTCTACACCTTTGATAATCTGAAAAGATCAGATTCCAATCACATTTGTACAAAGAAGTAGAATTAATTTATAATTCCCCCCCCACCTACTCCAAACAGCTGCAAAGTAGTCTGTAGGCGAATGCTTTAGACTATCTATCCAAGACTATCAATTACAAACAATTTTACAAGATTCTTATTATTTGGACCACAATGTAATCTTCACCTGCGTAGAAGCTAGTGTTTTCCCCTTTCACATTTCTTGCTTTCTCTTGCTGTTCAGACTTTCAACAGGAGGGTGCAAGTTCCAAAAACTGTTCCTCAGAACAGAAATGGTCTAATTATTAAACGAAACGGGTTTCCTCCCTGCGATGATCTATTTGTGTATAAAATTCCACGACTGTGAAGAGCCCCATGCCCTGCAGAGAGAGAAGAGGGGGAAATCAAAGTACTGAGACAGAAACAGGAAGCACTGTTGTGCAGCCCCAGAACTCTTGACCAAAGAAGTAGTGAATCCCAGGTCTACGTCAAAAGGGAATGGAATTCTGTGCTCTCTTCACCCTTGGCTGTGATATGTTGCCCTAGATTCCGAGTAATCAAAAGGCACAGAAGAAAAAAATAGGCTATCCCTTTAAAATTAGATCATCATTTTGTATTAATATGCAGAACGAGTTGTCAATTGACCAAGCAACAAATGTACCTCCTCATATCCTCATTTTCACTTCTATCTATGAATATTTTAAAACCCTAATGTGCACTTGGCCATTTGGGTTTTAAGTGAAGACTTATCACAGTGTAAAACCCTTCATTTTTATCCCTTCGCTGAGGGCTTCTTTTCCCCTTTTCCAGGGTGTCATTAAAAATCTGATGCCAAGAGCCAGGACTTGGCAAGGTTTGCAATATAATTTGCAATCTGCAGCGTTTGCTGACTAGCCCCCACTCCCCTCCCCCTCTTTTTCCCCCTTACCAGCCTGCCTGCTAGAGTCAATAGGGGGCATCGCTCATCTGTCTAAAAGAAAAATAGCAGCATACTAATTAGAATTCTATTTGCCAGAAGCCTCGGAGTTGCTGTGCTTATAGATTTCAAGCTTCTTTTGTTTGAATTAAATTGCCAACTTTTTTTTTCCTTCCTTCTTTGCAGTAGCAGGAGAGAGAGCGGGTGTCTTATTTGATTGAAGGGGGAGGTGGGGGGCAGGTTGAACTGGCGGGAAGAATCCTCGCAATGGAAATGCTGAGGAAATGTCAGGGTTGTGTTTTAAAATGCCTGGTATGCTTTTCAGGGGCTGACTCCTGTCTTTCGAAGAGTTGTTTTGGGGGAACTGGCAGGGAAGGTGGGGAGTTCAAAGGGCAGAGACTAGCAGACTGACGCTGAGATTCTGGGGGAGCTAGCCCCACACAAAGCCAGATGGTTCGTGCTCTGGTAAAACCCTTGCGCTGAGATCACAAAGCTGGCTCATAATGGAACACACAGGCTCTCTTGCTCTGTCAGAGATTTCTCTTATGGGGATTCAGCCCTCAAAATCAAGAGGCAAAGAAAGGCCCATGTTTAATAGTAACCTATTTCATGACCTTGAATAAAGTTTTCACGGGTCTCTTATTAAAGTGTTAAGATTTATCATCAAGAATTTGAAACCAGTATCCAATTTCAGAACCTAAAAAAACTGAGGGGTCCAAAAACGTCCCAGTGTGTTTGGCGGAAGTGCATAGAATGATTCAGCACATTCCCATTATCAAGAGTAACCTTTTAAATCCCAGTCATCCTGAATCCCGGAAAGGCCAGGAACTAACCAAATGGAAGACTTGTCCTATGAATCCAACCTCACAGATACTTACCAATTTGCCTCTGAACTAAGCTAATATAAAGGCTCATAGCAGCTCATTATTAAGTTAATTGTCCTTTGAAACCCAAGAAACAAGAAACTTAGACCCTGTTGGATGCTTAAGTACTTGGCAATGAAATTTACAGTCCAAATGTAATTGTCTACAAAATAATGAGATATTGTCTATATGAACGTGTAAAGACAACAGTTTTGTTAAATATAATAGAGTTGAATTGACTGATACAACACAGAGATTGGGGTTCCAATTTTTACGTAACAAAGTTCTTTTCTATAAATCAAAACAGCTCATTTTTGCATTCACACCGCAGACATTAGGTTCAACATAGATGTGCCTTCTCAGTTTTGATCCTTCAAGAAAAATGTCTCTTCCTGTTTGTGGAGTGTGGTAGCCTACCAAAGTGCCAAAAACCCAAAGAGGATCTGCATGAGTTTTTAAAAAATGAACTAACACCTCTGTCATTATAATTAATGCTACCTCCTTAGCTACCTAATATGTTTCTGTTTATTGTTAGACTATCCAATCCAAGGGAAAAAGATGCAGGGGTCTTATTTGGGAAGACCTGTGAATCACATGGGGGCCATTCCAAGTCAGTTGTTTCAAAAATACATACATACATGCATACAAAAACATCTCACTGACCAGAATACCTGCATGGACTCATGTGCTCACTCTTTGGAACTGACACGTTTTAATTGAAGAATTTTGGGCTCTGAGTCTTGTCTAAGCCAGGACCTACTTTGCATATGTCACTCAAAAAGCAAACATTGTAAGATGTTTAGAAATTATTATTTTTCTATACTTGAAATTGATATTTTGAGTTACCCATGATTTCTTTCTTTTTCCATACACTTCTTTAAATTTCTTAATAGCACTCAAAGCTGGGAAACAAAATATTGATGTTTACAGTATCATGTAAAGCCCGGAGCCAACTCTGCTCACATCTCTTTGAATTACTTTTCCACTTCTAAGCCTCTAAGAATCTAGCCCTCCTTTATCTGCTCTTGTTATAAAAAGTGGCAGGAGGCAGAGTGGCAGAGTGACCCACAAGATGGCACCTGTCACCAGGGGATTTTTCCTGCGTTCTGCAGGCCACATTTTGTTTGAACTCATGGTGGCCTCTGTCATATCCTCAATTTCCCTCCACTTTTGGCCCTACCTCTTAATCTCCTTTGCGCTGGCTGAGGCTGCTTACCGGACTCCTGAACCTTTTCCTTCAAGAAGCCAAAGTAAAACTTTAATTTGAAATGTGGGCTCAGGACTAAGCAGTGACACAGCACTAGATGGTGGGCTGACATGGCCACATTCTTGAACTTAGAGTCAGTGGTGGAAATGATTGCTTTAAGACTTCGAATTTCCTGGTGGCATTTCCCCAACTCACAGGGGCCCTAGGCTTACAGGTGGGGGAGCTGATCACAACCCTAATGAAGCTGCCAGTGTGGGTGTGTTTTATTAAGGCAAATACATGACAAGAGACTGAAATAAAAGTGTCTTGAGACTGCTCTGCTGCATTTTAACCCCACCTGGATGATTTAAACACCATGCATTTCTGCATATTGAATCCTCATACTTACTTTGCAAGGGAGTCAAACAATCTAATTAAAGGAAAGGATACTGCATTTGAAGAACCAACAGGTTTAAAAGGAGAAAATATAATCAAACATAAAACACTTATCATTCCAGACAAGAACACAAATCATTTTATCTTTGGCAAATCAGATGGAGTTTCTACTTCTCTGGCCACCAAAACAATGTGATTTGGAAAGAATCTGAATATCAAGGAATTTATTAAGGAAATGATTAGATTTCAGTGTACTGAATCAGTCAATGTGTAGAAAAAGACTGTAACTGTGCTGGGCAAAGGTTAGTTTTATTATCAGAACCATGAAATGTCTTTAAATGTTAAAGCCATTAACTTATTAATAGGAGGATGAGGGTGAATATTACTTTATCAATATTCTTTGCAATGAACTTAGTGCAAATAACAGAATTTTTGTCTCATATTAATTAGGTGGACCATGCAAAATAATTAAGAGCCAGACTGGAAAAAGGAGCACAGAGCAGGCAGGCGCTGGGGAGTCTGGGCGGCCACCCACCCTTCCTGCAGCAGTAGCTGCCTCTGGTGACAAGCAGTAGCTGCCTCTGGTGACAAGCAGGAAAGCGACAACTTCTCTGGCCGTGGGCTTCAGTCTCTTTCTGTCCCCCTGCCTTGCCAAGTCAGAGTAGGCAACAGAAGAAGCCTTCCACCAGTGAGGCACAGTGCCCCATTGTGTGACAAGCCCCCTCCTCTCCTCTTAGTCCCCTTGGGCGGGGACACCACGCACTGCTCCACCGAGCTCTCCCAGTGTTTCAGCAGTGGTGCTAAAAAGGGTCCTGAAGCATTGTAATTAAACTCATCTACAGCTGCTGTAATGAAACAAATCAGAGAAATGTGTTGCATGTCAAGGACAGCTAACGTTTGTTCTTTTTTATAATCCCTTTTTTCCCCCTAATCATTGTCCTTTCCCTGTGTTTCCCGTGTGAACACTATTACTTCTGCTTCTTTTAACTACCATCCTGCTCACTTGGGAGTCATTTTTAAGGTCAGCCAATATGCATTAATCCAACCTCGAGTAAGAATTTACTCCTCACGATAGAAAGGACAGGCCTATACAATAACACATGAAAAAAGTCATTCATTATTTATTTTTAAAAAGCAAAAAGAATGGGCTGTCTTTTTTCATGTTGCACAAGTGCTATAAAAGCACTGGCATGCATGCATGTGTGTGCGTGTGTGTGTGTGTGTGTGTGTGTGTGTGTATGTGTACTGTAACAGAAATGCAACCCCTACAATGTCTCCTTGCCTTTCTGATTATGCTAGGCTTTCTGCATGGGAGGAAACAAAAAATAACATTTTTCTGCAGTGCTCACATGAATACTGTTGAAATCTTTCCTTCAGATTTGCCTCCTGCCTCCTCCCAGGGTTGACGCTGCTCATGTCCCAATGGATGAGTCTTTTCTTTTCTTCCCTGGAAGATAAAACCATTCAAGGAAGAGGAGGGGCAGAAGCGGGGAGCTGGGCAGGCAGGAGAGCCTGAGATCTTCAGTGTGTGCGCATTTATGTGTCAGTAAGTCGGACTTGAATATAATTTGGTGAGACACTCTTTTGCCTTTTGAGCTGGGCACACAAACAAGCTTGTGAAATCAAACAAGAGGGCAAGAGCTTATCTTCCCCCAACAAATTTATCAAGAGAGAGTTTGTGGTGGGCTTCTGAAACTGTCATGGAGGGACAAGGTAGAGATCAAATGTACTGTTGAGTAAGGAAACCAAGCACAAACTTTGCCCAGAGCTTGGAGACAATGATGTTCAAAGATTAACCCACCCTCTCAATTAACACCTCACATGAAAATCCCTGCGAGGTCATGGGATCCGGGCTTCCGAGCGGTCAATCAGCGCCGCCCGCCTCCATACAAACTGAGATCGAATGCAGAATTAACACCAGTCCCCAAGCCCTGCTCACAGACTCGCGTCAGATTAAGCCTTTGCACAGAGAAGATATGAAAAGCATTTCTAATTAGGGTCTGAGGTTACTGGTTAAAATGCAGTCGAGCAGTCTACCAACCATTCTTCTCCTTTTTTATAATTTTAATTAAACTCAGATACTATTTAATTCCTACCTGCATAGATTTAGTGCTACTTGAATGCAAACCTGATAAAGAATACTCCTGATCCCCCACTTAGCCGCCACGAGGACTTATTAAAGAGGGGGCGACTGTCTCCAAGATCTTCCAGGAGTCCCTTTGCAATAATTACTTTTCTATCAAATGAAAAGCATAATATTTTTCCGTAAATAGGTTTTTTTTCCCCTGTGAAACTTTGACTTCACTACTCTCTTGACAAAATTGTAATTATAACTTCACTGTAGGGGTTACTTTACCATCAGGCTAGCCATTAGGATGCTTTTTCTTGCATGCATCGAAGCTCTGTTTCCTCGTGGCTTACAGAAATTTGAGATGGACGCTAGAGAATTTTTCTTACAAACGTATCACTAATTAGATGTGGATGTGTGGCTTCTGTATTTAAAAACGTTATTGACCAGACCTGGTTTGAATTATTAGGAATTCCACAGTGCGCCTGAGTCCTTCTGCCATTGTCTGATTAGTAATCCAGAGCCTTGGCACCAATTTTTAATATCTGCAGTGACCTTGGAAGCCTTAAACAACATCTTCAGCATACTAAAGCCTTGCTACTCCAGAGCACAGGTCTGAATAATTCAGGATCTGTGACAGCAGCTTTGGCCTTAGGAAGCCATTCAGGCAACTTTGGCATTCTAGAATCTATAATACCCATTTCCTTTCCACAACCTTTACTTTTCCTCCTATGATGGTTTCAAATGGCCACTGCTTCAAAAGTATTATTCTAGCATCTTGTCAGAATAATACCAATATGAAAACTTATTCTAAATAAGTTTCTATTTTAAGTAAGTATAGCAGAACTCCTTCTTAAAACTGTTTCACACAGGCCTAAAACTTCCCTTTGATTGGGAAGAAGTTAAAACACATTCTTTTGTTTTATTTTTTTAAGTGTAACTGCCATTTTAGAGATGAGAAAATAACCCCAAGACAATGTGCTATCATCAAATAGTCTATTCTACTTTTAAGGAAATAGATTCTGAATAAATTGGAAATGTGTAATTAAGATTACAACTGATTGGATGCCAATCTATATTTTGTTTTGGTTGTTGCTGCTGCTATCTGTTTTTGCAGTACTAGGGACCCTTGCATGTTCTAAGCAGGCACACCACTGACCTACATCCCAAGCCTTGGGCGCCAATCTAAACACAAGATTTGGAAAAGTTAGAATCTTAGAAGTATCTAAGAGTTTAAGGATCATGAAATATAAAATATTAAGCTACTAGATTGAATCTTTCTCTCTGTGTGCTTTTCTAGCTCTGTCTCTCAATCTCATAAACTGCTAACTGTAACTCAGAAGTACCCAGAAAGGGCCAGAACCTCAAGTAGTCAATGTACACATGAGTACCACGGCATCAGCAGGGGTACATTCAGAGCTGCTCACAGATATGTTCTCCAATTTGCTTCAGACTGTGCTACCAAGGGCCAGCCTTAGGTCAAGCACCTTGTCTGAGATGCAGGTCTTGGAGCTGCTGATTTGGCACATGTTTGTAAGTCTTGGTCTGCTGTAGGTAACCAGCAGAAACATTTTTCATGGGACAAACTAAGGTTTCTGTGATCATACAATACTGTCTTTACAATGACTCTTTCCTGGTCCCTTTTTTTTATCTCCACTGCCACATGACTGAGTCCCTCTTTACCTAACTCCCTTCTGTTAGTGTTTTTTGTGCATATTACAATCTATATTCAACCAACAACGTTTTCTTCCTAAAATATAGACTATCTCTACATTATCGCCCATGATTCCCATTTCAGAATACTTTCACATCTATGCCCCACTTACCTTTCAAACCCTAGCACTCATTCACCTCCATAAGGCTCTCACCCAACCCCGGCAATACAGGCACAGAAACTTAAATACACTCTGAATTTCCCTACCTCAATTTTCTGAGGTTCAGCACCTCCGTGTGATAAAAAACAGACCAGCATCCTCACTTCCTCTTCCTAGCTAGGCAACCACAGGAAAATTACTTAACCCCTGTGGATCTCAATTTCCCCATCTGTAAAATGCAGATAAGCATCCCTACCCACTCCCAGGGCTGGTGTGGGACAAAGTGGGTTTGGATATGTAAAGGGTTTAAGCAATGTCCAGCACAGAGTACTTTATTTTCACTTTTTGAGTGTTTTGTTATTCAAGCCACTCTTCCCTTGTCTGGAAAGTCTTATTCTCAAAAGACCCGGTGCTCCTCGGACCCATGTCCCCCAGAGCTTTCCCCTGATAGAACCAAGTAGAATTGAAAAGTTTTTTCTATCCCATAGACACCTATGATGTTCTGGTGTTCATTACGGCTACCTATGCAGGTCAGCCAGTCCCTGGCTATGCGCCACAAATCCTTAGTAGTTGCTCCAGACTTTGATCAGTGGGTGAAATGTTCTGAAGCTACCACTGAAGACACTTGCTCTTCCTGGTGTCTGTCAGAGCCAGAATGTGAACTCCTGGAGGGCAGCCTGCATCTGCTTCCCCTTTCCATCTCCCATAGCTCCAAGCATAGGGCTGTGAGCAGAGCAGATGCTTAGTAAATGTTTGTTAAATTAAATCTCAGGCAATTTGCTTCGATTTACTTAGAACTCCCTGGGTAAGTAATCAGTTCCTATACCATTCAATGAGCTTTTAATAGCATTTACATTGGACTCACTCTGTAGGTTAATCAGAATCCAGCTCACCTAACGCCTTGGCTTTAGACTCAGTGATCTCAGACAGACAGACTCAGGTCAGTGTCTCTGGTCATCTTAACTGAGGTTGATATTGAATCGAGGTAGCCCTTACTGCAGAAACTCCTCTCCGGAAAGACACTCACTAGGCAGCCCAATCACATCAAAGATTTGATTTCCGTGAGACCACGTTTCCAGTGAGTGTCCACTGTCTAAGTTGTTAACATGAACTGATTCTTTTGAGAATGTTCCCTATCTTTGAAAATAAGGTAGCATCAGTCTAGGATCTGACGAAAAATTTCAAGAGCCTGAAAATTAGGAAGAGAAAACAGATCATTGAATTTAAGCCCAGAGATTTCCACAAGCATTCCTATCTCTGCTCTAGAACACTATATCTGACATGAAAATGAGTGAAATTCACTTTGAATTTCAACTCCTTTCCTGTTACTATTTTTTTCTTTTGAACTTCTAGTAAGTTCCACAATAATCAAATATAAAAAGAAGAAAGAGGTATAAAGTTAATGATAAGCAAAAATGAATGAAAACTTAAATGAAATATAAAGAAGGAAATTTAAACTAAACATAGAGAAGATAAACGTTGCTGATAAGAGCCTGAAAAGTCATTAAGTGTTTGATATCTTCCCCAGTTATTCAGTTGAAAATGATATCTTTAGGTTTCCTTGATTGAAATGAGTATTTACTTGATTAGAATGTATTGATTATAATTCAGAAAAACATAAGAAATCATATAAATAAAATGAATCCTTTCAAGTATAATACCTGAGAATTAAAATGAATGTTTGAAATATAACTTTTGCAAAGATCTTGCTTTTATTATCTCATTTAGTTCTCCTTCAACTTCCTAAATTAGGCAATTGTATGATACACACTCAATTCAGTGGGTTGCCTTTTATATGAAAATCTAGTGAAATTCTGAAAGAGTTCTTCCAAGTGTGTAAAGAGTTAAGATTCCCATTCAATAGATGAGAAAGTTGAGGCTCAAAGGAAGTCAGTGACCATAGCTGCAAGGTTAGAAAGTGAACGTATCAGGTTTAAACCTCACGTCTCTAATCCAATCTCCAAGCACTTTCTCCACAAGTAGGATTTCTTCTAGGAGTGCCTCATTTATCCATGCGTTAACTCATCCAAGAGATATTTATTGGGCACCATTAATGAGACAGGCATTTTATAAAGGCTCTATGAATATGCAGCAAAGAAAATAAAATGCCGCATTCCTCACTCCTTCCAAGGCAGGAACTGCGTCAGTGACCAAGGGCCAGTCTTTTCTGCTGCTATTCTGCTTCCTTCTGATCTCTCAGTTGTCTAACCTGTCAGACAGAACAGCAGCCTGCCCTGCCCTTTACTAGATGAGAAGTGGGACCGAAGCACCAGGGCATTATCTTTACTGAACCCACCCATATTTTTCATTATATCCTCAACTACAGTTGTCCCTTCGGTCACCCCATCTTCCAACACAGAGATTCATAGTGCCAGAAATAAGCAAAGCCCCTCAAATGAGCATCTGGGAGACACATGAAACCATTCTACCGTGTTTTTTACCTCTATGCAAAAGTTTATAGATGATTAACTTAACCAAGTACATGTTTAAAATGGATGTTCCACCTATTTTCCATCTAGGCATCTGTTTGACTCAAGGACATTTGTTACATGCTCAGCATTTTCAGATTAATGAGTTTAGGTGCAGAGAAGCCAAGTTAATGTACTTCCTGTTTCCGAATCTGATTAGATGCTCTATCTGACACACCATGTATTTAATGTCTCAGAGAGTTCAAGTTGCTTAATAAATATGAAAATCACAAAATATTTCATTTTTGATGAAGGCTCTATAAAGCAAAATCTGCATAAAGCAATATTCTGCACATAACAACAATAATGGCAATGTAATAATGATCAGTAATGCTCTATCAAATATTTAATTAATATTTTA
Organism: Heterocephalus glaber; assembly: GCF_000247695.1. Next base: position 7,514,948 of record NW_004624768.1, read on the forward strand.
ATTATTTTCCCTGAAATATCTGCACCCCACTGTGCAAAGTAACTGGGTCTTGTAATTTTTGAAGATGACAAGATTGCCATTATTAATGTTTGGGATAGACTTATTTATTTTTAGTGTTATTAATGTTACTAATGGTAATGAATACAGAGTCATTATGAGGTAAGGTGGTGGCTCTTTCTGATGATTGTACTTGGGTCTCTGCAATTTAACATTTTGTCTGTGGTGAATGCCAACTTTTTAGACATCCCAGTTGTATCCACATGCCTAGTTGTCTATTAAATTATTTTTTAAACTCTAAAAATAATTGGCCCATGACCTCATCCAGATACTTTTGATTGAGGTGGATATAATTTTAGTAAGTATAAACATCAGAATACCTTTTTTCAAGATTTTCTTTTAATCTGTGAAAATGTTACTTTTTCTAGTGGGAGAACTCCACCTTCTCAGCCTTCACCCTAGGGGCTATGATAAGTTCAATTTAGGGAACATTTTAGAATATTTTCCAAGCATTCCATAAATAATATTGTGTGTCTTGTGGTCTAGAGCTTCGGAAGATTTGATATGCATCACTACTCTCCTGGCATGGCCTGGAAATGGGTCTGGTCTGTACCTCAAGAAGAAAAATATTTTCTAGATTTCCAAAGCTTAGTAAAAAAGATTTAAAAGAGAGAGAGAAAGAAAAACCAGATTTCATTAGTAATGGCTTAATATGGATTACATGTTTAAATAATAATGTTTGGGACATATATAGGGCTAAATAAAATATTTCTAAATATCGCTTTTCTTCTGTTTTTTTCTTTTAATGTAGCTACAAAAAATCACATATGCAGCTGACATAATAATTCTATTGGGCAGTGTTACTCTAGAGTTCTGGCTTAGTAACTGGTTATCACCCATTTTACAGATTTAAAAACAAAATCCGGTTGATAAAGCCCACAGTGACAGCAGGAGCATCCACGTTCACGTAGCTTGGTCCAAAGCCATATTCTGGATCCCTGTGCTCTCTACTTCCTTTGAAACAGGCTTCTCAGTCCCCAAGGGTCCAACACCTTCCCATGATACCCTGAGTTCTGTGGCTGAAGGGATAAATCGAGACCCATCCATGCTTTAGTACCCAAAGAAAGGTCCCAAAGAGCCCTACACTGCTCCAAAAAGGCCACCAAAAGCCTTTGTTACATAAAATATGCTGAGGCGGGATGTAAGCGCTGTCTGTAAATGGGAACAAGGGGCAATTTTTTGCTGACTTAATTCCGCAGGAAAGGCAGGCACTGTCATCATGCTACTCAGCCCCATATTTGCATCAGTGACTGGCACTCTATTAGGATTGGTATCAAGGGGGTGGGATCCTGGTTTCCCTGGATTTGGGCCTTTCACGCCTTCTGATTGATAGCTTCTGCTTGTAAAGCCATCACCCGCGCAGCTGTCTCCTGCTCCTGTCCGCCTTTCCACTGCAGTTGATGCAATTCTGGTTTCATTCATCAGCCCCCTTGAATAGCAACATCCTCCAGTTGGAGGAGAGCCTGCTGTGGCTGTGCTCGGCTGGCCTGCATTTGCATGCACACGCTGTCCTGCCAAGCACTTGGTGGTGGCACTGTGTCTGCCAACTGACAGGCTGCTGGTGGATCCCATCCCTGATAAGTTTTCTAGTTTCTCAAATTATCTGTTTTACCTTGCTTTCATGCTCAAAGCATAACACATTTCTTTGATATGTTTCTGTGTGCTGTGGAATGCCAATGGCATCAATTGAACTGTATCACACCATGGAAAAAGCTGTTTTGCAGAGCTTCAGTTGGCCATAAGCTATAAATATCTGCTGTTTCATAATGTCTTTGATTGCTACCTACACTCTGATCATTAAACATTGATCAAAGATGGCTTGGCACCCAAAGGCACGGTGCTAAGATGATGTGGACACACGAGGCAAGGATGAGGGTCAGGTTCCCTACATGCCCGTGACCTTACTGTGGACACACCACTAAAGGATTCAGACCTGTCCCTGTGTGTGTGTGGGGGGGTGTTATCTTTCACAGTAGTTTTAAGTTTTAGCATGCATCCTGTTAGAAATGTTATAAAGCACAATAAATTTCTTTTCAAGTAAAATTTTTATGTGATTGTTTCTGCCTTTTAGGAGCAATTGTAAATACAGAAAGATGAAAAGTGGGAAAACACTCAACAGAGAAGACCTGGGCAGAAATAGACAGATAGATTGATAAATAAACAGATAGCTTTGGTACTTTTGATGTCTCTTTCATATGGATAACAAATAATAATTGTTAATGATAGATAAGTTGCAAAGTACAGGAAAACTTGCCTCAGCTTCATGATGCAGATATCATTCTATCACCATCTTTGGTTGCATTTCTTTTCAATTTTTGCTTTGCACAAAGATTGTTTTCCCAAATATTGGAATTATGCCTTTGGGGTTGTTCTACCCATGTGCTCTTTTTCTTTCTTTTATTTTTTACCTACTTTCCCTGAGCATTTCACTCTGGCATTCAATATTTTCCTGTAACAAGTGCTGTAACAGGAGTAAGGTAAATGGTATGGATAAACCGTAAGTAATCTAACTAATCCCCCATTGCTGGGCATAAATATCTTGTTTTTCTTTATAATTGTAAACTACCTACCAGATTGAGGATCACCAAACAGAATATAGTTCTAAGTGGACTCATACAAATTGATTAAATGAAAACCAACTAACCTATAAGATATTTACATTCACGTGCAACCTTGTAAATGCAACCAAAATTTCAAAGTGAATCATGGTCTATTGAGAATTTTAAAATACACATTTTTTTCTTCTTTGATTATATGCATCTCAACAGAAACTTATCTCTTCTTGTAGTTGAGGTCGCTTGATAAAGATTGTCTTCCATTCCCCCCAGGCAAAAACTTCCACGGCTATCAAGTTTATCCTAACTCTTTGCCTCTAGAATCAGAATTTGTATTTGTAGCGAGTCCAATTTAGAAGCAAATCAATAGCAAAAACCTAAAGAAATGATACATTGTGAATGTGCTACTCCACTGGGACATTACTCTTACAGACTGTCGACTTTTGTGTCAGAGCAGCTGAACCAGTGCCACATGCTTACAGAGCACTGTCCTGAAGACAAGGAGAATGGCATTCAGTCTAGCAGAGAGAGCTTCGTAATGTTTGTTCTGTCATCTGAAAAGAAGAAAGTTTAACCGGATGTTCTCTAAGTTATTCTCTTCCTCAGAAATGCTGAGATCTGTGGATACTTCAAACTTTCATTCCCAAATAAGATCAAGAATCAAAGGTTAAGTATATTGAATAAGCTTATCTTATACAACGAAGACTAGGGCTGGGGATTTAGCTCAGTGGTTCCGCCGCCTGCCTCACAAGCGGAAGGATCTGAGTTTGATCCCTGGTACCAAAAAAAAAAAAAAAAAAAAAAAAAAATGAAGACCACATTTATGTGAAGTGTATGGAGATACAAAGGGATGGCACATAGATTCAGAGATAGATGCAGAGATAGACAGACACATACAGAGATATAGAAAGTTATAAATGCAAGTATATGCTTATATTTGCTTCAGAGGCCCCCAACAATGGCCCTCACTTCCCAGTATGGATGCCCAACCCCGTGACCTACTTCAACCAATGAAATATGGCTGAACTGATGCTGTCTGAAGTAATGTCTGACACTGAAGGCTTGAAAAGTCCCAGCAGCCTCTGCTTTCACACTCTTAGAAGCTAGCTCTCCTGCAAGAAGCCTGACTACCCATGAACTACCATGCTATCAGGAAGCCCAAGCAGCCCATTCAGCTCTCTAGAGGAGAAACGGGATCCCCATCAACAGTCCACAGAGAGGTCCTGCTGCCACTAACTGTTTGCTACGTGGATGAGGATAACTAGTACATTTCAGTCACTTCACCCTCTGGGTGACACCACATGCAAAGTGGTCATTTTTCAGTCCCTAAGCTTTGAGAAAGTTTGTTATTCAGTAATAGAAAAGAGATATAGACCTATCTCTAGATAGAGAATATAAAATATATATATAAAAAATAGAGATAGCGTATAGAATAGTATATATAATATGTAGAGGGAGCATATATAGTATATATACACAGTATAGAAAGAGATATACATCAAGTGCTATCAGTAATTCAAAGTAGAATAAAATATCATCTTTCATATTTGTGCAATGAGTGCCACATAAATACATGTACTCAACCCTCCATAGCCACAGCTTCCACATCCACAGATACAACCAACTGTGGATGGAAAATATTTCCCCCGAAACTGCATCTGTCATTATTCCCCTAATAGTACAGTATAACTATGTGTATAACATTTAACTTGTGTGAGAGATTACAAGTCACCAACAGACTATTTAAAGTACACAGGCTGGGGATTTAGCTCAGTGGTTTCGTCGTCTGCTGCAGAAGCACAAAGACCAGAGTTCGATCTCCGGTACCAAAAAATAAATAAATAAATAATAAATAAATAAATGTCAATTAAAAAAATAAAGTACACAGGAGGACATAATGCAAGTGACACATAAATATTGTATAAGGGACTTGAACATCTGTGATTCCAGGTAAACAGGGACAATTGTATGTTTCCCTATGTATATGCATGTGTGTATATGTGTGTATACTTATATTCTTACCACAATCGTAATAAAAATCACAAGATTCCATTTAAAATGAAACCATATTGTTTGTCTTGGGACAAATTTCATATACTCTTCGCCATTAGTGTAGTAATGTTAGTCATCAGAGTCTTGAATTAACATAAGGAATATTTGGTTTATGTTGTTCCTGTGATAAATTCAAATCAATGGATCTACAAATACGCATTCACTGTAGGTCAGGAGAAATCGTATTCCAGAATTACACAGGTAAATTGAGTGGAACCTGTGCTCACCAAGTTCCACGGACACACTATGTGTGATAAGTGTGTCTGACTCGGCAGCGAAGTGACAGGACCCAGTGGACTGGTCATGGAAAGACAGCTTCTGCCACAGAAAAGGACAATAGCAGTTCTGTCCCTCCAGACAGCCGTCAGCCTGCTTGGAAATCAGCTCTGTCTCACTTTGACTATGGGCAGAGATTTCCTCCCCAAAACTGTGGAGAGTGAAGACCCATCAAATCAGCTTTTCACGTCTCATCAAATAAGCAACGTGAACAAAATAGCAACCACCATACAATTTCACCAGCAGCCGCAAACCAAGATAAGACACTGCCATATTCCACAGCCTGCAATCGTGGCCCCTGAGGAAAGAAATACCTTGCTTGGGAATGTGTAGCTGCAGCCTTATCCTTGCTCTCCTGATCTGGGGCTACATAGGACAATGAACACAAACCCCTGAAATTTCCCACCCACTTCTCCTGCAACCCAAAAGAATCTTATTGTGGGAATGAGAAAATATCTGGAAAAAAAGTAAACAAAAACCATTAAATCCCATGTTCTCATATATGGAGGCTAAAAAGTTGATCTCAAAGAAGTGGGAAGTAGAATAGTGGTTAGGAAGGAGAGAGCCTAGCTAACAAGTACAGCGGTACAGTTGGGTAGGAGGGATATCTTCCAATATTCTATAGCACAGGAGGGCAACAATGGCTGACAATGATTTAAATAATTTTATATGGCTAGCAGAGAGAATTTGGAATGTGCCCAACACAAAGACAGGATAAATATTTAAGATGATGAATATTCTAATTATACTTCTCTGTCCAATCATTACACATTGCATATATGGTTTGAAATGTCACACTGCACCCTGTAAATGTGCACAATTGGTATGTATTATCTTATACATTTATGTATTTATTTACATATATGTATGGTTGCATGTATGATGATCTCAGAAGAGCACAGAGAACCAGCCAGCATCAGCATCCTTCAGTCCTCCACAATAATTGGGTCTAAGGTTGTCCTTTAGAATGCACCTTGGCTTTGAACTTGTAACCAGGCAGCAGCAACAACAACAAAAAATTCAAGTGAAAAAGCAGAATGCAGAGCCTCCTTCAAGGGCTGTTCCCACCCTTTGATGAACTTGCCCTCCCCTCCCTCCCCCTCACAGACTGCAAGAAAAGCAAAACAGAAGTATATTATTTTGGAGCTTAGAAGAAAAAAATCAATAGGCCTCAACTTAAATGGGACGGATTCAGCCACACCAAATCAGAGCAAAGAGAAGATCTAGACAAAGCTCTTCAAGTTAGGATTGTCCACAGTTTTAAAGACATGAGGGTTTAAAATGTATTATATTTTTTAAAAGGAGAGAAGGAACTGAGCATACTCAGAGCAGAGACATGGCAGGGGCTGGATGAGAGGGGATTGGAGAAATGTTGGTCACGGGTCACAAAACCTTGGTTAGATGGTAAGAATGGTTTCAAGAGATCTATTGTACCATATGGTGATTATAGCTAATTACAATGTATCATATAGCTGAGAATCTCTAAGAAAGTACATCTTACAACCAAAAAATCTATAACTCTATAAGGTAATGGATATGTGATTTAGCCTGAATTAACCATTCCACACTGTATAGGTATATGGAAACATCACGTTGAGCACAATAACTATATACAGTTTTTATTTGTCAATTAAAAACAAATGAAGTAAAATCTTTAAAAGAGCTTTGCAGACTGTGTCAGCTTTTGCTACATTGCACCCCAACATAGAGTTCGGTGGCTTTAAATAATATCAATTATTTCTCACACCTCTGTGCTTTGGCTAAGGGTGAGAGGACAGAGAGTGAGCTCAATTACAGTATCTCTGCCTGCCACACCACTCATCCTATTGAAAGCCAAAGAAAAGTCCGGAGGTGTTCTGCTTATAGTGATGGCAAAGGCACGGGAGGCAAACTGAACCACACACAGCCTCATAAGGTCCAGCCTGAGCTGGGCCCCATCTTTCCTGCCTCCTATGTACCAACTCAAAGCCATGGCCAAGTGCAAAGTCAAGGGCAAAAGAAAAATACACTCCCCTTCTCTTAGTGAGAGAAACAGAACAAGGAGCATACATGGATTCTAGAGGAAAGAACTGGGCTAGAGGTGCAAGCCATCACAAATGCAAAGGTAAAAGGCCCGGTCTGGAAGAAAGCTTCATGCAAGAAACAAAAACACAATTTCCTACGTGTCTTGTATGCCATGAAAAAAACCTGTAAGGTCGTTAATATCATAAAGTCAATGATACAGTGATAAAACCATTGAATAAAATGAAAAGTCAGATTGCGGTTTAGAGAAAGTCAAGTGGAGGACATAAATGTCACTGTTTTATTGCTAATAAATACACATGATGTTGCTGAGAAGCCAATGAGTGGAGTGGAGAAAAGGCCTGGGATCACCACTGCGGATGCAGAAGACAGGGAAAGATTCATCAGGGCAGCCTGTGGCCCAGGGAAAGAGCTTTTTATTCACAGGATGCTGATGAGCCAGCATAGGCCTAGACCACCTGCTCTGATTAGGGATCATGAAGGACCCCTGTGGGACTCGGGGAGGACGATGATGGAAGTCATCTTGGTCACTTTCTCACCATTGGGACGAAATACTCAACACTCACAGCTTATTTTGGCTCACAGTCTTTGAGGATTTAGTCTGTAATTGGCTGGCTCCAAGTCAGGAAAGGAATGGTCGAAGGGTCTGGTAGAGGAAGTTGGCTCATGTCATGGCAGCCAGGAAGCCTAGAGAGAAGAGAGGAGCTGGGGGAGGAGATATACACCTTCCGGGTCATGCCTCCAGTGAGCCACAGTTTCCGTTCACATCTCACCTCTTGACCATCAGCTCAGAACTCTCAGAGGATTAATCCACTAACGAATATAGCTCCTCCATGATCCAATCACCTTCCCAAAAACCCACCACTGAATACAGGAGCTTGGTAGGGGGAAATTCTAGATCTAAGCCATAACAGAAGCAATGATAATTCAAATGTTCTCTGCACATGTGGTTGCATTAAACCTAAAATTCAGGGGGAGTTAGGAGAGAAGAGAAATTACATGTAGGTGTCAGAGTCAATTTTGCAGATTCACAATTAAACCCAAAGGAAGCCTATGCTCGGAAAAGCATAACATGCTCTTTCACCTGTCACACAGTTTTCAGGGTTGTGTTGTTTGTAAAAGGTATCATCTTCATCGAAAATATTGTTTCCATGGGAAGATGTGATCAAAATGTAACTGACTCACTAATTTTAGAGAACAACTGATTTATGAATTGGGACAGACTGTGGCTTGTTATTATGTGATTGAACATGAATAAAATATAAGAATGAATATAACTGGGAAATATCAAAAATATTAATGATGGTTAATTTCTTCAGTACTATTTAAATTTGATACTTCTTTTTGATTTATACTTTACAAGTTGAAAGGATTCCTTTAATGGTTAGGTAAGCAAAAAGTATCAAAATTTGACTTAATAATTTATACAAATGTTAGATGGGTTATTTTACTGTCATGACAATCTGATCTGCGTGGTTACATAAAATTAGGCTTTGCAAAATAGCTAAATACACACCAAACCCTGGGCTCCAGTATAAAGGTTTTACTGTATTTTACATATAGGAACTTGAATTTATCAGTTATTCCTGAAAAAAATTCTATCCTTGCTACAAGGAGACAGGCATCTGTGTGTGAGGTGCAGGTTGGAATATATTTGGTATTAGTTAGAATTAATTATTTTACTGTGTTACCGAAAACTCAAATTAGCAGTGCCTGGAAGCCCAAGGCTTCCTTCTCTCCTGCACACCCTGTAGTTTGCCTTCCATTATGGCCACTCCACAGAATCTGAACTCTCCAGCTTGCTGTGTCCTCCTGGCTAGGCTAAGGCTTCCATCAACAGGACAAGCCATTGCTTCTCACACATGCCAAGCACAGGGAGCAGGAAAGAGGAGGGAAGGGGAACAGCTCCCCGTTTGAGGTCACTCTTCAAAGTGCCTTTATAACACTGTGCTTACCTCCCATTGGCCAAAATTCAACACTTAGTTCACATCCAGCTACAAGAGGGGCTGCAACTGAAATCTCCATGCCACTTGGTGTGTGGCCATTACTGAGGGTCAAGGAGAGAACAGATACTCAACAAGCAGCAATCTGTTCCTCTTGTGTTGAGGAAAAACAGACTTCATAAAACCAATGTGATGGAAGGGTATTCACATTAAATATGGTCTATCTTCCTCTCTATTTTAAGGGCGATTTCATCTTAAAAACAAATAACAATTGTGTAGAATTAAAAACGCCCCCTCTGCAGGTCAGTGCAAAGATAAATCACAGATGGTGCCTGAAGCGTCTCTGCTTTCTCTCCATTGCCTAATGTTGGCAAGAAACTTCCATCAGTAAAACCTCACCTGCTGACATGTTATAATCTCCAAGATAATAACTTATTTGATATTAGTTTTATTTTTGGCAGCATTTTACAGACTCAGTATGAGAAACATCTTCATTCTAATGAATAGATGGCTTTGAAATCATAGTGTAGATTGGGTTAAATGCCTTCTACAAGTAGATTGTAGCAGCAGACATAGAGCTGACTGTGTGTGCCTGGAATTGGAGGTAAGGAATGAGACCTCATCCAACATTTGAGACCTTCTGTTTCCTGCTCACCTGCTGCACACATTAGCTTTATACAGTAATTTTCACTCTGCTCTCTTTGCTGAACTAAGGATGTTTGCTGAACTGCCTAAGCTTCAGGCTGTGTTTTCCTCACTTCTGTAGATAAATGAATTTGGTCCCATAGATGTCAGAGTAGGTTGGTATTGTTTGTTCTTTTCAGGAACTTCACACCTGATGTGTTGAGCCCCTAAAATTTGTTTGGGCCTGACAGCTCCCTCCCATCAGCTCACGTTCTACATGACTCCTTTATCCTCTTAAGTGCAGATGATTGTCAAATGTCTAAATGTGGTACCAAACCCAGTCATGGTTGTTAGTCAGCTTTCTATTATCATAACAAAAATACTTGCATTAACCAACTTGAAGGGAAGAAAGATTTATTTTGGCTCAAGGTTTCAGCCCATGGTCACTTGGCCCTTTGGCATTGGGCCTGTGGCAGTGCAGCACCTCCTGATGGGGGCACATGGCAGATGAAGCTCATTTTCCTCATGGTGGTCTGGAAGTAAGGATAGAAACAGGCAGGATCTCAATGTCCTCTTCAGGAACACAGCCCCAGTGACCCAACTTCCTCCCATTGTGCTCCGCCTCTTACAGGTTCTACCACCTCTCCACAGAGTTCAGGCTGGTAACCAATATATGAGCCTTTGGGGACCATTTTTCCAGACCACAGCAGCATATATCCATGACAAACACAGAATTAAAATCCAGTGTCCCATAATTAATCACTGAGCTATCTACCTGAACTCAGATTTCTGTGTAAGTTTACTGTGGTAGTGGGAATGGGGAACAATAAGGGTAGGACGAGGCAGAGGAGATATAATAGAAATTGGCTGATGAACAAAAACAGAAGGTGCAGCTATATTCAGCAATACAGAGAAAACACACACCAAGCTATCTGGAAATCATACTTTCTGTGCATTAATGATCCTACCATCCTGGTCAATTCCTTGTTGCTGTTGTAGTTGTTGATATTTTTGTGGTCATTATCATTTTTTCTCCATCCCTATAATGGATGTACAAGAACATAAAATCCTATTGACCTAGCTAGGATGGAAGCTAGCTTAGCTAATTTCTGAAGTCACACTCTAGAATGGTAAATATCTCTTACCAATAACAAATAAATATTGCTTGATTGATCAACACCTAGTTTGTATATATTAAGGGTATATTACTCAAACTAATTTATATATGCAAACTTTCAATAAATAAGTGAATTTTCATCACACTGGGTAAACTGACAAAGTAACAATGTCTGTCTAGCTCTCTTGGTTTGTCACTGTTTGTACCAACTTGGCAGGAAAAGCTATTTCCCTGCAGAATTTTGTGTGAACAACTTGCCTGTCTATAAAATTTTGCGTGGGTGTGTGCCTGTAAGGTGTTAAGAAGCTATGAATAGAAGATTCTTCATCCTCTATTTCAGAGGAAGAAGGAAAGAAAGCCAGTCTTCCTTTGTGTATATTCCCAAAAGTTTTCAATAGGTTACGTTTTTAGAAATCCATTGAGATTTAAATACACCATAAGCTCCCTATAAAAGAAAATATGTGGATGTTCTTGAACAATAGTAGTCGCCCCTCTTTCTGAGACTGAATCTTTTAATGTTAAGAATTCTAAAAGGGGATTAATTTATTTTCATCACTAGTATTAAAAACATATATTTTACCATAAATAATCATTATTTGTACATCCTGATGTATAAGACTTTTAAAATTATGAAATGCTTTTACCGAAAATTAGACACCTAACTTATGGACACATGCTTATTTTAAACACTACATTCCATTTCTAAATGTTGGTAGGCCAGTAAATGCTTAGAAAAGTATTCTTTTATGTTATCATTAACTTTAATAATTCTTTTTTGAGTTATTTTAAGTCAAATCTTGGCCGTTTTTTTAAAAAAAGCAAAATCTTGCTCATAGTTAATACATAAAAATGAAAATTAAATTAAAAATCTTAAAGTGGGTTTAGCTCAGTGGCTCTGCCACCTGCCTCTCAAGCGCAGGGTCCCGAGTTCAATCCCCAGTACCAAAAAAAAACAAAAAACAAAAAAATAAAATAAAATACTACCTACTCAAAATTTAAAAAAAAAAAAATCTTAAAAGTTTCCTTAAAACCTACACATCTCTTTTGAAACCAGGGATGAGGATGGTGTTTAAAACAATCCCAATAATGCAAGAATAGAAAACAATGGCTTTGAACATAGTATTTGGAGAGACAATGGAAGAGCTTATGTTTTCCTAAATGCAGTTGGAACCATGGTCTAGGACATCAGCCCCTAACCTTTTGGACTCCACGTTCTTGTACTGGTTTCCTGGAAGTTGATTTTTCCACAGATAGGAGGGGAAGATGATTCAAAGGGGCACCAAACCTAGATTCCTTGCATGCATCTGCCCCATTCACAGCAGAATTCTCACTTCTGTGAGTATCTAATGCCCTGACTGATCTGACAGGAGGCAGTGATGCGAGGGATGGGGAATGGCTCTAATACAGGAGGACCTTTGCTCATTTCCACTTCTGTGCAGCCTAATTTCCAACAGGCTCAGGATTTGAAGACCACTGGTCTAGAAAACCACTATTAAGATCCACCATTTTCCTGGGAGGGTAGGCATAGGTTTATCAGAGTGGCTGTCTTAAAAGATTAAGGCTGCCTGCTCTAAGAGAATGCCACATGGAACAGATGAGAGTCCAGGAACCTTTGGCACAGCTCTCCTAAGAGCAGAACATGATGCCTGAAACATCATCACAAAGTAATCATTTTTAAGTTAATGACTTAGTGAACACATGTAGAGTTTGGGAAAGGCACTGCAGTGAGAGTCACTGAGGTAACAGAAGGACACTGGGTTGGGGGGAAAGGTAAAAGCAGAGCACTGCTAATTCATAGTGATATGAACACCTAGGAGTGTCTTTCTCTCACACATAACTCAGAAAGTGGAAAGTTTAGAGGGTGGGACACGTCTTCTCTTTGAAAACCATTCATGGTCCCTTTCATCTTGCTGTACCACTTTCCTCTGAGTTGTGTCAGTGTCATTTGAGTGGCAGGAACTGGGTCATTTCTGTGAACACTGTCCTCACCTTACCCTGGACCAAGGGGAAAGACAGGAGGAAGGACCCCATTTCATTGTTTTAATGCTTGGCAACAATACATTCACATATATCCGCTGACTTGTCTAACCATCAAGAGGCTGAGAAATCTCATCTCAAGGGGAATGCAGTTGCCAGCAAAAAACTGTGGAAAGGATGATGGGTGGTGGAGTAGACATCTAATACACTGACAAGATGGGGACAGGCTATGGACGATGGTCTAGTCTTTGCTTTAGAGTCAAGACTAAATCTTTTGTCATGTTTCCAACAGGGCCACCAGGTGTCCATATGTCACTATCTGGGCCATGGGCTATGTGGTGTCAATTCCTGCTGTCCCAAAGAAAATGTCCTTTGTGACACCATCCATTTAATTGAAATTGATTGCACCCCAAAAGTAAAGGTATTATTTAAAACTTCAGCACTGTTTCTACTCTTCTTTTTTTTAGTCTTTTATGGAAACAGTCTTGATATAAGAATTCTGAAAATGAAGTCAGTCCTCTAGTCAGTCCTTTTCCATTTATGTACATTTGAGAGAGTTGGCTGCCAAGCTAAAAGCACTAATGTACTCTCTTTATTCCAAAGACATCAAAGAAAGTATGAAAAGATGCTGCAAGTAAAGTTTTCAAAGCTTTTTTTTTCTTTCTTCTTTTTTTTAAGCTGACTATTTAATGGAAATGACTACTGTGTAGTCATAGATTATCCTTATTTTTTAAAAGGATGGGGAGAATCCATTTGATGCTTTGTGAAGAGTAACTTTTAGACTTCCCGATATTTTAACCTGGGTGCTTCATAAAGGTGATACTCCGGGTTACTGCTTTTAAGACAGGAAGTCCTTACTTGAATGTGGGAGTTTCCCTAATGCCATGTAAATGTAACTCATTGAAGCTTTGCTGAGAAAATGTCTTAACCTTCTTTAGCTGCCCACATTGGTCACTATTTCTGTTCACACTTTCATCTTTTTAATGTAGTTTCTCTTTAAACTTGGCTATTTAAATTTTGTAGAAAATTCCTTGTCATCATGTTATCCACTAGACTGCTAACATGGTGAACAGGCTGTGGAAAATGGCAGAGTCTTTGCTGTACAGTTAAATCTGACTCTCTTCTGTCACTTTTCTCTGAAAGTCTCCAAGATGGCAGCCAGGGAGATTGCTATCTGCACAGATAGAATTTTACTCCTGAAGAAGATGACCCTCTGTAGTCTTCCAAAGCCTGGCACTCACCCTCCATCTCGGTGATACATTTGCGCCTTGTCCAACAGCGAAAACACACACTATCTTCCTCATGAACTTCTGGGTTCTTAGTGAGGCCAAGTGGATATTGATGAGTCACATGAGGAGGTTCTAGCTAGCAGAAGGTCCACCTCAGGCTTATCTTAGGCCACAGACCCTCCAAGTTGTCCCTAAGAAGTCATTTCAGCTTGCTTCCAATTGAGGGGGTTGTGCTCAGAAAACTCCTTTTCCCCAAAGTGGGCTCATTCAGCCGTGTCAGAAAGAGGGTCGAAAGGACAGATTTATATTAATTTCATATTATTGCCCTTACAAAGTAGTATGAATTTAGCACCTTAAAACACACGTTTATTATCATATGTTGCTGTCATCAGGAGGTCCACATGACCTCAACTGGTTTCTCTGCTGGTCTCACAGGCCAAAATCAAGCCATCCACTAGATGAGCTCATATCAGAAGTCTTTAAAAACCAGCTTCTGCTCCTCCCATGTTGGAGGCAGAATCCATCTTCCTGTCATTGAAATACTTGTCCGCATTTCCTCTTTTGTAGTCAGCTTGGGGAAGAAACTCCCTAGGTGTGAAACTCACAAGCTCCAAGATGGCAATGCTCTCCTATTTGGAATATTTCTGACTTCTCATTCTGCAGGATCTCTCTGTCTCTAGCGGGAAAATGTTCTCTACTTTTAAGTACTCATATGCTAAGATTGCCTTCAGACAGACAATCCAAAATGATCTCCCATTCTAAGTTCTGTAACAATAATTAACTTACATCTGGAAAATTTCCTTTGCCATGTGGTATAGGCTATTCATAGATTTCACTGATAGAAGTATAAATCTTTTGAGGTTGGAGTGGCATTCTGCCTACTACAGGGCTTAACTCTACATGATAGGACATATTGTGCTCCTCCAGGCTGGAAAGTTATACCTCATACTAGCAAGACTTGGGGAATGGGACAGGGCAAGGATATTCAGACCATCTACTTGAATCTCAGGTTAAGAAAAGACCGAGAATGAGCAAGAATGGTGGTTTACACTTGGTGAATTATCCCTGGAAAATGAATAAACCATATATACCATAAGTATGGTCAGAGCTGTTTTGTGGTTGGTTAAAATCTAAACTTTTACATGTATTTTGTTTTTCCTTGTGTTTCTTTATATGAGTAGTTATTTATTCTGCAAGTTAGCAACTGGCTGGTTGTTAGTTTACTTGTGTACTTACAAAGGTATGAAATTACCTGCAATAAGTATATACAATAAAATAGACAAAATAGCAATCACAACAAGCTAAAAGAAACCTTTCCT
This sequence comes from Heterocephalus glaber, assembly GCF_000247695.1. Next base: position 7,530,119 of record NW_004624768.1, read on the forward strand.
AGAGATATGCAACTATCAATGAAGCACTGGAAGGCTCATGAGTGCATTTATGATATTTAGGCTTTGGGGGCTAATTTGGATATGGCAACTTTCAATATCTCCACCTAAGTTCAGACTCATTATTCTGCCCCTTTTATATTGAACCACCTCCCTGCAACTATACAACAGTCATGAGAAACAGAGCATGCAAACTGAAACTTTTACTTGGAGTTAGACTTTCCTACATTGGAAATCTGGATCTAATTAATATTATCTGTATCCTTGAAATGATAACTAATATCTTTACCACTGTTATGTGCAAGACAGGAAAGACAATACCATCTCATAGGATTGTTGTACAACTTTGATTAAATTGTGTATATAAAATAAACACTCAAAAATGTCAGCCATTTCTATTTCCTATTAGTGACAGTCACAAATAAAAATCCCTGAAGTGCCTTCCCACAAAGGAGGCCTCCATTACATCCTTGCTGAGAGGAAGAACAGGTCAGGACATATGAAACACTAAGAAACTTATTTCCAAATTGTCCGTCTTACATAGCCTACAGTAAACTTGCTGCACAAAGTCTGAATTCTTGAAAAGTGATGATGTTGTTGATCCAATGGAAAATTGGTCAAGGCTTGGGTCAAAAGCTCCCATTTGAGAACTATGTTATTCTGCCTTCCCCTGAGGCTAAATGTTGCAGTGAGCATAGAGAGTGAAAGATAGGATAGTAGGGAAAAGATCATGCAAGATCTTGCAGGCAATGGCAAGTTCTTATCTCCATCCCAAGAATAAGAGAACAATAGCAAAAGATTTTTAAACTGGAGAGTGATGTGATAAAATTTGTATTTTCATCACTTTACTCCACTATGAAAAAGAAATTGCAGGAGGCAAGAATGGATGCCAAGCCTCTCAGTCAAGGGTGGTGGCCATGGAGATGAAAACATGAGAGCAGATTCCAGAGATATTCAGGAAATGAAGTCAGTAGATCTTGGTTATGGTGAAAATATGAGAAAGTGAGAGAAAAGGTGTTGTCAAGAATGACTTACAGCTATTTGGATTGAGTAACAAACTAGACGGGGTAAGATATGTCACACAATGTAAGAAGGCAATTTGTGTTTAGCAACGTATCGTGTGGGAGATGGGTTATAAATTATGTTTTGAAAGTGTTGAATTTTAGATGTCTTGAGACACACCCAGGTAAAAATGGAATGCAGGGTATTAGTCATAACCAGTCTGAAACAATAGATGTTGGTGGAGATAATGTAATCATTCTCATGGTAAAAAATGAGACTCCTGGTTTTCCCATTGTAATATTCATTCTCCTCTTACTCTATTGTGTAGAAAAGTTCAATATTTGACAATAAATTCTTCTCTTCCTCTCTACAGGTGAAGTGTATTTCTTGCTCTTCTGAATTAATATTAGCCACCCTGGGCAATGGGACATTAGCAAATGTGACTCAAGTAGATATTTGAGAATGTTTGTGCAATGAAACCTTCCCCTTTTTGTTGCACTTGCCACCCTAGGGCCACTATTTAATGAGCCTTGGGTAGCCTATTGGAGGATGAAAAAAACATACGAAGGTGAGCAAAGCCAATAGCCTCCATGCCAACTGTATGAATTGTATGAAGTGCCATACCAACCGTAGAAGTGTATGAAACTATTCTGCCAACTGACCATGACACATGAGCAAATCCAACTAAAACCAGCCTCACTGAGTCAGAGCAATTTTCTTGCTGACCCAGATAATTGTGTTCTGAACAATATTGTTGATATTATATCTGCTGAATCTCAGGGTGATTTTTTTCATAGAAAAGCTAACTCATTCACAGATGAATGCAAACTCTGCTATTAATTTGGGCACTTTTACCAGGCTCCCTTGCAGCTAGATCTGACCGTAACTCTCTGACAAAAAAGATACAAAGGAATATAACAGTTCCTAAAAGTATTCTTAAAAGTGAACTGGTACAGCTTTCTGCTTTATATTTCTCTCCTGTTACTTCCCTTATCTGCCACTTGCCCTGCAATTATGATAAGTGAAACTTTAATCATCATTTTAGATTGCCAACAGAACATAATTCAATGTTAATATTATATAGTTTTCATACTGCATTATTTAGGAAAGGATAAGAAAATGTACCCATGAATATGGGCACAACTTATTTTTCTGAATATTTTTGATCCTTAGATGCACAAATCTGCATGTATGGAACCTGCATATACAGAGGGTCAATCGCTCACACTTTTTGTCATACATTATTTTACTTTTTAAGAAATGAACTTACATAGACAAACCTGGAGGACATTATGTTAAATGAAATAAACCAGGTACAAAAAGGCAAAATCCCAAATGACCTTATTCATGTGTAACAAGCTGATCCCAAAAAAAGTACAGGATAGAATAGTGATTACCAGAGCTTGGAAAGGGGAGAGAGGGAAGAAGGATGGGAAAAATTGGTCAACTGGTACAAAATTACAAATAGGAAGAATAAGTTCTGGTGCCTTATTGAACAGTAGCAGCCATTAAAATATTATATTGTATATTTTAAATTATCTAGAAGAGAAGATTATGAATGTTCCCACAAAATATATGATAAATGTTTGAGGTGATAGATGTGCTAAATGTCATGATTTTAGCATTACATGATGTATACATGTATCATGACATCACCCTAAGAATGCACAAATTTTGTGCATCAATTTTCAAAATGAAATGGACTTGTTAAAATTTTAAAGTTAAAATTTTTAATGTAAATATCCAGATTCTCATTTATTTTAAAAATAAAAAGATCTGATAACCAACATTCATCAGCATGCCCTTCTATTATGGGTGTCCTATTCTGGTCCTCCACACTTTGCATTGTCCTGGCCCTGCATCTCTCACAGAGTTCTTGGTAAATGTGACCACAGTCTATCCTTCAGATGTTAGTTATATATGTTCACCAAGCCACTTTCCTCTCCTTCCTAGGTACAAAGCTAAGTTATGTATTTCCAGGCTCCTTTGCAGTTATATGATGGTCATATGACTGAATTCTAGATCACAGAATGATGGCAAGAGTGATGTTGTACTGCACAGGCTTGGACAATGGAAAGCTCCTCTGGAATCTTCCATGTTCTGATTCATCCACTGGCTGCATGTAAAGGACTCCAGTAGACAGAGCAGGGTGAAGACTCAGAACTAAGGAAAGCTGTGTCTTCTCTGCTGAGTGCATTGGAGTATAAGATGATGAACAATATATTTTGTGACTAAGTACTAAGACCTGGGAGTTGCTCTGCTGTAGCATTTGGCTTGTTTGACAGATGTGCCTTCCAAACAACAACTTTATATCTCACCAACAGGATAAGATTAATTCTTTAATTTTTCTCTAGAATACCCAAAGTCCAAAGCCCAGTACCCTCCCAGACTCTTAAAATCAAAAGCTATACTCTCAGGATAACAATAGGAAAATCTGTTGTATTCTTTTTTAATGAGATGTGTATGACATAGGTAATAGGTGAGCAGATCTCTAATATATTGTCTTAGTACCCCTTCTATACATGTTAATACCAGCTAATATAGTAAGCCCTCACCATGCACCAGGCACTCTATAGTATTCTGTTTGTTTCTGTGAAGAGCCCTTTGAGGAAGGTACTATCCAAATTTGAATGATAAAAACAAGGAAGCTCAGAAACATTTAGCAACTTATCCAAAATGCACAGCTTGCTCATCATTTTAGAGAATCTTTTGAGGTACAAACCTACCTGTGCTCATTCCCTGTCCTCTGTATCCTTTTAGGACATTGATATACTAACTCCATGTTATTATAAAACAACTGCTGCTGTAAAATATGCTGCTAACAGTTCAGACCAAATATGGAAGATTGTAGGTGGTATCTACTGTGCCTTCCTTTGAAAGAATAACTAATGGTGACTGCTTCCATCCATTACTTGACCCTGAGAGTATTGGAGAGAGATACATTACTGCAGAGAAGTTCATTGAGACTATTACCTGTGCTTAGTATCAAAGTTTAGATCCTATCACAAGCTTACTCTAGGGAATTTGTAAACATAGTTCTTCAAATATTTATAATTAATTTCAAATGTGATTTGGCTTCAGGATTATTTCTCCATCTCTAAAACGTAGGCCCAAGACTGCAGTGAGGAACAAATAGAATATAATAATACATTAGTTATCAAGCACTGTGTAACAAATTATCCCCCCCCCAAAAAAAATTAGTGACTTAAAATGAAAATTATTTCTTTGCAATGTCTGTGGCTCAGGAATGTATGTGCAATTTAGCTCAGTCGTGCAGCTCTGGGTCTCTCTCAAGAGAACAATCAAGTTTGGCTGGAGATAGTCATCTCAAGGTGTGGCTGGGGAGGATCTAGTTCTAGCTCATTCACGTGGTTGTTGAAATGATTCCATTCCTCTTGAGATATTAGACAGGACTTTCAGTTCCTAATGAGCTGCTGGCTGGAATCCTCCTTGAGTTCACTGCCTCACAGGCCTCTGCTTATTGATTTTATCAGAGAGAAAAAAGAGAGAGAGAGGACAAGCAAGCAGAAGTCTTAGTCTTTTGTAAGCCAATTTTAAGTGACATCCTACCATTTTTGCCGTATACTACTTGTGAGAAGCAAGTCAATAGGCCCAGGCCACATTCAAGGGGAGGATTTGTACAAAGTCTGAGCACCAGTAGAAGGGCGTCACTGTGAGCATCTTTAAGAGGCTGGCAATACGATGTGAAGTATCTAATCCAATCAAGATGCCTACCAGGCACTGAATAAGTGATGAGAACAATTACTATTACTGTTTTCATTATTGTTGTCATTACTGATATTAATAAGAAGGTGACCAAGCCATTTCTAAGACAACAGACCTTTGAACAGAGGGAGAAAACCTGGATTCAAACCTCTTTTACCCTCTTACTAGCTATGTGAGCTAGGCAAATTATATAACCTTTCTTTCCTATGGTTTCTTATTGGTACAGTGGCGGTATTGACAGGTGTTGTCTCACAATGTTTTATAGAGGTTAAATGACATGAGACAAAGTACTTTAGATCAGAAGTTACGTTATGGAAATATTCAATATATTGATATATTGTAGTGAACATTCCAATCATTGTCATCACTATTATGTGTCTTTTCTAGGTTTACTCAATTGGTCAATACTTTTTTTTTTTGGTACCAGGGATCAAACTCAGGACCTTGTGCTTTCGAAGCAGGTGGCGGAACCACCGAGCTAAATCCCCAGCCCCTCAATTGGCCAATTCTTACCTCAATTATATTGTGTAATAAACATTCACATAAAACCATCATTGTTTATTTCTTGCTCATGACACTGTGGGCCACTAGGGCTGTTCTGTCCCTGGCATCTCTCATCTTGCTCTTGGAACCAGTGGTCAACCAGAACATGTTCTTCTCAGGACACTGTAGAAGCAAACTCTTATTTCCTACCTACTAATATCCCAAACCAAATTACATTTCCAAACCCAAAACCAACAGAAAAAATACACTCTGCTTTTGGTCTGAAAAACTAAAAAGTCACATGACTAGTGAATGGAATACTGATGGGAGGGTGTGAAAAATTGGGACAAATAATTCAATTTTCTATCACTATCCATCTTAATTTTTGGAAGAGAATTGCAGAGATAGAAACTTCTAGAGCAGGTGTTGGAAAGCAGAGAGATGACCAGAAGGAAATAAACAGTTACCAGTGTCTGTTATGCTGAAGATTGTGTAGGTTCATTTTATTCCTATAACTCCTAGATAATATATGTACTACTATTTTCATTTTATTAGTCAAGAAACTGAGGCAGAGTTTGGACTATGACTCATTTGGGTGCAGATATCTTTCTTCCTCACCACCCTTGTCTGGATGATGCCAGACCTTATGTGGCTAAGGGCTGTGGGGAAAGAGCTTAAGTAGAAGACTAGTCTTAAGGAAGCAATTGGCTTTAATTTAACCTACATGAGAAATGTCTTTGCTTACAAGTGGTCATAGTTTAAAGTCAGAGGGAAAGTTAGCGATCATTATAGTCCATTTTTCTCATTGGATAAGAATATTGAATTTCAAAGAAATGAAGGCACTAAAGGAGTAAAACCAGGATTGGAACTTGTCTCTGGAACCCCAGGGATTTTACCAGCATCCCCAACTATTCCTTATCATAGGGCTTGGATCCCTGTCTAAGTACAAACTTTCCCTGGGAAGAGAGGGCTTTTTCAGACCTTGATACTTACTGTGACTGATAGTGCAAAGCAGTCGGCGAGCATTTGCAGTACCTGAGAAAGAAACCACTCTGTCCACCTCCTGCAAAGCCTGGCTGTGCTGGATGATGACCCAGGCCCCTTCACAGGAGCTCATGTACAGACATGAACATAGCTTTGGTCTAAATTAAATGCAGGAGAGCGCCAGAGGTACCTACCAGAGACCCATATCAGCCACAAAGATTTAAAGGCTTTCTGGGGTCAGACCACTAATTAGGGACCAAAAAAAGATTAGAATCAGTTAGTCGGACCTTAAGGAAAGTGTTATGGCCCTCTACCTATTCAGTCAGTATTTGTCGCACACCTGCTCATATGTCTAAGACTGTTAATCTCTTGCTTGCAGGGTGGTAGACCACATTACCTTCAAATGAGCCTTTAAAAAGCAGGTACTTTGGGGAAAATACCCAGCAGGGGAACAGGTACAAGCACCCAATGATAAATGTAAAAGCATTGTGTACCTAAAATGTACCAATAAAAGAATTTAAGCAAAAACAAAAAAGCAGCTACTTGTGTTCTTAACAAGGAAATAGATAAAAGGAGCCTCCTTAAGACGCATAACCCAGCACTTCATTGATTTTTTTTTCTCCCAATTTAATTACATTGCAGGAAATATTCAGCTAAGACCTGATACATATGATATTTACATTAATAACAGGACCAGGAAGGTTGAGTTCATTCTTCTTTTTTATTCTACTGTTCCTTGTAGAATAATATCACTTTTCCTATCTCATTTGTAATGTGATAGCAAAATAAGTGATAAGGTTTAATTGTCTCTGGAAGAAAAGCTTTTAAAAATGTATTCTGTAATATGCAACATATTTAGGGCTTACGATAAGCAATTTCTCTCAGGAGGAAGTTTTTCAAGGAAAAAAAGTGACTCCCTAAGTAATTTCAGCAGCAAAGTAGATTAAATATCCACCATATTAGTCACAGAGCATTAGATGGAATTGAATTGACTGAGCAGAGGTCAAAGAGTGGCTGGAGTTTTTAGCCCACCAGAGAAGCAATAAAATCCAACCATACTTAAAATCATTAACTTTAAACCCTTTGATATGAGATCCAAAACCTCTCTGCTCCTTGCAGGAACTTCCAAATGCCACACCTGGTAAAAGAATAAATCCTTTCAAGAGATCTACGTTTCAGAAATACTTTAAGTGAAGTAGAGGCTGTGGAAAGAAATTTAGGTTTTCAGGTTCCTTCGAAGAAAATATATTTCTGTAAGGTTTATTAAATGTACAAATTTCTGTTCTACCTTCCCAAACATTCTCAGGCAAATTTGTTCCAACTGAATGTGATGTGTGAAAGACTTATGGTTAATTTCTGGAAACTTTCTCCTTCCATTGCAGTGGTGGCGAACTTGCAGCATGCATGCCACACTTGGCTGTTTGTATCAATGAAAACTCCAAAAGGCTTCACTGCAAACTGTCCTCTCAGCCCAAGCTTGTGGCCACCACCAGGCCAACCCTGAACTCGTCCCTGAGGTACGCTGGCTTCATGGCTGTTCAGCTTAACTGTATTATTTATAATGACAAATGGAACTACAGGGAATGTGAAAGGGCACACTATGGGAGGACTATAAGAGCTACAGTAGTCTTTCCTGGTCCAGAAAGCAGCATGAAGTCAACCTATGAACTTAGAAGTTTACTTAAGAGAAACCCAAAATTGAAGCTAAAGCTACCAAATAATGAGATTGGAAAAAGGGTCTCCAGCTGTAAAGCCAGCTCCTAAATAAGAAACTGTAAAGGACAAAAGACAGATGCACTTTTCCTAGTTGTTAAACAGTTTACCTGTTCCTTCTTCCCCTGTTGCTATTAAAAGCACTGATTTCTGAGTTCATCTGTTTAAAAAATCAATTTTTATCATCTATTAATACTATAAGCACTGTATCTGTAAATAATGCAATGTTCTCTTTAGCAGTGGTTATGAGAATGAATGAATGAATGAAAAACTGGTTTTGGTAGGAGGAGTTAGCTTTTAAATACAATTGTTTTTATAACTAAACTAAATATGTTTGTTTCTGAGAAAGCAAGTAGTCTATAGAATTTCCTGATGCTCAAGCTAATATATATTGTGAATAATATTATGGAAAAAATTGTGTCCAGTGCAAATTTTGGAAGAAAACTACACCATTTGCTCTCAGCATGACAGAGGTAGATCAAGGACAGACACATTCCCACGAAGGGTCAGCTGGTCTTGGATGGGCCAAAAGGGTGCTAAGCCTTGAGTTTAGGTAGGAGGATCTACAGCTACGAAGGTACCCTGCAGTGTGAAAAACCATATTATCATAATTTAGCAGAGGGGCAATTTCAGTGGGAAAACATAGTCATGCAAAACAATAGTGTATGGGTGTGGATATGATTTCATGTAGAGGTATGTGCATGTGTGTATGTTCATATATAGCCTCTGTGAAGATGTTTTTAGAACTTTAAACTGAGAGCTCTAGGAAGGGGATCCTGAGCTCAAGAGCCACTTGTTGCCTTTGTGACCTTAGACATGTGACTCTCCAGCCTTATGGTACTGATCTACAAGTTGGAGGATATAGTAACAGTTTTAATCTCATAGGGTTATTGGAAAGATTCACTGAAATAATATTTATAGGCATTAGAACAATATCTTGTACATACAAAGCATTAAAGTATTTGCTTATATTATTTCTTTTGGAAAAATTGGTAGATGCACATGGTATACATTCTAAAAGATATAAATTGGCACATAGTGAAAAGCAAGTTGGCCCTCTTAATTGTGATTGTCAACTTGACTAGGTTAGGAGACACCTAAAAGATTAGTGAAGCACACTTCTGTTAGTATCTAAAGGCATGGCCTTCAGGACCATACCTGGACTATACCTAGTTCTTAACTCTTTCCTCCCTGGCCCTCTTTCCAATCTATTCTACTTCACAGCAATCATGAAGTGAGCACTTAGACATGATCACCATGTTCTCCAAAGCTATGGAGCAATGAGTTACGCTTACTCAGCCAAAATATCTATGATAGATCAAGTATTGGTATGGTTGAACCTAGTAGCATGATAAAAATTGGATTTGGGGCTGGGAGTCCCTCTCGTGTGACAGATGTGAACATAAAGGTCATACAGTTTAGAGGATAACCTGTGAGTATATGTGACACCAACAGCAGGGGAAGGCCTAGAATTTGGAGCACCTCATTCAAAGTTAGGTCCCTCTCTTCATACTTCACGGCCTTCTCTCCAACTTTTAAATCTTAGAATGAAAGCCTTGAAGTCCAAATCAAAGGTCAACAGGCAAATTTAAACTTAAACAAGAGTAATTTTAATAGGCTTATTATTGGGTTTAAAAGAATGGCTCTGGTGGGAAGACAGAGGTTCACTTCTGTCTACTTAACGATTTATTGATGAAACAAAAAGAGTCCCATGCAAATTATGCCTGATGAGAAATATTAAGGATATCAAAAATTGATCAATAATGTCATCCTTTTTCTGATTAAGTATGCAAAAATATGTGTGCATAGCTTTCATATTTTTAGACACAGAAACTGCTTCATTGACAGAGAGGTTGTACATGCAGTTTTCTTGAGCAAAAGCCAGTGCAATGAATATAATTATGCTTTTGCATAAGGTATGGTTTATTTCACAGATATAAATGGAAAACTGAATTCTCTGAATTTTGAGGTACAGTTTCTCAGATGGAAGTGAACAGTAGTCAGATGCTTGCATCACACCCATTTCAATGTTCTACACAAAACATGACAGATTCTGAGTGTCAACGATAAATCAAGCAACTGATTTTTAGCATTATCATTACCAAAAATAAATAATATTGTTCTACTATAAATAAAAACATATTAAAATTAGACTAGTTATATAACACAGACTCATGTCTGACAAAATAAAAAAACATAATCAAAACACTGCACAACATGCCTTAAGAAAGGTTTTAAAACAATGGTTAATAAACACTATGACTACCATAATGAAACAACAACATCATTTAGTTTTCTATGATGCAGACTTCCTTGTAGAACATCTTTTATTTAGCCCATACACAAAACACCAAAGTTAAAAGTTGACATGGAACTCTAATAAAATTAGCTCTGCTACAAATCCTAAACAACATACATGGAGTGACTAATTATTTCCCTGCCTGTTTGACTGGTATCATTAGAGCACATCTCCTTTTACTATTTTTGTATGTGCTTTTACATGTTTCTCCGATTTGCTATTAGCTGTTACAAACAGTCAACTACTTACGGGCTGCTTGCACAGTATTTTATAACAAGCCCAGGCGGGTCCTTAATGAGCCTATTACAAGGGCTGTCGGGAGAAGAGGCTTTTGTGAGCCCCTTTCTGCCTGTCCCCTTTTGAGTTCGTAAGGTGGGGTAAAGCAATTGAGAGGAGAGCTTAAATGAGCTTCTGCTGGTTGGTGCACCTTGAATCGAACTGACGTGTTGCATTTAGAAGGAGAAAGTGGCTTGGACAAAACCAAGAGGACACCAGGGAGCATCTTTCTTGAGTTGCTTTGGCAGCCACCCGAGGCTTCCAAGTGTTTCCAATCCAGAGTCCAGACAAAGGAATATCAGCCTACACTTGGACAGAGAACTCTTTTCCAGACAATCACATCATCCTGAATTTTGAAGAATGGAATCTAAAACTATAAACACGATTGGATTTGGATGCTCAGGTTAGCAACTGAGTGATAGTAGAAATTTCTAACAACTGAAGTCAGACCAACCAACACTCCAGCACTGCCTTTCTAATGTGAGCTTTTGTGTACTGAATTAAAGAAAATAAATGCTACATTTCAGTGAATTATTGTTGGAATTATGCTACTATTTGAAATATGAGTATGAATGTGTGTGTTGGGGGGGGTGTCAGAGACCACTTCATACATGAAAATCTCAGACAAGGGTTCTCCCTACTTACAAGTGGTATCCTCCGGCCCATTAGGGCAGTTGCTATATTTTAACTAAATACAAACATAAAAACAAAATATGCACATTCTTGAGTGAGAACATGTATTCTCCAGATGACCACGTGCCCAACCGGAGGCCCTACATTCTTTTGACACCTGCCAGGAATGAAAGCATTGGAGTTTCAGATTCAGGGCACATAGTGCTAACCTTTCACACATCCTAATTCCCTGTGCCTAATTCCATCTTCACTCTGTCTCACTAACTTGGCTTCAGCATGAACCTAAAATAGGATCTCCACATCATAAACAGAATCAGCAAGCCTTGCTTAGGGGAAAGGCCTTAACAAACGAGGTAGTTCAAAACCACATTTGTCTTCCAAATAATCTCTACAGTAGATTTTGAACAATGCAATACTTGACTCTAACTTCATCTTCACATTTGTTTTCCTTGTCCCCTTCCTTTGCTTCTTCTTTTCCTTCTTTCTTTCCTTCCTCCCTTTTTCTTCCCCTAAAAAATAAATGCTTCATTCATCTCTTACATACATTCCCAACTGATGTAAGAAACAAAACTACACTGTTATTAATTAGCCACATGATTCAGTGACTGACCATTAGAACACAGATAAGAGTCACGTGTAATCTGTATTGTTTCTTCATGCTTAAAATTATACACCATTAGGCTGCATATTACACGCATTAAGTAAGACTCGTTCTTTCAGCATAACTGCTGAACTGCTGAAAGAGTATCACTTTCTCTTTCCTGGGTTTAAGTTGCATTACCACCATTTTTAGGAGAAATCCCCTTCCCAGCAGAGGGGATCTGGCACTCACACCGCAAATTTACCTCCAGTAGTGACCTCCAGAACAAAGAGAGAAATCCATTTCCCTGTTCATTCAAGCCTTTGGCCTGTCACTGAAAAGTTCTGCGAGGGTGAAAACATTCTAATTACAAAAGTGATTTAATTTTGATAATGTAATAGCTGACCATGAGATACCAGACCCAATTCAAGTGGGATTTGCTCTGCTTCCTGTTGTCTGAATTGTTCACCAATGGCTGCTTTATCCAGACTTTTTTTTTCCCTAGTTCAAGTATTTTTAAGTAATTTTAAGTATTAAAAAACCATCAGGGAATCTTACAAGAGGAAAGTATATCATAGTTCTTGTGCTCAGATAAGTGTATGCTCTCAGAAGACAGAGGGTTCATACCAGACTTTAACATGTGATTGATTTAAAGTCTCAGATCGACTCGATCCTTCTTGTTTATTCTTACACAGACTCATTACAGAAACATCTTCTTCTAACTATTTGGGATTTACTTTGGGGGTCTTGTAGACAATTGATTCATGCTACTGTATTACAGCTCAGGAGGAACACCATTTGAAATTATTGGCATTAGAAAAATTACCAAATATCACCATAGGTAGGTTAATCTTGTCATGTGGAGCAACGTTTTCTTGCTGTAAAGATTAAATTTTACAGATACATTATGTCCTATATCTGATGTATCTTGTTTTGTATTGTAGACACTTATTGAACACAGAATAATCTCTCAGAACAGACAGAAAGATTGGCTGCCTCTGTTCCAAATGCAGGAATTTCAAATCTGTCCATCAGAATTTCTTCTCGTGGGTTTTATGGAAATACAGAAACATTCAGAAGTAGCCAATATGTGCTTCAGTTTGACATCGTGAATAGAAATCAATAGAAACAAGACATTTTTTTCTCTAATTAGGACACAGAATTCTATGTCATTAGATTTTGGGTGACACCAGTTTCCAAAGTACAACTCTGAAATTGACTCACACTCATTTTCATTTTGGCTACCTATACCCGCCCCCATAATTCACTTCTGGAGCAAAACCATGGTCATTTCTAATTGTATCCACAGTTACTTAGTTACTAGTGTAATTGGTCACTTGTATACTCACAATCAGAGGCAAATGCCTGATTTCCACTGCCAAACACAGGCTTTATTATTTTTAAGCAATATGCTCACCTAAAATTAAAAATTCTCACCAAAATTACAAGTGCCAAAAAAAGATGCCTTGATTTTGGGGGGAATCAACTTCTTGTTTAACAAAGGGAATTGGTGATGAAGAGAAAATAATGAGTACTGTGCATGTGACCTCAATAAGTTCCTGCAGGAAATAATGAAAGGTACTTGGGGTAGAGAGTGAGGGAGAGAGAAGGAGAACTAAGAGTTTCTAGAGGAGAAAATAATACTACCTTATCAAAATGTGCATGCTACCTTATCAAAGAAAACTTGACTTCTATCATTTGAATCAGAAGTGCAGGAATGTGACTGAGTCAATCAATTTCTGTTCACAGATAACAAATGAGGAGAAGTTGTACCATCCCAGTACATTTCTCTTCCTTAAAAATTACCACTTTCATGCCTGAAGGATATTTCTCCTAAAGATGTCATGGGGCCTGGGGAACCACTTAAAGTTCCATGCCATGCTTGCCCAAGAAACACAAAGTGTTGGTGAAGTATAAACACAGAGCGCTCTTTCTTTGACCCACTCTGCAGTGTGATGGGGTAGTGTTGTTAGTTTATGTGAGAGAAAATAGCATAGGCTTTCTGAAAAAAAAGTGGAATTGGATTAAGGCCTTTGTGCACGTCTCAATGCTGAGAGGAATTAGCAAGAGTTGTAGGCACTTAAAGGGGCCCTCATGCCGAAGCTTATCCCAGATTTTGCACAATAAACATTTGAATATCAACAGTGTTTTGCAACTTGCAGCACTAATGTATAAACTTCTCCCTTTTGAAACTCTCAAATCCTTCCAAATGTCTGTAACACCCGCTACATAAACATATAGAAGCTAGAGTAGAAAACACCTAGTCAATGATGTAAATCTGCTTTTAAAAAGATCTTTTGCCTTTTCTATCTTTACGATCTAGAATGTTTTATAATGGCTAGCTGGTTTAAAGACTTTAGATGCTCTATTTAATTTTAATCATTCAACTTTCTTTCAAGTTTGCATTCTATATGGGGGAGGGGAACTTCCTAAGAATGGATTGGGGGGGGCTTAAGTTTAGAAGTGTTTTGACCAAGATTTTTCTTGGTGTTTTTCCTTTTAAACATCAGAGTCCTAAAAGATCTTTTTTATTTTAGAAGGAATCCTTACGAAGGTTTCAAAAAGAAATCCACTTCTGGAAGAATAGAACTGTTTTTGCCCATTAAAGCCTGCCGTCTACCTCATTGGGAATCCACATATGAAAATCAGTTCCCACTCTGTAAACTAATCTGATACCCAGTCCTCCTGACTGAAGACAGTAGGCTGATTTTGTAGCAAGGTCATCCAACATCAAACATTTATTTGATGTCCCTGACATAAAGCAAGACCTATTTTTCTCTTTAAGAATTACAAATTCCCCAAAGTGTAATCAAAGTGTTGTAGAATCTAGGGGAAGAACAAAAAAAAAGAAAAGTATGAATTCCACTCTTCCAAAATCAATCAGAGTCAGACATAATATTTTGTTTTCTGAGAAGAGGATATTTGTTTTTGGTTGCTTGCATAAGAGAATTCCTCTGCTCGACTTTCTGTGATCCCTGGTATGGTGTCACTTTATAAGGTTTGAGCCTCTTAATTTCATACTAACGCAGACACTTGCAAAGCAAGCACATTTTTCATCAAAATCTACAGCAGCAGTTTATGTAAGTTAATGAATAAATAGATCCCCTTCCTCCTTTCCTACATGCACTGCCTACAGAGGATTCTGAGCAACTCAGTCTGGTGGTAATACATTCCATCTAATTGAGGAGTCTGCAGGAAAATATATCTACAGTGACCCAACAGAGTAGTGAAACACTTGTTTGAAATTATTTTTTGTAACTGTGCTTATTTCATGTCTGAAAAGTTGGTAGTAAAACTCGCATTGCAGTGGGGGCTGGTTGGGAGGCTGGGGGGAATGAAGACATAACTGTCCTGCCCAGCTCTGAGGCATGTGGAAGCAGTTTGCCTATTGAATTTGATACAATGATGTGTAGATGAATAAAGTTATCTCCAGTGCTGAATAGGATGGTGTCAGTGGGAGGGTAAGAAGGGGGGAACTTGGAATCTGAAAAGAATTCTTTTTTTTTCTTTTTCTTAAAAAAAAAAAAAAAGAACTTGAAGGTCAGGGTCCAGCTGCCGGGCAAGAAGAGAACACAACAAAATGCTGGACAGGCCTAAATAAAGACAACTATAGACATCCAGACACACATATTGCAAAAGTTGCTTGCTTCAAGTAACTAATGTATTAACATATATTTCTATAGGCAAAGAGCTATTTTTCCCTTTAGGCTGCCTTAGACTCTGATGAAAACATAGGGACATCAAGAGCATCTGTAAAAATTACAGCTTTAATGAAACAGATGAAACAGGCCATCAAAGGTAGGAGAAAAGAAGAAATTCTAATGATTATGGCTTAATTCTAATAGATTATAATTATTATGATTGGTACGAACCAGTTTCTGACTGACATCCCATTTTCCCCCATTTAAGCTTTCATTTAAAGGGGGGGTGGCCAGGGGGGAGAAAATTCTAACAGCCACTAATTATTCTGCAGGACTTGCTGCTTAACTCAATACAAGGCCTTTAATCAAATAGAGTAAAGAGATAAAACCTTTAAATGTGAATCATCACACAGATACACTTTTCCTCATCCCGTTCTTTTTAGATTGGTTTGAAAAGTTAACATTTTAAGTTCAAATCGTTCTAGTTCTGTGATATAAAGAGATGGACTGAAGAACTGCAGCTGGTCAGATGGATTGTAACTAAAAGGTTAGAAAGTTTATGATAAATCAATTTGGTCTTCTAACAGATATTTGTTATTTGTTCTCACTGTTGTGGATTGCTATTATATTTGTATTCAAATGTGCTGGCATTTTCCATGAGGAATAATGATGGTTACAACACTTATTTGGAGTGAATGTTCCTCCTCTGTACTCTAATAAGATTTTTAAAAGACAGAGAAAATGAGAAAAAGTGGCGATAGGATAAGGGAAGTATTCCCGAAAGGGTCTGTGAATAATAGTCTCCTCCGTCATATTACAGCTGTTTCTTTCTATGACACTACATCTGCAGAAAATAATCTCAAAAATCAAAAGTTTACATGATAGAATGGGTATTCATTTTGACTTCCATTTTAAGGTATTTTAGAAAAATTGCCACTCCCACCAGACTAACATTAATATTGGAGACACTCTATGTGACAGTTTTATTTCTTTGTACTTTCCACAATAGTGAATTAGTCTACTGTGATGATACCAAATTATGAAAAGGCAGAGTGAACAAAAAAAATCTTATTTCTCTGTACTTTTGCCTCAGAATTCCGTAAATGCAGAAGAGAAACCAGAACTTACAACTGTAAATATTAACATATATATTTTAAAGGATATTTGCATCAAAACTGGATTTCACTCAATATTTGCAATGCAGTTAAAAGTATGTTACAAACTGAAAAAGGACTAACTTCAGTGAAAATACTACTAATAATTCAGAATAAGCTAAATTATCTCACTAGCTTACTTAGCAACATTGTATACATACATCCACATTTTATCAGTTGCTTATACGAGAGCCTTTTTTTCCATTCTGTAATGAAAAGCCCCAGGAATAATCTATAGACTTAACCGAGTTCACAGCATTTTAATGGTGACAGTTGTTTTGTACTTCAACCAAAAAAAATGGCTGCATTTCTGCATCATGCATGTTGCCATTAGACTATTGATACCCTATTGTGTGCTTGAGAGAGGTACAGTAACCCAGGAGATTATTCCAAACGTAAGACTATAAATGTTTCTTAAGGATGTCTTTGCAGAAATTATAGCTTCTCTCATTTGGTCTTCCAGGCTGCAGTGCAGCGCTGTGCAGCCGCAGTTGTTAAAGGCAGGATTGATGACATGGTGTGGATAATGCAACTCTTACCAACAACTTGCCGAGGTTACAAGACAGGCAGAAAGATGTCAATGGAGGTTTAAGGGCTCTACTTTCTGAAGTTGTTCTGAGTTAATAATTAATGGATATCTTTCTTTGATGGCTCTTTTATATTTGGATGCAGCTGCCTGAAAATCAACCACAAAGAAAACTTGATTTTGTCTGTCATTAATTTTGACTTCGTTTAACAAATGTTGTTGTGCGCCTAAGGATCATAGCCTTCCTGATTTGGCCTTGGTTTAATATGAAGATGAAATCCTTGATTATCAAAACTGTTTTAATTTTCAGGGGTTGATGGCAGCTTTTTTTTGAAATAGAGTTCGTACATTCTAAGTAGTTTTCAAGTCTTTCAGATGGGCTGAATCCAAATAACCGTTCTGTGGGGATGCTAATTTTGACACAATATGTTCACAGAGGAGTTCCTATTCTCATGTTGTGTAATAATTTATTCTGAGTTCCTTTCACATATGACTACTTATTCTGATATTTTCTTCTCTGCTATATTTTTAAAGGCAAGAGGGAGAGTTACATAATTGCCTACAATAAGCAAGTCCTAAATGTCTTCTCTATATTTTACTCCTGTCTAATAGCCAACTAATAGACAACAGTTTGACCCCATGAACATGAAATATATTAATCATGAAAAATTAAATTTTGAAAAAATTAAATCTCCAGCCTTGGAGATATTTAAGTAAACTGTTGCCAGGATACATGTAATTTATCAGGATTTTCTTCACACTAAATCCAGTCTATCTCAAAGATTGAAGTATGATCTTAGAAATACAATGGCAAATTTAATATTTTTGTTGTATGTGCTGGATATACTTTGGTAGAACCATACTTAAACTCATTTCAAATGTCTTTTTATGCCAAAACAATTCCTGTTGACTCATTTCCAATTTCTAATTATATGAATAATTATTTCTGAATCCCACAGTTCTCCTAAATAGCATCTATTTTAATAACTGCAATTGATACTTCCATCAGTTAATGTACTGTCTTGCCTCAGCAAATAACCAAACATCTGCTGGATGCATTTACTGTCACTGAGTAAATTATTTTATTTAAAAGAAATCATGTAAATTAGAGAGAAAGACAGACTACGCAATTTTCTCTTTTTCATTAGCAGAAGAGTTTCCCTTCCATTAAGAAATGCTTTTATACCTGAAGAAAACGTCACTTGCAACTTCTGTAGCAAGATTAGAGAATAAAATTTAGCTCCAAAAAAATAATATAGAAATAAATTCTGTCTGTCTGAATATATTCTTTAGTATCCCAACTGCTGGTACTTAATGAAATAACTGGGACCGTTGAGGTCCTTAGTCTTTATTGGTACTGGTACTTAATTTTGCCATGCTCTGTTGCACTATGCTATCTCACTAGAGCCTTAGAAGTTAATGAAAGCGTTCTGTTCTAAATCTCTAGATGCTTTCAACTGTATTTTTCTTAGAATGCTTTACTTTTTTCCCCTACAAGCATTTACAAGTCCTTTTCTCAACCCCTTCTAGTAGAAATGGCACCCTTTAAAGAAAAAATAAATGGAAGTTTCTGTCATCATTCCACCTTCCCAGGGCTATCAGTAATCTCCTGTAATTGATAAGAGCATCTCCCGCTTGTTCCTATCTGACAGATGTCAGATGCAAAAGCTACTGACCTAGTGGGGTCATAATACACTTGTTCGTGTCCTTACCTGTTTTCACTGAGCAAGTTAGGAAAAGAAACTGCTACTGTCCTCCTGGATGTATGATTACTAGTTGGGTTGGACTTGATAGTACCTCAAAACGATATACTGAAAAGATAACGGACTACTTTTAATAAAACTTCCAAACCAAAAATGCTAAGATACCGAGTTGTGAGGACAAAGAAGGTAGAAAAATAGGGGAAGCATTGTTTTAATCAGTGCAGTCAATAGTACTGCTTTAAAAGAAAACAGGGTTACAGTTTTTCATAAATAATGTTATTTTTCACAATCCAAACATTAAATCAATCTTATATAGTTAACACAAAAACTCTTTTTAAAGAACAGTGACACTTGTTGCAAAGATATTAATTTCGCAACATCTCACATTCACAAGGTAAAAGATAATTTTTTTCCTTGAAGGTATGATCATAAAATCAGGGTTACACAAATGACCATGATCCTGCTGTATGATTGCTTCCGGGTTTCCCAAGTTAAAGATTTTTAGTATCCTACTCAGAAAAAGGAAGAAGGAAGATCACTGACATAAAAATAGAGGAATTTTTTAATCATATCTGATTTAATTCTATTGAAGTTCCTCTTTTAGCTAAAAAAGGAAATTGCCCTTCTCACTGTTGTCAAGATACATCATTTATTTCATTGTCAAATTCCAAATTATCATTTATTTTCAGAGAGTTGGGGGAAAATTATTTAACCAAAATGCACGCAATTCAGAGTTACGCAGGGGAGAAGGCATAAATTGGACAGTGTTTATATCTTCTACAAGAAATTATGCAGTTACTTAAGATAGAAAGCTGCAGCACTGCCTGGTTTGCCTATTTTTTAATCTTGAGAAAGATTGCTATGGCGCTGAATGCTATTCTTGCTATTGATTACAACTTTACCTACAATGTGCAGACATCTTTAAAACGTATTACTTCTATATTGGCCAGATCAAAATTCAAATCTGCACCTCATTATTCTTAATCAGAAATACACTTTCAATGGCACAGAACCTGCACTAAGAATGTAGACCTCATGCGAAATAAAAGGCTACAACACATTCACTCCATTAGCTTTAAACTATGACAAGATTAAATATTGTTTTTCTTAAATTGATTTTATGTGTTCCTGCTGTTCTTCCTGAGTCCTTCGCTTTGTACTTTGGTTATGTTACCCTTTGCTCAAAGGAAGTCCATTGCTGGAATATCAGAAAATGGAAAAAACCCTGCACCATTGTCCCCATGTAATAGATATTGTTTTAGAATGTTTGTCCTTGAGTTTAAAATAAAAGATATGCTAATAAGTGACCTATTGAAGACTTTGCTCTCCTACACTAAGAAGCTTGTTTTCATTTGATGAAAACTATTAATGCTAAAACAAAAATTGTTTTGAATTCATTTATAAGGGATACGCACCTAGCTCTTTAGTTAAAATCAGTGATCCATTAAGGGTTTCTAGCGGTTTTCCAAGCTCTGAGCATACTGAGTATTTAAGTATGAATAAGAATGAAGGTAGGGGGTAGGTTTAGCTAAATAAAAGATTGCTTGATATCTTGGGGTTCTTTGAAGAGTTTTATAGGCTTAGGGTTCACAGTTTGAATGAAGGAGTTTTTTTAACTTTTACATATGGAAGTTTGTTAACCTGCATTTCAATTATTGAATAATTAATTATACTAATTACCTTCACGAAAGAATTACCCTGTGAGCAACCTAAACTGAACGTCAGAAATTGAAGCTTAGAGACATGATATAGAAATAAGAAAAACTGTGTTGGGTGTCCATGGTTTTTACGTTTTCATTGTGTTCATATTATCTGAAAACTATGAAGATATTCTGGAATATTGGCTTAGTATTCATTTGACAACATATTTAAATGTTAAACTATCAAAATGTTTTATACAAAAAAAACTAGTTATTTACCTGTTGTTCTATTTTTTTCTTTGGGGATTTGTATATCTTGACAATCAAAGGAAATAAAAGTATTTATATATTAAATATGTTTTTTGTGAGGAAAACTGATTCTTATGTGAGAAAAAAATAAAATTAAGAAAGAGTGACTAGCAAAAATACAAATTTATTTTTGGAAATTTTACCTTTTAAAAAACTACTTTAAAGTAGTTAACATTTACTAAAAATTCTACAAATTGAAGAAAAAATTTTGTCTTTCTTTATTGAATGTTTGCTGCCTGTTTTTGAAATCTCTCATGCTTTATTTACCTAAGAATGCTTAAGTAAGTATTCAAAAGCAATAACAAACTAAACTGAATCTTGCAGATTTCATGAAATACTTTCTCTAATGAAAATAAATAGTCAAACAGAGGCCACATGGGCCAGTATTGACACAAACGAATGAGAAACAGAAAATGCACTTTTGTTCTGCTCTGTTTTTTCCCTTCCTAGGAAAGCACTCTGCTACACTATTATTTTTTTCAGAATAAACAAAATTAAGATGACAAACCTTTTTCTGGTTTATTTATTAGCCATAACATTAACTGTTGACTTAGAATTTTAATATCATTATACTTCTGAAAATGTCTTTAAATCTTATATTTAGCTACAACTGCTCTGTGTGTGTATAAATGACCTGGAGTATAAATATAAGCTCAGTACATAAAAAAGATATATAAGTAAATTAAATTCATCATCCTAAATGTTAGCTAATTTTTAATTCAATAGATTCAGATATTCTTGAATCACTTTGAGAGATTTTATTATTTATTATCAACTATAGATTTTGAAATAATAATATTTCATCACAATTTTCTAAAATAGAGCACATTTTAAAAAATCACAAACTACAAAATAAAAATTAAACCCATGAATAGCAATTTTCTCTTCATTTCCTGTTAATTGCCTTTTGAAAAATTGTCATATTACATACATTGAAGCAAAATCATTTCTAAAATATTACAATCTTTCTAAAACAGTACAAGTTACATTCCTATTCTTACTGCCTTTGGAATATATTCTATAGTTGCATTTTACTGCATGGAATTATAATTAATGAAGGCTTTTGTTCATAAATTATAAAGAATGAAATAAGCACATATCAATTTAAAACCTCCAATTTTGCTAGTCCATGTAAAAATTGTGAAGTCTGCATATTACATTTCTTTTTCTTATATTCCACAATGAAATAGAAGCATTCAGGTGTACCCAAAATTAATGTTCTGTAAATATTAAAATATACTTTTAAAAATATTTTAAAAGCAAAAACAAAGTTCTACTCTATTAAAACAAATAAGCAGTGTTCTTGTCGAGCTAATTATTATTTATTTGAATACTACTAAAATAGATCTTAAATATATATTCGATTGCTTTGACTAAATTAATTTTGTTAAAAAATATTTAATTAATTGAAAAGAACTTAGTCTTATGAAAACATGGAACACAATATTCTGACTTCTACTGAATTAGAAAAGGCTTTTCTTAAAATTGAGTTTAAATAAATACATATTTAACTTAATATTTATTAGAGAATTATTTGAAAAAATGGCAGGAATAGAACACAAAAACAAAAGAATCTCTATTGTTGAAAATTAAATTATGAAAATAAAATATTCATTATTTATATTGAAATATTGCAATAGTCATTTCAATTTTAATTGAAAAACTTTCTAAATACTGCTACAATTTTTTTTTCAAGAATGAAGCTTCTTAGGCATTAAATTCTGAAAAAATTTACTTATGCCATGTGTTCCAACAGAAACTGAGATGAAATGCTTCATATTTTTAAAAACTTAAGGCATAATTATAATATAATACCAAATATTATGTATACATTGTCTTCTCATTCTTGAATTACTTGGAGGCAAATTGCTTCATGTTTATGTAAAAACCTCTATCTTTAAAACACCATCACTCATTATTTAAATCAGAATCGACTATATTAAAATTTGAAACTATTTTTCCTTATTTGTGATCTGCACTGCATTGCAATTTATAAACCCTTTAAAATGCTTATAGATTATAACTTCACCTGTAATAAGTACAAACATTGGCCAATATTTTGTATGAGATGACTGAAAGAAGAATGAAGATCAGTTTTTTCACTATAATTCTTGTTGGTTCTTTTAATGTTTTTCCTATAAATACATGCATAATACTGCAGACCAACATCATTAAGTGGTGTTTTACATCAAATCCTACATTTAAAGAGTTATCAGAAGCATGAATTATGATTCATGAACATTTTTATATTTATCAGAAGACAACATATGTATTTTTTCAGATTCCAGTTAAATACATTTTTTAAATTAATAGTCACCAATTTTCTCAACTTTAAGTGTTTCTCCTGTCAGGAAGTCTTCGTTGTAAACTGGCCTGAGTCACTGGGTCACAAACAGATCGTACAGTAAGAAATGAGAAAAATCTTGAATAAGAAAATAGAATAGACTCTTCCAGAAACATGAAATCTAGAAGAGCTTTCTGAGATTTAAAAAAAAAGGATAAAAGTTCCTTGGGTTATACTATAGTTGGTTTTTAAAAACATACACTAATATGTTTTTAAAATGCCCAGTGATTTTGTGTGTATGTATACAAAGACACATGTGTGCACGTGCACGCGTGTGTGTGTGTGTGCCCAATAGGAACAGTTAAAATCTTTAGTTTATAAAAAATGAAAATATTTTACATGCAAACAAAATAAGACTAGATGAAGTAAGAAATCTTTTCAAGTATTTTCTTGAGCTGAAGTTAAATGACCTCGCTGTTGTGTACTTTCCTTTGGATAACATAATGAATAGATAAATTTACAAAGCAAAAAGTTGAATTGAAAATACACCATTGCACTTTTCTGATTAATTGAGTTTACCAGTTTGGCGCCTATTAGACAAGGAGAAAAGTTGGCTGATTTCAAAGTACTGAATTGAGGATTGTCGTTATTTTGATGAGGCCACCCGACTATAAGAGGGCAACATAATCAGAATATTGAATTAAGTCAAGCTCTCATCTAAAAAGAATAAACTGTATTCATCAGTAAAGGTCCTTAATAAGAAACTTAAAAATATTTCATTATTCCTAATTTAATTAAGAAGACTTGAACAGTTAACTAGGGGCCTACATGCATACTTAAGAATGTATTATCAGGAAAACCATCAAAAATAGTGTTCAGGGTCCTCATTTCAACTTTGGCTTTTCTTTTTCAAATAGAAAATAAACTTATTAGCTTTGCAAACGCTCATTTTATATACACTTCTGAAACTTTACAATGTCATTGACTACATATTACTAACAGAGACCTGTTTAAACCAACGTGTTAATTAAGCATTAATGTATAAGTATTTATGTTGGGTTTATGCTAATAGGAAGTTCATTTATAGCGAATATATGTATATAGAGAGAAATGGAAGTCTGGGATCTTAGGGTGCATATCTCAGGAGTAGTACACGGGATTCACAAGGATGTTTATAGGCAAACATTGTACCTGTGCTCCGTGTATCAGGGAATAGTCAGCCCACATCCAGATGTTTTCAACATCAGAGATGATGTGATCAAACACGGAGCACCATGCCAGGCACACCATAAGCAGTAGGAATCTGTAGCGCTGTTACTAGAGTGCCTTTCCCCTAACAGCACTACCAGGTCATGCTAGTTTAAAGGAAGTTCACACACAGGCACACAGCTTCAAAGTAACCTTTCATATCAACCACACATATTATCAGCATAATATGCATTACCATCTAGAGTTATTCACAGGGTTAGGAAAAAATCGGTGCAGGGTGAATGAACTACAGATGAAACGGATAAGAAAGCCATGGGAGATGTGTCTGCAGCAGAAACATACATCCAGGCACCAGAGCCTGTGTTTTAATGGCATCCACAGCTATATTTATACATTTGGCTAGAAAAAGGAATTGCACGAATTGAATGCATGGCACAAAGTCGTACTTTAAACTTTTCGCTGTGTCATTTCTGGGTCTGTTTAATTTAGACTTGACTGGCTGCTTCTCACTGTCCCTGATGAAATACAAGAGGGCTCCGGGAGACAAGCAGGCAGAGGGTGTGGAGCCGCACAAGCCATTTGGTGCCCTTTCTGATGTATTTGCGCTGAGTGGCAGTGCAGGGTAAAGGGATGGAGCCAGGTGTATGATCTCATGAGCTTGACTCGGGGCAGCTCCTGGAGGCAGCTAAATTAAAAACCTCCCTACAATTTTGTTCTTAATCACCCCCTCCCAGGCTATAATTGGTGATGGTCACTTAACTCTTTCTTGCCTTCTGGATTCAAATATACAGGATCCCTTTGCATCTCTGAGTTTATCAGACCCTCTAGGGGGATTCCAATAGCATGGGGGACTCAGGCTCACCCCAACAGGGCATTAAAACAGAAGGGCCCCGGGCCACAGCAGCCTAGGGCTCCAGCCTAGGGCTACTTTTCTTCTCTGTTGTCTTGAATAAGTGAACACAAGTGACTCCTCTAAGATAAAAGTGTCATTGATTTTGACTTTTGCAAATGTTTATAGTAAAACTCTGTATTTAGAAAATACCAAAGAGAAATGTGTGCGTGCCACATACATTGGAACTATCATTGATAGAATTAATAAGGTCCTTTAACAGCTATTTAAAATTTTAGAAATGAGGATCAAGCTAGGAAAAATCTATAACATTTTTAAAAAATATCCCCACATGTAGAAACACCTTAGGGCACTTGAAACATACTCAAGAAAACAAAGCAAGTCTATTCCACCACCAAGAGTGCTTGTTGCATTCCTTTCTTTATTTGAATTTCTTTTTCATGCAGACATATAAATTATTAGGAAGTACAGGTAAACCAGGGTGATTATGAAAAATGCCCAAATCCCAGTGTGGGCTGGGTGATGATTGTAGGGGTGATGTGGAGGGTTAAATCGGTTTAATAAACACTCACCGCGCTGGGGCAGGCACGAAGACACTTATGCAAATTAGCCTCCCTCCCTCATCTGGAGTCCTCTGTCCCACGGGAAAGAGACAAGACAGTCAAAGGGACAGATCACTCAAACACTGGTCGAGGCATGCAGTCACAGGAACACACACAAGTTACAGAACAGATGCAGCCAGCGCCAGAGGAAGGTAAAGAGTTGCAAGGAAGTCCGTATTTCACCTAGGAAAAGACCTCAGAAAGAGCAGGCAACCTCTCTCCCCTAGCTATGCTCTAATTGATACAACTGAGACTTATAAAGCTGCCTGGGGTGAAATGATGGCCTACACAGGAAAGGGGCCTTCTGCACAGGCCAGAGAGTGGAAGGAAACCTAAATGGCTTTGTCTGTCCTGAACTCCGAAACCAGAGTAAGAAAGCATACAGGCTGGAAGGGGAGAGAGATGCAAGTGTTGGAAGACAGTCAGTTTCTCTGCCCAGGGGAAATGATTCTCTCAGGCAGATCAAGCTCACGTAGTATTCAGCAAGTGTATCTTGAACACCCAACCTCAGTTGACTGTTTCTGGCAGAGAGGAATGAGAAAGTGATTTTCCAATTCATTTTGAAGACAGCCCTCAGTCACACTCCAGAGACAAGGCAATCCAACTGGAGGAAAAGTTCGAAGCCCACATCCACCTTTGTGTGGGAACTGCGGGCAGGGAGCTCCCAATAGCCAGGTGATAACGACCGTCATTATCTTTAACAACTACTGACTTTGTACAACGGAAGTGTGACACCGTGCCTGCCCAGTGGGTCTACAGTGTGAATACAAATCATCACTTACTCTTTCTCTGGTTTTACAGACAGAAATCTGTGCCAGCCTGAATATTTACAAGTTCATATCAGGACCTACAGGAAACCAGGATTCAGGTCCCTTGATCTGCTGACTTTTGGGGCTAAACAAAACCAGGTATCTCTTGTTTCATTTCCAAAGCAGAGCAAACTTCAGCCTAAGGAGAAGTGACTGGCCCAAATAGCAGTTTGTGACTAGCTAAAGCAGGACAAGCACCCACGTGGCTGGAATCCTAGCTCCGTGCTCTCTGTACAACACAAAAAGATCTCATGGCCACTATGACTATTGCTAAGAATCCATTTATCGAGCCCACTCACAGCCAGATACTCTCAAGAGATGTGACAGTGAATCTGCTTAGTTCTGGCATCAACAAACATGTAACCTGGTGTGGGGCAGAGGAGTAAGTGGCTGGGAATTGTAGTGGATTCTGCGGCTGGGGGTTAGCCTGGCTGGGAAAGGGTTAGGAGAGTGCCAGCTGCCATTTCATTTCTGACATTCTGGTTTTTCCCCCCTGGATGCCGTTGAAGATCTTGAGCTGTTCACTAGGGGTTCCTGGACATCCCCCGCAGCACACACAACAGACAAACATTCATTTCTAGCATCTTCCTGGAGACTCAGAGGTGCGCACATCGCCACGACTCATCCCACAACAGAGGATGAGGCCCAAGCCATGGATCCACATGTAGCTTGCTGCTTGGAGAAATGCTGCAGCCTCTTCGGGGCTCTTCCAGCACAGAGAGTGTGTGAAGACATGCAAGGGCAAAGGGGTCCAGACACGGAGTGTATTCTGTGCGCTGTCCTCCCACTCCCCATCACCACTGTGGATCTCTTGTTTCTACAGAGCCATAGGAAATGTCCACAGCGGCTGTGCAACCACACACAACACACCATGCAGAGCAAGAGCCCTGAGCAAAACAGTTCCGCATCCAACCGCATCGCACACCCTTGAGCTTGTTGATGCCAAGTACTTTCTTTCAGGGATTTTAAATGTCCTCCCGCTGAGCAGCAAATCATATAATATCCAGAGTCCTGATGCGAGCAGCATGAAGTTTTCTAGGGCTTTGCAGAAGACATATGGAAGGGTGTTACCTCCTTCATGAGTTGCCAGCCCAAATGCATGGACCATTTATTCCTTACAAGGGAGTGTGCTTCTTTTCTGAAAGGTTTGCTTTGTGCTAATGATCTTGCAGGGTATGGGGGCAAGTCAATAAGTTGGTTACAGGGCTCCTTGGTGAGGAACATGATGGTTGGCATTAGCCTGGAGAATTGCCCAGATGGGATACTTCCATTCCAGGTTGGTAACAGGCTCTGTGCATCCCATTCCAATTCCCTTTCCCAGGCCAGGGCCAGGGGTAAGCAGATCTGGGTCTATTATGGAAGCCTCCTCTTACCTACAGATAGGATGTCCTGGATGTGAAGTGTGTAGAGGTGGGGCTGTGGGGACATGGGCAAGGAAGGTGGTAAGTCAGAGAAGAGACTCTATCCAAGAAACCAAACAAGCATGTCAGAAGCAGACATTCAAAGCTAGAGTTTAGAAAAGAAAATCGGACAGACAGGAAAACAATATGGCTCCCAGTCGGTGCACAGGAAGTTTCTGCTAAGGAGATTATCAGAGACCCCAGTTACTGTTGGCGTTGCTGCTCCAGCGTTCTCTGTGGCTTGGAGCAGTAAGTGCTGTTACATTAAGTTTTTTCTAAAAGCATGAAGAAATGAGTTTCCCCAGGAGTCTTCATTTGACTATAGAACCTTCCTGACACTCAACAAATCTGACAAATATCCATAGACTGGTCCACCGCCCCCCCCCATCGGGCGGCATTTGGCCCAAGATCAGTGTGTCCTTTCCACTTTTTACATTCCCTATCCTAACTACCACATTTCCCTCATTCAAGTAGGAGGAAAAGCCCAGTGGATGAAAACAAGACAGTAACTGAGCACAGTTACATGAGGCTTACTGTGTCCCAGACTCCTTTAAGCATATTTATTTACTTACATAATTTTACTCCAACACTGTGAGGTAGGTGCTGTCATTTCCATTTTACAGAGGAGAAAATGAAGCAGAATGAAACTAGCAAGTTTCCAGGAACACATATCTAACAGTTGATAGATCCAAGGTTAGGAATCAGACAGCCTCAGGAAATCAATACTTTCTGTTGATAAAACCAATAGGCTTTTTTATACACAGGAAACACAAGCCTTCAAGAAAAATCTGCCACTGGGAAACGTGACCATTGTGTTTTCCCTAAATTGAAAAACATGGGCAGTGGCACACACTCCAACTCCTCCTTCATAGCATGCCTTCAATTCTTCAGAAGAAGGGCTATGGATAGTTGGAATTTCATTTTCTCTCGGTCTCTGCCTGTCTGCCTTTCTCTCTCTCCTTCTCCCTCTCCCTCTCTCTTCCCTAAAAGGGGTAATCAAAAATATGGTATGTGTTTAAGTTTTTTAAATTTACTACAGTAAAAGTCATTGCTATGAATCCACTCACATTATTCCCTCTTGCTTACAGAGCACTTAGCCCATCATTCTTGTCACTTTCTGAAGCAGTTCTGGAAGTGCTCTTTTTTGAGCATCTTTGTGAGGTGTGATCTAAAATACAGTCCAAGCTGTTGCCCAAGGCCATCCAAAGGAAAGGCATGCCTCTAACAGGCTTACAGTGTGTCCTCACTGAAATTGCTCCCTGGGTCTGGCAGCATGTGACTTCCAGCTCTTCCCCAAAGTCAAAGTGATCATGAAAGTCCAACATTTCCAGGTGACCCAGGACATCGAGGCAGCCATCACAGTGCAGCTCAAGACACAAAAAACGACTTCCAGAACTGCCTGGGAAACTGGCCAGAATGATGGGACACATGTGTTTGGAGGGGAGTAATGGTGGGGGTGTTAATGGCAATGTGTCTTTTGCTATTATAAATTTTTTATTTTAACATACACCACATTTTTCAGCACACCTTGTATCTTCTTGCTGGCCTCACTTACCAAGGAAAATGTATAAACTGCAACAGACTTCAGGTCAGACATCCTGGACTTACACATGTATCAGTTTCCATCGAGGCACACTAAAAAGACTTTTTAGAGGACTCTCATACATTTTTCTCTCTATAAGGCAGAAAGAACTGAAGAGCATATACTAGCAGCAAAATTTTCAGAGCTGAAAGACAGAAGAAAACGTGGAAATGCCTCAGCTAAGTGAGGAGAACAGAATCCTCGTATTGCATAGAGAGAGCAGAAACTAACAGTGCACCTCCAAAAGAGTGTGGACCAGTGCTCTCCCATGACTCTGGAAATGCTTACAAAAGAAAGGGGCCTGAATAAGTAGGAACTAAGTGAAAATGTGTTTTAAAAGAAGTCAGAGCTGGATGTAGAGGTGTATGTATGCCTGTAATCCCAGCACTCTGGGAGGCTGAGGCAGGAGAATCCTAAATTCCAGCCCAGTGTGGGCAACTTAGCAACTTAGTGACACCCTGTCTCAAAATGGGTAAAAGTGTAGCTCAGTGGGAAGGCCCTGGCTTCCAACCCCAGTACCATACAAAAAGCATAATTCCCAAATCACCATGGTGAAATGCTCCTCATCCACCCAGCGAAAGATCAGAACTTCAATCTTTGAGGAGGTAAAAGAATTTGCACTGGAAGACACGAAATGTGTTTGATGACAGCAATAGGAAAAAAGGGGGTTCAGAGCCTAGCTGCTTTGGGATACAGAGCTCCCAGTCCTCAGTCCCCATCATACCCAATTCTCCTTTCTTAGGACATTTTCCCACCAGCTACCACCTTCTCCTAAGAGGAAATACTCAACTGGCTTGAAATTAGCTTTCAGAAGGTCTGTGTGTGTGTGTGTTGCTGTTGCTGTTGTTGTTCTTGTTCTTGTTGTTGTTTGACCTGGAAATTGTTTATTTGTTTTCCTTGTTTGTGAAAGGCATTCATGGTCACCTCCTTTGCGCCCCACTCTCCTTAGTCTTTGACAACCACTACACTCTCTTCAATTTCTACAGTGCTGTAATTTCAACAGCATAAATGGAATCCTATACTAAGTAAACTTTTGGAATTGCTTTATTCCCTCTGTAAAATTTGCTGCTTGTTCTATGTATGGTGAATCTGATCCTTTATATTGCTGAGTAATATTTCATGGTGTGGCTGTAGCCCAATTTGCCTAACTAGTCACCTGCTGATGGATGTCTGGGTTGTTTCAAAGTTGGGCTCTTAAGAATATGGCTGTTATGAGTAGCCATGTACAGAATTTTGTAAGATTTGTCTTTACTTCTGTGGGAGAATTATGTAGAAGTACAATGTTCAATTACGTGATATAGGAAACTGTCAAACTGCTTTCTGAAGTGGGAATTCCCCTCTCTTGAATATGAAAAGGCAAAGGAAAATTATGACACTGGAAAGGTCTCTAACATAAAGACAGAGATGGGATCTCAAAAGCAGGAAAGGAAACTTGGAAGGAGGAAAAGTTTCAAATATACTATGATTCTCATCTCCACAAAAACAGGAACATAATCTAACAATAACCAAAAGAGAGAGAGAGAGAGAGAGAGAGAGAGAGAGAGAGAGACCATTAGTTTTCAGGGAAAGTTTTAGAGAGCAAACTAAAACTATGAAAAAAATCTTTCAGAAATTAAAATTGCAATAAAAGGAAGAAAATCATTCAAGGGAAGGGTTAAACACTAAAGATAAATCTTAAAGAGTAAAGCAGAAACAAAGAAATAGAAAATAGAAAAGATGTACGAATGTACAAGAGCAGTTTAGGACCTTTGATATCTGAAAAATAGGAGCTACAAAAGGGGTTTAAAAAATTAGAAGGGAAGAAACCACATATAAAGTAATTCAAGAGATTTTACTGGACAGATTCTACTGGTTCCAGACAGAAAGATCTGAAAGATAAAAATTGACCCATATTCAGGCATATCATTGTGAAATTTCAGAATCCTGATAACAAAAATCAAGCCCAACCATCTATGGACAGCAGATTCTGGATCATACATGAAACATGAGGAATCAGAATGACATTGAACTATGGAAAGGGGATTTAGCTCAGTGGTTCTGACACCTGCCTCACAAGTGCAAGGACCCAAGTTCAATCCCCGGTACCAAAAAAAAAAAATCAGAATGACATTAAACTAGAAATTAGAAGTCAGTAGAATATGGACATGGGAGAAAAATTCATCCTAGAATTATGTCCTGTGAAACTCAAAAAATAAGTGTAAGAATGAATATAAACATTATCAAACATGCCATATTTCAAAAATAATTTTCCTCCTAGACCCGTGCTCAGAAAGATACTAGAGGATATGCTCAAGGATTCTAATCATCTGGGGAAATGCCAATAAAAACCACAAGACATAGCACCTCACTCCAGTGAGAATGGCTGTTATCAAAAAAGACAAAAGATAACACAATCCAGCGGAGATGTAGAGAAGAATGAATCCTAGAGCACTGTTGATAGGAATGTAAATTAGTCCAGCCATTGTGGAAAACAGTGTGGAGAGTACTGAAAAGGTTGAAAATGGAACTACCATATGATCCAGCAATCTCACTACTCTATACTCAAAGGCAATGAAATTAGTGTGTTGAAGAGGCACTTGCCCTCACACGTTAATGCAGCACTATTCACAATACCTAAGAAATGGAAACAACCTAAGTGTTCATCAAATGATGAATACTACTCAGCGGAATACTATTCACTCATAAAAACAATTACGTCTTGTCATCTACAACAACTTGGATGGATCTGGTGAACGTTACATTAGGTGAAATTACCCAGGCTCAGAAAGACAAATACAGCACGATCTCACTCATGTGTAAAATATCAGAAAGCTGATCTCATAGAAACTGAGAGTAGAAGGGTGATTACTGAAGGGTTAGAACATTCACATGTATTAAAGCATCACAAAGTATCAAACAAATATGAATATTTCTATATATCAGTTACAATAAACTTACATTAAATTTTGAAAAGAGCCAAGAAAGTGGCTGGCTTAGGGAAGGCAGGATGAAGGAGGAAGGAACAGCAGGTACAGACCTTGAAGAACAATCCTAGCTCTTTTAAACATGTGTCTACTTATCACTGTGGTTTTGAGAGAATGAATAGCTTCATTTCTTCCAAGTAAACTACTCCTAAAGTGTGACCAACAAAACATCAGCAAATGTTAATCAAGTACAAACAAAAACCCTTGAATATCTATGTGCATATCTGTTTATTGTCACTTTCACAATAGTTAAATATGAAATCAACCTAGAGACCCATCAACAGATGAATTGATAAGGAAATGTGATATGTAGTTATGGATATAGGTATGTAATATTCAACCACAAAGAAGAATGAAATCTTGTCATTTGCAGAAAAATGGGTGGAACTGGAAAACATGTTAAGTGAAATAAGACAGGCACAGAAAGACAAGTAGCATATTCCGTCTCTCTCTCTCTCTCTCTCTCTCTCTCTCTCTCTCTCTCTCTCTCTCCTCTGTGTGTGC
>NW_004624768.1:7563087-7675009 GCF_000247695.1 Heterocephalus glaber
GCAAAAAAAATTCTTGCTCTCTCCTCTGTGTGTGCATGTGTGTGTGTGTGTGTGTGTGTGTGTGTGTATGTGTATGCATGTGTCTCTCAGATCACTCCTCCAGATATGGGACCACTCTGGAATTCTATCCAATAGCTCCTTTCTCAGGACATGGCACATAAATACCCTACTCCTTTGAGTTCCCTTTAGGTCTAGTACGGTCCTTGCTTCCCTTTTGTCCCTTATCCGTGTGTCTATCAGGGAGAGGCTGAACTGCAGAGTCGTTAAGAATGCAGACTCCTGAGTCAGACTGCCTGAACTGCAATTACTGGCTTTGTATCCCTGGGTGAGTCTCCTAACCTCTCTGTACCTCAAGAATATTGCTAGATATTTATCTCCAAACTCATCACTGTCACCTCTAGGCATTGCAGAGATGCCAGATTTTTGTAGTTTTGCAGGGAAGTAACAATGGTGATATCAAAGGGAGCTTAGGGAACATTAGCTCTCTCTTTTCTAGCCCTGTAATTGCAGCTGTTTTCTCAATCCCATCTAAGAATGCTCAATATATGTAAAATCCCTATGCATGCTAAATAAATGCATCTTTAAAATGGACTCATCAACTATATTCTGTCACTCTTATCTAGAAAGTGGGAAACTAGCACTAGTTAGTAAGAAAAGCTTTGAAATCAGAGACCTGGATTCAAATCCTCTGCTTTCAGATCTGCACATTTTACAGTCAGATATCTTTTCACAAATGAAGCAAAAGAGAATGATCTGGAGTTCACATGCAATTTCAAGTGATATAACAATGTATACTTTATTTTCCAAAACAGTAAAGCAATGAGAATACTTTAATTGGCAGCTTCCAATTCATAAAATATTTCTGCATTCATGGGCAGGGCAGATTAATGCTAGGAAATTATTAGATTAGGGTTCAATACAGGACTTTAATTTTTTAAAACATAGAGACAGTGATTCCGAGTTTTAGAACCAGAATTAGGAGGAATATGTTGCATTGAGAATTCTGAGCCTCCGGGGGATCCCATAAAGGTATATAGAAAATAAAAGAGGTTATCCCTGTGATGTCGGACAGCTGTTTGTCATTTCCCCTAAAAGCAGCGGGAAATTGGTTTAAACTGCAAAGATTCAAGTTAAACATAAGAAAAAAATTCCTGACAGTAGGGATTGTTTAACAATGGAACAAGTTAGCAATAACAATTGTGGAATGGATTTCCCAGGGCTCTTTGGACATCGTACCCCATTTGTCTGGGGGTGAAGGGGTGATAAATCCTTGCCTATTGGAGCCCCCTAGCATCCTTTCCAGTTCTCTGGCTCTTAATTAGTTCAGCATGCCTTTGCATTAATAGCATTATAATCCTGGTCACAACTGATTAAAAGACAAAAATCAATTTCCCACTCAAATCCCCCAAACAAGAAGGTGTTTTACTCCCCTGTGGAAGAGAAAGAGGATGTTCTGCACATTTTCATTCACATGTTTTTCATTTCTTTGGGGAAGTTTTAAAACTGAGATTACCATAAACCAAAGTTTAGCCCAGGAATACATTACATTATAAATGGGTGGAAATGCTGAATAGAGATCTATAATGGAAACATTAACAGAGCTTTAGCAATGATGGCAATGGTATGGCTCCACAATGCAAGGAAACTGTGTTAGAGTAACTGCTATTGTAGATAAGGGGGTGTCGCTCTTCATAATGGATTTTTCATGCATTACTTCTATGCTTTTAACATTTTTTCCATCGTGAACAGTGACCTTGGAATAATGCTAAGAACCATATTTTGTATTTAACCTAAATACCAAATTTAAAGACTTAAATAGATAATACAAAGGGCTTGATTCCATGCTGCTGCAGATTGAGCAAGGTCGCAGAATGCTTCTACAAACTCATATGTAATGGAAGTAAATCTTTTTTATTGAAAATATGCAACACATAGCTATGTTCTTCCAACAAAGCCAGGGATACTTTATGAAAAGAGGAAAAAAAATGGAAGAATATTGATGGGTAGATACCATGTAGTGTCCCAAAGGGAGTAGCGAAGGGCTCTACCCTCTCTCTGATAATCCCAGGGTCCCCTAAAGCCACCCTGAAATATTTAAAGTAATAATAGCAATCACACCTTCCAGTAAATTTCCCTAATCCTTCTTCCAACCAGATTGCTTTTCTAAGACATTCCTCCATTTAAATCGTAGAACTCCAGTGTATCAGGAGAAACAAAACTAATCGAATGTATATTTTTCCTGGTCCTAAGAATAACAGAAAAGTGAATATTTAAGGCTGGTTGATCCAGTCCACTTGCCCCAAATATTCACCCTGTGGTCAGCAAACTCGTTACACCCTCTCCATCTAGGATCTGTCCCTGCCTGGATCTGCTCACACCACTGCATTCTTTTTCCCTCAGAACTGAGTCGCCAATCAGTTACCATGATGATTTGCCAGCCTTCTGATTTAATAGGAAAAAGCTCACCAAGTGAAAACCATGTGCTCAGAAGGTTGCTCCTTAGTACATACTGTCCACTCCACCTCCCGCCTGTGAGAGTTTGAAAAACGTTTTGACCTTCTCTGTGCTTCCTTTTCCTCTCCTAGGAAATGGAATGATAATAACACTAACATTTACGATTGCTGGAGGACTGAATGGGTTAATATACATAAGGCACAGACTGAGGCTGACCTAGAATACACACATGATAAAAGCTTGCTATCTGATATTCGGAGGTCAGACTTGGGCTTCCCCACAATTTGGGGCTGCATTGGTTAGAATTTCAGCCCATGGCCAAAAAAAAAAAAAATCAAATGTGGTATTTCAGTCAATGTACTCTAGAGTGTAAATGATCAATTTCTATGCTCAGAAATATCTGTTGCTAACATGTGTATAATACATAAATATGTGTGTGTGTGTGTCCAAGTGTGTGTGTGTGTGTGTACCAGTCACAGTAAAAAAAGTGTACAGGTACAAATTCCCAATGATGAATGTGATCATAATGTATACTTAAAATGTTCCAATAAACTTAACAAATTAAAAAATATTTTCATTGACAAAATTCACCAGCCAAACAAGTTAAGAATAAGCTTCATCCCAGTCTCCATGTCCATTTCAGTGTGACTCGAGTTCAGCCAGATGAACTAACTCTCTGCACGCTTCATCTTTCTGATTTGTAAAAGACCAGCAATGCTAATCTCGGGGGTTTTAGACGGCTCAAAGGAGATGAGATAGGTGGAATAGTGTATATCAAAAGACACCTGCAGGAATGATACAATGTAGGTATGTAGATGTGTTGGATCGCTTCTCGGCCTTTTGGCTAAGATCAAGTGTAGAATATGTTGGTTTCTTTCTCGTACTATAACTAACACAGCTTCTCTAATTTGTATTTCAGGGGGAAAATATTTTTTACAGACTTGGTGTTTTACAGACCTCTTGGTTACTCAATTGTAAATTTACCTCTAAAGAAAAAAAATCTAGCCGGGGATTTAGCTCAGTGGTTTCACAGCCTGCTGTGCAAGCGCAAGGACCCGAGTTCGATCCCAGGTACCAAAAAAAAAAAAAAAGGAAAAAAAATCTCTCTCCTGTCTCAAAAGCTGCACTTGGAAAACCTCCATTCTATCTGCTCTACGATCCCTGGTTCACTGGCCTCCTGCCCACCCATTTCGTCTTCCTCTCCTCAGGTAAGAAAGGCTGCCCTTCCACAGTACACCTCTCTGTAGTTCCTCATTGCTTTGGTTTCCTTTTAAGGGCAATTATTGTTTAAAAAAATAATAAAGAATGTTTCTCATCATTCTAAGACGATGATAGTTTCTCCTCCTCAATTACCACATGCTGCCATGTTAAGAAAAAGAAAAGGAAAGAAAAATTGGCTAGGAATGGTGGCATATACCTGTAATCCCAGCTACTCAAGAGGCTGAGGCAGGAGGATTGCAAGTTCACAGCAACCCGGGTAACTCAGTAAGACTCTGGCTCAAAATAAAAGCAAAAAGAGCCAGCATGTGGATTGGCATTCCTTGGGTTCAATCTCCAGCACTAAGGGGGAAAAAAATTTACATTTAAAAAATCAAAAAACCTTAAAAAAGAAGAATATCAGGAGTTATGAGCTGGAAGTGAAGCACCGTATCAAAGAGACCCCAAATCATTGAAAGGTCCAACTCCCCAGGAGTCTCTGCAACTCCCTGGTGCAGCCGGTTCCCCTGGACTTCAGACCACCACACTCAGGAACAGCAAAGGTGTCAAAGGGTGTTTCTCCAAGTCCAGGTCATGGAGGGCAATAAAGGAGAGAGGGGTGGGAAAGATGATGGGGTGCACAGTGACAGCATGAGAAGGTAAGTGAAGAGAAAAGAAAACTGCCTGCAGCAGTGCTAATTGAGCCCTTACTCTGGGGTAGGCATTTCCTGTTGAATCCTTATAATAATCCAGAGATAGAAACATTGTCATCCTCCTCTCCAGGTGAGAGCCTAGGTCCACAGAGTATTCCCATGCATTTAGAACGTTGCTCTCAGCTCAGCTCCTTTCTGCTCAAAAATTCTCTCTCTGAGCACAGTGCAAGCAAACAAAATAGCAACCACATTCCTGCCTCCTGTTGGGAATTCCAAGGTCTTTTCAACTGAGCTGCTGACTATTCTCAAACTCTGAAAATTCTGTGTTCAGGCCTCATAGATGCTTCATCATGTCCATTGTGCACAAATTTTAACAGTGTAACACTCCAAAAAGAACCTTATTTCCCTTTAAGTTCCTGGCACATTATGTGGAAAAGAAAGTATCTCACTTGACCCTTTGTTCTTGCAACATAGGTTTTCAATAAAAATCTACTGATTGGGTTCATGATGTTGAGATTGAAATATCCGTTTCCATTTTCCATACATGCCACTTTCCCAACTCAGAGTTTGCTCAACCTAGTGGTCCTTCACTCCATGTTTCATTCAATAAATGCTTCCAGGCTCCAACACCTGCTGTACTATGAAACACATCTCCTCTGAACTCCTATATTATGCCCTATGCCCTGTCCCTAACCACACCAACCCAAATACAGCAATGCCATCCTGTGACTCCAATGTGCCAATTTACAACCAAAGAGCACTTGATCCTACAGTCTTCGTTCCCATTAATTCTCTCTAAACTCCCACCTCTAATTTCCTCTGCTCTGCTTGAATCATTTTTGCGCTCAAGACTTTGACCACTGCATCTACATCTTACTTTCCTGTGCACTTCCAACACTCTGAGCTACAGCAGATGCTAATACGGAAGACTGGAGGATGAGGAATTTCCAGCACCATCTTTCTCTCCTTGTCACCTCCAACCATTGCTCTCCTTCTTCATTTTTTCTGCCTTCAGATGAACTTGACATTTTGCTTATAGCAGGCAAACTAAGCATATCTCAGCACTTTGTACCAACATAGATTCACAAAAACCAAATACAAAGTAAATGAGGAAAGAGAAGGTCTTCTATTTCCCAGTATATCTGCTGTCTGATCACATTTCAATTCTAGACTTGTGTTTTCCATTGTTACTTTCCTGGTGCAATAGGTCACGAAAATTACAAGGTAACGTCCAGTGCCCAAGAATTCATGAATGATGAGGGTGCTAAACATTGGGACCCAGGAATTTCTCATATCCACAAGACTGAACTGACTCACATAGACTACCATTAGACATAGAGGTAGCTATGAGCTCCAGAAATTCATTTCCTTACTTGTTGCCTAATATACCATACAGTTCAGAAACCACTTTGGTGCCTAATCAACCAACAAAGCCCGTCAAACCCAGGTATTACTCCTTAACTGTCTCCCTCTTTCAGAGGCCTGTACTCTCTGGCGTTGGAGTGTGCTTTGACTACAAGGAAGGGGTCAAGGTGCAAAGACACTGCAGTGCTAATGCAGGTGTCACATAAATGCATTAGCTCAATGGACCAAACAAGGGAAAATATTTTGATGAGAAAATGGCATTTAGAAGCATTAGTGCATTTAAAACATTTTCCCAGTGTGGTTACATTAGCAGACCTACACAATCAAGGGCCAGGAGGCGTTGCTGCAGGGATTATGAGCTTAAAAAGTTACCCTTGTTCTGACACCTATTAATAGCTACCTTTGGAAAATTATAAAGTACAGTGAAAAGAGAATTGTTCAACTCTGTGCCTGCAAATGTTCCATAGCTGTGATTCATATGGATAAAAAAATCTATATGTATGATATATATTTAATCCTCTACTGAACAAGAGGCTTTTGGCATTATGAAATCTATTGTTAATTCTAGGTACTGACGGTGCTTGAGACCTTTCCGTGACACTTCCTACACAAGGAGCAGATTGGTTGCAAATTGGTTACACAACATTCATCAGCAAAAATAATTCAGAACATATAAGCTTATTCTAGTTTTAGAGGAATTTTCACTCTGTTGGCTACAGAAAACCTCAACATATGAGAAAAAGAACTTTCCTCATCTTAAACCTTCCATTGGTTTCTGCTGCAGATTCTGAAAATGCTTCTCCTGGCCTGACTTTTTAACAGGAAGAGTAGGAGCAAGAGCATTTCAAAGGAGGCAACCTCAGGCTCTGTCAGTACTTGGGGCAGGGGAGGAAGGGAGGCGCAATCATATGTCACAAGCACGCTGGCTGGTTTGATAGAGTCAACTTTACAGGTTCATGCTACATAAGAGGAAGCTTTAATGGACCTTCCATTTCGACTGATTATCGCAAATGTGGGTTCCTTGAAATCTCTGGCTGCTAATGTTGAGCTTCAACATCACCGGAAAAATCTCCCTGAGGCAGAGACTTCTAATGTTGAAGACCAATAGCAGGAGTTAAAGATTCTGTGGCCTTTGCTTCAATCAGTTCCTACAAACATGAGTTTCCCCATCTAAAGTGTCTGCCTTCAAAGGGCCAGGCTTCTTTGGTAGAGCTCAGCTGCTACCTGGGGTCTTTGTCCCTATCTCTGAGCAGCTGTTCTCAAGTTTAGAGTTTTAGACTGGAAGAGAGATTCTCTCTGTTCAAATCACTAGGGGCTCTGATAAGCTCCTTGGGGTTTTAAATGTTTCCTAAGGATTTTTTTTTTTAAAAAAAAAGGATCTTAGAGAAAGAAAAAAAGTTTAGTGTAAGTTCAACCCTGAATCCAATGTGCACCCTCAGACACGGGCTCCTTTGGACAAACCAAAGCCATTTGTAGAGGATGCTCACATCCTAGAGGACATTGATGAAGAATGCACATCTTATGTAAAGTGTGCATGTGCAGAGCATAGTGAATGATGAGGTCACCTTGGTTTTCGGGACTTACTGGAGATCTTTCCTTATTACAGAAAAGCACAGTGAAGTACGGAATCATATAATCCCAGAAGTTCACCACTGAAGGGATTTTAGAAGCTGTGTAGACCAATTCCCCGCATCTCAGATGTTCAGATCTCCATATCACACCATCGCCAACTTCAGCAGCAGTAAATAAGCATCATGACCATCATTACAGCATTAACTGAGCAGCCGCTGTCCTCAGCAATCTTCAAACATTGATCTTCCCATTAGCTCTTTAACTGGGGTCTTTGCGCCTATTTTACTTATAAGGAAACTTATAAGAAATCAAATGAAAACTCAAGAAGAGCTAAGATTTGAATGCTTAATCCTGGACTCTTCACCACAATATTCTTAATAATTTCCCCAATCACATAACCAACATCCATTCGAGAGACGTAAGAAGGGGAAAGGAGACGGGGAGAAGGAGATGAAAAAGAATTCAGATGTGTTATGCACATGTACCAACTCCCCCATGATGAGCGTCACCATTATGTACTGCAAACACGGACTAGTACAAATAAAGATGAAAAAAGGACCGCATTGTCACCTAAAGCATCCACTACTATTATGAAAGTTTCTTCTGTGCTTCTATAAAATGTACTGAAATTTTGCCCTTTACATAAAATTCTGCCTAAGATCCTGCAGAAAAGGTCTAATCTGTCTTTTATTTGGAAATGTTGCAACCATCTGGAAACAGTGATTAAGTCTCTTTTTTTTGAGTCTTCTTTCCTTCCAGCTAAGTTCTCCCCTCTCTGTTTTAATTCCTCTTTAACATTTCCTCTGAGTGGTGGTATGAGATGCTTGCTCCTGAACCTACACTATTCCACGGTAGAAACTGCCCCATGACATCAGGACCAAGCCACTGCCCAGGTGGCAAAATGAATTTTCTATGAATTCTAAAGGATGTAGTCTGTGATTAACTAGTTTGCAACAGTAGATGTCCAACAAAAGCAAAGCATTTTGAGTATCTGTCTTGCAAGTTAGGTAACTTCTCAGAGTCCTTCACAGACTATGGGGCCAGAGATAAAATACCATCTCCACAGTGATCTGTGTTTTATTGCTGTTGTTTTGTGGTACTGGGTTTTGAACTCAAATCCTCCTCGTGAATGATAGACAAATGCTGTACCCCTGAGCTATCTTTTTGTTTCATTTTTAGATAGGATCTCACTAAATGGCTCAGGCTGGCCTTGAAC
Source organism: Heterocephalus glaber (assembly GCF_000247695.1). The sequence goes on from NW_004624768.1 coordinate 7,571,545, forward strand.
TTGAGGTCCTCCTGCCTCAGCCTCCCAAGTAGCTGTGATTATAAGCATGCACCACCACACCTGGGTGTGAGTTGGCTTTTAAGTATGATTAGGGTATCTGTCTGGGAAATGCTGTATTCCTCAAAACATCATGGCATGGCATTAGGATTTTGATGTCCTGCTTACGTTACAAAATCAGGAGAAATAAGGTCCTAAGTCTTTTTGTATGGGCTGCTCCTGACTCAAGTTTTACTAGAAAAAGCAATTTCAGAACTAGCTACAATAAACTCTAAAGTCTTGCTAATCCTAGGGCCTAGTTTGCTAGGATGCTTTGGGACCTTGAAGTCTGTCTTGAGCAAGAGTCATTTTCCTTTCCGGTATTTTTAATCCTTGAATTTGAGAAGTCAGACGTACATAATCTTAGCCTTGCTGTGAAAGGAAGACTTCCAAGAGTCTCCTTTGTGTGAGGTAGGGCTTTTAGCAGGTGAGGCTTTAATGTCATCCATGAGTTAATGCATTGGTGAACTCATAATTTGATGGCTTTGTTGGGAGGCAGTGGAAACTAAGGAGATGGAGCCTAGTTGACGGGAGTGGCTCATGGGTATGTGACCTTAGGGACAACATCTGGCCCCTTCCTCTCTGGTATTTTCCCTGTGCTGTTTCCTAACTGCCATAAGGTATTAGTTGTCCTCCACCATGTCTTTCCCCGTGATATTGCTGCTTTGGATCCAGCTGATCATGGAATGAATCTCCCAAAACTATGAGCCAAAACAAACCTCTCTTTCTTTAAGTTGTGTATGCCATATATTTTGTCCAAGCAATGGAAAACTAACATAGACGTTTTCACTTTTAAGCCCTATTTTCCCACACAGTTAAATCCTCTTGACTTATCAGTCAATACACCTCATTTCCACCTCTAGTTGAATAGAGACTTTTAAGTAGTTCTGTACTCAGGACCTGAGCATTGAATCACCCTATTTCATCCCAGTCCAATCATGTGACCTCTGGTTTATTCCTTTATATTCAAGTCTGTGGATTGATCATTAGTCTAGAATTTTAGTCTTCTGAGAGTGATATTAGTGAAGTTAAGTTAAGGTATGTTGCAGGAACAAGCAAACCCTTAGAGTACAGTCAATCACATATACAAGTTCACCTCATACCAGGCAAAGGTGGAGAGTTCTCTTTCAGCCTTGATTCTAACAGCACTGCCATTTCAACAAGTACCACCACAATCTCTAAAGCAGGCTAAGAGAGACGGGACAGGGAACCCCACTTGCCCTTCAGTGCTTCCTCCCAGGAGGAACACCTTTACTCCCTACTGGACTCATGGTTGGAACTTGGGTAAAAGTCCCCACCTATCAGCAAAGCAAACTCCTCATGTCCCCTGGACAAGGAAAATGGCACAGAACTGAACGGGCACAGATGATTTTCTCTGCTGAAAATGTTGTCTTACATTTTCTCTTGCCTCATTCTTTCTGGGACTAAATTCCCTCCCACACACACCCAACCACACAGTCATAAGGATCCCACTTCTCAGTTTCTTCCTGCTGGCAGTAGCTTTTATTATTATTTCATCTTGAATTTCTCATTGACTAGCTCAGAAGATACTGGAGACAAAATCAAGATTCCTTTACAAGTAACAGAAAAGTCTACACACAGATACTTGAACCAAAAAAAAAAAAAAGTAATTTACTGCCTTGTGGACCAACAAAATCCAGAGGCAGATTTCATCCTGGATTCACAGCTCACACCCTGTCATCAGGATGTGTCTTTTTCCAGCTCTTGGCTCTGATTGTCCTAATGTTGGCTGCAACTTCAGCATCACATACTAGGTACTGAAGGCAGCAGGCCCTCATTATCACAGCATAAAAGCATGGTCCAGGGCAGTGGGCATAGTAAACCGGGCTCCTACGTAGCTCAATCAAAAGTATGTAATACACATCTCATTGTTTCTGATGAATGTGCACTATATCGAGTGTATATTTCCAAGCTAATTACTGTCTCTAGAGAGATTTTGGTCATCTGTATCACAGGGTATGTATTGAACCTAGAGAGAGGTCTTTTAGGAAGGTGCATGTGTGTAAAATATGGGTACAGTAGATCTTCAAATGAAAACATGTTCAGTTCCAGAAAGGATCGGACAGACTGACTGTCCACTAACCATGACTTACCTTTGTGTTCATCAGCCCCTACAGAAGAGCTTGATTGATCTGAGTTTCAGTCACCATAAGCTTTGCCTTGCTCACCTGTTCCTCCTCTCACCCTAGAAGTGCATCCACAGCCTGAAACTCCTCTCATTTAATTCTAGATTAAATAGCCACCTAGTCAAGCCATTCTCAGTAACAGAAGCTAGGCTATGCCTGATCTATATCTTCACTCTGATGAAAGACTAGAAAGTGCTTTATGTTGTCTTACCAGAGACCACCGTCGAGGGGAGTAGACAGACTTCTTCACACCACACTGTTTAAGAAGCAATCAATCCTTCAGCCCCAAATTCCACTGCTATCTAATTTGCATCTCAACATCTTATTTTCAAGGGTCGCTTGAGAGGATACATTGATTGCCTCTCCCAAGCAAATTCACATTTATCTCCCTAACTCAAAACCATAACCTAAAAGGAAATGAAGTTATTAATGTGGCAGAGTTTATTCTCAGTGAATCCATCCTGGCTTCTAAAACCACCGTTTCCTTTTGTCAAAGGCTCACAACCATCCTCTTAATAGCCTGTTCTAGAACTTCACTCAGGACTGACACTAAGCTCACAGGTCTATAGTTTGCAAAATCCTTTTGCCCCTTGACAAAAGCTGGGGCTATGCCTGTCAGCCTCCTGTCTCTCAGTACCTCTTCCTGTGTGTGAGAGACAGCTAATGGAGGATTTGCCTAATGTTCTCTAATGAGACAGTGCACTCAGGATTAGAAATCAGTAGACCATGAGAGTCCAGCTCTTTGCTTCTCCTTTCCAGCCAAGATCATTTCCCCGCCCTCTTTTTCCTTGTGATAAGAGCACACTATATAGAAACAGGACATCTTGCATCTTTACATGCCTCCAACTGCCCTCCTAGGGCATCGGAACAGGCTATGGGGATGGGGCCAGCTGGGGCTGAGGGCTTTGTGCACACAGCAGTCCTAAAATGCCACGGAGGGTGTCTACATTGTTGTCCTTGCTGTAAGGCCCCAGTGTTGCCCCGGTTCACTACTGAATGATGAGGCAACTTCCCTTCGAGACTGAAGGTCAGCTTTCTATGCAGGTGGCAGGTAGGAAATTCTCTATAATTCTGGCCATGTAAGCATGTCCGTTTATCTGAAAATCTGCACCTTCTAGTTTGGTGTATTTGAGTGGGGCTGCCTTTTTTATCCTTTCTTTGCATTTTCTTATGTGGATATCTTCACCTTTAAGGATCAGTCCAATTCTTACGTTACATTTTAAAATCTCAATTAACCTATAAGGAGCTGCTAGGAAAATCCACATCATGCCACCTTTCAGAGCTCAAATACAGAAAAATAAGTCCAGTGTTGGGGATCTGTCTGCACAAAATAGATTTCCAAATTGGTGTAAAGTGTACTTAATATTGATAGCTCCGTAATTTCCAGAAGAGTTCAGAATGAGTGATGTAATTGGGTTTTATTTGAAGTTTTTCCTTAGATTTAAAGAAAGGGAGGGAATCAATCAATATATTACCTTGCTATGAAGTAAAAGTAGGTGAATCACCAATCTGTCTTAATTTATTACACGAACTGAAGAGAATAATATTCACCTTTCTGAATGATATTTTACATCATGACAGATACTGTGCTAATTTCTGAGGACCAAATTCAATATTTTCATCAAACAGAAAGATTGTTTTTCACTCCTGCCTCCCAATGCAATTGATTGCAGAAATGACACATAAAATGTGTAGGTGACCTTTTGTCTCAACCTGTATACTTAACATTTCCTTTACTTTGTGCTTCAGTACAGCTCTTGCAAGAAAGTAAATATGTTTTAATTATCAACTACAACAACAAAGAAAAAGAGCAGATCAAATGGTAAATTTTCTGCCTTTCTTCCTCTGAGAGAGGGATGGACAAACAGTCTGTTGAGGAAAGAGAGCACCAGATGCTGAGTTAGACCATTAATATGTCTGTTTTAGTAAAAGGTGAAAGATTTATACGATCTGAAGAGAAACCAGAGTATAATATGTCTGTTTTCATCACGTAGAACATGAGACCAATAAACACTTCATGTCTTTGTCAGCAGTTGCTTCAATAGTGTTCTGTAACAAGCAGCCCCTAACTCTCAGTGCTTCACAACATGATAACCTATTTCACACTCGTGACGGATGGGTTGAGGTTCAACTGACCTCATGTGGTCTTGACTGGGCTCAGCTACACTGCAGACCTTGGGTCCAGTAGTGATTTCCCCCAGGTTGCATGACCTTGGAATGGTTGTGTGGAGCACTTCCTCCTCACAGAAGTCAGAAACTCAAGTGAGAAGAAACATCCGAAGCCTCTTACAGCTTTGTTCCTAAGGATAACGATGACACATCCATCTACATCCCATTGACCAAAGCCAGGTACTTACACAAGCCTAAAATCAGAAGGATAGAAGAGCGTGTCCCACTCCATAGTGAGCATGAAAAGACATGACAGAAAGTAAATATAAGCACATCAACCCATTCTAATATATACCACATGGCTGTTACAAGAAGGTTCAGATGACTTAGGCAAAATAAAGGAACACACGGGGCTGGATTGTAGCTCAGCAGTAGAGAGCTTGCCTACCATGTGCAAGGTCCTGAATTTGAGCTCCAGTACTATTGTTTAGCTCTAAAATGACCCCAAAGCCTCATGTGCTCATAGGTAGGGCTTTTGAAAGGTGACTGGAATATAGGGGCCTTGGCTGACTTGTGTTAGAGGGTGGGGCCTGGTCCAAAGAGGGTCCTGGGGGTTCAGCCTGGAAGGGTTTCTTTCTCTCCTTGGCTCTTCCCTTCACTCTCTGCTTCCCAGTAGCCATACCATGAGCTGCTTTTCCTCCTCAATGGCCCTGTGCCTTGGAACCACTGGACTCAGAACTGAAACCTTTGCAACTGTGAGCCAAAATAAGCCTCTCTTCCCTTGTGGGTGTCAGGTATTGTGTCCCAGTGGCAAGAAAGTGACAAAGACACACCCAGAACCACCAAAAAAACCTAATAGCCATAATAATATTAATAAAGAAGGCAGCAAGCACATAATAGTCACTCAAAATACAATAGCTATTATTGGCTATTTGTTAAAGTGATCTTAAAATTACCAACACATTTCTCAGCCCACTCTGCTGAGTGCTGACAGGTTGGCATTATAATCACTTGATAGCCATAAAGGTAGTAAATCTTTGCCAAAGAAGTGTTTTGTCCATTTGAAGTCATTACCCAGGATGTGCCCGAGATGCATGCTAGGAAATGTGTCTGGAATTGGCATAGGCTGGTTTCAAGTGAAATCAACATGCTTCTACTTTCCACACTAGCTGGACAGATAAGAGTGGGCTACTGCCCTTTTCTTGGTCTGCTAGTCAGAATGTTAAAAATGATAATGCTGAACAGAGGAATTAGTGGATATAGTTAAGATGTTTGGATGTCTATCAGTTACACTCGGCAAGACATTACTAGGTTCAGAACCTGCATTTTTGTGAATTGGTGTTTTTCCATATGTTCACAAACTTTATGATGTTGCTTGCTTGGAAACAAAGTGTCAGTTTAAGAAATGCATCTTTAGAATTAAAGAAAAAAAGGAATCCTCATAGAATATTCTAGGCAGGTAATAGCAATCCTGAGATACTGTTTAATTCTGACTGCTTGGTCCTCCTGAAAAGAACATCTTTGAATTTCTCTGAGCCTGCTTGTCTTCAGATGCAAAGAGAGTTGGCTTAGAAATCCTTTGCAGAAAAAAAAAATTAAATGATCCTAACCTGATTCCTGCTCAAATTAGAAAGAGCCCCTGCAGGAACCTAGCCCAGAGTAGACATGAAGTCTGTTTTGGGGGTACCCTTGGTTCCAGGGACACCCACAGACACTATCTCAGTGAAGTGTTCAATCCAGATTGGTTCTTTGAGGCATGATTCATTTTTTCCCCTCTTTTCTACTCCCTACACTTGATCTCCAACACATAGCTCAACCCGTCCATTCCTCTCCATCTCCAACAACACCCTGGCCTTAGTTCACGCCCTCCCACCCTTGCATGGCAGGGTCTTGTAATGCTTTTCTCACTCTACTTTAGCCCCATCCCAAGCTGAACTGCATCCAGTGCCCAGAACGCTAAGTATGAAATAAAAGTCAGATGATCCCCATTTTCATAACCCAGGATCTTCTTATTCTTCCAGTGCATTCCCAAGGCTTCCATGCTCTATAAACCCTTACCAAACTCTACAGCCCTTACCTGACTTCTTAGTCCTGCCCTGGTCTCCAACTTCCAGACCACCATGCTATAGTCACATGGCTTCTTAGGGTCTTGGTCATGCTGAATTCATTCCTCCATTCTTTTTCCCTCCATTTTCTCTACCAGGCACTCTTCCAAACTGTTGGGCCTCAGCTCCAGTGTCACCACCTCAGAGGGCTTTGTGTCTAAAGTGCCCCCTCTCCACCCTCAGCTTCTACCATCTCACATTTTTTTTTAGACTTCCTATCCCTTCAAAATGGTCTTGCTCATCTGTCTCTTTGTTTTTTACCCAACACTTGTGCACAAAAGTTCTGTCCAGTCCCTGCTAGATCCTTAGCAACTAGAATATCACCTGGAATATAGCAGGTGTTCAACAAATAACTGTCAGACAAATGAGGGGAGCTGGCAGATGCTAGACATGAAGGGCTCAGATTCAGGGAAAGTGACTCTCCCAGTGGCCTTCTGAGTGGTCAGGACTGCATTATCCCTGGGAGAACAAAGTAAAAGTTATAACACAGGGCATCTCTACCTCATGAGGAGAGTGAAGACTCCAGAATGTTCTGAGAGGGAAAAGTGGGGTCAGGGGAGACTTCACTGAGATCAACACAAACTGCCACGATGGAGTGACTTTCTCTGCCAAGGAAAGGAAAGACTCGGCTTCCCAAAGGAACCCAATATGGTGAATATGCCAATAATCATGAGCTGCCCATGGGTGGGAAGCAGCTTGGGCCTAACCACTGGACTCTCACTCTGTCTTGGGCTCCTTTTCTGTGAGACAGATGCAGTGGCCATGATGATTGTCATGTGGTGGGCTTAGGGAAAGAGCTAAATCCATTATATGAGAATCCTGGCTCTTAGCCACCAGGGAACCAAGGAAAAAATTCTTAATATAGACTCAAGATCTGTTCATCTACTGAACACATTATATGTACATAATATGTACTCAGGAAGTAATAGTCTCATTTCCTTTCAAGGGATTATGTCATTTAAGATGCTTTTGGCTTCAAGGGAACCCCGAAAATGGTTTAAATAACAAGTGTTTCTCCCCACCCCCATGACATGAGGTCTGAGAAGATGGTGTGAGTGATCAGAATCCTGGTGGACTTACCTGATATTCTCTCCACCTTTGTTACATACGTACAAGATCTCTACCTTAGTTTCACTCAGGTCTCTCCCAGTATTGCTGAAGATGAAGGAAAGGGAAGGGTCTCCCTCCCTCTATGTCTCTCTCTCTCCTTTCTCCCATGGATCCCCCAATATCATGGGTATTTTTCTGTCACTTCTGCTCTTCCAATGCCTGCACTCCACCCTCTTCCGCCTTCACTATGCCCTGAAGCCTGGCCTTCCTTAGGTAGCCTCCCTTGTCCTCTGACTTCCCAGGGCCTTTGACCCCCCCATGCTGGTCCCCTTCTCCAGTGGAAAAGGCCAAAGATCCCCCTGGGCACCTCCTGCCACGGTTACAGCTGGTTTTCTGGCTCAGGTCCCCATTGCCTGCTCCCCCTAGAGTGGTAATGGCTCCCCACCGATTCTAGCCCCACAGAGGACTCCTTTAACCATCCCTGGTAGGCCTTGCTTAACCCTGCCTGGACCTTTGTAAATAGTCATTTTATTAAATTCTCCTTAATTACCCTGACTGAGGGAGCCATCTGTTTCCTGCTGGGACCCTGACTGATTCAAGAAGAAAAATCTTTCTCAGAAGCTGTCCAACATGCCCATGCCTCTTCCTGCCAGCTCCCAACCCCCAAAAGAAAGAGAAAAATGGATCAAAAATCTTTCCTTCAGGCCTCAGTTTCTAGGACTGGCCCACACAAAGGAGGCTGGGAAATCAAGTGTCTGACATTTCCAGAGGACCAAGGGGTTCTGGTGTGTGGCATACACTTCAGGAGGCTAAGTCAGAAGCATCACTTGAGCCAGGAGCTTGAGGACAGCCAGAAAAACATGATGAGCACTTATCTCTAAAAAGAAAGTCAGTTAGTTTTAAAAGAGAAGAAACAGTGCTACAGGCTACAGGCAGCATCGTAGAGAAGGTTCAGGTTGCTGGTAACTCTCCATTTTCTCACAGAAAACTTGCACCTCTTGGTTACAGTAGGGGTGAGCAGTAAAAACCTCAACATGGGACAGAAGGGTGCAACAGCCTCGGGAAGTGCCATCCCAAAAGACATGCCTGCTGCTTGGAGTTCAGCCAATAGCTGGCTCATCACCTCATTCCACACTTAACCAGTGAAGAGTCTCAAAATATCCAGTGAATAAGAAGCTAGGAACCTTTTCTGTGGTAACATCTAGACTCTAGAGAAACTCATGTGAGTCTCCTGGATTCCTCAGTGGAACAAGCTTGCAAATAGCATCTTCTCTCCTTTGCCAAACCTCAGGTAGTAAATGCATGAGCCAGGTGACTATATCAGGCCATGAACAGGGAAGAGGAGAGAATTTCAGAAAGGTCCTCCCCTTTTTCACTGTTACAGAGGTCGCTGCTGCTATTGAGCAGTTTCTGGGAATATATCTAACACATCCAACAAATCTTTGAGAGAGAAAATTGACCCTATTTTGTCCACATGAGAAGGAATGTAGCAAAGACTAAGAAAGGAGTTAAACCCAGTGCCAGCTGCTCAGTAACAGTTAGGCGAGGAGGCCATATGAAGGAAAGCAGCTTCTATTCTTTGTCTGCTACCAACCCAAGAAGATGTGGGCAGATATACAGAGCTCCTGCTGCTTTAGTTCACCTCTCAGCCCTGCCTTTATAGGCTCTCAGCTGCAGTACACACATCTTGTTGCATCGCATCTGTTACCAGACGCTCTCCTTAGAAGCACCCTGCATGTTTGAGATCCCAGTTCCTCTTTCTGACCAATCCCACAACCTGGGAGGTTCATGCATCTATACAGAGACCAACATGCTGGTAAAACCAAAGCTGGACTTTTTGGCAAGAGGGTCACAACTTCCCACCACCAAGAGCCTGCCAGTAATTTCCAAGCCTCTTTTTATCAGATCAGAGAGCTCTGGGGTTTTAGAATCGTAACTCCATCACACTTTTCAAAAAACAGTAAGCACTAAGGTAAGTTGTTTCCATAGTTATGTCTGTCAGTGTTTATAGTATTAGAAACTAAAATTCAGAAATGCTTAAAATATAAATCTATTAATTTATTTGCAGTAACAAAATACACCCTTATATGTTAACATGAATAACACTTTTTAATGAAAGAACATTTTTCAAATAAAAAGATAAAATGAAAAGAGTACAATTGTTTTATATTTGTACAAATCTATTCAAAATTTGGCCTAAAAATACTCAACTGGATTTTTGTATTTTCTTTGCGTCTTATTTGCTATGATATCATATAGTTCATAGCCTCTGCAAATGTTCACTGTGTATTCATTAGAATGAGAAAGGGAAAAACATGTTAGAATTGTTGAGAGTCATTTGACCAATTCCTGTCTTCTTGTCTGGAGGCTATTTTCTCCATCCCCGATTGCTGATTTTCAAACTTACTTGAACCACTGAACACAATGTCCCAATGAAATATTTTTCAGGAGCCCATAAGAGCAACATAGGCAGACAGCTCTGACTAAAAAAGGCTCAGAGCTGTATCCAGCCTGTCCTTCATTTCTGTCCCCCAATTCTAACCCGCTCTAGACCAGCCAAGGGTTTTCCTAGGATTGCCCAGAACAGCACAGATGGAGAGCTAGCCGATGGGTCAAGCCATAGGAAATTTATCCTGGTCCACTTGACTTATGTTCTTGCCTATCCCTCTATCTTTGCTCCAAGCCCAATGGCCCCTGTTATGGTTTGTGTCTAGATGCCTCCCCCAAAATGCCTCATTTGATCATAGGCTGCTTTTTTAGGGGTGGCTGAATCTACAGTGTGTGATGCTGGGATTGAGGATGTGTGATTACTAAACCAGTCCACTGATTGGTTTGGCACTGCCCTAATCCTGGTAGTCTAGATAAGATACAAGGGGCAGAAAGACATTGGTAAGGTTGTCATGTTGTGTTTGCTACTGTGTGGGCACCATGAACTGTATCTCCTCTGTGATGTCCCTCTGCCATGTGCCATTCTGCCTTGGAGCCAGCCGATTATAAACTGAAACTTCTACAAACTGTGAGCTAAATAAACCCTTTTTCTTTTTAACTTTGGGTGTCGGGTATTTTGTCTCAGCAATGAGAGAAAAGTAACTAAGACAGCCCCTATTTTATACCCACAGGCCCAACTAATGTCTATTCAACTGAGGGGTATAAAGGAGTATTCTCAATAAATAAAAATGCAAATAATGATGAGATACTATTTTATATCCATCATAATGGCAAAATATGTATTCTGACAATATTAAATATTAGAAAACATGAAGAAAAATAAGAGTACCTTGCTGGTAGAAAGACTAAGGGAAGAAATGTGGCATTAGGTAGTGAAATTGAATATACATATACACTATTCCCTCTAGAGAAAATCTAATATGTGAATGCATGAAGATATGAACTAAGATATTTGTAATACATTGTTTTTTTTAAACTTAGTGGGAAAAATAATGTCCATCAAAAGAAGAAAAGAAAAATAAAACATACTTTATTTATACTGGCATACTGAAATACTGTATAGCAATTTACATGAATTAATTATATCTGTAGGTATCAGCAGGTGTATATCCGAAATACACTAAGTAAAATGAAAAACCCAGATACTAAATACTTCCAGTAGGTAACATTTAGGTAAATGTGAAATGCTAAAAAATATTGCCTGTTATTTCACAAATATAGAAGGGCATATAAAATAGTTGACAGAATATGATAGTGATTGCTTCTTAAGAATGAAGGAGGGGCCAGGGATTTAGAACAGTGGTTCCGCTGCCTCCCTTGCAAGTGCAAGGATCCGAGTTCGATCCCTGGTACCAAAAAAAAAAAAAGAAAAGAAAAGAAAAAGAATGAAGGAGGCACAGGGGCTAGGTAGATATTATGGAAGACTGCAACTTCTTATGGAACATAATATTCTCTTGATTGATTGATTGAGGAGGGGTAAAGGCAATAAATGATAAGAGATTAACAACTATTAAAGCCAGATTATGCCAACAGTCATACATAATAGATTTTCATAATATATTCCTTTAAGTTGTGGAAAGTTTGAAAAAGATTAGCAGTCAAAATCTAGAATACGTTGAGGACTTTTTCTGTAGGCTCCATCAATCTGAAGCTGATTGTGTTTCTTTCTTTCTTTTTCTTTCCTGGTACAGGGAATCGAACTCAGAACCTTGCACAGGTGCAGTGCCACTGAACTAAATCCCTGGCCCTGAGTTTCTGAGCCCTGAAAACAACCCAGTAAGGTAGAGGAATCAGTAGATGAATTTCGGGCTTAGAGAAGCTAAATACAGCCTGTAGGAGGAGGCAGTACTCAGCGGTTCTATATGAGAACCCGCCTTCTGGGTCAGTCTCGTATTGGATCTCCCTTCACCCAGCCTCACCCAATTCCTAGACCTAATTCAGATTCTTCTTATCTTCTACATCCTGGTCTTTACATCTCTAAAATAGGATCTATAACAAAAACATATACTGACTTTCCTTCCTCTTCATACCTATTTATCTAAACACAAAATTATTAAGTAAAATTCCACATCTATCAAATCCAAAAAAGAATAAACCATTTCCAAGCAAAATTGCTGATGCCTACATTCTTCATGGTGACCAAATTCTTCAGAACCCAAAGTTGGAACATTCAGGATTGTAATACGCTGGAAGACCCTCAGGTTTGCATAGACTGCTGTTTTTGCTCTGGACGGCTTTCCATTTCTCCCAACCTATTCCGTTCACCATAGGCGAAGTAATAACACTTCATGTAACCCCTGCTGCAGAGGCTGCCATCAGGAAAGTAACCAGTTCAGCCTCAAACAAAGTATTTTTAAAGACTGAATCGTTCAAGAGGGACTATGAATAATGAGCAGTGCTGATACTAGTTCTAGTGGAAGACCCATCTGACCAGTGGTCCCTTCTTGCTCTTCCCTAACGTCGCTGTGAAATGAAATACCACAGATCCCAATTTGACAGACTACAGAGGGTCCCATGTCTCCAAATGACCACTGACTAGTTATCATTAAGGAAAAGACCGAGGCCTTTCCCTGAAGATTTCTGACTCAGTTTTGATTTCCAGAATCAACTTTCATCCCAGCAAGAAAATCCACCCAGAAAAATTTATTTCAGACAAATAAAGCAAAATTATAATGAACATTCTTCGAGTTAAACTTTTGTGCACATCGATGGTTATTTATAATAGTACCCAAACTTGCAGGAAAAGGGAAAGAAGGTAACCAGACAAAGATTAAGTCATAATAACATTAAAAAGTTAGTACAGGCTCAGGACATAGATTCCCCACAAAATGTTAGTTGTGACTGGCAACATCACAGCCATGATTGAGATCCTATGTGGATTTTTTAAATGTGGAAAATAAAGAAAATTACCAGAAAAGTATACCCACAACACACTATCAAGTGAAAATAAATACTGAGAAATTACATATGCCTGTCCTTAACTATTTAATATGTTAAATGGGTTAAGTTTGGGGAGTAATACTACAATTTTTATTTGATAAATGCTGTTACCATCCTTTCTAAAATCAAAGCCCGCTGGGTTTTTAAGGAGGAAAATATTTTTGGTCAAAATATTAAATACACCACAGCAAGCCAGTCATGGTGGCGGACACCTGTAGTTCTGGCTACTTGAGGGCTTGCAGCAGGAGGATCATTTGAGCCCACAGTTCAAAAAGCCAACCCAAGCAGCACAGCGAAACTTCATCTCTGAAGATAAAAGTAAATTAAACTAAGCACACCAGAGTTACTATGTTCTGCACCTCAGGCTCCGTCTCCCCCAAATAACACGCTGTAGTATCTGAGACCAGTGGTGCTTGGGGACTTCTCTGCAGCATTAGGTGGAACCGATGCTCTGCTGAAGTACTCAATGGGCCAAGGGGGGAAGAGAATGGGTCGAGGCTGACAACCTCACCCATGGCTGTGGGTCAGAAGCCATCATGCTGTATTACTACAGAGAACATTTACTGTTCCTTCTGGATTATCTAAGAGGGGCTGAACAGAAGCAGGGACTAAATGGGAATCAAGGAAAGATCGAAGGAGCTCTACTGATCATTCACACCACACCAGCCATGGTCACAGTGATCTGGGGTGAGGTGGACCAGACTTGGGTCTCCACTCTGCTGCTGACAGCTCCTTGACTCAGTTTCCTCCCTTGTGAAGTGCAGATCATATCATTAACACACTTCCTGGGATTCTGTAAGAGCTAAAAGACGCAGCATACATCAGACACTTAGCACACACCCGAGGCCATGGATACTCAATGAATGTCCGTTCCTTTTACAACTGCTTATCATAACCAAGGAGGAAAAGCTATTTTCTTATTTGAGAATATTAAATTCTTTAAATGATACCACACTTAGTAATTCCATAGCATTTTGCATGCTGTCCTACTTATTACAGAAATGCAAGCATTTGGCAAATTTCCTATCTTAAAAATTTATTCTCGTTAATTTTATTTTTTTCCCCTGAAGATTATAGACCTTGAAAGTCAAAAATTTATCCAGTCTTTTTGGTGTTGTTTTTTAAATTAGGATTGAACCCAAGGCTTCACAGTCTGTTATAAGCCCAGCCTCTTTTATTTTTTTGTTTTGAGAAGAGCCTCACGTATTTCTCCATGCTGGACTTGAGCAGGCGATCTTGCTGCCTCAGCCTCTCCAGTGGCTGGGATTACAGGTATGTGGCACTGCACTCAGCCATTGTGTCTATTTCTATTCTCATTCTGATTTCTTTTCTCTAACAGAAACTATCTGTGACTCTACAGAGAGATTTACTAACGTTATTCTAAAATGGACTCTCTGAGGCAGGGATTTAGCTCAGTGGTGCCACTGCCTGCCTCGCAAATACAATGTCCTGAGTTTGATCCCCGGTACCAAAAATAAATAAATAAAATAAAAATAAAATAAAATGGACTTTCTGGACTGAATATATAACCCACTTTCTTTAAGAAGGGTCTGTATTTCAGAGGTACAGAAAGAGCTGCAGTAACTACCATTAATGGATCTTGAGGAAAGGTGTCTGTGAATTTTGTTAGTCCTGTTTTTTGGTTTTTTTGCTTGGCTTTGACTTACAATCTACTAAACTGCAAATAAGGCCCCCCTTGAAGTATTTTTCTGTGTTGTCACTTATACTGATTACTCATTAGAGGGAAAGAAACTGGAGATGAGAAGTTACTTTATCCCCATGAAAGTTCCAGACACTAAAAATGAATGAACATGTCAATTAAAAGCTGTGTAGATTCAGCAACGGAATACTTCTGGCACTTCGTGGTTCAGATATTCAGCTGTAGGCCGGGGATTTAGCTCAGTGGTTTCTGCTGCCTGCTGCGCTATCACAAGGACCCGAGTTTGATCCCTGGTACCAACAAAAAAACACCTCTCGGCAGATATTCGGCTGTGGGGTACTCACAGTGCCACCTAACTACAGACATGCATCTCAGTCTGGGACATGAATCAAGTGACCCTTGGCTACATCATGGATGTGCCTTTGGTGAGGCTCCCGGTATGAGACCTCAGCTGCGATTACCAGCGTGTGGCACCACACACAGCCATCCTGTCTATTGATTTCTGTCCTGGGCTCCATGAATTCTCTACCTGGCCCCCATTTCACCTTGTCAGCACATTTTCATCTCAACCACTTCTACTTCAGGACTTTCAATAGAGAAAACAAGGTGTTTCCATGGACCTTGCCACTTTCAAGTCTTCTTGCTCATAGCTACATCAAGTATCCTCAGCAAGGGACCAATTTTCCTTCTGCAGAATTTCATAGGATGTACTCAGAGAGGTAAATACACTTTGGTATCAGTGACAAGCCAGTGTTCTGATGCCACCTAGACGGCCTTAGTTTAAAAATGAATATGGCAGTTTTATGAAATTCTTACTCTACGACCATGATCAGGCAATTTGGAATTTATCATTTCAGTCAATCCCCACAACAATCCCACAAGGTTATAACTTCTCCCTCTATAGAGGAAGAATCAGAAACTCAGCAAGCTTGAGGAATTCGACCAAAAATCATATAGCTAACAAGGGACAGACCTGGGCTGTGAATGTAGATTTAACCTGGCTCTAATGCCTATTCACTAAAACGTCATATTTTGAAGGCTCTTTTCCACACCACTGAAAACTCTGGTGCAGAAGAGAAGGTGGAGGTTGTAGACAACCTCAGGGAAGACCTGATGGGAGGAAATACTGGTTGGCCCCACAGTGGTTTTGGAAGGAAATCAGTAACTTAATGGCTTCCCTGGACCACCTGGGGTGAGCAGAAAAAGGAAATTGGGATCAGCTTAACATGATGTACTTCAGGGACCACAAGGGATGATTCCCTTTGTCTAATGGAAAGGAAGGCATGAGACAGTGGGAGGTGAGGTCACAGAATCAAAACCAGCATCTCTTACTTTCCAGGCACCTATGAGTTGTGGGCGTTTAAGGCTATTCCCTGGTCTTGTGTTACATTTACATAACCCATGTCACAGCACTGCATTCAACTCTGTGAGATACTGAGTGGCCTCTGCAATAAGCAGACAGCAGCTTGACGGCGGTGACTGGGTCTTACTCCACTTTAAATCCAGCAGAAAAAAAAATACTCAGAAGGAAATCCAAAACCGGCATATAAATTAACAACGGGATTGCAGGATTAAAGAAGACTGAGCCACAGTGCACTCAAGTATCACCTCTCAGCCTCTTCCTTCCACCAGTATTCCCACCCACAATTCTAAGTGCTCTCCTCCTGCCTCTCTTTTCTTTTCTTTTTTTTTTTTTTTTTTTTTTTGGTACCAGGGATCGAACTCGGGTCCTTGCGCTTGCGCAGCAGGCGGCGAAACCACGGAGCTCAATCCCCGGCCCTTCTCCTGACTCTCTACACAGTCTCAGCCCTCAGAACTCAATTCGAAGTTCCAAATCCTCTATGAAGATTTTGTTATGAAACTTTCTCACTGTTGATCTGTGCAAATTTCAATCATTTATACTTCACAGTTTGGTGCACGATTTTTGTGTCTTTTGTCTGGTCTTCTAATAAGATTACACTTTCCCAGAGGATATAAACTCTACATTAGATTTCAATAAAATCTTCCCGGAACAACCAGAGGTCCTACCCAGTAATCATGTGATTACCTTAAGAGCTGCCAAAAAACTATTTTGAGAAAAGCTGACATCCATTCATCACTGAGGAAACATCCTCACCTGACAGAAGTTATCTACCAAAACAAACCAAAAAAGCCCTACAACTACCAACACAACTAGAGATGAAAGTCTGAACGCTTTCTCTCTTCAAAGAGGAGTGAGCCTGAACATTCACTCTCACCATGTCTAACAACCATTCTAGGAGAGGTCCCGGCTGGTGCAGTAAGGTAAAAAATAAAAAGTGACCAATTCAAACTGACCAAGGAAATGCAAACTTTTTAAAATCACAAACAACAACACAATTATCTATGTAGAATATTCCCCCCCAAAAATCTATATTTTTAAAATGCTACTAGAACTCATAGTAAGTTTAACAAGGCTGATATTAAAAATTAATTGTATTTTCATTCACTGTGAATAAACTATTGGAAGTTGAAATACAAAAGAAATACCTGGAGATGTAGCTCAGGAACATTTGCCTAGCATACGTGAGGTCCTGGGTTCCATCCCCAACCCACAAAAATGAATAAATAGATAAGATAAATGAATATAGTTTACACATTTACATAAATGAATACAAAAATTGCATATAAATATGTAAATCATATTTAGTAAGTTTTCAAGGAGAAAAAATATATAGCCATATATATATATATATATATATATATATATCTCACAGACCCTCTGAAGAGTTCTTGAATCAAATTTCTAAATCCCTGACAAATAAAGTATCAATTATCCAAAATAAGATAACAGCCATAAGATTAGCCTTTGATTTAAAAAAAAATGTGTATATTTGCCCGCTTCCTCCCCCTGGGTACAATGTAGCACATAATAACCTGGAACACAGAGAATATGATCCTATATGTTTTCTCTACACCCATACAGAAATAGTGTCTAAAATTAGCTTCTCTGACATAAACTTATTAACTCTATATCTTAATGAAAACCATAGATTTTAATCCATTTTTTAGAAAACAAAATGAGACTATGGCTGATAAAATACTAGCTCTTAATTCATATTCAGATATCGTGTATCAGGCTATTTCATCTAACAATGTTTGAAAAAGATTTCCCATCTATTTGGATAACTGTTTCCTAAAGAAAAACTCAAAGCCATAGTGATTATATCGTTGTGTTGTACATGCGTTTATTCTTTTTTTTTACAAGATACAGAGCAGGATTCAAGGCTGAGGGAAGAATACCAAATATTTGCTCCATGAGCAAGTTTTACTGGCAAAAGAAACTTGGCTTCTGCTTACTGTATTATTTCAACTAAAACTGACCTTCTATATACAAAGATTTCATTTTCACAAATAAATGGTTGGTCTGATACCTTTTTTGAACTCGCAAACAGTAATTAGCATAGATGCTTGCAAGGTCACAGCCTGGCCTTTAATTCAAACTATAGATAAGAGACCTGAAGTCACAGGAGGCACTGAAAGCAAAAATAATCTTTGTTTCTTAAGAACGCAAAACTAGTTACCCAAGGATCACATTCTACCACTCTCCAATATTATCAACAGTTATCATATTTATTCTGTTAACAAGATAGATTTATTGTTTGTGTGTAATAATTGAGACCCAAGCTGAACTGATGTGTTTTATGGCATGCAGTCAACGCCGATACATTGCGGGTCTATAACCACCGTAAACTGCACACATGCCATCACTGAAATGAATGAGCCCAAGTAGATACTGAGCTGCTTTTAATTATATGTTTGTCTTTCCTCATTCCTTTTACTCTTGTTTTATTTATACCACATGTGGTTACATGTGGTATAGAAACATTTTTAAGGGGTTTTGGAAAACCCTAAGCAATCATCTTATTTTATTCAGCAAAGCCACATTACTTACATTGACAGCAATTATATCTCTATATATCATAACATTCATACAATTTCTGGTCCCTTCCAACCACAATATTTCCATTTAAAATTCTCTCAAGAACAGAAGATTTTAAAACAAAGTTTATTCATTGTTTTTGAAATTTGTAATTATTCTCTTAATTGCATTTGTAGTTACAACCAAAATATAATCTCTAAACCTAATTATTTAATTATTATATGCCATCTTATACTAAAAATCATGAAATATTTACTGAACTTTTTAAATCATCCCGGGAAATAGTCACTTGTAGATTTAATTTAAACTATATTGACTAATAGATTCTTCAGCTCTCTTGATCAACAGATTCTTTTCTGTATACATGCATTACCTTTGCTTTAAATTTAAGGGGTTTTGACAGCTAGCAGAGAATAAAATTATCCCAATACTCAGAGCCAATGATTCCTATAAGCCAGACATGGTCACTTTTCCTGAATGTGGCCTCTAACTCACTTATTCCAACCTCACTCCGTTCTAGTTACAGGGATATCTGACAAACTTCTAGCCTTAGTTTCTTTGATTTGCACTTCAGGTACCCATGGACCACAGACTCAAGCCCAGCATCCTCTTGGTAAACGGGGCTGCAACTCTAAGCCTGGCTTTTCCTAGCCTCTCTCTGGGCTGA
The DNA here is from genome assembly GCF_000247695.1 of Heterocephalus glaber. Next base: position 7,590,608 of record NW_004624768.1, read on the forward strand.
GCTGTAACTATGGACTGCTGCTCATCCGCCCTCAGCATCCGTGACAACAAGGCCCACCTTTTTCTTCTGCACTGGTTCCAAACTCCTCTATCTCGACACGTCCCGGCCCACCTCTGAATTTGCAGTGTCCTGCAGACGCTTTCCACTTACGCCTTTGACACTTTAGTCTGGTACCAGCTTCCTGCTTCTCCTAAAGTCCCTTGCTCTTAAAGCCACCCTATTTTGACAGTGACTTTGATATAACAAACTGCTCTGTATTTTCATCTTCCTAGCAGCAACTAATTTGTAAATAAAAGCAGTTACTGTTTCACTCAAGATTCGTTTCCATACTTGTTCTGCTGCTTAGCATCATGAATTAAATGTCACTTGGATGACTTCATTAAAAGGATCAATAGCTTCTAGCTCTGTATCCCAGCTTCACCTAATCAGAATATCTGATTTAATAAAAGCTTGGGACTCTGAGTTTTAATATCAGGGTCAAACCCTCAGAAAAACCTAACAGGTTGTCTAGAGATGAAAGAGATTAGAAAAATGTGCTGAGATGTTCCTAGTAATTACCATTACGAGCTCACTGAACCACTTGCCACTCTGGACAGGGAAGGGTCATGGGTTCACCAAACAACTTTAGTCAGTGCAGCCAGACAGCTGGACACAGCCAGGCTCACCTGCATCGCTGAGGCTCCTCAGGCCACTGTCACACTCATAGCACTGGTTCAAGGTCTGTCTGCTTCAGATCAGCTGCTGTAAATCAGATATGCACAGCCAGGAAGGTCTATCTCAAAATGGGAGTTATGCATCCTTCCAGTCAACATTTCTTGACTTCTAGGAAAAGGGATCTCAAAAGGTCAATAGTTTGTTTCCAAATAGACCAAACAGCCAGTTGAGCTCATTAGTCTTGTTTTGTTTTGGAAGAATTCAGTTTGTGCCTACGTGTGAATGTATCATTCCAGTGGCCAAGTAGTATTATTTAGAAGTATGTGCAGTGCCTTTCATTATCAAAAGCATTTCTGAGAGATGATTCTGATCTTAGAAAAGGTAGAAAGAGTTGGGAAAATAACTTAATTGGTAAAGTGCTTGCTGAACATGTACAAGCCCTGGGTTCAATCCCCAGCATGTAAAAGAGAAAGAGAGAGAGAAAGAAAAAAATCGAAGCATTTAAGCTTTGAGTTTCACTCATTTATTTGTTTGTTCATTGAACAGCTATTCATTGCTACAAACTCTAAGTCAGAGGATACTAAGGATGGGGGTTTCTGCAGGGAGAAAAGAAGACAAAACACTATCTTTGAAGTATTTATATTTGATGGGAAAAAACTGGTAATAAAAGAAATAATGAATATATGTCTAAGAACCAGTAGATGATAGATATCACAGAGAAATAAAAAGAGAGGAAAAACAAGGGAACAAGAAAAGAGGAGCCATACTGCAGCTAGGGCAGTGAGGGATGGGGTATTATTCACTTTCTCTTCCTTATGACAAAATACTTGGCATAATTTAAAGAAGGAGAGATGTATTTGACTTAGGGTCTCTGAGAGTGAAGTCCATGGTCAGATGGTGTTATGGCCATCTAGATATCTGCCCAAAGCCTCAGTGTTCATAGGTGGAGCTTTTGCGTGACTGGATCATGGATGTATGATAATGGGTCCTAAGTGTGTGATACTGGATTAGTCCACTGACTGGTTTAACATAGTTCTGAGCGTGGATGATGAATTAACTGAAGCAAGAGAATGCCCTGGGTATCGTGACACCAACCAATAGGCTTATACCCTGGATGGAATAAAAAGAGAAAGGAGAAGGAAGTCTCCTGTTTCTTGCTTCCTGCCTATCTTACCATGGACTATTTCTCCTCTGTGATGCCCATCTGCCATGCCACCCTACCTTGGAGCCAGCTGACTGTGAACTGAAACTTCTACAACCTGTGAGCTAAAATTAACCTCTCCTTTAGCTTGTGGATGTCAGGTATTTTGTCCCAGCAACAAGAAAGTAGCAAAGACAAGTGGTGCTAAAGCAAAAGGGACAGGTTGGAAGAGCTGTTCAACCCATGGTATCCAGGAAGCAGAAAGACAAGGGACAGGAATCTGCCCCTCGAGGGCACACTCCTGGTAACCCACTCTTCCCGCCAGGCCCCCTTCTTAACAGTACATTCGGGTATGGATTAATCACTGATGTCTGCTGGACTCCCATGATCTAGTCACCTTCCAAAAGCCCTACCTCTGAACACATGAGGCTTAGGGGGCATTTCAGATCTGGACCATAATAGATGGACTTTCTGGAAAAATGACAATTGACAAAAATCTACCCCGCCTGAAAAGAGCAACCCAGATAAAATCAGGGAGAAAAGTCCTTCAGTAAGGGATTAGAAGTTCCAGAGGCTGGTGACAGAAGATCAGCCAGAGGTCACAATGCCCAGAGTACAGGAAGCAAGGGAATAGGTTCACTGTCTCCAACGTGATGATTTCATATCATATTAAATATTTTTTTCCACAGCACACAGAGTGCATGCTGCTTTAAATCAAGACTCTTTTTTTCATACTGACCCCCAACCTGACTCAGAACTCACCTTTGTTTGAATTAATTATTTAATCACTTTCATCACACATGACTTTAAGAACCGCCTGGTGTTTAATTCAAGACAGTTGGTTCTGTCTTTGAAGACAGATTAAAAACGGAGTGGTGGCGTCTGAAGTTTAGAACACTTCCTAGCAGAACAGGGCGGGGGCGTTCATGGTGTTTTCCTTTGATTCATGAGAGCTGTCTCCTCGCTGTCAGTGACGAGCTCCAAATTTACCAAAGTGACAATGTTCACTTCGCAGAACAGAGAGCAGGGGCTCCTGGAAGGAACAGAGAAATAGACAAGAGAGCCGGCGGATGCACCGCGTGTCTGCGCGGCTCCCTTCCTTACGTGGCTTGGGGTTCTGGACAGGGACTGCCCGAGGTCCAGGTGGGTTAGGAAGCGAGGGAAACCCGTCACCCAGACCTCTGCAGCCTGCAGTTTGCTCTCCTGCCCCCTCCACGGTCTGCTCCATCTGATTTTTTTTTTTCCTTTTTATTAGACAGCTGTGATCTTCTCCTTCAAACTCTTGTCACCACCGTTCACAGGAATGCGAGTGATATGATTAGGGAACATGGCATCTCGTGTAATCGGTCATAATCACACATGAGGGCTTGACGAACACAACACACGCAGCTGCTGAGGTGGCGGACGGAGCAGGCGCGCCGATGGCTGCTCCTGTCCGGTGTTCGCGGGGCCCAGGCTCTGGGTCTGCAGACCTCTTGCTCCTTCACTTGATGAACAGTTTGCACTTCCTTTGACCACAGTTGTTTTGCGTACATGCATTATTCCGACAGCTCAAGTATTCACCTTTAAGGTCTCCAATAATTTGTCTTTAATACATTTATGTCTTTTTTCCTAGTACCGGAAACTGAACTAGCTTCCTTGCCCTGAAGTTCATCTTCATCTTTTTTTTTCCTGTTTTTCTTTTCTCCTTTTTATTTTCATAGTTTGAGGCAGCCTCACTAAATTGTTCAGGGTGGCCTTGAATTTGCAGTCTTTCTATCTCCGCATTATAAGCATGCTTTAAATGAATTTTTTAAAAAAATATTTAAAACAGCTTTCGATTGATATTTAAGAATTTTATTATAAACCCCCCTCTCTTCTTTAAAATAAATGTACTACTGATAAGCATTCCCTCAGGAGCCACATTTCTCTGGGTGAAAAGGTGCAGTGATACCCCCCAAGAATTCTGGAGTCTTAGGGCGCTCCCCACTTCCCTAATGGCCTACACAGGAAAAACTTGGGTGGGTGGGAGCCTGGCTCCGCCATCTGTCACTGTCATCTCAGGCAAGTTACTTAAGCTCTCTAAATTTTTTCCTTGCCTAGAAGGATACAAGTAAGTACACAACCTTCTCAGAATTGTCACCAGCATTTGTGCCACTTAGTGCCCACAAGAGAAAGAGACCCCAGCTACTTTAAGAGGAAAAGAAATGTTAGGGAAGATACCAGCCAGACAGCTCATGGGATTCAAAGAAGTTATGGAAAGTTGGGCAAAGGAAATGAACAGGAATGAAGAGGTGATGAGGTGGATAACCCAGAAGCGGCCAGTAGTTCCAGGGAGCACGCGGTCATTAGCCCTTGGTGCACTACACGGCACACGTGTGCCATCCAGGCAGATACTTGCTGTTTGTCCCTGTGTCATCACATTACTCCTGGGACATTCAGATGTCACTGGCTGACAGAGAATGAAGAAAATTACTCCTTTCAGAATTCCAAATGGACAGCAGGATTCCATCTCTTCAAAAAAAGAACGAGTTCAGATGCTGGGCAGGTTATAAATCTACTATAGAACTAAATGAAGGACATGTTAATTATCTCTATTGTACCTGGCATGTGATAGGTGCTCAATAAATGTCACTCTTCTACTTCTAAGCTTTTTCCTTGGCTTACGGGCTCTCATCTGTCATTGTCTCCCACAGCCCTGCTGCTGTTTTCTGTTTACTAAGTAATCCAGCTGGAATACTAAATTGGTTAGAATTGTGTGTAAAGCAGAAGACCTAAATTCTGGGTGAGACATGAAAAGTTTAAATACAATGAATAAATAAAATTAAAAACTAACATGTCGAATACATATGCACATCATTGTCTTATTTTTGGAGTTTCCTTGTTTACTCTTAAGTTCTAGACATACAAGGTGAGCCAATTGTTGTTCTTTGCTTTTATTCCCCTAAGACCAAGGGTTGAAGTATTAGAGCTGAGAGCTTTTCTGTGCATTGCACCTCCTTTCTGCATCTCAGGCTGGAATTAGGACTTCATCAGAGGCCCAAAGAAGAGCTGGAGGAATGATCTGGGACAACATCCACAAGAGTGCCCAGCCCAGGAGCCTGGTGCAAGGTGAATTGTCACACGTGCTTCTAGTCTCCCCTCCCTTTACAGTGGGCCAAGCTCAAGGTCTTGTCTGCTCTTGTCCTTTCTCTGCAAGAGCACAGTGTGTACATGGGGGGTGTTATAAAATCCCCCTTCCAGACGCTCCTCACACCAAGGACATCAGAACCTCTGGGAGGGAAAAACCCCGGCATGGATTTGTGACACTGCCCAGACCATGGCTCCTCGTGTCCTCATCCCTTCTCAGCAGTTCCTTAAGCACCTGTGTGTGGAGGCCTAAGATCCCCTTCTCTGGCTCCCCCTGTCTGCATAGTGTTAATCAGGCCCATATTTTGTCACCTGAATGTAATCAAAATACCAGTCTTATCAAGCCTACAGGTTTATGGAGTTTAAAAACTCACCCAGGCATCTAGACATCTTCAGTGCCTTGTCTTCCTCATAAATTATATCAATGAAGATGGATTAATGTATGCATTGAAATGTTTGGAGAAATGTTTGTTCTTGGAGAAATGCTTTCATTAATAAATTCAGTGCTTTTACACCTAAATTTATTTCCTCGGTGCTTCTACCCGAGGCACCATGGGTTCATCTCCAAATGTCATCTCTGCACCACTTCCTGGCTACCAGGGCACTGAGTCAGGAGTTCGTTTCTCCCTGTCACCTACAATGTCACCAAGCTGGCTCTTCGTCACATCTCTCCAATTCCATCTTGCTCTTCAGTGCCATATGCCGCATCTACTATATCACCCCTAGAGTTTGCCCATAAATTTACCATCCCACAGCAGGGATCCACATAGAAAGACCCCCAAATCCAGGCTAATCTTGCTAAAACTTGGTTTCTTTTCAATAACTGCTACTGTTAATCCATTAGGAGATCTCATTTTCCTTTGTATAAAGTCCAAATTCCTGGCCCTGGTAGCCAAGGTCTTCATAATATTAAAAAATGTGATCCTAGTCAACCTACAAGTAACCAGCATCTATCAAGCAATAATTAACTGGGTTCATAGATATTAAAGAATTTCATCTAAATTCTCCAGTGTTACTTCATTTGGAGGTGGGGGAGGGAGAGAGAGAGGGAGGAAAGGCAAGAAGAGCGGATAGGTGGGGAGGGGAGAAGAAATTATTCTTCATAGAATTTTTGAAGTCACTAATCTGTTCTTAGAGCTGAGGTGCCAAGTGTACCAACTCCTTTCTATCACTGTCATGCCCTATGGTCCCCATTTTATAGATAACACATTGAAACTTCCAATAGTTAAGAACAGTAAGCAGTTAAGAATAGTTAAATTGTTCTCACAATCATTTAAGCCCAGGACTAGAATATAGGTCTCTCCCTCCAGACCCCAAATCCTAGAAGAGGCTGCTCTCAGGCTCGCATCCTTCCTTCTGAGAAGCAAGTAGGTTAACTACATCTTTGTGGTCCTGTAGAATGGAAAACGAACTTCCTGCTCCTCTGAAGCCATCCTAGAACTTCATTCCCAGAGTAAACTGGACTCCACCAATTATTCTTGGTTTGCTCTCTAGCGACCTTATCTGTTTTTTCTATCTCACTCTTTAGTCATATTTCTGGTATTATTTATTTGTTTTTGCTCTAAACTACATCCCCAGCCCTTTATCATTTACTTTTTTTTTTTTTTTGAAACAGGGTCCTTCAAAGTTGCTAAATTGTACAAACTGGGCCCAAACATGTGATCCTCCTGTCCCAGCCTCCCAGAGTGCTGGGATTACAGGTATAGTTTCTCATGGAGATCTTGCCCCCTCTCATGACATTTTATAGGCTTTCTCCAGACACCCTGTGATTTCTGGAGATTCCTCCAGTATTACTTTTCCTAGGGGTCTCCCAACAGAAAGAGATGGATGTTCAATAAGAGCATGTTAAACTGAGGTGAATTTCTGCAATATTAACAAACTATCCTCAATCATTCATAATAAGTGCATCACATCCCTGAATTTATTTTTTCAATTGTCTTTACACCTGAGGTTTTCTTAGTACATTCACTGATAGTATAAGTCTTAGACTTATGTGTTCTTTGTGTTCTCAGCTGTGTTAGGTGACCAGAAGGCTGGAGATAGGTGAGTCTATTAAGTCCTCCCCTTACAACTGCTTTAAAATATTAATGCTATTTTATTTGCAAATATAAGTAGAGCCAGTGTTTTTTTGTATCAATTCCAAATGGAAAGTTGAAAACACACTCCTGATTTTGGCTGATTCGGGTCAAAGCTTAAAAGAAAAAATATGTGTATCGGTAATAGAGATTAAATCTGCAAATGGCCCTCCATTTGCTAACACTCTCTTGTCCTTCTCTCTTTCCTATTTTGCAAAAAGATAACATGGAGAATGCATTGATATCTAAATATTCAAATATACTAATAAAATTGATTTAAGGGAAAAAATGTGTTTTAAGGGAATAATTCGGGGAACAGTTAACAATGTAGAATACATAAAGGAAAAGACTCAAACCAGCAACAGAATTCTGCTCTTCCAGCGTCTACACCTCTCTTGGAAGTGCCCCATGCTTTGTCTATCTATTTAGACAATGACTTGTGCTTCTTCCTGTGTGGTCTTGTGTTGCCTTGTGTGTGACTCTGGCTCTTCACAAAGGACTATTAACTACCTGTCTCAAGCTTGGACTAGGAAATTAAAGTAAGATATTTTCATTTGACTGTGATCATATGAAGCCCCCTCTAATCGCATTTGGCACATTACCCATCATATTTATGGAAATTCTCAATGAACTTTGACCCAGAAATGTAACAATTGCATAAAACTGTGTGTGAGAGGCGGCTGTGGTGTTCACAAGGTATACACTTGACCTTGGCTACTGGCTGAGTCTTCACCTGGATTGCCCGGTCACCCTGGAATCCAAAAGGGAGTGCACAGTAAGACCTTGCTTCCAAACATATGACATGGGACTGATTAGCTGGGAGAATGGTGAAAAGGAATTAATAATGAGGGGAACAAAGATAGCCAGAAACTGCAAACAGCAGGGAGCCTACTTCCACAGAACTTGAAAATAAAATAACAATCGAATGGCTAGTCATCTAATTAAATAGTAATTTTTTCCTCTTTAATGATGTCCATGTTCATTACTATCTTGAATTCTTCAATCACCTGGACCATAATTTCACCTAGTTATCAAAGGAAAGTTGTGAAATTTTTAACAAGCCCGTGGTCTGACCATAAGGGATATCTCACAAGTGGAAAGAAAATGTAAGTCAGTAAGTCACTGGTGGCAAGATGTACCATCATGAAGTGGGTATTTGAGATCGCCTCGGGAGCTTAGAACTAAAGCACACTTTGAGGACCTTATCATCTCCCATACCTATGTTAAGTGACATCACTCACAACAAAAATGTGTTGGAGAAATTCAGGAGAGGAAGTGGGAGAGGAGAAACTATAGGACAGATAATAAGAAGTTCTTTCAGCAGTGTTATCCGATGGCCATTAGATAATATCTGCTCTTATCTATTTATTGACTCCAATCTTCTCTCTCTTCATATATATAGCATATATAGAATATATATAGAATATGTATATATATATAAAGAGAGAGAGAGAGAGAGATTCCTGTTCTGCTACCCATTAGCATGTGTCCTTAGGAACTTACTTTAACCTTGGTATCCCTTACTTTTCTTGCTTTATACACCTAGCTAACCTCTTGGGGTTTGCGTGAAGATTAAAATTAACTAATTTATACAAAATGTTGAACATTGGGCCTGGTACCTAAATAGTGCTAGTTATACTGTTAACTTCCACCTTCTTCTCCTCCTCCTCCTCCTTTTTTTTTTCTTCTTTTGGTAGTGGGGGGATCCCAGTACCAGGAATCAAACTCAGGACCTTGTGTTTGCAAGGAAGGCTATTGCCACTGAGCTACATCCCCGGCCCCTCCTCCTTCTTTTTAGAGGTTCATTCTTTGCAAAATAAGGACAATGACTGCTTTTTTTGTTTTCATTCTTGTTTTTGTTGTTGCTGTTGTTGTTGTTTTGTACTTTTGATAGAATCTCCATAAGTCACTAAATTACCCAGTTACTCAACCTTGGAATCTTCTTGCCTTGTGCTGAGATTACAGTCATTCCCCACCATATCTGCCCTTTTGAAAAATATTTTAATTATTTTTTTCATGGACTTCTAGAATCATTTCTAGTTGCTATCAGAAGATTACCCTCTCTTCACAGATAAGGAAACAAGGACTCAAAGCACTGAATTGCTTACCCAAGCAGTAATCAAAATAAATGATGTCACACCTAAATGTTGCCTTGGATGGCCATTATAGATTGCTATTCTGCTAATCCGAGACCTTTTGAAGTGGATTTGCTGAACTCTACAGTGTCTTGTTAAACAAACAGAGCTACCTATTTTTCTTATTGAACTACATTGCTTGGATTTTTAAAAAATTTTATGGCAAAAGACACGACCCAGAATTATTCAACTCAACTGCATCTTTTTTTCAGATTTTCTTTAAAATTTTCTGTTCCCATCTTTAACCTTTTTACCAAGTCACGACATCTAAGATATGTGATGTTTTTGACTCAGAATCTTTAGAATATTGTCTCTGGAATTCCAGATCTTGAGTAATTTGTGGAAATATTGATATTGTAAAGTATCATCATTTAAGCATAACATCAAGAAAATGAGCTATGGTACATTTTACAAATGCTGAAGAATTTTTCTCATTACTAATTGCCCCATCAATAATTAACCTAAGAGGTATTTTCTTTTTTCATAGCACACAAATATATGTGCATATAATAGGTCGGAGTAGTTTTTCACTCATAGTATTTTTTTACTCCATATTTATATTCTCAAAGCCATAGAACCCTGAAAGCTGTACTGATCTGCTGCAATACTGGTCCATTTACTTAGGTAATTACTTATATAATTAGTTAAAGACAACTAGATGTTGGGCTTCGTGCCACATGACTAAAATCTGGGGGGACTGAGGCAGGAGAATCACAATTTCCAGCCAAGGCCATGCAACTTAGTGACTTATGAAGACCCTATCTCAAAAAAAATTTTTTTTTTCTTTGAGGTCTGGGATGTAGCTTAGTGCCAAAATTCTGGAATTAATCCCAAGTACCAAGAAAAAAAAAAGCCAACTTGAATTAACCAATTTCACAGGATCTTTGTGATGCATAACAACAATTTTGTTATAAAGCCAGAGTTTATGACCTAGAAATTATAGGTGCTTAATCTAACAAACGCAACAATTTCCAAAAATGCACTTCTATAAGAGATATTTGGAGCTTAGGATAATATGTGAACACATTTCTTATTGGGTGTAACCATTTGAAATGCCAGGTATCCTTTTAGCCTCTTTGATCTTTTTTTACATCTTCTTCCCTACTGAGTCTTCATATAACTTAAGAAGAACTCCCTAATGCACCAGCTTAGTGAGAGGAATCAGAGAATGTTGGCAACCAAAATAGAAATCTAATTGTACAATGAGAAAATTGACCTTTGAATATGAGCCGCTTGACCTGTTGAGTATATTCCTCTCCCCAGGACACTAAAATCTCTCCCAGAAATAATCTCTTGTACCCCACAATGGCATCTAAAGTAAACTGAATGTGTCTTACCCAATGTAGCACCAGCCAGATGTAGTTTTAGAGGCAAGGCAGCCTTCCTCCCCACTCTAGTGAAATCATCAGTTGGAAAAGTAGTTTTCCAACCTACTCACAATACCCACATTTAGAAGCAGGGGTGTGCCTCTTTGATTGTCCAAAGGAAATATTAAAAGACGTCTTTCTTTTAATACTTTGTGTTAGCCATTTGCTGCTTTAACACCGTGAAACAAAGAAATATTGGGGGACTCTGTAATAGAGCTGAGTGTCTATCCTGGGAGCACAAGGCTTCTTTCCTGCTATAATTGCATTTACCAGGACCGGTCCATTCAGCATAAATGCAGCTTCTACTGCTCATCTAAAAGATGCCCTACGGCTTAAGCTTTCCCCAAGTGGTCAGGAAGGATAGTGGGGAATGTGGTTGGGGAATTTAAAACCCACTCAGACATCATTAATTAGAAATTCCCTGATGAAATTAAACCTTTGTATTTTGGTGGGTTCATTTCTCAACATTCTGAGTGATTCTGCTCTTTTTAATTGCTGAGTACTCAGAGCCATGTTTATTAGAGCATCTAATTTCTAAGAGAACTTAGCAAATTAGTGATGTTTTTTCCAAACATCTAAAGTAAATAAAGAGAATGACTGATTTTAAGGAACTTCATACCCAAGTGACTTTGATGCACCTAGCTGCAAGGCCTGAGGCAACACTTCCAAACAATGAATCCTGAGTTATCACTGACACCTTTGTCAAGCAGAAGGATGGAAATGTGCACCAGGAGACCTCCTGGATGATCCAGGCTTTAACAATCTAAAAGCAGAGCAGACCAGGAGCCACTGGGCCTAGAAAATAGTAAGAATTATTTTGGCTTTTTTAAATTGTAAGTAATTTATGTTATGGAAATTTCAAACACCAAAAATGGGTAATAGAGAGTGGTGGACATTCAATATTCCATACCAGAGGCAGCAGCAATCCATTCACCTCATAAATCTCAGTATAATCATGCAGGAAACTGGTCCCTGTGATCAGCTCTGTCTAAAGCACATTTCCACCAGTCTCTCCATAGTAAATTGTAGTCTGAATTGCTTCATACATCCAAATACCTAATTATATTAACACTAGTTATCGGCTCCATGGAGCCTACCATTGTTTCATCCATGGGTACTGCTCATGGAGTAAGAAAGCATGGAAAGAACAAAGCTAAGTGTTTTATCCATTATATCTCACTAATACCATAATGCTTTGAGATGAATATTATTACCCTCCCAGTTTGCAGATGAGGAACCTGACAATTTGGGAAGCATGTCTCATAGATAAAGAAATGGGAGGGTCAAACTCAACTCCAAGTGCAAAACTGTCTCTCCAACTAACCATAAGCAAATGAAAGGTAAGGACCAAAGCAAAGACTCCCTCAGCACTTTGTGACAGTTTGCTCAGAGCTGTGTATTCCATTAGTTTTTCATATTCCTTTTGAATTTATTTTTTTATTTGACTGTACAAATCGAGATTAATGAATTATAGAATATCAAGTACTATTTACTTGAATATGATTGATTTGGAGATCCCAAAGAAATAGAGCAGGATCATAAAATGATGTTCATCAGATTGCTCAACTGTAACTACTAATGACACCTCATTGAGTACTGAGACACACATTCAAATTTAGAATGTATTAAACAAAAATATTTTTACCAGCATGAAACTTCTCAGCAGTTTAATTCTTCCTCCAAATGTTTCTATGAGAATATCTAGCTTAGAGATCACAGCCTATACTGGAAACCTTGATGACGGGTCCAAGAATTTTCAAGACTAACTTATTAACTCCCCAGTGCAAAGACTGCCACCATGAAATCAATAGTCTGGGAGCCAGGGGAATTGGGTGCCAGTCTATAGTGGAAGACCTTAAGCAAATCACTTAGTCCTGTAGACCTCTAGAAGGCTGTGTGGTGTTATTTTCCAGAAGAATGTTTCTTTATGAAGCAATTTTTTTTAGCAACTGATGATCATTTAATAAAACAGTAATGAGAAAAAATTTTATATATCTATCTCTAACATGACAGTCTAAGAGGAAGGACTGATATATTTATTATAATAAATTAGCAAACTAATATATAATGTGTATAATGTCTATCAAAAGAAATACATATTTCATTTAACAAAAGTACTTATATAAAATCCTGGACCTACATCATTTCTTTCTTTCTTTGTTTCTGTCTGTCTGTCTGCCTTTCTTTCTTTCTGTCTTTCTTTCTTTCTTTTTTTTGATACTGGGGATCAAACTCAGGACCTTGCACTTTTGAGGCAGGCAGCGGCACCACTGAGCTAAATCCCCAGCCCTAGACCCACATAATTGATTATATTGATTGGATATTTGTGCCTTTCTTTAGATTATTCTGTTCTTTCTAGAGAAGCACATTGAGTTAAAAAATATGTATTTGGGGCTTTAGAGGAAAGAGTATCTGTGCAAGTGACAAATGAGGGTCAAATAAAGCAAGTGAGGGATTCACACTGGTCTTTGGGTAACAGGATGGAGCCCGGGAGTTTCCTGATTGCCTTGACCATGGTCCTTTCTCTGACGGGAAGCCCGGACAGCGGGATGGAAAGGCTGTGACCTTGGGTAGCTGTGGCTTTCCTGCTGCTCAGGGAGCCTGGAGAGAGATGAACCCTGGCCTCGTGCATTCTGCTAGTAACTTAGTGGACCTGATCCGAAAGAAATGAAACAAATCCATTCATAGCAGTCAATTGCATAGGCATTTTGGCGGTATGAGTTAAATGTATCTGTAGAGTTTAAAATTTTACAAGCAGTACTATTTAATTTTATCATTTTAAAAGACAAAAGTAGACGGGAGATACTTTACAGATGGTGTGCTGTTTGACTTATTCATTTCAATAAATACATGTTGAGCTGAGCTTGGGTTAAATCCTGAGAATACAAATGTGAAAGTGGCATAACTCTTGACTTAAAATATCCTGCAGATTTTTCCTTTAAACTTTTAAAATATATAATAATTTCCAGAAAATAATCCAAATCTTTCTCTAAAAAAAAAGCCCATAATCTAGCGATGACTCAATAGTTGAGGTAACTAGAGCCAATTTACATATTTAAGAGTTCGCCCTTCTATGTAGAGAAGAGATTATGAATAAACCAGAAGAAGGAAGATGAAGTCACAGAGCGACTACAGGTCAGCTATGGCCCAGATGAGGGAGATCGAAATTGGGGTGACAAGAAGTAATCCCATTCTGGGCATATTTTCCAGCAGTTTGGACAGGACTAGCTGATGGGTTGCATGTGAGGAAATGAGGGAAGGAAGATCAAAGATGATTAACACTTTTTGTCCAACCTATTGTGTGTAAGAGGGTGCCATTTATTAGGACAGGGACCAACAAAAGACAGGGTCAGTGGAGGATCATTTAAGCAAAAGGCAGAAATTCAGGACTTGTGTTTTAGAAACATGAAGTTTGAAATTCACATTTGACAGGCAAGAGGAGATGTGAGCTAAGCAGCCAGATAATGCACCTCAATCTCTGAAGCGAGGTCAAGGCTAGAACAAAAAACTGGGACTGACAATGGTTTGATAGTACCCAGAGGCAGGGACGTCAATGAGATCACCTAGGGAGAATGTTCACAAAAGAAAGTGCTCAGGCTGAGCCATGAGCACACTAGCTCTTAGAGGTTAAGAGGAGAAATTAAGAAAAAGAGACTGAAAATGAGAACTAGGAGCGTGAGGGGGCCAGAGACAGTGATCCAATAAGGAGGGGTTGATTAGCTGTGTTACCTGATGCCAAGATGTCAAGAAAGGTGGGGAGAGAGGAAGTGATACACTGTGCTTTAATCCATTAGCCTAAGAAAAGCAGCCGACACTGGGGTAGGGAAAGGGGGCTGGAGCAGAAGAGGACAGGAAAATTGTAAGATAAATTTTGTAAGGTGGTCTCTGATAGGTGCTGGTAGCAGGAGAGAAACCAGATGTGCTGTTGTAGCTAGCAACACTGACCGAATGCCCACACTGAATCACATACTTTCTTCTTGCTAACGCTACTCATTCAAGGTTTTATAAATTTAATAGAAAATATTGATAGGATTTTGCTGTGAGATTTTAGACTGGTTATTTCGCCTCTCATAATTGCCAAGAAATATGACTTAGTCCAAAGAGAATAAAAAGATTTCATTTCTTTGAGGAAACTTTCTCCTAGATGTCTCTTTTGAAATTTTATCTATTTTGTTTACACACAGGTGATTTATATCAGAGTCCTCTTAAAACAGTGTTGGAAAAACCCATATTCCATTTATTTTTGCACTACTAATATTGACTTTTTCAAATAATTGTAATATACTAGGGTATCTTTCTTTGATCTTTTGAAATGTATCTCTTTCTTGAAATTTGAATCAGTTATGATAGTTTTTAATCCACCCTGTGGCTTCCATAGTCATATTTGTAAGAAATTTAAATTAATTTCCTAGAGCCTGAGAACATTTTTGTTCTTAGCTAAAATATCATATTCGACATACACTTTCTCCTATAGGGTGTAAAAGACAATAACTTTATATTTTTATCAAACTATGTAGGAAAAAGCCCGCTCAACAAATAGTGCCTCTTTCCACTTACCATGATATAAAATTTTTAAATATTTGCAACATCTTTAAACTCAGATTTTTTTGCTTATGAATTATTGCTTTAAATCCTTCTCTTTACAGAATGTATTGCATAGTGCATAGTTGTAGTTGATTGTTGTTTGTTTTTAAAAATTTTAAAATGAATGATGAAGTTTAAAATATGACTCATGGTTATCTGAAGATTATTCCAAACCTTCGCTTCTGCTGAGAATACCAGTAAATCTTTCTCCTAGGTCTACATGGAAATCAGTAGGCTTCCCTGGAGGAAATGAACCTGGACTTTGAACACAGAGCTGGGACCGAGTTCTCTCGTGCACTTCCCTTAGGCTCCCTGAAACTTTACATTCTTTGTGTGCACAGCGGTAACATTACCTTCATCACAGGATTGTTGGCAGATTGATGAGATGATAGATGTAAAATTCAAGGCACATAATAGGCACTCGGTAAATAGACCTTGTTTCTGAGATGGTCGCCTGTGTGTGCAGAAGGGTGTTCGTGAAGTGATTGGTCCAATGAGGATATTTAAGCGCCATAAAATATAACCAGAGTTTAGAAACAGTTTCTGAAACTTTATTAACACATTAAACCTTTCTTTAAATCTCCACTAGGTAATATTAGCTTTTAATTAATTAAAAAGCTGGCTGTGTATTATAATGCCTTACAGTTTGATTAATGGAAATAGATTAGAAGGCAGTGTTTTGTCATACTAAAGGTGCATTCGATTGTACAATCAGAGAGAGAGCAAATGACAGCGGACACCATCTAAACAAAAATCAGCAGCTACTAATGAGGCTTGTTAGTGATGCTAATCTATGTAAATGTTATTAATTGAGAACATCTATCTTTTATCTCCAACATTTGGTAATCAGGCAATTAAAAAACAATGACTCTCCCCGTGGTTGTTCTTCCTGTTTTTTTTTTTTTTAAGTGATCAAAGAGTTTAAAATAAGAAAAAAGAAAGTCCCTTATCAAGAGGTAGGCCTTGCCTTGGGCTACTAAGCCTCATTAAAGGCAAAAAAGCGCGGTTGATCACCAATTAACCTGATTTGTAGGAACTCGGATAAAGACCTTGAACAACAGGAGTTTTCTTACTATGGTAAATGACACAGTTTGTTGACAAAAATAAAAGTAATTCATTGAAAAAAATATATAAAAGAAGACTATAAAGGATTCTTTGGAATTGGAAAGTCATTCTACACCCAGATTGGTGTTTGGAGAGAAAGGAATAATTTCCCCTCTGGTGGCCTAATGTCCACACCAAGGGGTCTAATCACATCTAAGTCAGATAGACCCAGGCCCCAAATATGTCTGTCTGGCCACCTTGTCAAATATTGCCTGCTCTTGTGTTTAAAGCAAGTCACTAATCTTTTTCAATTTTATAAAGAGCAGCTGGGCCCTGTGCGGTGGACCACATTCCTGAAACAATGGATTCCAGTCCATGATTGCCCTGGGATCTAATTGTTCACATTTTTAAACATTTAATGTTCCAATCTATCATAGTTTTAAATTACAATGGACAATTTACATTATATACTTTATGCATGAAGTTATGGTTAATGGTAGAAATAGCATTGAAGATAGCAATAAGAATACTGGCACTTACAAGATGGCATGGACAGTGGTAAGCCTTTGGAAATGCATCACCCCTATTGATCGTCACAATAATCCTATGACATCCACACTAGTCCAGAGACAGACATTTGGCACTAGACACTTCACTCAAAAAGTTAATTATTCTTCACTTATTCTTCAAAACCATTTATTTTAAACAACTAACTCTTACATTGGTTCTACTTCTTTTTTCTTTTCAGGATCTTAAAGGTCCTAGAGAAACCCTTTACTATATAAAGTAAAATTCTACTGGTGAACTATGGATTTCCCAGTTGGGTGACCAACAAGCAACATAAATTCCCAGCAAAACCGTCA
Source organism: Heterocephalus glaber (assembly GCF_000247695.1). The sequence goes on from NW_004624768.1 coordinate 7,607,579, forward strand.
GTGCTCCAAGGAATCTGAGTAACACAGTCAAAGAATAGGAACATTTTGTTAGGATATTAGGTTCTCTATTTGTACCACTCTTATTACATTATAGTTGTTGATGGTTGTCAACATCAAATCAGTATAAATTATAATATATTTTCATCTTTAAATATTGTCTTTAGAATCTGAAATCTCTATGAATTAAAAAAAAGTTTAAAATACCCAACATAGCATGCGGCTTTATTTCTTCATTCAATGGTTAAGGACAAAGTCTCAGACTGAAAAATTTAGTTCGTCAGCAAGATGAAATACATGAAACTGAATCTCATTTTATTTCAATAATTTGATGACTGATTTAAAAACAAGATTCAGGTATCAGATTGATTTCTTGGATCCTTAGTAACTGCATACTATAGGACATCAGAGTTGGTATAGGATGCAGGAAAAAAATTTCTAGGAATTTCTTCAACCTAAGCTGATATATTCTGAATGCTAGATAAAATTTATAATGGCTTATTTCTGAATGTTATCATAATACAATGATTTCTAAACTTTACTGAATATAAAAGTCCCCTGGGAATTTGCTTATATTTAATAAGTAATATGAGTCACCCGAATTTTAATAGGCATCTTCTTACATCCACATGCACACACACACACACCAACACATACACCCTAGCCAGCAATTCTGATACATAGAGTCCAAAAAATTAAAAAACTTTGAGGCTGGTTTTATTTCACCCAGAAAATATATTCAATGGTTAGTGAGTGTGATGGAAAATGTCTGCAGGGTATAAGATATGTGAGACAGATTTCTTTTTTCCCCTTTTCTCTAAAGGACAATTAGAAAATTAACTGAAAATGAAAGACTCGGTGACCCATTGTAAATTGCATTTGGAAGCTAGAAAAATCCATCTCGGGAGATCTGAATTCAAGTTAAAAATAACAATTTGGTTCTTCATTCCTTCTTGACATATTTTGCAAGAAGAAATTAATCACATTAGCCCCAAATCTAGGGTATTGGGTTTTATTTCCATTTTAAGGGCTTACCAAGTAGTGCAAGAAGAAGACAATTGATTTATTGATCAATGATTGGGGGGATGAACAAGTGACCTGGATAGTGTGCAACCAATACACATGACATTTTCTTTGCTTTTTTAAAAATCTTCCTCTGTTTGGTCATCTCTCCGGTACTTGTGTGGGAAAGGTCCCTCTACAGTGACTCACTGACTGGCTTTCCTTGGTCAACAAAACCTGGTTAGGAGGTGATGAGGCACCAGGAAATAGCTGAGGTTTGGGGGTAGGGAGTAAACATGGGGAGGTTGGGAAGGGTGGCTGGAGTCAGGTGGATGTAATCAAGAAAGTTTTCCCTGATAGGCTGAAGCAAGCAGAACTCAAGGGGGGCGGGGGGGGGGGTAGGAACAGGGTTGCTTGGTGATGCTTCTGACAGCCACAAAGGGAGCAGGAGGGGCGAGATTAAAAGTGACATAAAAAGGGATTGCCTGACTAAAGGTCTTGAAACCAATAGGTAATCATTTGAATATGACCTAGAAGCTAATGGGAAGTCATTTGAGGGTCTTGAGAAAGAGAGAATAGAAACAGCAGGCATAAAAGATTATCTGAGCTGCAGAAGATTGGGCCAATTGGAAGAATGACAGGCCAAGGACTGGGGAAGGCAGGCGGGACCCCAGATCACAGGGATGGCCTAGAGCAGACGGGGACTCTGTGGTTACAGTGAGGAAGCAGAGCCAGGCAGGTTAAGTGGCTGTTTGAGGGCTCCATTGCTGGTGGTTTTGTTTGCTTATTTCTATTCTGTGTATATTTATTTAAAATCTATCTTATTCTTAGCCTAAGAATTAATAAATGGTTTATTTATTGGATGTATCTCTTCCAACACTTTCCAAAATGGACCACTAAATAAACTGTAAATCAGTGTTCACCCAAATCAGTTCCTAGAGGTCAATCTCAGTCTTTGATCCTCTTTAAAAACTGCTCAAATAATACTAACGTGCAACTAAGGTGGAAAACCATTTTTCCAAAGGCAGCAATGAGAACATAGCTGTCAAGTCCTGGAGATGCAAGGAACTAATGACAAGATTAGAGGCAGCTTCCTGCTTAACCAAAGCCAAAGAGGACAGGCTAAAAGAAGGGGGAAGCACTCATTTTCAGTAACAAAATTCTAGAAAGTAAATTGGAGTCAGAAAGGAAGACATCATCTTTTTATAAGACTTTTGTGAAAAGAAATTGCTAATGTCGACTACAGATTTTAAAACATCAGCACAAATGCTTTGTGAGTGGGCTGACAACACTGATATGCAATGGAAGGCATTACCCCAGGATTGCTAGTTAAAAAAATAAATAACAGTCTAGATGAATATGAGATGTTTGAACAAACCTCTAGCAGATGCTGAATTGCCAACAACTCATGAAATAATTCTTGAACAAGAACCTATAGTGAAGATAGTTTGTGATTTTAGTTAAGCCAAGAACTGTATGCTTTAAACAGCAGACATGAAAAAAATGTTGTTAATCTGTTACTTTCAAGAGTAAGGTAGGGGTTTTTTGTTTGGGGTCTTTTTCCCCCTCTCCCAAGTTCAGCAGGAAACAAACTCTGTCTAAGCAAAATCCAAAAGTTTTGGTTCAGGGAAGAGCAATATTTTCTGAAAATAGGTCTGGTTCTTTCCAGGAAATGCAGGTGTCTGAGAACCAAGGTTGTGTGTCTTGTAATGTGGAAACATGGGTAATTAGAAATCCAACCAGAGCTGCCACCTGCTCCAACCTCATTCCCAAGCTTCTGCTCCCCACAGTGCCACCCCACCTACCTTCCACCCAATATTTTCCTATTAGATGTTCGGATTTGGGCTTGTAATGAAGTACAGCAAAGGAGAAAACCAGTGGCAATAAGATTGGGTAATAGTGTGGAAGACAGAAAAGGACAGGAGGGTAAGGTCAGAAGGTAACAAACTCCATGTGTTAGCCTAATATAAAAGGAAAATTATTTCAAGAAAAAGTCTGTGATCTGGATATTTTGCCCACAGGACATTAAACATCTGGTTATTTGGGAGATTGTCTGAATTTTTCATTTTTCATCCAAACTTTTGGCAGATCTTGGACAAGATCAGACATCATTCATAGAAAGTATAGCTACGAAGATATCTAGAAAGAAGAAAGAGACAATGACATCAGAATCCAATTAATCTTACTAGTAAGTGGGGGGAGTTTAAATCCAAACAGGGGTCTCTCTAGTCCAATCTGGATCAATGGAAAATGTGCCAGGAAGAGCCCTACACAAAGAACAGCAGTAATAATGCCCACATTAAAGAAGGGCATGAATTCCAACTACGACAGCGAAGGAGTACATGCCTGGTAATACAGCAAGATAGCTGGAGTTGTATTAAGACATCTTAATTATATGATTGATGTTGGCTTCAAAAGAAAACTCAGAAGCCACAGTGGCTCCGGGGCCATGAATATTATTGAAAGGATAAAGACAGCTTCCCCCTAAGAAAACCACTGTATGAGGAAGCCTGGGAGGTTTGTATGGCAGAACTAATCAATAATGTCTTGGTTTTATGTATATTAAGTTTAATAAAATTTGATGACATCTATGATTGAAGATCACACACACAATTATGGCAACATCAAAGGTATTCTGCAGCATATGTTCAGCCTGCAAAGTATAGCAAATCAGAGTCTAAATGTATACAACGTTGCACACTGCAAGAGCACACCAAACCCCCGAGAAGGACCCAGAAAGTCCCTCCCCTGTGCTCACACAAAGTAGGGTGAGCTTTCTCACCAGCCTTAACCAAGCAATCTTTCCTCTGCTTCTCCCAGCTTTTTTGATCTTCAGATTTTAAAATAATAGGTAAAAAACATGCCTCTAAAGTATTTCCAAAATTGGCCAAACAAACAGAAGTCTATACTCCATCAGTTCTCTGTATTTTATTCCACGAAGCCAAAGGAAACCAGATCATTTTCAAGGCGACTCAGCAGAGAACAGAGAGGGGAGGAGGGCGCTGGTGAAATCTCCACCTAGTCCTTTGGCAAAAAGAGGACGAGGACTTGGTCTTCAAATTTCACCTGTGGCTCTGCAGAACAAAAGAAGAAAATTAGATGTGCAATTACCTCAGCTTTAAGGGCTCAGTGCAAAGCGCTTTAATCCCTCGGACTTTGTAGTACTGTCATATTTTATTTTCTCTTCAACAGGTGTACAAATTGTTTGGACTGGAGTTAAAAGCCAGCATTCAGATGCTCTGGGCCGATCGTGAGCAGAGTATTGGATCTGCTTAGCTGCTGTTGGTCATCTTGTACTTTTTTCAAGAAAGGAGTTTATTTATTTCATGGTTTGATTTTAACCAAATTGGCAGCAGAAAAATTACTATGACCGTCCTTTCAAAAGTTAACCAGTAAGTGAACATTTCCTGATCCTGTAGCAGAGGCAAAACAACTATTGTTAGCTCTAATCTATTCTAACAGTGCACCTGAAGAAAATAATATTGCACTACTGTCTTTCTCATACCTGCACTTACTGCCATTTTATACTTGACAATCTCTTATAAGCTGGATACCTAAGAACTAAGTGACACTACACATTAGGGTCATTTAGTTTTGTTTTCTGTTTTGTTTTTAAAAAGTAGTAGGTTGCTTAATCCCCTCCAAAACGAGGTGATAAAGTCAGAATAAGTTATTAACAAACCAAAAAATCGCTATGCTTCTAAAAGTCATCATTTTCCAAAAGTTCTGATCTGGGTCCATTTTTATCTCATAAACTAAAACAGGGGAGAATTTTCTAGGCAAACATGAAGAGACATATTTTTTTCTAAGTATAAAATCCCCATTGCCCTCCCAAGTAAATAAAAGAACCTAAGGTGGGGCTTTTGCCCCACTATCCGTGATATTTCTGTTATAGAGCACTATTTTTAATTAAAGAAATCCACACAAACTGGGCTTGATGGCTCACACCTGTAATTCCAGCCCTCTAGGAGGCAGAGGCAGAAGGATCAAAATGAGCCTAGCTTGGGTAAATTAGTAGTAAAGTGAGATCCTATATCAAAAATAAAAAAGGGCTGGGGATATAGCTCAGCGCAAAGGCCCTGGATTCAATCCCCAGTTTGATAATAAAAGAAGCAGAAGGAGGAGGAAGAGGAGGAGGAGGAGGAGGAGGAGAAGAAGAAGAAGAGGAGGAGGAGGAGGAGGAGGAGGAAGAGGAAGAGAAAAATCAATGCGGTCGCATACTTCAAATGCCCCCATTTTTTTTACGTTTATCTCATTGTGTTTTCTGCGGTATTTAACAGACACTTTCTGAGGTCATTAAGACACTGAGGTTGGGGACACTCTCCTAGCCCCACAGGGGTAGAATGCCAGGGCATAAGATCACTTCAGGTTCCCTAAGAAAGGAGCCAACGTGACATTAGCACACAAGTGAAATGCCCAGGTCAGTTTGTAAAGTCAGGCACTACTTCGGTAGAAGCAGCTCAGACGCTGAGAAGCCAATGACCAAACTGAATTTTGTTCCACCTAGAAGGCGCCATATTGCTCTGTCCTCAGAAGTCGCGGGCAGGCTGCGTTTCCTTGCTGTGTTTGGAGACGCTGTGTGTTGAACTCAGTGGAGCTTCGGTTCCTAGTGAAGAGTGATATTATTAACTCTGATTGACCAGGTCTGACGGTAAGAGAGTGAGAGTTAGTGCTCCATGAATTACACAGAACGTATATCAAGATGCAAATAAAAGCCGCAGCATACAGACAGGAGGGGTGAAGGGTCCATTGAAAATCAGAGAGATTAGCAACTCATCACATTATTTGTGGGTTATCAGGAGACAGAGGTAATGAAAGTGAGACCTATATCCTTGATCAATAAGAGTTTGACTGCATTTTGAGTTCATTTTCCCCTGCCGAGAGAGAGACAGCAGGCTTACTATTGATTACCGTGTTAATCCATAACCAGACTGGGCCTTAGCCTGGTGGAGCAGGCAGGAAAAATAAGATAATAAGCAGGAACTTGATCTTTTATTATGGTGCGCTAGATAAAGAGAGTGCTGGGGGTTCAAGGTGGAATACTTCATTGTTAACCCTTGTGTTCCCTCTTAATTTGCAATGCATGAGAAGAAGAATAGCAACCCACCTTGGTCTGACTTCTGTTTGACCTTATTTTGTCTGCTTCCTAACTAAAGTATATCAAGGGCCTTTTTCAAAGATTAGAGGCAGATGGTAACTGGGCCAAGGGACAGTCACAGTGACAATAGATCTATAATAAAGACAGAATCCCCTCCAAATCCCACTCAGGAAAGCTGAATAAGATTAAGAAATAATTGCATCTGTTTTTACATTTTGTCATGGTATTTCAGAGTCACTGAATCTCAGAATCTTTACCTATCCAAGTTGTAACATATGTCACTCTACTGTTTGAATATTGAGCACCATTTAGTTTGTAGTTAAGCAAATGAGAAAACTAGAAAAAGTCATTTGGAGCTCAATTGCAAGGGCTCATGGCCTTTGGGGTACTAATACTGCTAATCCAGGACCATCTTAGAAAGGTGGGCCAACTTTTCTTTCAGAACCTCTGGAGTCACCTCCTTAGTTTAAACTAAACTACTACTATAATTCAGGCATTACCTGATCTTTCTTATCTACAATTTACCTGTTTCTTTTTTCCGGTACCAGGGATCAAACTCAGGACCTTGTGCTTACAAGGCAGGTGCAGTGCCACCGAGGAACATCCCCAGCCCACCTCTTTCTTAATAATGCAATTTACTTATAGGGGTTTTTACCAAAATTTAGATTAATTCTACTCCACCTCCTACCATTCTGGATGATATTCTTGCACAAATAAGGAAAATATGACCACTCTGGGGAAGTACAGGCAAAAGGCAACCAAAGAGTATTTCAGCGGTCCTGCTCTGTCCCTGCATCAGGTTCCTTTGTGTCCAACACTAAACAGCGCCTGGACCTCTACACAATGGCTTTGATGTCCACATAATGGCAAAGAAAGTGGGTTCATGCTATGGATTTAGCCCAGCCTGATGTACCTGACACAGATAGTTTAGTTCTCGGCCTATATCCTTGTCTCAACTGAGCTATTTCTTCTTTATTTGGATGGCTACGCTTCTGCAGCTGCAAGCTGAATTTCCTTTTGCTCTCAGGATACTTCTTCCACCCAACAGGAACCGGGGGTCGGTCTGGGGTTAGATGATCAGAAACAGCAGGAGACAGGAGTGTTGATGTCAGCACAGGAGAGAGCATATGAACATGATTTCAAGTGTGCACTTTGAAAGCACAATACTTAAACTGCTCTAATTAGAAGAACTGGGAGATCGATACAGACTAACAAATCTAAATATAAAGGATTTTATAATCCAATGCATTTTTAACTGAGACAAACACAGAAATTCATGGGGTACCACGTGATGTTTCAGTACATGTAATGGATACAGTGTATATATTATCAGTCTATTCCTCAAACATTTACCACCTTGTTATCATGAAAACATTGAAAACGCTTTCTTCTGGCTTTTTGAGATATGAATGTTGCACAATCACTGTCCATAGTCACCCTTCTATACACTATCAGGCCAGAACTTTTTGCTCCTATCTAACTCCAACTTAGTACCTAATTTGTCATTAAATGACAAATTTAAATCTAAAGCATTTTTAAGTGAAATGCCTTGTGATTGTTTAACACTTTATAATTGGATAACTAGAGTTAAACAACTTGAAGGAGTTCATTTATTAATTACATGGGGAAACTGGGCCCTGATAGAAAGCTTCAAATACTGGAAATAATCTATTTATTTTCCTAAGAATAAATCCAAATAAGAATCACTGTCTCACTCATTTCTTCATCCCTGGGACATAATACCTACTACCCACATGGTAAAAGAGAAGAGCTTTATTCCGCTCATATATCAGTCCGTAGCCGACTGGCTCCCAGTCTGCATGACATGGCAGAAGGACGTGGCAGAGGACAGTTGTCGTGGCCAGGTGTCCATGAAGCAGAGTGAATGAAGGAGCTAGAGAAGGAGTTAAAGCCTTCGGGGCCACACCAACCAGACCCCACTTCCTAACAGCAAGTCAACTATAAACCCCTATAATCCAAGTACCTTCCCAAAGCCACACCTATGAGCACACGAGGCTCTTGGAGGACATCCAGGCATAAGCCATAACTGTCCCCCGGTACTGACCACCAAGCAACTCACTTTAGGAGATAAATAACACTGGCTTTGAGTCACATGCTCCGTGCTGATGAAGACTAAGTAAATACCTCGAAGGTGGGTGAGGCACTGCAGTCCTTAAAGCTTAAGGAGTCAGGCTGAGGAGGCTTATTCCTCTTAATTTCCATTTTGTATGAAGAAATTTCCCTCTATTTTAAGCTGACACAAGCCCAACTTGATGGTACAGACCTGTAATGCCAGCTACTTGGGAGTCTGAGGTAGGCCAAGGCCAATCAAAAGTTTGAGAGCAGTCTGAGCAACTCAGAGAGACCCTGTCTCAAAATTTAAAAAAATAAATAAAATTAAAAGACCTGAGGCCCTTCCTGAGATTGGGGGAGGGGTTGGCTTGGTTTGTTTTGGTGTGGTTTGAGGTTTGGTTATTGTTGTTTTGTTTTGTTTTTGTCTTTTTGAGACAAAGTCTTGCTACGTAGTTCAGAAGTTCAGGCTGGTTTTGAACTCACTATGTAGCCCAGGCTGGCCACAAACTCACAGGAATCCTCCTGAGAGAGAGCTGGGATTAGAAGTGTGTGCCACCATGCCTGGAGACTTCCTGAGATTAATCTCCAAGAGAGAAAAGGAGAGGGAGGGGAGAGGGGAGGGGAGGTGGAGAGAGAGAAAACACAAGTCAGCTCTTCTTTTCTGAAAGTTCATAAAATAAGCCAATGAAGCAATGTAGTGCCACTGAGTGGTGTGAAGGTAGAACAAATGATGGGGATTGGTCTGGATCAATGTGGTGATTGTTGTAGGCTGTGCCTTTGGGCATCAAAATTCACTTTTATTCACTTCATGTAATTTGGACTTTGGGATCATATAAAACAACTCTTTCTGCTCTTTTTAACCTCGACCCCCATCCCCCTCCCCGTAATATATAGCAACCTAATTACCAGTGCCTAATTCTTTTTTTTGTGGTTTTTCCTATTCCGGTCCAAAGACTAACGAAAGTGTTGACTCTTGCATTTGATCACCCAACCTGGCCCTGCTGTTCACCTGAGTGCTCTTCTCCAGCAGGAATCCACCGTGCTATGATCACAGGCTTTATTTCTCCACCAAGCTAGTTAACAAGTGTATATTTTCAAGAGCAGCTCTGGGATCCTGAGGCATTTTTCAGGCTCAAAACAATCAATCTAGCACTCTTTTGATTGATAACCTTCTCTCTGGGGTCCTGGATACCTTGAAAGCTGGCAGAAACCCATGGAATGGGTTCACAAGAAAGTAGATAAGATCTATGCCATGAATTTTCTCTCTCATTCAGATTGGTATTAACCACCAGGCCTTGTGCTAAGCATTTTAAACCTACTCTCTCCAGCTCTCTAGACAACTGTTCAATGTGGGCAGTATTAGCCATTTTTAGGTAGATACAAAAACAAAAACTAGAATCTTAACCTACTTAAAGTAGATGTCATCCACAGAGCAGTAACAATTTGCATTCTGCCTTTACTTAGAATATGCAAATGGCAGCCAAAGAGCTCAAAGCCATTGCTTATGATGAGGGGAGCAGCAGTGACTACATGAACAGAGAGAATCTGTATTCCCCCAGTACAGCTTCTTTTTCCTAGGACTCAGGAATAGGTTCACAATGGAAGTCAATTTCCACTCATATGGGGCCCTGGCATTCCAGTGATAGACAGTGCCTCAGCATCTTGTGGTAGCTCGGCCGAATGTTCTCCATCAGCTCCTCCCACCCTGAAACTTCTAGAAACCCTATCCAACCCACAAATGTATGGATCACCAAGAGGGATGTGTCAGATAGAGTTAATCCACTCAGAGGAGGAAAGATTTATTTTGGCCTCTCATGTCAAAGGTGAGATCACTCGGTCCTGTTGTTTTGGGGTAAAGAAATACTTCATGGTGGGACCATGGGGTAGAGGAAACCTGTTGACCTCATGGCAGTCAGGAAGCAGAGAGAGAGAAAGGGGCCAAGGGTGTCTCCTTCAAGCTCTTGCCCCCACTTTCTTTCCAGTAGGCCCCACCTCCTAGAAGTTCCAGTACCTCCTAGCAGTACAAAGGCTAGCACCCAAACTTTTACCGTACAAATCTTTAGGTGACCTTGGAGATCCATAACGAGGACTGATGGTCATCTCATCTCCTTGGAAAGCCATTTAAAGCCTTTGTCCTGTGATAGTCCAAAAACTGGGCTGTCCATGGAGAAGACAGCACTGCATGTGAGCTTGTGAAGAAAGAGGCAGTCGTGGGCTGGGGATTTAGCTCAGTGGTTTCGCTGCCTGCTGCGCAAACTCAAGGACCCGAGTTCAATCCCCGGTACCAAAAAAAAGAAAAAGAAAGAGGCAGTCATTGCGATGGAGAAGCTGGTATATTACCTCTCAGGTCAAGATTTTTGCTATGAGATTCACAGTTCTCATTCCATTTATTCCCACAATCCAGGAGAGCAAACTTAAGCCTATTTATTTTGCAAATTTATACACCAAGGTCTGAGGGAGAGGGTGGGAAAGAATGGAGTGGTCTATTCAAATTCACCACACAATGCAAAATGTACAGTCCAGGGCTAGAAGGATACAATATTGTTCTGCAGTAGAAGTTCCAAACCTCTGGTTTCAGTGACACAAGAGTTCTCCAAGTTCTCCTCTCTGAACAAAAAGGTAGAAAAGGGGAAATAGAACATGAACTGAAAAGTTCACACATTCAAATGTTTTTGATTTTCATTAAAAACACAATTTGAATATGCTTTTAATTTATGCTTGAGAATTAAAGTATTTACAACTATAAGAAAAACCTAGCAGTAAGAAAATGAGCAGCCATTCTAATCTCATAAGAAAATTTTCTCACAAGAACATACTCATCTAGGGCTGAGGTTTTAGCTCAGTGGTTCTGGCGCCTGCCTTGCAACTGCAAGGTCCTGAGTTCAATCCCTGGTACCAAAAAAACCCACCCACCCCCCAAAAAACAACCATATTCATCTTTCAATAATTCTCCCACCCACCAAATTCTAGAAAGGGGTTTAATCCCCTCCCACACACACATCAGCGTATAGGTACAAGGTGAATGGAAGACAGTAATAAAGCAGTGAGACTTCTGCAGCTGGAAAACAGGTGGGAGGCTGGTGACTAAAACAGCAGATCCCAGAGACTGGGTCATAAACCAAATACCGAGGAACCTGCAAACCCACATGTGTCACCCGGAGACCACGCCAAGGGTGCAGGAATGAGTAGCACCAGATTACCCTGAAGCAAAAGTGAAAGGGTGGGGTGGGATATTAAAATAGGGAAAGTTGGGCCCCGGATTTAGCTCAATGGTTCCACCACCTGCCTCGGAAGCGTAAGGACCTGAGTTCGATCCCCAGTACAAAAAAAAAAAGGGAAAGTTGAAAAATTTGCATAAGGTTTAGTTAAATTTCTCCATCTCCTGCCCAGCTCAAAGAGGCAGGAAATGTCGCAACTTCACTCTAGGAAAAAAGAATCCAAAGGGTCAAAGCCATATTAGTTCTGCAACTTATAAGAAGAGAAAAGAAACACCAGAGGAACGTAGGTACAAGGTTTTTGGGGCCCAGGCGTGAAGTGCCAAGCATCACTTCTATTCCTACTCCGTTATTCATGTGGGTGTATCTAGGCACAAGAGGCCCCTCAGTGGGCTCTCACTGGGCAGCCACTTACCTAACTTGCCTACCATCAGGTAAAAGGAGGTGAGTTTTGGTCAGACCACAAAGGCATCTGATCAGATACCAGCAACAGAAGGGCTGTTGTCTTCCTTTCTTTACCTAATCTACACATCGTAATCACTGCTAATGGGGGACATTTAGTAGGCTTTGAATTTATTGCTGTTTAAAACAATGCTATGAAGAACCTCTCTCTCCCTCTGTGTGTGTGTGTGTGTGTGTGTGTGTGTGTGTGTGTGTGTGTGTTTCAGTCCACTGGTCACTGTGGAGACCATCCACATTAGTGTGAATAACTCCCCACTAATGCAACCACTGGATTAAAGGGAACATGCACTCTGTGTAAGGTCTTTGATCACCCCCAGTAAACCCCTTTCAGTGAGGTTGTATGAATTTACATAATTCCACATCAGTGTAGTGGAGTATTAGAAATCTTTTAGTTCTTTCACAGGAATTTCTCATCCTAAAGTCTTTCACAAGACAAGTAAACAAATAAGTGAAGACTTTGGCTTAATAATGAGTGATAACAATTTGTCCTATTCATGTAATAAGTGGCCCTAGGGCAGGGGCATGAGAGGAAACACTAAACTAAAATACTAGAATACTAAAATACTAGACCCAGAATCACTATACTCACTAACCACTTCTGGTAGCAATAAGCTGTGTGACATAGGTAAATCGCTCAACCTCTCTGGGCTTCAATGTCTTTGTCCTTACAAAAATAGAAAATAGGATTAAATTTATTGAGTTATTTTGCCATGAAGTATCAGAGACCTTAATGATAACATATTCTGTAATTTTTGGTCAAGTCAAAAATACTACCCTAAAGATGGAGCCATGCATGATTGAAACATACAACTCGGAGAGGAATTGTTTCATTTTGTTTCTGTCACCAAAATAATCTTACTGGAAATTGCATTATTAATGATTCTTGTATGCAAGATCACAACTGCTGACTTAAATCCAGATGGATGGCTGTAGCTAATGTAAAATTTTCAGCATCATTTCACTTAAATTCAAAATTCAAATTCAACAAACATGGATTGTGCCAGAAGCTATGCCACATGAAGAATATGAAACAGTGATCCTGTAGTAAAGAAGCTGACAACGTGGTTAAGTCATTTGCTCACAGTAGGTTTTTGATATAGAATAGTTTCATCTCACAATAATGGGACAGAAGCCTAAGACTACGAAATGGTAAAATTAAAGAAAATTTTTCTCAAAAACAAAAGCTATCTCAAAGTTGAAGCTTCATCCGAAGTGTAATAATGATTGCTATCTTCTTGATATTTGATTATGAAATTTTATTTTTTCATAAAATAAAAAAATTTAAAAGGAAGTTACTTGCACATTTTTCTCAATACTTCATATATTTTGCATATTTCATAAGAAATAATTCTTAACATGTGAGTTATACATTGTATGTGTGAATCTGTATTTTACATGTAAAGTCTCACTAACCTCTACTAATCATATTAAAGTTAACTGAACACTTACTAATGCTTGAGTCAGATTTTCCAAATTAACAAAGAAATACGATTGACATCAGAACTGCAACATGTTATAAAATATAATTACTTAATTTTAAAAATTAACTCATATAATTAACTAATACACCAATAATTAAGCAATATGTAATTAAGTAAGTTATAGTCCATGCCACTTAGTCATTTAATCATAAAAGCAAAGCATATTTTTATAAACAAATAAAATAAATATGAAATCTATTAATTAAATTTGTGGTTGGAGCTAGAAATAAACATTAAGAATAAAAATTACCTTTTTCCACAATCTGTGTAATCATAAAACAGGTTTATGATGAAGCACATAATTATTATGTTAGTATAGGGTAGGTGCTATGGTTTCGTTCCTTAGTTGAATAGTGGCTCTGCCACTTCTCAGCTATGATGAGCATCTTAACCTAGCCAAGTTTATTTCTTTATCAGTAAAATAAAGATGATAGTACCTAGTTCTGCAGATTTTTTTTAGCATTAAAAAAGATCACGCATGAATAGTGCTTACTCTTGACACCTGGAAAACCCTAGCATAATTACTATGAGCCAGAGTTGGGAAATGGATAATTTGATATTGAAACAGAATTCTGTGACACTTTGTCCAACCAAACTAGCTAATCTCTGATTGCTCAGGGAAATATAATAATGGTAGCGGGAGTATTATTATTTGGTAAGGGTCGAAAGAATTTTCTCTTCCAGTGATGCCCCTTTTTGTTCAAAAGGATCAGGTATCATTGCTGCTGGATTTCCCATCAGTCCTGCTTGGAAACTACTTCAGTAAATTAGTTCCAAGGCTTCCAACAGAGAACTTATGTAAATGGGTCCTTTGAGAACAGATTACAAAAAAAAGAATAAATACCCTGGCTAATGTAGAGCAAAGAAAATCTGTTGGCAGGACACTAGGAATGTAGGACGTGGTCGGAAGGCTGGAGAGCCAGGCAGGGAACCAGGCAGTAGCAGTGACTGCTCTCTGGGGTAGCCACAGACCCATGAGGAACACCCTCATTGTAGAAGTCACCTGATCAGAGTCATCAATGGTAAGAGGGAGTCTTCTCTCTTCCAAGATCTCTTGACAAGGCATAGGACATGTCCCCATGTCTGTCTGCACAGAGCCAGAAAGAAAAGAAACAGAGAAACTGAATCTGTCCCACTGCAGGACTCTGCCAGGAGGATTCACGTGGGCTCTGGCCCCAGAACACTATGTAGATGGGCACTTTAGAAGTGAAACTGGATCCTGAACAGCTTCAAAACACGGGCTTGTCCCAGTCAAATGCATGAAGAACCTGTTCACTACACTATGGGTTTTAAGTGTTCCCTGAAGGCCCATGTGTTAAAAAATTGGCCCCCAGACCATGGCACTACTGGGAGCTGGTGGAAACTTTAACAGGTGGTCTTTGGGTCTTAGGTCTGTGCCCTCATGGGAATTATAGAACTCCAGCTCCTGCCTGTGTCTCTTTTCTCTTTTTCTGCCATGAGGTGTGTGGTTGTGTTCCACCACATGCACCCATGTGCTGCCTCCCTCAGGCTCAAAAAAATGGGACCAACTAATCATGGACTGAAATATCCAGAACTGTGAGCCAAAATAAACCTTTCCTCTTCATAAGTTTGATTACCTCAGATATCTATTATAGTAATGGAAAGCTAACAAACCATGAAACTTCATGAAGCTTAAATCCAATTCCATAAATGTTACTGGGGAATGCCAGTATAAGGTCCTGCATGAGGAACTTTAGCAATCAGGATACTATGAAGGATTCACATTAAAAGAGGGTACCCCAATCTAGAAGACTGTCATAAACTAGTGGAGTTGCGACATTATTTAGAATTCAATAATATCACATCAGTGAAATGATATTATTTATGAAAGACAGAACACCATGTGAATGCAGTGGGAGAAGTAACAGTAGATGTCTATTAGAAAAGTAGACAAATTTAACAATCAGTTGCAAATAAGACAATCTCTTCTCCCACCAATTTTTCACCAACCTACCAGCTCCCTTCCCTTTTTACAACATCATATTTTAATCACAGCAAAAGTAGACCTTTTAAAAAGTCATTCAAAAGAATATATACCTTCAGTGTATGCTAAACACACACACACACATTCACACACATGTCCCATATTATAGAATTATTCATATATAGTGGTTCTCTTCCAGGTTTAATTGGCAGTGTTCAGGTATTGAACAAAATGAATCTAAAAATGGAAACTTCATTCTAATGAGGCTTGTCTCTGGAGCAGCAATCAAACAGGAATTCAGGGAATGTCCTGACATCAGTATTCAGAGGACTAGTTTGTTTTCTTCTTTTAAATTTTCGTTGCTTAACTTTTCAACGCCAAGACTGTCAAATTTTCAGGACACATTTTATTCACTCAGTTTCCTTTGTCTGCAAAATGAAGCTATCACTGAAATATTTCCAAGGAAATCCCAGTGGAGAGTTTTATAGACAGAGAAATAATTGCGTGGATGGAATGAATTGGCTCTAAGTCTTTATACATGTGGAAAGGCGAGGAATATTCCAGTGACACTGAAGTCAACAGATTTGAAAGCTGAAAGGCAGAGAAACAATGTTGTGATTAATAGTGAAAAAGAAAACCAAACAGGTTTTAGGGAGAGAAAGCAAGTTAAGCCATCTTTTGACAGAAAGGTCTCAAAATTATCTACTTCATATTAAAGGGTCCAAATGATACCAAAGTTTTATGAACTACAGAAATATATACCGTATTCATTTTCTTCACAATGTCTTTTGGTATACAGGATTTGTGTGTGTGTGTGTGTGTGTGTGTGTGTGTGGTACCGGGAATCAAACTCAGGACCTTGAGCTTGCGAGGCAGGGGAGGTGCCATTGAGTTAAATCCCCGGCCCTAGGAATTTTGACTTTTGATGTAAAATTTGTCAGTTTTTAAACTTATTTTTTGTATGTTTTTAAAATGTTTTTACATTATGTCAAAGAAATCTTTGCCAGACCTATAATCTTAAAAGTAGTTTCTTTTTCTTTTATTTCTGGAAGTGGAAAATTTCTGCTTTTACTTTAGGTCCTTAGTTCATCTGGAATCATTGTTGTATGTGGTATAATGTAAGTGCCAAAATTTCCCTTAAATATGTAATTGTTAGAGTCTATTTAGGGAAAAAAGAATCTCCTCTTTGTCTCTGAATTGTTTTGTATCCTTGTTAAAAATTAACTGACTGTATATGTGTATAGGTCCATTTCTATTTCTGGCATCTATCTGTTTCATTGGTTTATTTGTCTAGCTTGACTAAGCCTAAGTACTCTATTTCAGTTCTTTGTATTTTCATATGCATTTTAGAATTAGTACATTGTGTGTGTGTGTGTGTGTGTGTGTGTGTGTGTGCATGAGTGTGTGTGTGTCTGTATGGTACTGGGTGTTGAAACTAGGTCCATCACATTGAGCTACATCCCTAACTCTTTTTAAATTTATTTTATTGTTTTAAATTTTGAGACAGGGTCTTGCTAAGTCTCTAATTTCTGGGATCTAGGCATTTGCCACCATGCCCACCCAGCTAAATTTCCTTTTTAAAAAAATACAGGGCACAACTACTGCAGCCCTAAACAACCTAGATCTGCACTTCTCTGTGAGAGAGAACTGAAAGGTATCTTGTTTAAAGGCCACTTCCACTTTGAATCTCTCACTGGACACCAAACCTAATCCTCACTGATACCAGCTCTGATTAGCTCTGATGGGGCACTTTCCAAGCCAGGAAGGTGTGAGAAGGCACCTGCACTAGAGCCACGAGAACTGACTGTGGGAAGGGCATGCCTCCCCAGGAAAATTCAGGTGCTACAGGCAGAAGACGTTAAGAGGAAGTTCAAAGAGCATAAAGGTAGCAGCTCACCAACATAGGCTCAGAACTAGACTGGAGGTTACACATGTTCTGATTTGTGTTTGATACTCTCTGTTTTTGAAAAGACTCATTTGGTTGAAAATGTGCTTCCTGCTATCAGGTTGCTCATAGACTGAAATACGAACAGTGGCGCCAAGAGTGAAGCAGAAGGGACAGAGCCACACTGTGCTCCCAGAGATCTCAGAGGCCAATCTGCAGAAGAATGCAGCGAGGAGCTCAGCTCCCAGAGAGGCCAATCTGAGCGAGAACAGTGGCACCTGCCTGCGGAGGAAGCCTCCCCAGGTACTCCGTTTTCTTTCTTGCTTTTATTTAACTTGCACTAAAGAACATGGTTAAAAAAATAGGAAGGGGCCATTTTCAGATTGTGGGTACAAGATTGGGGAGTCATTATTGGAAACTTAAGTTTAGAAGCAAGTGTTGACAGAGTGCTTGGTGCCCAATGTTTCCTGCAAATCCAGGTGAAGTTTTGAAAACCGGATGTGGCAGGTCTGGGAAGCCAAACCCAGATCGGGCTCCCAGCTAATGCCTGAGGACTTCCATGAGCACTGTGCTTCCAATGTACTGTTGAGAGATGACTCAAGTGATCCAGTTGGCAGAAGATGGAAATTCCTTGGAAACGCCTTCCAGCCTGGGCTGAACTCGGCTCTGAGCCAGCTGTCTGCTCCTCACAGTGCACAGCTAGTCGAAGGGCTGCCTCAGAAGGTGCTTGGCACCCTCTCAGATAGATGCTTGGCTCTGGTGTTCTGAGGATTATCCCCAGTTCTTCCTTTTCTCATTGCTTAGTCCATCAAATCGCAGTCTGAGTAATGCCTTCCCAAGTGTGTGTTAGAGCCAGAAGAAAACTTGAGATTTTGTCTTGCTTCTTTCTATGATAATTTTGGGGGATTGCTGGAGATTGAACTCAAAATCTTGTACATCCTAAGCAAGTATTCTATGACTGAGCCACAACCAAATGTACTGAACCTCTAAAAAGTGAAATGGGAAGACCAAGGAAGGATTTCGAGTGTTAAAGTAAATGAAGGGCCTGATCTTACATTTGATGTAGAGCAATTAAGCTGGAGTATTATCATCAACCTGATGGTACTCTCTTAATTAAGAACTTGTCTATGTGCTGTGCCAGCCAGCATATGGATGGAATTAAATGAACAAGGACCCTGGATTCAGATGTACAATACCATGTGAGTTACTTTAGGTCAACAGCAATGAGTATTTCTAGTTGGCTTCATCCAAGTTTCCTTCATCTCTCAGATGCAGGCAGACCCATGAGCACCGTGGTAGCCAAATCAGAGTCCCAAGCGCAAGAGGGCATCTGGACCTGAAGACCAGGTCAGGGCTCATTGGGGAGATGAGACAACTTTATCCACTTCTGCTGCCTCTCAGCTTCCACCTGACCTGTATCAACAAGAGACACAACATGCTGCCCTTACAACCTGCCCTTTCTTTATAAGCTCTGTCAAGTTCATGACTGCTAGCAGGAGTCAAAAGACTATAGAATGTTATTTTGTACTCCATCTTTCTTTCCCTTGTTTTATTTGATGCTAACTTATTTTATTTGGTAATATAATTTGCATTTTTAATCATTTTGAATCCTTTATGGAGCAAGGTACAGTGTGATTCATCTTATATATCAATTAATATAATTATTATGTGTGTATTTGTGGTGGTACCACAAAGAGTGAAGAGGCTTTGGAATCCTAACATGCTTTATGGAGTCTCTGTTCTGCCTCTCAGTTCCTGCAAGACCTAGCATAAGAAATTTTACCTCCTCAAGATTCAGTTTCTTCACCTGTGAGTTAAGAAAGAGACTATATCTTCATAGGTCAGGGGACTAAGCAATCTCCCCAAATGTACCATTTGCTACATCTGTTCGTAAAGCAGTTCAATGGTGAGGCATTTAAGGGTGATTTTGTCTTCTCAGTAGCATGGGCGTGTTCTGCCAAGTCAACCAGGCTGACTCCAACCACATCAATGCTCCACCAATTTCCCGACCCAAAGCCAAAGCACAAGCTACTGTCATCCCAAGGTTTCATGCTGATGCAAGGTTGGAAGGATAGGGGAGAGCAGGAGAAGGAAGAGTCAGAAAGCCCCATGAAATGGATCCTCAGGTGGGTTCCTAGTCATCACTGAGCCAGCAGGAGCAGTATGTGACTGCTTCCCATTCACATGTGCACTGGCCAGAGGAGCCTCAGCATCCCCTGGGAAACTGTAAAAGTGTAACTCAGAATCTCTTGCTGTGTATCCCAAGAGTTCTTTAGGTACCAAGATCTCCAGGTGATTCTTATGTACACAAAAGTTTTAGAAGCTCTGCTGTAGCATACAGATGCTAGAAGTTACCTTTAGGTCCCATTAGCCAGTCTAGACAAAACCAGCAAGAACCCAGGGTTATTCATTTGGAATGACAATGGGATTTTTATATGGCTATTGGCCCATCTCAAAATACTAAATTTCCAGTTTAGCTTATAAAATCCAACACTATGGCAAAACAGTATCTGCCTTGCCACATTCAGCAAAAGTCCAATAGAAGCGCCCTGGCCTGCACCCTCCAGTCTGCGATGGTCCTCTCCAGTTCCACGCCCATCATGTTATCAGAGTCACTCACCTCCGTCGCTGCCTGGCTGCTGTGGGCCATTTGGCTTGGCAACTCCTGATCCAGCTCTGCTCCTCCACCCCTATCCAGAAATACAAACTTAGGATCAGAAGGCTTAAGCAAACTCTACTAGAAAGTTAGGAATCAAATATGTACTGTGTTATAAACATGATTGCTATTATCACGGTATCTTTTGTTAAAAGCAAAAGTCAGGGCCGGGGATATAGCTCAGTGGTTCTGCCACCTGCCTCACAAGCACAAGGTCCCAAGTTCAATCCCCAGTACCAAAAACAAATTAAAAAAATAAAAATAAAAATAAAGGAAAAGTCACTTGAACCGTAATGCTAGCTTTGTGTGGGACACTTTCTACACTGTGGTTTTGCATCTTTTTCCCTTGCACTGTCCTTTATGTGCATTTTCTGCTTCCCACATCAGAATGTTGCTTGGAGAAGGGAGACTGTGATTTTCTGGGTTTCAGAGGGGACAACTAGATTTCATCTTGACATTTCACAGCCGAAGTGTCTCATTTCTAACAAGTACTAGAAACTATGCTTGTGAATGGCACACTCATTTCTTGGAAGCATTCGCACATCTCCACCCGATTGTCTCATGAACGTTCTTTAAATAATTTGGTTTTTGAACTGAGTTCCATTATGGTCATGACCTTTGGGAGATAATAATAAGATTCATCCTTCATTGAAACCATATTTGATGCAGACACAGAGCTAGAAACTTTGGATACCTTATCTCATATTCTGAACAAGCCAGAAAAGTGGATTTTATTTTTTAAATGGCAATGCTTGAACTGAGATCATGTTAATAAAAGATATGCTAGGCTAGCAAATTGGTGGCTAAGTCTGGGCACAGCATATTTTAATAGAATCCTCTGATCTAGACCACTGTATTTCCTGGATTATAGTTAATAAACAGATCTTTGCTTAATTTTGCTTTGCCCCGTCCTCATATCTGATTGGTTGGAAGAGAAACTTTACAAGGTGGCAGCAATGACCTCCCTCAGACCAGTGCTCACTCCATTGCATGCACTTGCTGTAAATGTAAGGAGTTGGTAGGTTGACTTGTTAGGCCTTAAGCACAAGACAGAATTGGGGAAAAAACAACTGAGTATGATTTTGTGAGGAGCCTTCACGAGGCAATGAGTGACAGACCTGAACATGAGTTTGGACTACTGAAATGTGTGTTGTTGAGAAAGAGAGGGGGAAAGAGAGAAAGAGAGAGAAGGAGGAGGAGGAGAAGGAAGGAAGAAAGGAAGGAAGGAAGGGTGGGCCTGGGTGTTTGGTTTCTTTTGGTTCGGGTATGGTTTCTTTTTTAATGACGCCCCATAATTGTACATGTTTATAGGGTACAGTGTGATACTTTAGTACAGAAATTCAATGAATATGGTTTGGTTTTTGCTTATCCATGGATTACTTATCCATCTTCATTTCAAAATATTAGTAAGTAAATAAATATTTACTTTGTGGAATTATAGCCTACAATTCCAGTGAATACACCCCAAAAGAAAGACTAAGAACTCCAAATTTGTCCAGTGTGCTAGGCTAATGTTTGTCTTCTTCCATCTAATCACATACAAGGTCATTCACCCCAGGAGCCCTTTGGTGCTCCCGGTGTGTATTTGGGGTGGTATGTATCTTTGTCAATATAGGGAAACAGAAATAAATGTCAGAGACTTCAGATTTCTGCTAGGATTTATTTTTTTGATAGTCTGCCTTTTGAGACCATAATCTTTAAATGCATTTGTAAGATGTGACTTTTATGCTACTTAACAGAATCAAACCAAATGTGATAAACGTTTGCATTATAAGCTAGATACCCTGTGTGTGCAATTCTATCAGATGGCTAGCCGTTTTATATAATACTCAAAAGAAATTTAAATGTGAAGTACAGTTTGTGTTTTTATTTTTAAATGGCTGGTATAAATTGATTCCTTTTTAATTGAAAGTTATGTGGTTTGATTATAAAACCTCAATAATAAAAACAGTCATTTTGCAATCCCTTGATCTATTTCATGTTTTGCCACACTGCAAATATTAAATTAATTCACCTTCTAATAAAAATAATTCCTAATGTTGGTAAAATACTGATAAGTAGAGAGAAGCTTTATTAAGATCATCAGTATTAAAACTAAATCCTTTTTACTCATTATAGGAGATACAGTCAATTTAATTAATGCACATTAATCCCTAGTTGACATTAAATTCATCTAAAAACCTACATTCATATAGATTATTAACACCAAGGCATAAAAATATTTAAAATGATTAATATATAGAAGAAACACATTTCTGGAGATTCAAGTGATGAGAGTGATTATATTATTAAATAGTCTATAGATGAACTAATCATCGGAGGGTATTTTTTTAGTTTACTAAATATATTTAATTTAGAAAAAAGTAGTGATCAGAAAAGTATCTTTTCTAAGAAACAAGTTAGAAAATTTACTACATAATTGATTTAGAGTTGATCTTTCTTTCTAAATTAACTTGGAGTCATCATGGTATATAAATGGTGAGCTACAAATTATATTTATATAATGGCAATTCTTATTTGAGAGATTATTTTAATTTGTGAAACTTTTAATTTTTTTCCTTTACCTTGTCTAGAAGATGGAAATTTTTATCAAGCAATAAAAGATTCACCCCTAGCATTTTTAAAAAACATAAGTTGTGTTATTTTACAGCATGTTTGCGTGTGAACTTATTTTAATTGGATTTTGAGAACATAAGAGCCTTGTAACATACCAGGTGGTATATTTTTTCTCTGGCTTTTTTCAATCTGTTTTCCAGCTACAGGTCAGTTTACAAAGAAAGACACCAGGTACTTCAGCACTGATTTCAAATCATGCACTTATCCCGAGCACATGCAGCAGATTGGCCTTACAAATGTGCAACTTTATCTCATGAGCTCCTTTATAGGGGCCCTCAAATCTTCCACCAGGGCAATACAAGCCAAGCAAAATAACTTTCTTTCCAATGTACATTAACTTAAAGAACTTACCTTTCACAGTAAGTAACAACGAGAAATAGCCTTGTATTTCAGCCAGCTTTTCAATTTAACGATAAGCTTTAGAGCTAATTAATTTAATAGACTACAAGAAGCCAATTTTCTTTATTTACCTTTTTTTGTCTTGATAAACATTAGTGTGCTTGAATGGACACCTCTATTTTCCTTGGAGTTTTAAAGTTTCCTTTTATGTGTGTGAAAAATGGCTAAATATGTCAGGGTTTATCAAACAGAGCCGGGGTTTTTTGGCTGGTCCCTTTTGCCTTATCTAGCAAACACTTTACCCTCTCCATCAAAATGGGGCAGAGCAAACACTGCTGTGGGCCGTACACATAACCAGAGCTACCTTGAAACGATCTCCAGACTCTTTAAACTCAGCCAGAAAGCTGATTAGGTCCCAGATCTTTGGGCATTATCTTATTTTTGATAGCTGTGCTATGAAAAGGCAATAAAGAAAAAAAGCTGTCTAATAGGAAAGCAAGTTAAAGTGTCTGCTTACTCAGGAGGTGTACTTCAAAGGAAGGGGGGAGAAAGAACTGTGTAAACTTGTTTAACTATTTGCTAAATCTCAGAAAGGGCCATGTTTTTAAAAAGAATTTATATGTGAGTTAAAATGTTTTTTTAAGTCCAAACAATTCCCATGTAGGAAGCAACAGACCACTGGTATATTTGCCTTTCTGGGGATATCCTAATACCTTTGTTTAGTGCCTTTTAAACAACTTTGAAATTATTATTAGTCTGAATATGAGAAAGTCAAAGACTCGTGCCAGGTCTGTGGAGCAATTGTGAAAGACATCATAGCAAGGTTTGTATATTTCAGTAAAATTCCTTTCACCTTTGTCCAAAAAAGAGAATTAAGGAAAAAGACAGAAAACGCTTAACACCAAAGCTGAGTTTAAACATCTAAAATTCACTTTTCCTATAAAATAGAGGATAGATAGACGATATTTAGGAGGAATATTTCCACACGGGCATGTTCCGTGTGTGAGGCCGAGCACCCTTAACCTCACACGAAGCCCAGCATCTCAGGACTTCACATATTTTGGGGCCCACACCGTGTAGAAACAGTTTGTCTTGCCAAATTCGACACATTGAAAAGGAAAGAAGTAAATAGGAAGTGGAACGCTTGACTGGAAGAGGAGAGGGGAGTGGTTCCAAGGGCAAGGTGAAGGGGAACACGTGTCAGAAAACACCAGCCCCTGTCCAGGCTTGTTTGAAAGAGTAGGTTGGGGGAGGGATATAAACTGAAAACTAGTCATACCTGAGGCTCTGAGAACCTGGCTGGAACAAAAGCAAGTCATACTCTGCATCCGCACTGAGCCCTGAGGCCCGGAGAGAAGAGGAGGGAACCATCCACCATCTTCCACACACTCTGACTTCCTTCAGTGCTGATCTCAGGTTACTCTCCCAAGTGCAAGACACCAGCTCAAAAACAAAAGGAAAGATGTGCCACAATTGAAGTACCACTACTAATATCATTTCCTATTCAAATTGGTTTTGTCTTAATTCTAAATCCCAACATGTGGACTGGAAAAAAGTCAAACCCTGAATATTTTTATTATTCCAACCTATTCACACCCAGACCCTAGTTTTTAATCAATATTCCAACAAGTTATTTGGACATAACTCTTTCTGTTAGAAATAAATTTGGACTTAGGCCACCTAATAGTGCCTGGAATATATGACATGCACAATCTCAAAGGCTATTTTCAACAGAGAAGGTTACAATATCAGTAACATGTTCAATATCATGAACAAAGGATGTTAAAACAGACTGTGAACCCTGGGATTTAGGTCAGTGGTTTCATTGCCTGCTGCGCAAGCGCAAGGACCGAGTTCAATCCCCGACACCAAAAAAACCCAAACAAAAACAACAACAACAACAAAAACAGACTGTGAAGGACTTAGGTATTTAGCATAAGGCAAACTTTAGAAGGAAAATGCAGGCATCCTTACCAAATAGAGTGGCCACAGAGCAAGTGACAGGGTCGCTTGACCTTATGGAGTGCTCTTGTAGAGTTTTTCTGTGATTCAGTGCTCCAACACCTTGGTGGTATTCCCACCTCTTCCTGGAGCCACATGTGAGCATGGCATTTACATAGGAGGCTATTTAGTGTATCTGGGGCTGAGGGACAGGGAGGACAGTGACCACTTTGTCCCTTGGCTGGCAGCTTTGCAATCTGGAAACTGCAGGCTTTTGAGCAGTCTCAATAGGACCAATTCAAGTTCACAGTTTAATTGTTTTAATTATGCCTCATATTTATAGGCTGACCCACAGGAAGAATCCTCAAAGAGTCACTACTCCTTAAGTCAGCCTCAGGAGGGGAACCTGGGAGTATAATGTAAGAATATTATGAACAGCAAGGCTGGGATTCAGCTTTGCTTTTCCATGTGCCTCCTATATATGGGAAAGTCAGTCATCTGAACTTTTGAAAAATGAAAGGAAGCAATGGGGCTCTTTGGTTGTTGTTTAGAAGAGTGAACCTGCTGAGTGCTGGCCTTGGCCCAGAGAATGGAGCACAAATCAAAGTGGGCAAGCCCTTAGCTTATAAACAAGGGGATTCTGAGATGTGTAAGTCTGGTTGCTCTTAGAGTAATGGCCTTATTTACCAAGAAAGAAGGAAAGAAAGCAAGAAAGCAAGAAAAGAAAAGAAAGAAAGAAAGAAAGAGAAAGAAAGAAAGACAACTTAAGTTTTAGAGTCTCATTGCAACAGTGTAGGTAATCATAACAAAAACACTGTTAGTAAGATTAAGACATTAAGTACACATACAGGCTATAAAATAACTGGTGAGTGACTAGGAATGACTACATGCCAAGCTCTACTTTGAGAGTGTCACATGAATTAATTTATGTCATCCTCACAGCAGTTCCTGATGTACTTACTGTTATTTCACAACATGAGAAACCCAGGGACAAAGAAATTAAGTAACTTCCCAAGGGCTGAACAGCTAAGAAATGGCCAAACTTCAAAGAAGTTAATTGGTATGTGGGATACCTGTGAGCATGTATTAAGTATGGTCAAAGTGTCCCCTTAAAAAAAACAGGACCCCATTCAATTTATTTAACTGCCTGGGAAACAGTGAAATTATTTTCCTCATTACTATGGGTAATGTACATAGTAGTCTATTACAGAAACTTGGTAGTGAATGGCTTTAGAAGGTTTACTTACGATGCAAACCTATGATTTTGGAAACATCTTGGAGTAGGACAACAGATCGATTCGCATGGTATCTCAGAACTTCTTTAGCTCATGGGATTAAAATGTATAGAATTAGTTCACCACCAACACTGACCTTTCCTTCACTTTGTTTGGTCTGCCTTAGTTCCCCCAGCTGCCATGGAGCCATAGGTAAATATTTTTTTTGCTAGGTTGTCCTTTCTCTTTCTCTCAATATCTTGCCTATACTTACTTTTGAAAATGGCTGTTTTCTCAGTAGAAAGATGCATCTCCCAGAGTTTGGCAAATATTCTGAGTTTTTGTCATTGATCATCTAAGGATAAATAGTAACATCTAGAGATAAAAAGAGGTGCTGAACACAATTTTATCAGCAAAGAAAGCATGCCATGGGGATCTACCAGATCTATCCCAAACAAGAGACAGTAAGAGAGAGACTTTAGCCACAACGGAAATAGGGCATATGTGACAAAAGAAAATATTAACTGAAATCAGAAATGTGAATCACATGTGGTTGGTGTCTTTAACATCATATTAAAATACACAATCAAACCAAATGATATACTTTAATGAGTAATACCCAAAAATAAGGAAGAAAATTTTAACAATGTTATCATTACCAGCCCTCATTGGGTGTATTTTTTTTTAAATTCCCCTAATATTAAACTAAGAGCTGAAGGGAAAAATACTTTAGATGTGTTGGCTTATGAGGGGAGTGATTATGCACTTAAAATTCCTTTTTAAAATGCTATGAATCCCCACCCTTGACTGTAGGATTATATACTCACATAATTAACCATTTTCGAAATGACCTCCCTATTTGACCCAAAGTGACAAAATAAAATTGATGGACAAAGAGATATACACTGATGCTAAGATGACCTTTCTGAGCTTCAAGCATCTCTAAAAGACAAATGTAAAAACTCCAAGTACAACCATAAAAAATATTTTTGCGGGTAGCAATAGCACAACTTGAAAATATTGCTCTCACACACACAGACATAAAAATATTACCAGCCAGAATGATAGTTATCCAACAAGATGCATAGAAAAACATCCCCCATTTTATCATGGCAAAAACATTTATTAAATAAACATATATTTGTTGACACATAATACATATGTATGTTTTACTAGTTAGCAAAAGAATTGTCACAAAATCTAATAGGAAATAATTTTTTATTGGTCCTGCACTATGTAATCTAACTTAGGTCACAACTTTCAGAATCTTTAGGATGTGCCCATAGCATTGCATTCATTTCCTTAAAAATACACAAATGCTATCAGTGTTTGCACTCTGAACATCTGTTGAAGAAGAAGAAGAAGAAGAAGAAGAAGAAGAAGAAGAAGAAGAAGAAGAAGAAGAAGAAGAAGAAGAAGAAGAAGAAAAGAAGGAAACCTTTCCTCCCCCTTAGAAGTAAGTAAGAAACCAGTCTGCTACCTGCAGGCTTTAGAAACTAAATTCACAAAGCAAACTCAGAAGAGCCGGCATGGGAAAGAACAATTTTGTCTGCCCTTCTACTGCTGGCACACTCCAAACCTGCTGTGGAAAAGAAAAAAGTGAAAGAGGAGAAGGCTACAGAGTTTGACCTCGGCCTCACTGCTGCTCCACCCCTGCACCCCACTGCCCCTCGCAGGAAGTGTTGGTCCAGGCGCAGATTGAAGATGAATCACTTGATCACACTTCAGGGACCTGGGGTAAATAAAGTTTGCATGCCCTGGAATTATTAATTACAAAACCTGAACAATCTGGAGAGGCTTTTAAAATACTTGCAGGTTGCAGGTGGAGGAAGGTTTGTTGGCAGTAGTTGTTCATTGAAATCTCTTACAGGATTTTTTTTTTTTTTAACCTAGTCTGTGATGCAGAACCTGCTGGGCTAAATTATGAACCAAAGGCTTTGGGGTGGGAACAATCAATCACAACACCGGGGTAGTGTGTAATGTACATGCTCTTGTCAGCATGAGCAGGCTGCCCCTGAACACAGCCCCCCAGCAGGTTAAATAAATATGATACTATAGACAAACCCTCAGGTTCACACGACTGCATCAGTCAGCTGTTGATAAAATACAATCTTCCTTTAATACATGCTGAGAAAGTTATTTAACACTTACGAAACCTGTATCCATTTTCTTGTCTTTTTTTTTTAAGTCTTGTTGGAAAGTGTAACTCTTTTAAAGGGCAAGGGGAAGAAGTTGCAAGATCCTGAGGGTAAAGAAGTGGATTTTATGGTGCCAGAGAAACTGAGGCAAAACTATTAAAGGAGGGAGTGCACAAAGGGAAGCGCTAGGAGTGAAGGAACTGCCCAGAGGGTGGGGAGGATGCAGATCACACCTGAAACTGCAATGGCTCTGGCAAAACGTGGATACCTTGCGGAAAACCATTCCTGCCGAGAAACCCCTGGTGCATTTCAATTCCGTTTTTATTTCAGTTCATTTCGGCTCTGTGGTTTGCGTGCGTGTGGAGCGAAGGAGGGAACTACTGTATCCTGGATTAATTTGGAGGAAAAATAACCGGACAGAGAATAATTTAACCGGGGAAGGAGGCTCCCGTGAGTTGAAGAGCGTGGCCCCACAGAGCTCGCGGTAGAAGGGAGCGCCACGACTCCACACTGCGAAACTTGGGGTCGGTAGCGGGGATGGAGGACGCTGCCCTGCGGTAGCTGCGAGGACCTTGGCCCCGTGAGCTGCGTGGCTGTAGAGGAGCTCTCGCCACGTGCAAGCAGCGAAGTCTTTGAGAGGAGCGGGCGGGGGCGGGGGGGACCGTCCTGCTCCCCGGTCCTCTCCCCGCCGCCGGCCGCACGGCTCTGCGCAGCCCGCGGCCTCGGTCCGTCCGGGTGGAGCAGCCACGCGCGGGGAGAACGCGTCCGTCCCGAGGGCGGGAGGACCGCCCCACGCTGACGGCTGTGTCGTACAAGTGCGGGCTAAAGCCGCGTGCAAACCCCAGCTGTCCCGAGCGCCGTCAGGGCGACGCAAACGCGGGCCGAGGCCCGGCGTCGCCTGCCGTTCACAGGCCGATGTTTCTCCGCCTGTTGCAGCAGCTCGCCGGGGCGGCCCAGGTGCTGACGGCCACGCTCGCTCGTCAGTGCGGTGCTTTCCGGGCCTTCCCGGGCTGGACGGAACAGGGCTTAGGACCGTCCGATCTGGGCGCCCCGCTTAGCGCTACGCCTCGCAGACACTGCACCCTCGCCTCAGCCTCAGTTTCCCCAGGGTTCACTCCAGGGCGCAGGCTGAGCTGGCGACTCCAAGGCCTCCCCTGAACGTCCTCAGACTCTCCCGAGAGGCCGGTGCCCTTGGGCCAGGTGGCGACTGACCCGGCCCAGCGCAGGGCGGGGACGGCTGGAGGCAGCTGGGCGGAAACCCCAGCCCGGCCGCCTGGTCCCCTGCCTTGCGCTCACGCCCAACTCTGAGGCGCGCCCTGCGGACAGGAGGCGGGCAGGCTTCAGGGGGTGAGCGAGCGTGGGAGGTTGGAACCCGGCCACCCTACTGGCGCTTTCAAGCCCGAAATTCACCTGGGCTTCCTTAACTCGGCGTTTGGGGTTCTCCCCGCCAAGCCTCCGACTGCAGGGGGCCCGGGCTGCGGGGCTCGGGAGACTCCGGAGCCCTTGTGACCCCAGAAGGCTTTGCGCTTTCAAGAGCTCTTTACCTGAAACTGACACCGGCAAGCGCTCTCCGGGGGCCTGTTGGGCAGATGGAGTGGCAGGGCCAGGCGGGGCCTGTTGGCGAGACACGGGGACATTTGTTATGGGTGACCCGGCGCCTCGGCTTCTGAGCCCACGCCGGCGCGAGGAGACCCGCGCTAATGTAATAAAGCGAAAGCGACAAGAGGAAAGGCCTCTCTCGCCCCAGGGCCGCCACATGCTCACTGGGTTTTACTGTCAGGCCTGGTCGAGGCTGTGGCTTCATTTCATATTCCATTAATATTTACAGCAGCTATTGAATTTCCCATTACAAAGTTCACCATACACACTGCTAATATGAAATTTTAATAGTAGTGTGCACATTATGAAAAGTCCCGCCATTAAAAGGGGAGGAGGCCAGATCCTCGGGAGAAGTCACCCTGCAAAGTTACTGCCACTGAACCGCTTGAAAAGCCCCCCTAGTCGAAAGATGTATTCATTTGCAACTATTATCATAAAGATGTGAAAGAATGGGCACTTTATCAATATTCAAATCAAAAGAGAAGACCGGAATGGAGTAGGTAAAGGGCAGGCTGCTAAATGGGCTTTTCGAAGTTGTGTGTGTGCTGCTTTGCCCTCCCTTACAGAAAATATTCCGTTCTTGCACAGTGCTAGCAGCTTGTGGAGTTGGGCAACAGGCGAGACGTTTCTGGGTTGGGCTGGGTTCTGGCTGCTGTCAGTCCTGGAGGGAGTGTCCCGGGGACAGTCAAGTGGCTGAGGAGAATCCCTTCCCTCCCCTGGCAGCGCCCCTCTGGCCAGCCTTCCACTCCCCTCCAGCCCCAGGCCCCGGAAGTTCCAATCTGTGGCTCTTGGGACCCAGCTTGGCTGAGAAGTGTGAAAGTCACCTGTCTCTTCCCGCCCTGATGTTTTCCTTTTCGGGCTGGGCACCCTGACTTCCTGCAAGTCCTGGAGATGTACTTCCCATTCCACTCAGTGTGCACCGGAGCTAGGAGGGACGAAAAGGGAGGGGGAGAGCAAGAATTTAGCCTGGACACTTGGAAGTCCTCCTGCTCAAAGGTCGACACCAAACGTGGCTCAGAGGGCTGCAAAGCCAGCAGCTTGGAGCAGGCCACACTTAGAGCTGGGGTTGTTTTTCCTTGCTGCTGCTGAGGCTCATGGGGCTGCTCAGGGGAGCCCAAGGGTCTGGCGTGGGGCATGGGGGCCTCCAGCTCCAGGTCCAAGTGCTCCTTTCTGTGCACAGGGGTGAGTGAGAGAATCTTCCTCCACCAAGGGCTGGTAAGCACAGCCAGGAAGTACACACACAGCCACCCGCTCGTCCTGCCCCAGCCCATCAGGACCCTGCCACTGCAGGTGCCCAGGTGCCCCCAGCCTGCTCAGAAGTGTCTGCCCTGCCCATTTTAACTGCTGTGTCATTTAACCTCTTATCCTGGGAGACCCAACTGATCTCTCAAGCTTCTTGCTTTTTGCACTTAACCTTGTCCTACAGTGGCTAGATAAAAATCAAAGGAGAGGTGTACTTTATTTTGTTCAGAGGACGGAATGTGCTGCGATTCTCTAGTTCACACCAAGCTCTCTCATCCTCTGGCCATCTTCCCTTACACCATCCCTTCCCTAATGCGGTTGCCACCGCAGTGTCTTAATAAGCTTCTACTTCTGCAATGAGAGGGCAATTTCTGGATCTTTGAGTTACTTTTCAGCTGCAGGAAAATGACAGAGCCAGAGGTAAAGATGGATGACATTTCCACAGGAAGATCTGGTGTTGTGGGTTTTTTCCCCAAGTTTTTAAAAATTACTACTACTATTATTATTATTATCCCCCCCCTTTTGTGTGTGTGTGTTTTGTTAAAGCCCCTAAATGTGTCATGCTTTGTCACATCCTCTGTGTGTGTTTTTTAGAGAACATTTGAATAAAAGGCTCGATGCCAGGTATTGGTGACACAGGGGGTGGAATTTTCAGCCCTTCCACAAAGAGTTGGCCGCCTCTATTTGCATAAGGTCAGAGTAGTGCTTCTGGTAGAACTTTACCAGCATCTCCGTCTCT
The DNA here is from genome assembly GCF_000247695.1 of Heterocephalus glaber. Next base: position 7,639,221 of record NW_004624768.1, read on the forward strand.
TAGCAACACTCTTGCACTCTTGGTCCCTGCATTAAATTGACTGGTCCCTTCCTTTTCTTCCTTTCATTGGGAGGCTTACAATAAAATGTCACCCTTCCAACCTGCGCCTGTCACCCGGTAGGTCATCTGTATCTCCCCCTGCTCCCTCCATTCCCTTCTCCTCCTCCCGTTTCTCTACAGCTCCAATTAGACGATGAGATTATTCATTTGGTGGATTCCCAAAACTGTTTGATTTTATGGTGTTAATTAATATTAATACCCTTTCTCCCTTTGTTATTAATAAAAAGCCCTCATAAACAGAGGCAAGATAAAGAGCAAATTGGCAGCACCTGCCAAACAATGGGCCTGGAGAGGGGTAATAAGGCGAATGAAGATAGAGGAGTGGGCTTCAGGTCGGTCTCTCCACCCATTTAGTTGATATAGGGTTGATCGCAGCGCGAGAGCCCTTGAAGCGCTTGGAATAGGCCAGGCAGCCCCTTGGCTCCGGAATGGGAACCAGCGACAGGATCCCGATGCTGATAGGTAGTGTTAATGGAGGGTCACGTTTGGACAATAGCCTCTATCACTTGCCTCCTGGCTCTTCTGTCAGGTGGAGTCATTTCTGACTACTCCAGCACTCAGATTTAGGATAGATTCAATTATTACCTTCACCTTGGCAACAGGATATACAAATCTACATCCGAGGGATGAAACAATAATAGTCATAGTTCCTATTATTTTATCATGCCCTCCTTTCTTGTTCATTGTAAAAGAAGAGACCTCTAAGTGTTCAATGCATTCCTTCCTATTTTATTCTATCAACAGCTGCCCTGTGACTCAACCTCCCAGGATAATGGTTGCTTAATTAGCATAAAAACTAAAACTTTCGTCTGGATGCCTGAATGATTATTGCTGATTTTTATATTGTATCAGTTGTGCAAAACTGGATGGTCTCTAAAATCTTTCCGAGTGTGTAGAAAATATTTCTTCCCTTGTGACAAGTGTTTGCAACTAAGTGAAAGCAGTTATATCTGAAAGGAATGGGGGAGAGAGGGGGAAAGGAAGTGACCCCTTTATATGCTTCTTGTTCATAAAGTTAAGAATTAATTTAAGGAGAGGTAAACAGATTTAAAATCCTAAGTAGCTCTGCCTGCAGGGAAAAGGGAATCAGAGAGAAGGAGGAATGCTGGTGATTTCTTTCCCTTCTGGCTTCTTGGACAGCGAAACTGATCCCTTAGAAGAATGGTTTGTTTCCTGATACATGTGAACCATACCCTTAAGTGTAGCAAATAGTAAGGTAAAATGCCAGGCTTTTCCCTGATATTTTCCCGACCTCCCATATCTGCTTTCTTTTCTCTTCTTCTGGCTTGCACGCCCTATAATTCTTGCAGTGTATTGCCAGATAAATTTGCAGGTAATGGGGTCTGAGAAAAGCAAGCGGGGTTAAAAGTCAACTAGCGCCTCTTTAATAATTCACGTGTCATATTTCTTCCACTATGTCAGGTTTGCTAAAGAAGATGGACAGGGGCTGACGGGTGGTGACTTGAGTTTATTATTCCAAGTCTCAGAAGGGACAAAAATCATAAAAAGATTTGCCCCTCTTCTCCTCCCAAAGGGGCTAAGGCAGCCTGCACCTTCCTTGGACTGCCTGGTCTCTTCTTTCCTGCCTAATTTTCCAGCATATCTCCCAGATGCAAAAGCACATTCCTGGGGAGTTTTCTGCTTTCATTTCCCCCTCCCTACAAATGTATCCCTTTTCCTCCTTACCAGTATCTTCCTTCCCATACACTTCCAAGTGGCAATTTTGTTCATAGTTTTCCCACAAGTCAGAATACCTCTGCCAGAGCAATTTCACTTACAGATGATGGTTCTTACTTTAACTTTCTTGTAGATGACCTTTCTTCTTTGTACAACTGTTTCTCCAGCAGCATAGCTGTTGACAGCTTCTGGTGTCTTTGACTTAAATCTTTCTCTTCTCTTTCTTTTGGGAAGTGTGTGGGTGAAAGTTTGAAATGTGTGACTTTTTATTTTCTCTCCACAATTTCCTGCTTCCAGGAAGAGGAAAGGACACAGTGCATAAGAGAACAAGAACGTGAAAAATCAAAAAAGTTTTCAGCATATTTGAGTTTGATTCTAGAGGATGAGTTGATGGTATCAGCCTCCAGAGGGGAAAAGAGAAAAAACAAACCGAAATGATGATTGAGTTTTACCTATTGAGACTTTGCTCAAATGTAGAAGTGAACACAGCATTCAAACTACTTTGTGTTTTTCTATTGCTTGTATTACCCTCTTGGATTCTGAAGGATTTCAATTTACACAGAACAAGCTAGGGGAGTAATTTCGTTTACAATTTCTCTCTCCCAATCTTTTCAAGAGAAAAATATTAGAGGAAGGTTTTCTAGCATGAGAGTTAACATTTTTTTCCATGTTCTACTTATGTAATGAAAATGATCCAATAGTTTTGCAAACTTTTGTCCTGATTCTAGGCAAGTAGAAAGCCATTTGAAAAACAGCAATTTTGTATCTGTTTAGTTCTGAATTCAAACAAATAAATTGATCTTTCAGGAGACATAGCTTTATTTTCAAGGTGCCATAATCACTAGAGCTGCATCATTATAGAACAATAAATGATATCTCCCATTCCACTCATTTTGGGACTTCAGTGTTCTGCAAAGTTCCCCTGTATTCTGGGTGTCTTTTCCACTCATTTCTCCCCATGATGTTTGATTTTGACTTTTAAGTTTTTTGCAGAAGTTCCCTTGTACCCAGGTACTCCGAGTACATTTTTCAGGTAGTAAGCACGTCCTTCAGTTTCTATCACAAATTTCAGATGGGGATCTGTTGATATGTCTGATATAAGTTGTTGTGGGTAGATCTGAGAGTTCCTGGAGGAGGAGAAGGTTCATAAAAATCAGGCACAATCCTGACAGGAGGAGACTAAAGAGTTCTGAAAGAAATGCATAATTAAGTACTAGGTCTGAGTTGAGAAAACAGGGTTGGGGAGAATTCCTCAGTTTGGCCAGAGGAGAGGAGGGGGTAAAATGTGTCCAAGATCCCCTCTCCAAGAAATAGTCTATTTGAAACTAACAATTTAAAATTTTTTAAGGTTGTTACATTTTATCCAATTAAACGCAAGCAAGAGCTTGAACAACTTTTCAAACACCGTGCAGGAATCCGTCCTCCTACAAATGGGAAAAACTGATGCCCACTAGCTGCATATTTGCAATTTTATCTGTACCTCTTCTTCCTCAAATACGGAGTCGAGTCAGACCAGATTGTTTGCACATTTGCATAGATTTTTTTTAAGGGAGGGGAATCTGCGGTTTATTTTTAATTATTTACGTAGTGCTGGGAGTATTGCATGCAGAAAACTTTCTAGATTGTCAGCTCGATTGAGCTGAAATCCTTCAAGGAAACGAAATTTGTAGGGAATCTTGCCTTTGAAACTATTAATTCCATCTCAGGTGAGGGGTATGGGGATGGAACTGGGGTACAGGGCTGCCCTACCTCCTTTCCTCCAGAATCTCCCCAGATAACTGTCCTCCCCCTCTAAACTGGCAACCTCGGGCTGCCCCATTCCGGCAATCTGCATTTCCCCTTGGGGGGCTGATTTTGAGGTTCAGGCACTCTCAGCTGACCAGAGAGATCCCGAAGAACTGGGGCTGCCAGGGGACTTCGCAGGGAGCCCCACAGAGTGGGAAAGTCGCAGAAAACAGCAGTCTTGGGAGTGGTTGGATTCTCTCCAGCTTTAACTTAGGTGAGAAGAGGGAAGCTCAGAGAGAAAACAAAACAATTCCAGGAAAATCTAGGGGGAGGTTTGTTTGAGACGGGACCTCGGTTATCTGGGCACTCTTGTTCTCAGAGACCCAGAAAAACGGAGTCTGCGAGGACGGGAAAGGTGGTTTCCTGCCTGCGGGTGACCGAGAACCGCGAGCGCTGGGCGCAGGAGTGGGCCGGCCTCTTCGGGGCCATCATTTCCAGCCCCGCCTGCGACTCGCCCACGAGGGCCGCGGGCGGCCGAGGGCTCCGGGCTGCGCAGGGGGCAGCGCCGCGGGGTCCCCAGGCCTGGCCCGGTCCGGCGCGGCTCCCTCCCGGCCCGGCCACAGATTGCAGCTCCGTCCTCTCACACCTCTCCTCTGAAGCCATCTTCGCTCTGTCTTCCCCACGTCCCCAGCCTTTCTGATTCCACGCGCCGCTCCTCCTTCGGAGTTCTGCGAGTCTCTCTGCAGCTTGTCATAACCTGTAATCAAATGCCCTTTCTGTCGGGAGGGAAAGCCCAGAGGGCGGCCGAGCTATTTTCAGCTGACAGCCGAGAAAGGGAGCCGCGGCGGCCTCCCTTTTGTCTGCCTCGGGGTTTAACTCCTGCGGGGCCGGCTGGGAGCTCGCGCTGGGCCGGGCCGCCGGGAACCAGGCCCCGGAGCCCAGCGGCGCGGCCCGAAGCCGCGGGGCCGGCTGGGGGCGCGTCCTCGCCGCAGCGGAGGCGGAAGGGTCGCGGGCTCCCGGGCGTGCCGACAGCCCTGGGAGCAGGGCGCCCGTTCTCGCTGGGCTCGGAGGCGAGAGGAGCAGGACAGGATGGAGGAAAACAACGACGCTGAGGTCGCCTCGGCCAACATCCCGGGAGCTCCTCAGGCTCGGTTATTAAACTGGTCCAAACTGATTTCCTTAATTGCTCAAACCCATTTTACAATGATTTCCATCAAGTTGGAATCAAAACAAGATTTGTTCACCATCCTCCGGCCCAGCCGCGCAGGTTAAGGGCTAATGAGATCGCGCCTGGTGTCACACGGTGGGAAGGGGCGACCCAGGAAGGGCCCAGGAGGTAGGGGGTCCCCAAGGCCACCCCACCCCTCGAGCAGCCTCAGCCTGGCCCCTCCTGAAATACTCATGGTGTACATTAGAGGACACCTCACCCCTATTTTCTTCTTGCCTGGCCTACCCCCAGGGAAGCCACTTTAGAAAACCCGGTGGGTTCCACAGACTCCAGACTTCTTTTCTTCATTTATCTGCAACAGTTGGTGACAGAAGGAAAGGGGTGGTTGCGATGTCACTTGAAGAGGGTGAGGATCAAGGAGGCAGGTCACTGGGACAAGAGAACCAAACCAGCATGCTTATTGCTGCTTTCTTGACATCCAGTTTTGTTCCTGGGCTATTTGTTTTAAAAGGACCTGGCAGGGTCCTTATGGAGCCGGTGTCCTGTCTCCTCCCGACCGCCAGGTTTCCAGGCCCAATCCAGAACTCTCCTTCCAGGCTCTCCAAACAGAATTGTTCTCATCCAGCCGCTGAGAGGAAAACATCCCACTCTCCTCTTGGCTCCTGGAAGGCCACCCTGCTCTCAGCTCTCAGCGTGTCCCCGGCATGGGCGAGATGGCACCAGCACCTGACTCAGAGGGTCCAGCTTTGCCCCTCCCTCACCCAGCCCTGTCCCACTTCACAGGTCCTGCTCACTTCTCGGTGGCCTCGAAGCTAGCAAAAAGGAAACCTGGAGAAACTGGCCAGCTGACTCTGCAGGTGATTTACTTCTGGACAGTGGGAGCACAAAGTGTCAAAACTGTGACAGAAAAGGGAAAGTAGAAAGATTCCATTTGAGCACACCAGTTACTCGATATTCCTGTACATAGAAGACCATTGTGCTCAGCTTGTTTTTAGAAAAGAAAAAGAAAAGGCACTTGTGTCCTCTATATCAGAAGGCGCTGGTGGGCCATAGTAGGGAGACATTTTATACCTTGGAAAATGAAAACAGCAGAAGTTCTTTATCCCCAAAGAAAATAATAGAGGGGAAAAATTGGAGGAACAGAAAAATGCACTTGTGTGTGAGCAATCAAGTTAGGAATACTGTACTGCATTTTTAATGCAATCCTCCTGTTGCTTTTATTTTATTTCTTAAGGTTGATGTATGAGTCTCAAGAAAGGATCTTAAGGTGGACAAAAAAAACAGTAGTATGTTGCCATCAGTTCAGTGGGTGCCCATGACTGAAGGTGATGATTTCTGTCTCCTGTAAGGTCCAGGGAAGCCAGAATCTTTCTCCCTCGTGAGTCCTACTTCTGTAGAAACCTTGTTCATTTGAAACACTGGTCAGAAATACTTAGGGCATATGTGAGGATCTCGATGATGATAGTTTCCTTCTCCCTGGTTGGCTCATAGATTCTATTCAAAATGAAGCTATTTGGGGACATGTAAAAGCCAGTAAATTTCCTGATGCACAAAAGAAAATGGTGCTTTCTGCCCAGTGCTTATTTCCACTCAGAAGTGAATAATGCCCCAGTTACCACCAGGCCTGACTTGATTTATCTTGGTTAATAGGATTAACGTGTCAGCCTCTCTCAAGAATTTCCAAATGCGTATCCGGAGTGACGCTGACTCACAGGTGTCTTTTTTCCTTTCTGATGGGCATAATGATGCACCTACAAGCAGAGGGCCTTTGTCCAGTGGGAGCAGGCAGACTATCTGTCTCCAGTGAAATAAGGCATTTCAGCCACCTTTGCCAAGACTCCATGCCAGAACCCAGTCACTATAAAATAATTGTGTCACTACCTCACCAGTTCACTGTCCGTGTTTCATTTATCTTTTGACTGTAATTGAATGGTTGAAAAGCAAAAATGTAGACAAATTCCAGCTGTATTGAGATCTGTTTCTTCCTCCGCTACCTCGGCCCATCATTAGATACTTTCCCTCTCTGTGCAGGAGGTCAGAGTTTATAAATATAAATTGCATTTTGCATTACTTCTAGATGAGTGAAGCTGTCAAAGCAATAATATGAGCTTTCAGTCCCACATTCTACCACTTCTTTCCCATTTTTTGGCCAGGAGGTCATGTGCAAATTGAACGTGACAACCCACAAGACATGTCCAACAGACTCATATTGTTACCCAGCTCAGCTGCCTGGCTCATAACAACATTAAACCCACATTAGTCCCCAGCCTCCACCAGGCAGGAGCTCTAAACACAGGACCTAAGCTTCTCAGAAAGTTCATTTCAATGGTACCATTTCATCTAAAAGTAGAAGGCACCACTGACTCAAAATATTTTTCACCCAAGATTCACAAGGACGTCATATTGAAAATGTCAGGGCAGTGTCTAAATAGGACAGAGAACAAAGAACAAGGTAAAGTGTCAAAGAGCCCTCTAACACACACACACACACACACACACAATGGGGCAGGATGTACTTACATATATATATATATATGAATTTTATATATATTTATATATTTTTTTCAAGGATCCAATAGTGATGTGGTTAGAAATAACTTTCACTGTTACTCTGACAATGAGGCCACCTGAAAGTATGGACTGACTTTGTACTCTTATTAGCAAGTTCTTCACAGTGTTATTTTGGAAATCCAATTGTGTGGTTTAAAAAAATCAAATTTTAGCAGCTTATTATCACCATCATTAAATGGTAGTCCTTCTCAAACTACATTGGGAGGGTCAGAAACTTCCATCAGCTTCAAGGGAGCTGAAGGGCTTGGAGGACTGGTAACTGTCTATGGATGTGACCCATTCATGTCTTGCCCAGATTGCAGTTAATGGAGAACTGTTGTTCACTGACAGGGTGTTTGATGGTTTTTAGGAAATGAGTGGCTGTTTTAATTCCTGTTCCAAATGGACAGGTGTCTACATCAGAATTGGCAACCTGGTTGGCAGACTCAAAGAGTGGCCAAGGAGCAAATTGTTTATGGAGAATCAACTTCCCTCCCTCCCAAGATGACTGTGCACACGTGTGAGTGCTGGCATTGTGGGTAGGGGGGGAAGCAGAGATGCTGGAGGCAGAAAGATTGATACAGGTCTGCCGAGCAGAAAGAACCAGAAGCCCTTCGGTTCCAAGTGGTACCATATGCAAGAGCATCTCTTCTGGAGCTCATCTTGGGCTTAATCACTTTGTGCTCCAAGTGCACAAGTGAAAGTTACTTAATCTTCCTTAGCGTCCCCAAATCCATCTCAACAAATAAAGTAAATTAAGCCAAAGGTCTTTTCCACTTTGTTAAATTAGCAGTTTTTAAAGAAGTGTCCTTTTCATCCCTTTGAGGGAACTGAATGTGCTTACATCCTGAACGTGAAGAGTGGTAACTGTAAGAATCACACCTTCGAATTCAAAGCAGGAAGTGTCCCTCTTGCCTTCGGTGGATAGACACATTTTATCACATAAGACCGAAGGGTAACCAGCGGATATATCAAAGTATTTAATTCTCCTTTCACTTTTACACATAATCCTTGCAATCTAGTTATTCATGCTGATTCTTACTTGCTGGGTGTTATTAAAAAGCAATGAATAAGGCATATGTTTAAGGAAAAAACAATTATACTATGCCAGCATCTGATGTCCTTTTATTTTCTAGCCTTGACTTTATTAAATTTGCTGTAAGTTTTAGAAAATGTTAATAGTAGTAATAACAAAACACCCTCTGACTAGGAAACTGAAGCAGGTGTCATTGTTGATAGGGAGATTAACACTGAATTTGGGGCCAATTTTCCAGATATCTGGAGTTATTATGAATGTCTAATTTTTCAAACTTTAAAATTTTGTCAGTCACAGTAAGATTTTATGGCTTTTCTCCTTTGTCTTAACATTTCTCATCTCATCACTAACTTTTTAAATTAACTTTTACTCCACTATATTTCCAGGAATTGAAGTAATGAAAACCAAAGGCGTTCGAGTGAGGCCAGTTCCCGCGCCTCTGTGCAATGTGTTCTCCGACCTTGAATACTGCACGAACTCTCTAGGTCCCAGTTTCTTCACTTGTGAGATGGGGATATTATTAACCCTTAATTTACAAACTCATTTGAAGATTCCTGCAATAGTATATTTTCCACATTTCAGGAACAGAGTAAATTTTCCGAATGAAACAACACTATTGCTGCTTCTGCTGCTGCTGCTGAAGACAATGATGATATTGTGACCTGCTAAATATCAATACCTTCGTCTTCATCTGTGAAACCGAAATGACAATACCCCGTCCCCAGTACTCTGGGGCTGAACCAGGAGCAGCACAAGTTTGAGCCCAGCTGGAGGAACATAGTGATTTACTTAGCAAGGCACTGTTTTAAGATTTAAAAAAAAAAATTAAAAGAAGAGATGGGTATATAGCTCAGTACAAAGGCCTAGGGTCAATCTCTAGTATTGCCAAATTTTAAAAAGGTACAAAGGGTGATAGAAATATTGAAGTTAAGTAAAATGTGTAAAACACTTGGCCTGGTAGTGGAAACAGAGCATGCCTTTGGTAAATGAGAGAAGTATTCACTATGAGAAAGAAATCTAATCTTTGGAAGTTCTAGATGGCAGTTCTTTAGACCTGGATCTAGAAGTTTAGTTGATTAGAGGATGGTATGAATGAAGGCAAAGTTGAGAATGACGTCCAGTTAGTTTCTTTTGTCTTATGACAGTAACTCATTCCTAAATTTCACACGAATGCAGACCACTGAGTGGTGGTGAGAAACCCCTCAGCAGGAGTGGGTGGAAGTAGACAGCCCAAATCCACCTCCTCCCCAGGAGAAAATACATGTTACACTGATCCAGAGATATGTCTTGGAATCTGCAGGACAGAGAGAGTTGGATGGAGCATATTGTTTCCTTACTGATATTATTAATTTACTAATAGAAAAAGGATCAAAACTCTCTGAAGTCTATATCTAGGGATAAACTCTGACACCATTCAAAGAGCCATTGTGCAGACTTCCTGAAGCCAGCCACCCCCAGCTCCTGTAGGAAGAGTGAGGCACATCTCTGAAAGCTAATTCAGCCTCAGAAGTCCACAGTTATGGCTCCTCGGAGTAGAACAAAAATAGAAGTGGAAGTTTCCATTCTTTAGCCATTTTTGTGTAACACAGCTGAATAAAGTTCTTGCCCTGGTTGATTTTGTGATTCTGTATATCAAACCAAATGTTCAGTAACTGTTTAGAAAGAAAAACAGGTTGTTCGTATCACTCTCGATTGCATCAAATTTAGGACATGTATGTGTGCAGGTTCCAAATCTATTAACACTGCCCAGTATTATTTAAAACTTCTGCCGGGGATTTAGCTTGGTGGTTTCGTCGCCTGCTGCGCAAGCACAAGGACCCGAGTTCAATCCCCGGTACCAAAAAAAAAAATTAAAACTTCTAATGTCTTCAGTACAGCAAAAAAAAAAAAGGCAAGTGGAATTGGGTTTATTCCATTCTCTCTAAACATAACTATTTCATCCTGTCAAAGTGAACTGGATTTGGTAAAAATTAAAATGTAGGCAAAGAGAAGTAAGTCTTCTAGCCAGTCACCACTGAAGACCCACTCAGCCAAGTGTTTGGCATTTGCCTGTCATCTGCTTTTGTGACCATGGGGAGCAGTCCAAATGACAGGCTCACAGATGGAGGCCTCTTATGATTAATGGTGTCTACCAGGCCTGGTAGTAAGGATGCAGGAAACCATGGCAAATATGAGCGAATCCTTTTGTGGTTTTGTTTTAGCATTCTTTCCAAGGTTTTAGGAGAATCAGGAAGAATTCCAGCCCATTCTTTGCTGGAAAATCTGAAGGTATCCTTCTTTCATTCTTGAGAACCACTCCCCAATACCAAACCTTTACTTAGAAGCCACATCAACTTCTGAACTAACTCATCAAAATTGCATTCCACTCTCTCTTCCTCCCCTCCCCCTCCCTTTGTGTACCTGTGTCCTTACCTTCTATTTCTTCCTTTCTCCTATGCACTGTCTGGCCTCAATGGCCAAAATGAGTTCCCCACAGTATGTCTGAGAAATAAATGCAAGTGTGCCATGCTGAGAAGGAAAAGAACTGGCAGAATGAAGACCTGCAGCAGCTCCAACCGATGCCTTTGTTGGGTGTGCCCCACCACTTCCTTACCAAGCGGGCCATCTCAGTGTCCTGCTCCTGATGCAGCCAGAACACAGAACACAAGATTTCAGCATTAAAAATGGGTCAAACATAAGATTATGCTCAATACTGACAATTATTTCTTTTGGTGCCTTTTTATTTTGTTTTGTGTTGTTGCTGGGAATTGAACCCAGAGTTGCACACATGCTAAGCATGTTTTCTATCTGTGAGCTATACTCCCAGCTCCACTATTTAAATTTTTTAACTTATTTTGAATATACAAAGAAGACAGTTAAATGGTTTTTTATTTAAAAAATTAATTTGCTTTGAACAAGTAGTAGAAATAGGCATAATGTAGACAGAGTTGAAAACTCTTCTCCTAGTCTTATCGCTTCGTCTCTGCCACCCAAGCTCCCTAGTGTTTTTTACAAAAATATTATTTAGGGGCCGGGGATTTAGCTCAGTGGTTTTGTAGCCTGCTGTGCAAGCCCAAGGACCCGAGTTTGATCCCCGGTACCAAAAAATATATATATATATATTATTTAGGGCCTGAGATATAGCTTAATGGCAGAGCAAATGCTTAACATGTAGAAAGCCCTAGGTTTCATCCGCAGTATGGCAATAGGTACACACCTGTGATCCCAGCTACTTGGGAGACTGAGGTAGGGAGATCACGGTTTGAGCCCAGCTGGGGAAATTTAGAGAGACTGTGTCTCAAAATAAAATAAAATGGAGCAGGGATGTAACTCAGTTGTAGAGCACTTGTCTATCATGTGTGAGGCCTGGGTTCAATTCACAATATTGCAAATAGATCTATCTATCATCTATCCATCTACCTATCATCTACCTGTCATCTATCTATCTTAGCAGATTGAGAGAAAAAGTAAGTACAATGTACAGAGTGTTCCTATACATTCCCCAACCAGTTTTTCCTACTGTGAACATTTTACATTAGAGTGTTACACTGAATGAGCCCATATCGATACATGATTAATAATGGAAGTCTGTAGTTTACATTAGGGTTCATTCTTGGTGCGGTACATTCTGTGGGTGTTGACCAGGGAATGATGACATATATCCACCCTTACACTAACATACAGAGAACCTCCACACACAGCTCTAAAATTCCTCCATGTTCTGCTAATCTATCCTCCCTTCTCCCCAAAAAAACCATGAAAATCATTGATCTTTTTCTTGTCCCTGCAGCCTTGCCTATTTGAAAAGGTTATAGTTGGAATCATACAGAAAGTAGCCTTTTTGGACCAGGTCTTTAACTTGGAAATATCCATTTAAGATTCCTTCATGACTGTTCAAGGCTTCCTAACTCATTTCTTTTCATTATGGAAAACACTGACTATCTGGATGTACTACACTCTGTTTAACCATTCACCTATTGAAGGTCATCTTGTTTGCTCCCACATTTTGGCAATTATGAATAAGGCTACTATAAACTTTCACGTATGGGTCTCTTTGCCAATATGAATTTTTAGTCCATTTGGGTAAATACCAAGGAGTCTGATTGCTGAATCGTAAAGTCAGAGCATGTGTTTTGTCATAAATTTCCAAACTGGCTTCCTACCCAGCACCTTTGCTGGTGGTTTTAATGAACATATTACAAGCATAACAGGTGCTTAGCAAGAATGAAGACCCAGATCCTGCCTGTGGGTACTGGTAGCCACCAAGGCAAGAGCTGTCTCCATCAGGAGGATCTCAGGTCACTTAAGAGGATGGACTTGACCACTTGACTGGGCTACAGGGCTTTCTCTTCACTTGGCAACCGACTTGCTCTGTAACCTCTGGGGAACTATTTAACTGCTTTCTGCTTCAGTTTTGTCAACTGTAATTAGACTTGGTAACACCATTCAGACACTAGAGTTCCAAGAATTACCTGTGATATTCCATGCATGTCTTCCCACGGCACTTGGCATAAGCAAGTGCTCAAGAAATGTTAGCCATTTTAGCATATTATATAAACAAGCATCTCCACACCCACCCATCAAATAGCCAGTACATTTTTTAGGAAGGAATTTGTGTGACAGTACATTCAAGAGCACTAATGACAGAACAAATTAATACACTGTGAAATCTGGTGAGAAAAGAAAAATGCATGTGAGCTAAAAATAAAAGAAAACACAACTGGAAAAGAAACCTCATTGAGTGAATTTGCTTCTTCCTCCAATATCCTGGTCCAGGGAATAAATTCCTTCCTCTACTCTCAGCCCTAGGTTCTTATTAGTAGCTGGCTAGTGTAGAATCCTCTCGGGTGAGTCTAGAATTATGAAATATTCTCTCCCTGGTGACCTGCCAAAGTCTGCTCCACAAACACCTAGGCTAACTGGCACCAGCACACTTGAGCAGACTCCTCGCCCTGAGGGCCTGACTAAAGCTCGTGTTTTTCCTTTTCTCAGACAGCTCCACAGGCACGTGGGAGGAGGGTCAAATTAAGCAATCTACATGGGGATTTAAAAAAAATTTTTTTTGAGCAGTTCTTACGTGATGACATGATGATATGCGTTGACAATGAAAACTAAATGCAGCACAGCTGTATCTTCTTCATATTACATTTTAGAGATTAAACTAAAAACAAATTCTCTCTTGTGCATTCCTAATTAATAATATATGCCTCCCCACTGTCCCAACACACCAGTGGGAATGGAAACATCGGAGTGTGTCTACCAGCTGATTTACCCTCCTGATATCAAATAACTAGTTTTCCTGTTTTAACTGCATGAGTAGAGTTTAAGTGTCATGAGGTCTGTTCGTACGGAATTTTTTTAAACTAAGAGTAAACAATGAAACCTGATAACTTATGCAGGGTGAATGGCCATAAGGCAGGAGCTCACTCGTATGAGTTGTATCTGTATTAATATCACATGACACTAAGGACATAGTTAGATCAAAATATGGTTTAATAACTGGGAGTCTAAAATGCGCAGCAAAGCTCAGGATCCTGCGTAAGAATTACAGACAAGGTGGGCACAAAAAGTTGAAACACAAGAGATGCAGATCTATCTGAGTCCCCCAAAAGGGTAGCCACAGCCAGGATTTAGGATTGTCCAGCCCCTCAGCTGTGTGGGAAAGAGAGTTGATAAAGGGCAAGGGATCAGAATAGGTGGAGTCTTTCTTGTGTGTCTCCCTTGTCTCACTAAAGCAGCGATCCCCCTCCCTTTGGCACCAGGAACTGGTTCTGTAGTGGCCAGTTTTTCCACAGATGGGGGTGGGGATGGTTTAAGGATGACTCAGAGGAGCCTGCAACTTAGATCCCTGGTGCAAACGGTGTACAGCAGGGTTCATGCTCCCATGGGACATCTGACAGGAGGTGAAGCTCAGGAGGTAATGGGAGTGCGGGGGGGGGGGCGCTGTAAACATGAAGGAAGCTTCACTTGCTCCTTGCCCACCTGCCACTCATCTCCTGCTGTGCTGCCCAGGACTGGGTCCTTGGCCCAGAAGTTGGCAGGTCTCTGCCGTACAGTATCTATGACTGCTCCCGGCACTGTTACTCAAGAGCTGTGAGCAAAGGAATAGGAAAGATTTAACCGACAGCTGGAACTCCCACTCTACATTTGCTTTGGATGTACTAGGGCCCAGGGAAGCCCCTCTGCTTTTCTAGAACTGAGAAGTCCAGTGAATCTGAATAATGACTAACAGCACAGAATCCAGATTCAGACACTGGACTTGGAGTCTTGGCTCTGCTTGCTAGCTCTACACCCTAGGCAGTTCTCTAAACCTCAGTTTTCTTGGCTCTAGAATAGAAATAATAAGACTATCCCTCCTCTCACTACTGAAGGATTATACAAAATAATGGTGATTAGCAGCGACTTTCTTGCATAGCAGTTGCTTAGTCTTTGTTGTTATTGAGTTTTTCTTGTCCTCACTGCTATTCTGAGTCAACTACTCCCATTATAGAATATTTTTCTATCTGAAGCAGGAAATAGGCAGGGAAGAGGTTTATAGCAGAGTGCAGGCCTGGACACTGGGGCTGGGTATTTCCGCACCCTTCGATGACACCAGCTGTGCTGAATCAGCCATTTAATTCTCTTTTTGAGGATCGTCTCTGCAGGAGGCTCCCGGAGGAGCCCCAGCGAGTGTACAAAGGTACAGGTGATCACAATGTTACCTCTGCCTGACCAGCACCTCACCCGTGCAGAAAGACTCCAAGCTGTCCAGTTAAAGCTGCTTCCATGTAAAATTCCCTTCCAGACCAAACACTTCTTCACAGTAAAAGCCTCGCTTGTCTAATTCTGCATTTATGCACGTATTATTCTATTCCTTGTCCTCCTCAAAACGTATATAGTGTTTAATAATATAACTTCAGTGTCCAGTCTCTTAAAATACGATCTGCAAACTGCTTTAAAATATGAATGAACAAAATGTTGTGCTCTATATGCCCCTTGAAGAAAACATCATTCCAAAAGTTTAGGAATATATTTGCCTTAAGCATGAAGCTATAACTGAATATCACTTATTCCTTTGAATCTAAAAAAAATCTTTCTGCCACTGTGGACACGTGACTGAGTCATGGCTATTTGGAAACCCAGCACACATTCTTTGCTATAACTTTATTTGTGTGTGGGGGGGGGTGTCAATAAAAAGGTGTTAAGGGACTAGAGTCTACAGTGGTAAAGTGCTTGCCTAACATGTGCAACACCCCGTATTCGATCCTCCGTACCATGGGGAAGAAAGCTGAAGCCAAAACCTGCATGACAGTATACAAACCGACTCCGACTCCTCCAGTCAAGCTCTAGAAGGTATTCTGACATTTGCAAAAGAGAAGCTACACCTCTAATATTTCTCCTAGCCATTTCCTTTGTTAGGCCAAACGACAACAACGAAAGCACAGTTAGAAGCTCCACTTAGATGGACACGCTCACATGGGGCCATGTCTGTTAAGCTGGGAAGCTGAACTGATTCGGCAAGATTTAGAGGGATCTGAGAGGAGGACGACGGAACCCAGGCTGTGTTCCCTGTGGGTAACCGGTCAGGCCTTCATCAAGTAGATATGCCAAGCTCTGCTAAGGCCTTCCCAGCACATTTTCTTTACTACTGGAAGCCAAATGCCCTCTAGTCTGCTTTCGGCTGTAGAGATACGGTGGAGGATGAGTAAAAGGACTGAGACTTTGATCTCTAGGTATGATCCAAACCATGCAAGTATCTTTCCGTATCGATAGGAGGATGGGTACAGGATGACGACCTTGACCATTAGTTTCCTCTTATTGTCAACACGGTCTCTCCTTTGGGATAGAAAATCTGGGTGAATTTTTATGGCTTTTATTGCTTTGACGACCAAAAAGAGTTTGGGGGTTGTATTAAAAACATTAAGTACCTGGAAAAGATGTTTGTCATGATATCTCTAAGTTGCAGGTGCTTGGTGCTGAGAAGAGGACCCTTAAAGAAAAATCCCTCCACACCTGTGGACTGAGTCGCACTGCCAGTTCTCCAACACGGTGGCCTCCAGTCCAGCCAGCCAACCTCCTAACGGCCCACATCACACGCTCGGGTCTCTATTTAGAAGGGTGACAGGGATATAGATATCACATATGTTCCTGAATTTCTAACATTCTTTTCTTTTAAATTCTAAACATACTTCAAGAGGTTTTACTATAATGATTCCAACTCTGCTAATCATTATTCATTTTAAGAAAAAGAAGAGTATTTATCTTTTTCACCCTACTGGAGATCAAACCCAGTCCCTTACATGTATTAGGCAATTACTGTAACACTGGGCTGTATCCCTCAGCCTGTCCATCCTCATCCCAGCTAAGCAACTCTCTACAAGTACTAGCATTTGTTTTATCTTCAAAACAACAGCCTTACTCCAAGCCATGATGTCCTCATTGGAGAAATCTCCACCTAGACCACTCCCCTCCAGCCCTAATGGACTTCCTTCAGCTCCTCTGCTATTGGCTGTTTGTACTTTGTGGATGATTTTTCTTTCTCCTAAATCCCTTGGCCCATACCTACCCATCCTTCGTGTGTTGATTTTGACATAATTTCTCATAGGAAACTTCCGAAAACTTCCCACCTACGCTGGGTGTTCCTGTTTGTATTCTCCTAGTTCTTTATGATTATTTCTACTATAATGCCCTTTTGTTTGCTTGGTCCTACTTTGCAAGATCAAGACTAACTGTCCTGTTATTTTATCATGGTGTCTAGCTCAATATGCACACGTGGTGGTTGCTCAATAATCTTTAATAAATGCCAAAGAAGGCAGAGGGTGAAGGCAGGAAGGAGGAAATGAGGAAAAAGGAGAAGATGGAAGGAAATGAACAAAGTAGACAGCAAGAGAAAAGGATTAAGGCAGGGCCATTCCCTACTTGTAACACTCCTGCAAATGTCCTTTCCCTTCCTTTCTTACTACTTTCTCCATTTTCCTCTCTTCCCCCAAATTCCAAAATTAAAATAAAATGAAAATCAACCCTGCCTCAGCAAATACCCCCATTTGAACCTTAGATTTGTTTTGTATGTTTGCTTGTTGTTTGGTAGTGTGTGTGTGTGCACATGTGTGTATGCACATGCGCATGTGTGTAATTCTGCACCCTGACTCCACAAATTCAATTATATTACAAAGGTCAATTTACTTGATAAGCACGAAGTACCAGGTCACTCTCACATACATCTCACTTAATAAATGACAAAATATTTTTTCTTAAGATATAATTTTTATTTAAAATTTGAAAATCTTATAAAAGCTTTCTTAAGTTACCAAGTAATTCCATCTTAATACTGTAAAATGAATTAAAAGGGGATACTGAAAATATTACTGGGAGGTTAAAGGGAGAAGAGGAATATTTGGGAAAAATCTAAAGACAACATGGTGTTTGGATAGCTACATTTTTTTGTTTGTTTTACTAAAACTAATCCTTGAGGTATTCTTTTATTTAACAAAATAGATGTGTGTTCTATTTGATAAAAAGATTTATTCCAAGGAATATGGAAACTAGAACAAAGATATGCCAAAGTTCCTTTCACAATTTTCTCAAGGAATGAAAAGTATCCCAGGTAGGGCTGAGGGTGTAGCCCATTGGTCAAGCACTTGCCTAGCACGAGTGAAGCCCTAGGTTCAATTCCCAGCACTGCAGAAAATATATACCTACATACACGCATACATACATACATACATACATACACCCTCAGCTATATAATGCTGTAAGGGGGTAATATTGCACTGTATATGAGGAAGTCTTTCAAAAGAAATTTTCCATTTCATTTGATGAATCACCCATTTTTGTACAGAGCAATCAAGTGAGTGTAATACAATAGCATTCTGAGGGGGAATAATGAACATTCATTTGGATTATCATCTTCGTCTCTCACTGCCACACCTGAAGAAATGTAGTGCAGAGATGGCTGAGTTCAGGGTAGGGCAAGAAAACTGAGTGTCGTATAGATTCGTTCATGATGGGAGATTTCAAAAGTTAGAATTACTAACTCTGGACTAGAAAATAAGAGAGATTTACTTAGGCATTAAGATAGGTACTAGACAGTAAAACTGATAGATCCTTATTCCATTGTCCCATAAGAGGCTGGACCACTCAGAGAAGTTAATGCCAAGGAAATTTGAGGCAAGTATAGGAAATACTTTTTCACCTGCTGGAATTCATGCTGAAGAATTTGCTGCCTCCAGCAGTCATAAAATCAATCACTGAGTTGGATTTTTCAAAGGGGCGGGATAATGTATGACCTGCTCTTCTGGCTAGTTGGGTAGGAGAGAGACAATCAATTCGCCTGCTGCTGGAAGATCACAGTTGATTACAAGTGGAGTCAGCACAAGGATGTCTCCCACCCTTGATCAGGATAATTAAGAAGTGTTTGCCCAAGGAAGATGGTGGAAATGGGATATGAGGAGCGATGACCTGGCCCCATATAACGGTTTTTTGAAACAAAAACAACACAAAAAATGAATTCCCTGAACTAATGAATGATATTCTTAAAATCTTTTTTATGCCAACAAATTTTTTCCTAATATAATATGACATGATTTTTTGCTTTGTTTTGTTTCATTTTGTGTTTTGCAGAACTGGAGATTAAATCCAGGTATTTCATGCTAATATATATTTCCATTATTTTTTTAAGTTTTAATTTTTTTTCCTTGGGGAGTGGGGATAGGGTCTTCCCAAGTTGCTAAGTTGCCCAGTGTGGGTGCAAACTCGCTATCCTCCTGTCTCAGCCTCCCAAAGCACTGGGATTACAGGCATGAGCTATCATGCCCAGCTGATGCGATGTTTTTAATTTTGAATCTGATTCTCCCTCCAACCAGTATTCTGAGTACATCTGTCAAATTTGAAAACAGTTAATGCGATGACCATTTTCCTACCACTGGAGAGTAGAGTTCAGTTGAAAAGTGAGCACATTGCAAATATTAACAAAGCAATGGTAATTTTGAGGTTGTCATGTTGAGTGTCAGTAATAAAGTCCTTTGATAAAGTCGTCTCTGTTTAAATTCAGCCTTTCCTTTAAAAAATAAATTAAAGTGCTATTACCTTCCCCCATCTTACATTTTTGTTTTCTTCTTTGAAATTGTGATGTAGTTTCCAAGACTTCACTTTGTGCTTCAGCAGATGCATCAAAAGCCATACTGCACCCTTGGCATTCTAATGTATGGGCTTCTGAAAGAGAGACTAAAACAGACATGTCAGATACGGGAGCAAAAGAATGTCACACAGTTTACTAAAAAGGGAAATTTTGTTGTCAAAAAATTACACAACAAAGTAAAATCCTGAATAAGCTGAATAAGTCAAGATAAAACCTTGCCTTTGAATTTCAGAGAGAGAGAGAGAGAGAGAGAGAGAGAGAGAGGTGCTGAAAGGGCAAAGAAAAACACATCATCTGTAGAGTACCAGCCAGGAGGTGTCATTGGCTTTAAGGGACAATGACCAGCCCCATGACAAATGACTACAACTTACAATAGTCCCTATAATTTGGAGCTTAAGAACATTCTCTTCCCTCCAGTGCTGGGGATCAAATCCAGGGCTCCATGCATGCTCGAAGTGCTATACACCTAGTACCCACCCTTTTCTTATGAGTATGTTTCATTTGAATATTGTCCCAACCTTCTCCCAAATAAATCAGTCTATGCCTTAATAGGAATGTCAGGGGAGTTTTCTCTAGTTGCCATGGCACTGTGTTGAAAACTCTACAAGCATTCCAGCCTCACACACAGGTATCTAAATACTACAAATGTTCTTTGTGGAGGGGACAAGCTCTGGATTCAGGCAACCTGGAGTCCAGCCCTGACTCTGTCTCTCATTAACTAGGTTCCCTGGGGAGATTAACTCCCTTTGACTCAATATCTTTTCCCTTAATATAGGCAGAGGCCTACTGTCTACATCATAGGATTACAATAAGTTTATATCAATATACGGTAACTGCAACTATGCCTGGCACATACTAAATTTGCAGTCATTATTTTCATTCGGTCTCCAGAAAGCCTGGGTGGTGAGGAAATGTATCTGTCGCTTGGAAGGGAAAGGGGTACAATGGGAGTCACCTCTGCTTTCATAGGTTGGAGAGTAGAATGGGAGTTTTCATTGTTACACTCACTCCTTTATCAGGCCCTACTCTTTCTTATGTCCCTTTATTACCAGGTTTCTGCTTGGATTCTGCAGTCCATAAGCCCACTAAGTGCACTCCCTCTTACTGCTCTTGCGTCTTCTGTTTCCTAGGCTGAAACAGTTACCCTTCCTTCTGCCACCAAACTCTGACTTGGCCGAATTCTCACCCCTGTGTCAGCTCTCTGCATAGGGGTCACCATCTCTGAGAACTCTCAGAATCTACTATAGGCCTCCAGGTACCTGCCCTACACCTTCATCACCCTCGGTCCTTTGCGTACTTTCTTGTATCTGTCATTAGACTGGAACTCCAGGTGACAAGAATTTGTTCTCATTCCTTCACTGAGCTCCATTTCTGATACACTGCTCAATGGTCTTGGAAGGATAAAAGGAACAACCCAGGCCACCAGAAAAGCCTTCCCCTTCTCAAAACCTGCCCTTTGGTTCCATCTGCCTCAACTCCACAAAGCACCTGTGATCAGTCCTCCCAAATGAAACTCATGTTTTGACCACCATATTTAAAACCTATACCACAGAATAACCAGTGCTGGAGTTGTGCAGAAATAAGCAATCTATCTTTCATGAAACTAATACTGGGAAAACCTATACTGAGTATGAATCGGGAGAGATTCAAAACAAATAAGATGAAAGAAATAGTGTCCATGGGTCTTATCTAGTCTACAATAAAAGATCGAAATGAGTTTTTGTGCTTTTTTTTTTACATAAGTCTAAATGTCATTGTTTAATCAAACTGCAGATTGCATTTATCTTTTAGAATATACAAACAAGTCTTAATTTATAATCTCATGAGTACGGTACCTGCACACGATACTTGTGGCTTTGTAATGGACAATGAGGAAGGGGGGAAAAACAACTAGAAGGGTGCAGAGTAAATAAATAACCTACAGAGGCAATTCACCCTCCCATTTTACCTCTGCTTCAAAGATGCAGTTAATAGAAGTAGGAGCATGGTGCGACGCAGATGAATGATTCGTTTATTTATTTTTGTTTATGGAGGTTGCATCAGCATTCCAAGATATATAATGATAATAATATTAACTGGCATATCAAAGCAAGAACAAGATTCTAAATGCCTGCTAACAGCTATCTGGGCATTATTTCATTTTATCATTATAAGAATCTTATGAGGTATGGAATTATTTAGCAATACAAAAGAATAATACTTGAAGCCAAGTGATTAAGAAATTTACCCAAGGTCACACAACTAGCAATCAACAGAGCCTGGCTTCAAGCCCTGGGTCATTTGCGTCTAGAGTTCTTCCTCTGAGCTTCTAGCCAATACAGAACACCCTCACCCCAAACTAGATAATGAGATGTAGAGAGAAAAACCTGGGGCCTAGATCTAAAAACTGCATCAATTATTGCTCATATTCAGATCTCTATTTCATCATCAGTGATATAAGAAGAATCATATTATTATCTCCCTACTTCCCTCCAAAGCTTCCATGATAATGGAGTGAGATAGCTCACATGGAAGAAGTTAGGAAACAGGAATGTGCTACACAAATATCAGCTGATGTTTGCTTAGAAGCATGTTCTGTTGGTGTAATTATGTGAGTTTAGTTGTTACTTAGTGAGTATTTTACATGTGACAGTTGGAAAGGAGTTCCACCCAAGCCAGATGTGAAAAATAAATGTAAATGATCGACCTCACCCAAATGAGCCAACTGTTCCAACTTGAAGGAGGAAATGGCTGTCCCTTAACCATACTGGCTGCATTCCAGGCTTGAAGAAACAGTAATTGGCACTCATAAAAAAATAAGACATAAACATAAAGTTCCCAATCCGAAATAGTTGTGCTTGCAACCATCACTGCCTATAGACTAGGCATGGCTGAGTAACAGAGAATACCTGGGTATTTAAAAAAATTATCTAAACAACAGACTATTCTCTCTATATTTACTCATCTATTAGGGACTCATTACTTAAAAAAATTTTACAACCTGTACACACACACCCCAAAATATTTTTCTATGAAAAATGATGATATCCACATGTTGAAAGGAAAAAAAAAAGAAAATGTAGTCTTAAAGAGAAGGCAACATAAAAATCTTAACTATCAGAGTTTTCTACCTGTTCTTAGCATCAAAATCTTTATCATCAAATAAAACCCTCATCTACAATGATTTCTTTTTGCATGTGTTGCATACTCAAGAATACAGTTGCATATTAAAATACATATCCATAATTTTTTCTAACATCCATTCTCCCATTTACATCATAACACTTTATTTTTCCTGACTCCACTTATTGGTTCCAGCAGTAAGTGAGAGGGTGACCTATACCTGGCCAAGTGAAATGATAGTGATTTTTCAAGTCTGGACATGCGAACCCAGCTGTCTGGATACTAACATGGGCTGTTCAGTGAAATTATTGGGAAAAAGCCTAACCTGTTAAGATATAACTTTTGAAATGCTAGTAGACATCTTTGCTGCCACATAAGGAGAATGTACTTGAGAGTGAATCTAAAACAAAGGAAAGCAGAGCCAGAAGATAAAAATAATACTCTCCTGTTGGCATTATTTACTCACTTAGCTCATCCTCTAGTCTTTGCCAGTATGTGAGTCAGTGGGTTCTCTTATTATGTGAGCCCCTAGTGAGACTCTGTTACTCAAAACTAAAGTAAAAAAGATACATCATGTACAGGTACAAATTCCCTATGATGAATGTGATCATTATGTATATCTAAATTGTACCCATAAAATTAATTTTTTAAATGAAGTCAAACTCCCTAACTCAAGGAGATGTGGCAGTTATAAAAATTTCTATAGACTATGTACATGGTCTTTGTACAGCAGCTTCCTTGAAATGAGAATACAAATAAAAAGCAAATTTGTAGAGCTAGAGTTACTCTGTTCCACTCTCCTCTCCTCTTCTGTTGATTATTCCAGAACGCTGAGCATTAGCCCAGCACACACAGAGTGCAAGAATATGACAGGTACTCTTCTAATCTTACATTGTTCTTACAATTATTAGTCCCACTTTACCATTGTGGAACACCAAAACAGCAGAATTTTTTGCAAAAGACATTCCAACACTGAAGATATAACTTGAACGTCAATGTAATTCCTTCCAGATGTCACTATGTGTTGTACTTTTATCAACATGAGACTCTTCCAAAGGCATCTTAGATTAAGACTCAAATTATATTCCTCATCCTGCCACTAAAAAGCCATTGAAGCCTGGAGAAAATCATGTGATTATTCTTTTCACATAGGAAATCTACAATCCCAGGAAAGAAAGGTGAAAATAATTGATTTGGTCTATCATTGGTTTTAAGGTTCATGCCTTTGGATGCTAATTCTAAGGATGCCAATGACTGACTTTGTGAGCTTAGGCACATCATATCACTGCCTTATGTAGGTATAAAATGAAGTTAGTGACACTAAATCTACTTATCTCTGATAAATTATGTGTGGAATAAATGAGAAAAGATATTTAAGAAGTTTAAGAGCCTAAGTATATGCGGAACATTGTTACTGGTAATAGTAGCAGAAATAATAATAGTAAATCTCAAAAATTCACACTTGCCTAAGAGATAAAAACTTCCTTCATCACGACAATAGAAGATCTGACCTGGAAACCACAGTGGGTGGTGATAGTTCAATTATGCTTAATGCTTTCTTCCACATTCTCGATAGCTATGCAAAATTTCTGTGCCACTGACTCCCATATAGGAGAGAATTAGCTACTATCAAAGAACAATGGAAACAAATTCTTATATCAAAAGACATATTTTAGTCTTGGCTCTGGCACTAGCTTACTTTGCCACTTAACATGCCAGCAACTTCCTTTAGCCCTGTTTTCTACAAAACAAAGAGACTGAATCGTGTAACGTGATGACCACTCCAGGTGTTCACTGATGTTCAGTGCTCCGCTGTTTTCTAAGCACACAGAAGACTGCATTTCTCAGGCTACTTGTATTTATGCTCAGCCAAGTGATGAGTTCTAGGCAACAGGGTAAGAGCAAGAAAGACATGCATGGCTCTGGGTGTCTTTAATGTACTCTTCATTGCTGGAGGGGGGGGAGGATACTCCTAATCTGAGATGGCCCAGTCATGGGTGGTAGTCTCTCCATCTTGGGCCTTTCCCTGGGTATGTGGAATAGAATCTCTACTGATGACTGCAACTGATACGTGACAGGAATGAGAAATGAGCCTTTGTTGGATTGCATGTCAAATGCCTCTGTGCTAATTTATTACAACAGTAACCTGGTTTGTCCTAACACACGGAATTTCTACCTTTCCCCACAACTTTTACACATAAAAATTGATACAGGTATATGTTTTCTATGCTTAGAGAATGAATTTAAAGCCAAAAAATAAAAACCACGAACCCCACAGATCTGCTAAGATATTTTTCTTTATAAGTTGCAAGAGAGATGGAGGTAAGGAGAGAGCCTATGGAGTTTCTCTCCCCCTCAGGAGAGAGCGTCTACAAGATCATTTCAAATATGATTTCTAATTCCTCCCACGAGGAATTTTAAAAGCGACATTTAAAGATGAGACCTATCTTACCAAATATCAGAAAAAGTTACCAAAAGAGAAAGCCACATGTGCTCGTGTAAAGTGGGCAAGAAGAGAAATGTACATTCGATATAAGTAGACACTTTAACTTATTATTCATATTTATTTGTTGGTGTGGCTCAAACTACTTGAACAATAATTGCATTTAATTAATCTAATAAATAGCTTCATATTGCCGATGTGCTCATTATATTTTTATTCTTATAACTAAGGAGTATGTTCAAACTGGCTGAAAAGAGGTAAGTTGTATTTATTGATGTCTTTTTGGATGAGAGGACCCATTCAAGGGAAATACCAAATGGATGAGACTCAGAATAGGCAAGGAGCAGCCCAAATGGAAGGATTTTGTCCACTTTATTCAAAGTCTTACTTGCATTTTATTCCAACCCCTCACGGAAGCCCTAGACTTCTATCTAAAATAAAAATGGATCCATATGAAAAATAAATTCCTACGCAGGAAAAATTCCTAGGTGTCACTGCAATGGAGGAACATGGTGTAAGGAGAAAAGGGAGAAACCAAAAACATCCCAACCCCATTAATTTACTTTCCTCCCGCCTCGCCTCACTGGGAGGCAAGCAAAGGGGAACCGGGGATGGGAAAGGATCCAGTAGATTATTGGAGTGGGTAAAAGTAGACAAAACTGGAAAAGCAAAAAGGATTAATAAGATCAAGATGAGAAATGCAGGTTGGCTCACACAGGTTCAGGTAGTAGAGTCCAGGCTGAAGCAGTTAAGTGTTGGATAAGAAAATCACTCCTTCACTATCTCTCTAGATAGTCCTGCAATGTTTTGCTCAAGCTATTTCTGCAATGGCCCATATTGCTCAGGCCTTAGAACAGCAACCTACAGGAAAGTACAACCCATCCTCAAGCTCACTTCATTGCAAGAAGAGGCTCCCAATGGCCTCATCAGAGAAACCAGTCCACAAGTATAAACACAAGTTGTCAGAGACTACAGTCGCAAGACTCCAGTTCTACAGATGGTTGGTGTTTCCATGTTATCCCGTGTTAACAGTATCCCTGTGAAGAAGCAGAGCAGCCTAACCCTAATCATCTTTGTGACTCTAGATCTTTTGAGGGTCCTGCCACACTGCAAGAGATTAAATGTTGGAGATGCATGTAAGCAGGAAAGTGGTCTAGTACATGTTGTATGAAAATTCCTCATTAAAAAGTAGCTGACAACTTCTGAGGTGCCTAGTATGTGTCAGGCAATAAGCTAAACCTTCCACATGTCTTGTCTTGTTGAATTTCTGTATATCATACTTCTTGTTTCCTCAAATTTGAGACAGACATTGAGGTTCAAGAAGAGTAAGTGATTAATTTCTTTTTTTTTTTTTTTTGGTACCGAGGATTGAAATTGGGTCCTTGCACTTGCACAGCAGGCGGCGAAACCACTGAGCTAAATCCCCGGCCCTAAGTAAGTGATTAATTTCTCAGAGTTGGTAGATGGAAAAGGTAGGACTCTAACACAGATTATAGGACCGTAAACCTGCTTTGGCCACCCTTCACACCACTGAGAGTATAGGTGAGCTGCATTTTCTCCAGATTGTTCCTGTAACTGCGAAATGCCTTGAGGTGTTCCTATCCCCTAGTTCATTCATTGACATTGTTAGCATTTGTGCATATTTTAAGTATGTCAGCTATGAAACCAACTTCTCTCCATCCACTTAACCCTTCTATTTCTTACTCTAAGTGGTCCAAAATTTGGATTTTAATTTCTATAGGCAGAGAATCTTGCAGTAAGAAATTCAGTAAACATCTCTTTATAAAAGCTTGGCAGATGCTCAAATGGCTCCACAAGTATTTCGTAGCTGAAGAGAGTGGTGCATTGGCAGCAGCATCGATGTTTGCTGAAGGACTGGACTTTTAATAATTAAAGAAATCCTCTCTGAGAAAACTGTGAAAATTCTTTAAAAGAAGCTAGAAATGGGCCAGGGATTTAGCTCAGTGGTTTCACTGCCTGCTGCGCAAGCACAAGGACCCAAGTTCAATCCCTGGTACCAAAAAAATAAAAAAGAAGCTAGAAAAATAGAGAAAGGTATGGAAGGATATAAATCAAACTTTTCCTTTATGCCTTTCAATTCATATACTCAACAAACATTAAGTGTCTACAAATATTTTTTAAGTTCCTAGTGAAGTCAGTACCAGACACTGTATCAGTTCCCTCCCAGAAGTGTACTAGTTATCTATTGCTGTGTAACAAATTAACCAAAATCATAGTAAGTTAAAATAACTAATATTTATTAGCTCACAGATTCTGAAGGTCAGAAATGTGAAACACAGCTTCCTTGGGGTTTTCATTTCAGCCTGTGATGTGGCTTCAGTCCAGTTGGTGGTGGCACTGGGCCTGCCTGGCTCCAACTCCCTTCCCATTGTTGGCAAGTTTCACTTCCTCTCTGGCTGTAGAAGAGACTTCCATTCCCTGCTGCTGAACCTCCCTGTAAAGCTTCCCCAAGTGACCCAATATAGAAAGGAAGAAAAGCACATTCCAGAACCAGAGACCAAATTGACCTTTTTATTACCGAGTCTCCAAAGTAATACAGTGTCACTTCCAGGAATTAGAGTCCACTTCTTGAAGGGAGAAATATCAGAGAGTTAGTGGACACAATTTTATAATTATGAAGGAAGGCTCATTAGAACGAGGTATGGTTAGTATTTTCTTTATAGATTTTATTTTTCTCTGTCATAATATGTGCTGATCCATAACTTATTTTTCTGTATATATATACACGAATATATGTATGTATATATATATACACGAATATATGTTTGTGTATATATATATATATACATATAATATGTGTGTATATATATATACATATATATATGCGGTCATATACTTGGGAAAAGAAGAGAGAGATAAACTTGGATCAGCAGGAATCCTGTCCCTTCTCAGCCTCTTCACTGGGAAAGCACACATCTTCGTGGAGATGTTTCGTGTCTTTACCTGAAGGGTGAAATTTCCACTCACATGTCAAGGTGTCACATGGACACAAAGTTCTAGTAAGGCTGGGTACTGTCGTAGACCAAAGAGACAAGAGGAGATTTAGGATGACACAGAAATTTAAGATCATCAGAGGACCTAGAAACTGCCATATAAGTGTATTTTCCACTGAATTTTAATGCTCCAATTTATGTAACTTTTAATGGTCTGACTGCATTTTGACCTGTTGACCTGTTCAGCGGATTCAAATTTTCACCGTTGTCCTTCACATCATATAATGAATTCTGAAGCAGAATTTCCATCTGTTAGTTTAGAGGATGCAGCATCTCATCTCTGCATTGAAATCAAGTTCCCCTCACCTTTCAACAGCCAAAGTACCACTTCATCATCAGCAATGAGGAGAGCCACAAATCAATTAAACTTACCTTGCATTTATGAGTACCCATGAATTGCACTTACCATGGTTTTACAAAAAGGGATGGCAGTGCAGGGTTCTCAGCAGAGACACGCAAGTCAGGTAATGGCACACTTGGGTTGGTGACACTGTCCTCTTTGCCCTGCCTGTGACTCTAGCAGAGTTTTTCATTTTTTCCCCCGGGCTCACTGCCACATCAACATTGCAATATTCCTTGTTGCTTTATTTAAATTTAAGAAGAAAACCACATGCAGGTTTCTGAAGAGCTGAGTGCAGCTAAGAAAGCCTCAGGTTGGAGCATAACCCTGTAATCCTTTCACGGGGTGGAGAGGAAACACCCCAGGAGAGTTCCAAATATACACCAATGCCCCTCCGAGCTAAATTTTGCATTTCATTTTCTGCCTTAAAATCTCTATTGGCTGCACATCTGAGAAGGCTTAAGAACATAATTTATTCCATATAAGGTTTCCAGTAATTTATGCTCAATAAATTGGCAACATAGGAAGAATTTTTTTGTTGACGACCATGGAAGATTATTAAAGGCCTTCTTGCATAAGGAAGACTGCTGGAGCAACTGTACTATACAAGTAAGGAAATTAACGAGCATCTTAGATTTTAAATGAAAATAACTTCATCTTTTGAATTTACAAATGCATAATGTCAGTTTTTAGGTAATCGTCCCTTCACACAAAATATTTCTGTAGGTAGTCCAACTCAGGGATTTCATTCATCTTTCTTAGTCCTTCTTCACCAAACTGAGTAAATACAAGAAAACCTTATTTCTATAACTCACTCACTTCTGTATTTTTTTTCAATTTCAGATTTATGCCAAGATAATAGCTCACTGCCCTCAAATGCTTGCTTTCTTGACAGGTAAATATTAACTATTTGTTCTCAGCTTTACCTTTCTCAGCAAGAGACAGAATTAGTACCAGCTCTTTCGTTGCTTTGTCTTTGGATGAAAACCAGGCTAACACTGTATGCATAAGGCCAAATCGATGGCTGCAAAGCAGGAACTGTGTTCCGTATTTACATAGAAAGTCACAAACACCTAGATATTTAATAGTTTCTAGTCAATGATTAATGGTGTTTTCATTTTCCTCACAAGTTTTTGTATCCAGTAAATATAATCATAGGCTGAAGGATAATATTTGTAATTATTCCATAATGAAGTAATACATCTTCCTTCCTTATTATTTCTTAGGAAGGTTTGCACTGAAAATATTACACTGATACGTTATCATAATAATTATTTAGATTCCTATGTGCAGGCATTTGTGCATGAACATAATTCTCCAAGGTGGTAGAGAGGACCATATTTGCTTCTGAGTTTCATCAGCTTTTGGCCACTATAACAAATACCTGAGGTAATTGACTTGTAAAGACAGAAAGCTAATTTGGAAAGTCATAGCTTTGTACATTCTTGTCCATGACTGGGTGACTCTGCTGCTTTCAGCTTATGGTAAAATAGCACATCATGGTGGGAAACACATAACAGAGAGAACCCAATGGCCACAAAGCAAAAAGAGAGCCATGAGGACTTAGGGAGGCTGATGCTGTCCTTCCTGAAGACCACCCATTAGGCTTCACCTCTTAAAACTTCCCCCACTTTCCTTCAGCACCACCCTGGAGACTAAGCCTTTAACATGTGGGCCTTTGGGGGACTTGAAAGAACAAATGACAGCATGTTCATATCAGAACCATCAAATTAGCCCATGTTTTATGGTCTGGACAGAGCCACCAGAATACAGAAAGGCCAGCAGCAGACCTAAAACCGTAATTCCCATCTGTTGCATTTGTGTCATCCAATCACATTTGAATCTCTTGCAATAACTTCTGGGATCATATTGTAACACTGATAATACAGGAATTTGATCCTTTCTTTGCCAATGGGGGGCCATAGTTCTCAAAATGTTGCATCTTTGACTCACGTATTAGTGGGTAGATATTTATACATTGCCTTAATTTTACAGATACCAAGACACAGGCTAGTGTCTCAGGGATGATTATTAGGGCTAACACGGGCTTTTTCAACTCAAACAAACAAAAGCTATAGACTTCCTTATGGAGAATTTCGACTGCTCCCTAGAGCTGTGAATACCAGCAAACACAATGTTCAAAAAATGTACCCTAGGGCCGGGGATTTGGCTCAGTGGTTCTGCCACCTGCTGCTCAAGCTCAAGGACCCAAGTTCCATCCCTGGTACAAAAAAAAAAAAAAAAAAAAGTATCGTAGCTCACCAGTGAAGGCCTTTGCAATTTCAATTTTTAAAAGATGATTTTCGTGAGAGATAAAGTGTTAGGAGGAATTTTTTAAGAGAAGAATGTATTTAGAAAAGAAGAAAGAGAAGATGCCTTGCCACTAAGACAGTGGGAATTTGAAATTACTCCAAGTCAGGGAGCCAGTAGAGTGGCTAAAACATAAGGTAGGATTCAGAGGGAGCTGATCATGTTTTGATTTCATTTAATGCTTTTCTTCATGCTTGTTTCCAAGTTCTATTGGTGCCCATGCTGGAAAACATTAATAGAGATCAGTGGTGTAAAAGAAGATCATCAAAATATCTGAGATGAATCTCTCCTCCTGCAGGGCTCTTATCCTGTCCCTGGGACAGTGGTCATAGGACCCTAGCTTTTAAGAATGCAAATTGTTGCTTTTCCCTAGGTCAAGCAAAAACCATACGGAAGACATGGAACAAAGAAGATACTGTCTGCATAACACACTCTTTAGTCCAACTAAGAAAGTATCTTGATAAATGCTCAGACTACACATAAAAAGACGAATATACAACAAAAGATTTCATCATTGTTCTGAGTAGCAGAAAAGCCAATGTAAAAAGTATGGTTGAGCTCATAATCAAGCTGAGAAGAGACCAAAGCAACAAACTGGGCAACATTAATTTGAAGCCTCTTGGACAGTTGTTTCTACACTTGGTGTTCTTGAGTTTCTCGGAAGTGACTATTCAAGGTCAAGACTGAACACACGGTTTAATATTCATACTCAGGCTTTTCAGCTTTACCAGGCTGATCCCACCCTAAATAAGAACCATTTGACAATGACTACTACTCTATGCAATCATAATTTAAAACCCCAAATGACAAACATAAAAGGATATTCAGATGCTCTAGAAACCATTAACACAAATTTAAAACGTATATTCTTAGATTTGCATCATTCACTCGTTCAGAATGTACTGAGCTTTAATTGCGACCCTGGCCTGGGGCCAGGGACTGGAAACATGTGAGAATCAGCCAGCCTCCCAACCTCCAAGGAGCTCCCAGCCCTGAGGGAGGCAGATCCATAGAGAACTAACCAAAACAGCGTGTTTCATCTGCCCTGGTGGAGATGGGGGACTGAAGAAGAAGCCATAGGGGCCCATGCTTTGGGCACACGTGCAATGTTAGCAATACACACTGGCAGGAGTATTTTGGGCCTCAGTTCTCCATGAGCTACTCTCCTCATATTTCCACAACCATGTCTACTTTTATGTCTCTTCGCATCTTAAACCTTCAGGTCAATGCCCAGGACCCAAGGAGCTGGATTTATTCACTCTAGAAGGAAATCTCAATTTGAATAAAAAGAAACTCCACTTTCATAGCAACCATCTCAAAACTCCAGCTCTTCCTGCCATCCCTGAAAATGATGGCGAGGAGAAATACACTAATTAGGAACTGATTGGAATACGATAAGTTCTTTACACAAATTCCAATAGTCCAAGAAATAATGATTTTGATTGCCCTCTGGAAGAATAAGAACATGGTCTGAGTTGTTCTACCTTTGCTCTGAGCTTCCCAGCATTCTCCTCAATCTCTCTCTCTCTCTCTCTCTCTCATATATATATGATATATATGATATATATGATATGATATATATATATATTTATATATATATATATCATCCCTGCCCTTGTTCTGCCCCTACCACCCATATCTTCTGAGTGCCCAGTCAAAATCATCTTCTCATGAAAGCTTTTCCAGGCATTTTTCCATAGCATAAGAGATCACTCTCTCTTTTAAGTTTCCAAAACTCTTGGTATTGGAGTATATGTTTTCTTACCTCTTCTTCAGTATTGTGAGAATTCTTTAAGAGCAAGGACTATGACATTAATCTTTGTATTCACAAGTGCCATGCTAGGTACCTCTTACTTAATAAATAGATGTTAAATAAATACAAAAATGAGACTATTTCCATGGGAAGCAGGATAACAATCATTCTTCCCCTCCAACTAGATTCCTGCACTCTCCATGCTACTATATACTCAGACCCACATCCTGGATCACACTTCTACCTCCTCCAAATATTCCATCATCAATTTTCCAGGCTGGAAAGCTCTAAATTCAGAACACTCTTGAAGGATGAGCAGGTATTCAAAGTTGATCTTGACTTTTAACATTTCTGCAGGGCAGGCTGACCTAGGCTCTCATCTGGGACATAGGTAAAACTCATGGGTGGCTCCTTCCTCCAAAGTAAAATTTAAATATTGTCTCTTATTTTGTTGTTTTAAATCAATAAAATAATAACTCAGAGTAGTGATTTTTCACAATGGTCATACAAATATGAGATGCTGAGGTTCCTGGAGATGTAACTTTAGGTTCTGTCCAGCTAGTAAATTGGATACTGAATCACCGATTTCCTTTGTAATCTCCCTTATGTTGAGTGTGTATTTTTAGATTGCTGCTGATGCCCCCATGCTCCAGTCAAAGAAGAGAAGTAGAGAAGTTGGGAGCTATTCTAACTTCATGACTCAAGGCTTAAAATTTTGGTTGGCAGTGATGGGCTTGGTAAAACCAGACAGGGCCGGCTCCCATGCCATTGACTCCCTAACACATGGGCCTGCAGGTAGGTCCTGCTCATCAAGGGTCCTTTCCAGTATGATCTGTATGTGCAGTAGCACTCTGCCCATGAAGAATGGGGGGAGGGGTGGGGGATGACCCTAAGCAGGTGGCCAAAGCGGGAAGTAAATCTAGGCATCCTTATGAATGTTTGTAGAGACCTATGCAGGTGACATTACACCTAAGATGAGGAAAACATTTGGATCGCTTCAGAAACTGGCATTTTTTAAGATAAGTGTTAGGGAATTGGGAATGGAGGCAATGAAGAAGGAGAGCAACTATGTGCACTTTCCTACCTTTCAATCCACATATCACCACGAAAAGAATATATTTTAAAAGAAGAAACATTTTTGTATATAGCCTTTCAATATACTCAATCAAAATGGAAAACTTACAACACTGGTCTTAATGAGCAGAAATTCTGGTTGAGTGAGCTTGGTTCAAAGCCTGTCTGTACCATTGACTAGATATGTCTGATCTTAGGCCTCTGTGACTACATCCATAAAATGGGGACAACACAACTAATCTTGTGACGTGCTGTAACAGAAGTTAAAATTTAATTCACAAATAAATGAGGTAGGAATATGGCTGGCTCACACAGCTGACATGTTCTTCAGATAAAAGGTAACACATGATGCTTTAGACTTTAACCTTAGAAGTGATAGAATATAGATGAAATTATCCTCATGGTGTCCATTTGCTTCTGATTACTTTGCCTTGCTCTATGTGCCTGATGTCAGGGCAACTGCAGGATATATATGTGTATATATGTATATACATATATATGTAATTTTCTTAATTTCATTGAACATGCACCTGCTTAACTTACAAAACTACCTTCTTGGAAAGCCAGGGCTGGGCAAGGGGCAGGGGGATAAAAAAGGAAGGATGAAAACTGAACTTCATTCAAACTTATTTGTTCAGATTATTAATAGTTTTCTCTCATTGCTACTTACATAAGTCTGTTGCAGTTACCCTCAAGGCATTATCTGCTTCCCTAGATGACAAAAAATCAGTTAAAAAAATTTGATTCCTCCTCAAACAACTGTGAAAAGAAGGAAAGTAGATTGAAGAGGAAATGTAGGGAGACATCCTGTTTGCCATTGGTTCCCACATTAGCACCTTCGTTCAGGTATCTCTGTTAACATGAATAAAGAGTTCTGTGCCCCACTCTGAGAACATTTTTCTGGGGGTCCCTGCAGAACTTATGATTAGATTGGGCAAAAACAATTTTCCTGTGCATATCTACATCAGTCTCTTGCCACCATGACCTGAAGCAGGTTGGTGTGAGTGAAATGTGACCACTCCAATGGTATGCTGTGGATTCTACCATCTGTCATCCTCTCACCTGCCTTCATCTCCCAGGAATAAGATGTCCCAGAGTTGCCACGTGCTGAGGATGCTTTCCTTTCTTGTTGCTTTTTCTCTGGTTGCCAATGCAAGTACTCTCTTTATGGGCTCTCCAAGAGGCATGATTATCCTGCTCCTTAGGAGGGACGCAGGGCACAATGAACCACCCGGGTTCATCTAGAAACGGGGAAAGATCAGGGTCACACTGCCCCAGCCCCAGAAATGGCCCATCTACTGCCTCTCCGCTGAGTGGCCACAAAGCTGCAGGCTGCTAGGAAGCAGTGCTTGGCTTCCGAAGGCCAAGACAGCTCCCCAGGGATGAGCACCACTCTGTCCTCAGATAGGGGCTTCAGTTAGCTTTCCAAGGGCCCCACTTTCTCTCCTGAGTCCGGGTCTGGGGCCAAGCCGGCTGCTAAAAGAGGCTGCAGCCAGGCCCTGCTCCTAGCTGATTAAACCTGTAAGGTTCCTTTCCTCCCTGAGCCTCAGTTTCCCCAGCAGCAAAAGGAGACATGTGTACAATTTATGTCTTGGGGGTGTTGTGGGGTGGAAAGTGATAACGCAAATTGGGAGCTTAGCTGAGCACAGGGCTCCTGACTCACTTCAGTCCTCCTTGTTTCTATTTTTTTCTGCCTTTTCCCCAAAGAATCTTTGTAGCTTTTAGCAATCAGTGTGGCTCACAAAGGTGAATACAGGCGAAAATCGCTCCAGAGTCAAGCTAGAGACAGACAGCCACACGTGGCAGGGTAGGAATTCAGTCAGCACCGGAGTGGTGGGCGGGGATGGGGCTGGGCCGTAACAGGGAGCCCAGCCTGGCTGCGGGCTCGGGCGTGGGGGACCTCAGGTCAGTAGGAGCAGCGCCACTTCGCCATTGATTCGCGCGGGCCGAGCAGAACGCGGCTTGGCCCCGGTCACAACCCTACCTGAAGTCCTTTCCTCTCGGGCGCCTCCTCACAGTCGCCAAGAGGCAGAGAGGAGCAGGCACAGGCCTGTCTTGCCTTGGGGATGCCGAGGTGCAAATCGAAGATTCTGTGGTGCCTCGCAGAGAAAACTGGATCCAGAGACTTTCAGAGGAGGCCTCTTTTCTCCAATCCTCAGCTGAGCCTTGAAACAATCTGCCCCCCTCAAGGCTTCCGCATCAAATCCAGCCTCGATTTCCCAATTTTGCAGCTACTACCGTCCTCTCCACCTGCACCTCCAGCCCTGTTCTTCTCTGGCCAAGGCCTTCGGAGGATCCGGAGGCAAAGCGCCTCCCCTCCGCTCCATGCCCGGCCAAGCAAGAAAGAAATAGAACTTGTTGTGCAGAAAGAAAGAAAGAAAGAAAGAAAGAAAGAAAGAAAGAAAGAAAGAAAGAAAGAAAGAAAGAAAGAAAGAAAGAAAG
>NW_004624768.1:7675109-7707545 GCF_000247695.1 Heterocephalus glaber
AAAGAAAGAAAGAAAGAAAGAGGGGGGGGAGGGAGGGAAAGAGTAGCTGTAGGCGGCTGGGAGAGGGTACAGCAGGCCACCCTGTTGTAACGACTGAAAAACACAGGCCCCACGAGAACCAGAAGCTCTTTTAGGAAGAAAAATAACACCAAGTGGTGTCTTTATGATGTGGTAGATGCCAAAGCCCTCCTCCACCCTCGCCCCCATCCTTCCTCTCTTCGCTCCCACCCTGCGCCCTGGGACACACAAATGCACGCACCCCTCTGTAACCCTTAGGTGAACCCCAAACGACAGCCCTAGGGCTTCCCGGCCAGGCCCCTCCGTGGTTCCTCCTTTCCAGGACTGCTAACCGCTAGGCTCTTCCTGGCCTCCGGTGCCGGACACAACCTCCCCTAGAGAGTGCTTTGGAGCCACACTGATTTCCGCAGCGAACCCAGAGGGACGGGTGCGTCTATCGTGGACGCGAACATCTCAGCTCTCTCCCGCGGATGCCCAAGGTGGAGGGCACCCCACCCCCCAGCCCGCTGCGGCTCACGTCGGTGCCCAGACTCTGGTCCCTGTCCGCGGACCCGCGAGGCTCAGCCCGGCGCAAGGGCCAACTCGTCCCGTCCCGTCCCGTGGAGCCTCTCTGATGGAGCCGAAGAAACCCTAGTCGGGAGCGGCGGGTGGATAGCTCCCCCCCTCTTTCCGCCCGCTGCACCCCGGCTGACCGCGTCCCGGGCCAGCCTGAGCGCCGTCGGAGTTTGCGCTTTGCTCCCCGCCCTCTGAAAACTCTACGGAGACCGCGCGGGCGGCGCCACCGGAGAGAGCGGGGCTGCAGGAAAGAGGCTCGGGTCCCTCGCGGGGACGCGTGCACCCTGCCGAGGAAAGAGGGAGACGCGAGGACGGGCGGGAAAGCGTGCGCAGGGCAGAAGGCCAGAGACTGGGGCGCAGGCAGGGGCTGGCTTTTCTGGCTCTTCGGCCTGCAGCATAGAAGCCGGAGGCTGGGGGCTCAGGGAGCGCCCACTGGGCCGCTCAGCTGGGCTCCAACCTGTGGGGCAGTCTGGGGCGGGAAACTTGCTATTTCTTGGGGGTGACTAGGTTTCCAACTAAGCACCGAGGCCTGGGGAAGGAGGAACAGGTCCCTTGCACCACAGGGGTGCACCGCGCAGCTCCGGGAGGGAGTTCAAATCAAAGAGAAAAACGAAGGCAGAGGCCTCGGTGGTGCAGAATTTATTCCCTACCGAGACACTGACTCTCCCTTTCTCTGCCAGTCCAGGTCTCATCCCCAGCCCTAAGGCTCAGTGTCCAGTTCTGGCCCATTTACTGACCCGACGTGCCCAGAGGGTCAGCAAGGCGAGGCGCGTCCACTGCCCTGCATCCGCTTGGACCCACGCGGCCCTGTCCCCACCCCGGGAGGGGGGGGCAGCTCTGCCTGGCGGGTGGCCGGCGATGCCAGCAGTAGCTCAGGCTGCCGCAGACCGCAAGCGCAACTTTTTTTTTTTTTTTGAAATGCATTGTTGTCCCCCTGAAAGGTGTTATAACAGCAATTCAATTACAGTAAATGGCGCGCAACGTCCTCGCAGCTGGAAAGTCGGTAACTAACTGTGACCGACCGGTGTAAAGGAATCGGGCTAGAGGCACATTACTTTTATTTTCTCCCCCTCCCCTTCCTGTCTTTTTTTTTTTTTTTGGCTTTGTATTAATTGTAGCTGGACTACAGGTTAATTAACTCCAAAGAGCTTAGTATATCTGGACAGAAACACACTGAGAAATTGGCAAGAGATCCTAAAAACTGGATATGGTGTCAACAAGATTCCCCGAAGTCTCTTCTTCCCTCCAAGAAGCAGGACCTCGGTCCCCGGAAGCAAAGGTGCCTGTGCCTGTGGGCCTCCGCCTGGCTGGATGCACCCCAGCCACCTCCCGGCACTGTTAGCCCGAGGAGCTCCGAGCACCCGGAGGGCGTGCACTCCCAGTCCCACGTGGCTTGGGCCGAGGGCATCCGCCGAAGGCCAGGCGCTCCTGACGCCTTTCCACCCGGAGTCGCGGCGCAGGCATTTCTTGCTAAACTTTAAATGAGGCTCAGGAAACTAATATCAATAAAAATGAAGCGAAGTGTGGGGGAGGGGGGCTGTTGTCTCCAGAGCAAAGCCCTCCTTAGGTTAAAATCCAGAGGCAGGGCCAGAGGAGGGGGAAACGCTGGCTCGCGGACCCGCCCCTGCGAGCATTTAAATAAAGGTAAAATTAACATTCGCTCCTTTGAAGTTCTAGTGAAGGCAGCTTGAAAGAGGATTTTGTTTAGTGGGTCTCGTGTCACAACAGAGAAGAAAAGTATTGCCTCGCCTGGAGTTTTAAAGTTTCAGGATATTTTTCTAAAGCCTCATTTTAGAAAGGGCCGAGCTAGCCACATGGATGTCCCAGCAAGCTCCAGCGCTCCCTGAGGTGCAGAAGGGTCCCGAGCCCGGGAAACTCTCCCTTTCCGCGCTTGGGCTAACACAGCTGGAAGGTGCTTCGAGAGTTTCCCTCTCCCCCAGCATTCAGTTAGGCCCCTGAGTGTTTTTCCAGGGTTTGGCTCCTGCAGAGAGAGGGCAGCAGCTGGGCTGGGACCTGCGACCCGGCCGCCCCCTGAGTTCCGCACCCGCGCCCAGGCCCATCCGGGCTGTCGGTTGCGCCCCGCCCATCTCAGCCAGCTTTCTGAGCAGGTGTCGTTGGCAGACCCAAGAAGGGTGCTAGGCAGAGGCGAGCGGGAGCCCGGCCTGCGTTTGGGCCCCGATGGGCCGGGAGCAGAGTGCGGTGCTTTGCGACTGCTCTGCCCCCGACGCCCCAGAGAGTTCTAACCCGCGCGACGGGAGGCGCCGGAGTTGTTTTAGGCTTTGTTTGCTTTAAAATCGAGCGGTGCCCCAGCATCTCGAGCCCGGAGAAGCCGCTGACGTCCTTTTGCAGTCCTCCGCTGGGCCTGGACTTTTTTGGGGTTTTTGGTATGGCGAGAATGGGAGGACGAGGAAAAGTTACTCGCCTGACTTCGGCCCGCCGGGCTGAGGAGAGCAGAAAGCCGAGAGCCGTGGCTGTCCCCGAGGGCGCCTGCAGCCGTGGCCTGGGGCTGCCCCCCGCCCCAGCTCCAGGCCCAGAAGTTGCCCAAGGGACATCCTGAGCGGGGGTCCAAATTGCCTGGGTTGCACCTCTGAGGAGGGAGGAAACTCCCAGGCTCTGGCCCAAGTGGGCGGCCCTCAGGACGCTTCGTTGGGGTGTGTTTTGCCGAGATTCTCGCCAGCTCTGCACTGTGAGCGAGGTTACCCCAAGACCACCCAGGGTCCCCCAGAGGAGACTTGGATCCTTCTCTGGCCCTGTTCTGGGGAGATCCCAGGCACCTCGCCAGTCTGAGCTGGCGTTGCTGAGCGAACCCAGCCCGGCTGCTCGGTCTCCCCACAGGAGCCTGGTCCTTCTCCAACTCCTGGGCGACCCAATTCCCATTTGCCCCCCACCCCGCCCCATTCCCTCGAATTCTCCTGCCTGCCTTTTTTCTCTCCTGGCGAGAAGGCCAGAGCCAGCCCTTTGGTATTTAGTGCCCCAAACCCCACTTTTAAACTCCATTTGAGGGCCTCGTCCTTCCAGGAGACATAGAATGAGGAAGTTGGAGAGCCCTTTCAGGGATTCTGTTTCCTTTCATCTGTGTCTCTGTTCCAGTGTTTTAAAGTTCCTGTTAAGACTGCTTTTTATTCCCTTGCCACTGATCTGGAAAAAAACATTTTTTGGAGAAGCTGATGTGAGGGCAGTGACGGCCCTGCAGTCACCCAGTTCCTCTCCCGAATCCTCCAGGGTGAGAAGCGCCCCAGTGGGAGCTGGCAACTTGAGGGCTCGGAACACGCACTTGAGGGGAAGGCCACTTCCTGTCCCCTCTCCTTCCCAGTCCTCGAGCCCCGGGAGCCAGGGCCCCAGGCCTTCTTTCCCCCATGGCACAAGCCCGAGGTGGCATCTGAGGTCACCCCCGCCTGCCCCAGGGCCTGCTGGGCTTTGCCTCTGTGTTCTGAGCTGGACGGTCCACAGCAGAACCCCACAGCTACGGGCACGAGAGCCAGCAAAGGTGTGAACTTACAAAGCCAAGCAGAGCGACCCTTCCACTCTTTTTCCTCCACCCACCTGTGAAAGAGAACTTTATTAAATGGCTCGAGGATGTGTTTATACAGTTCCTCCTCAACAGTGACCTCCTACTGTGTGCACTTAGGGGACTCCAACTTTTGCTCATCTTGGGTTTACAGTTAATGAAACTCGATTATAATAAGAATTATTCCTCAATTATTAACAATTATTCCTTGTTCATTTGTGTAAGGGAAAATTTAAACCTGGTAAAATTATGTTAAATTACTCTTTTCTCCCTCTTCCTAAAGTTTGCTGAACCAAATGTAGTTAATTTTGGATTATTCCCTCTTTGGCATATTTACTCTCATTCTAATTATTCCCAAAATGGTCTCTAGCTGATTCCCCCAGCTTTTGAGCCAGCTTCTTTGCATCTCTTCAGTCTGGTCCCACTTCAAGGCTCCTATGGGTGATCCAGACTCCCCCACATCAGGTCCCCCCCATGGTACGGATGGATCACAGGGACAATTCATTCTACTGAATCTTGTTTGGAGCAGAATATACTGACACCCTGGGGAGAGGTGTCAAAATATGACAGAGCATTGACTCCAAAGGAATATGAGATAGTCACATCAACCACCACGTTTCAGGATTAAAGTTGTGTGCGCACACATGCATAAATGTTGAAGTATCCAGTCGCAAAAGCATGTTTCCACACCTGAACATGCTTGCATTTGACAATGGTGAGAATATTGCAGGATGAATTGTCAATGTGCTACCAGAGCATAAACCAAATGAGAAATCATCTTAATCTGGATAAATGAAGAGGAGAGCCAAACCTAAGTTTCTAGGAACAGATCATTAATTATGAAATTCCAAACTCTTTTGAGGTTCCTGTGCTTGCTAGGATCCTGTGCTTGAAAAGAATCATCTTTTTTCTCTTTTATTGGAAATAAAATCCCAAACTCCTTTTGATGGAAAGGAAGTTCCAAGACAAGATGTAATTTTCTCTTTCTTTTCTGACAACTCCGTCATCTAAAGGATCACAGCTCTGTCAGGGTATCTGTGTAGGATAGAAAAGAGAGGAGAAAGAGAGAAGGAGAGAGAGGGAGGGAGAGAGAGAGAGAAAAAGAGAGAGAGAGAGAGAACGCTCAAGCTGGTGACGAGCCCTGCAGCCGTGGCCATCTTTACATCAAAATTTTTCAGACCTGTATTTTTTTATTGTGATCCCACTGATCTGAGTTTGAAATGCGAACGCAGTGAAGCCCCTAAGCCTTCAATCGTGTGAAATTTTCAAAAGATCTCTAGAAGCAATCTCAGGCTGCCTGACCCCTGACAGCCACGGATCTCTTTATTCGTCTCTCTGCCAGCACTTCATTTGTTGGAATATCTTTCAGATTTGCACCTCTAGATGACAAACCGGAGTGTTTATTATGTGTACATGAATCGGAAATCTTCAAGCCCGCACCAAAGCACCGTCTTAAACATAATATTTAATTTCCCAGCCTAAGTGCCTGCTTCTTTATTTGCTTTTCATTAGCTTAAATATTTTTTCCGGGTCTCCCCATGTGTCACTTTGATATTTAGATGATTCTCTCTTTTAATCATCGTTTCCCCCCGTGAAAAATCCCGTTGCCCGCGACTGCGGAACTCATGCGGTAGCGTCACGGTGGCGCGGTCAGAGAGGCCGCGCAGCCCCACGCAGAGCAGTTCGGGGTGAGGGCAGCCGGTCTCCAGGGCGCGGGGGCCTGTGGGACTCCCGGAAAGCACTGGCTTTTTAGCCAGCAACCAGAGCTGGTCGCGGAACAGTGAGGACCTCCCCAGCTCTTCTACCTTTTTCCTTCAGGCCTTTTAAACTTCTTTTATTATTTAAATAAAAAAATCTCAGGTGGCTTGCGAAGTCCTCGGGGTGGCAGCTTTAACTGTGCGCCCCACTGGACGCTGCGTCCCGGGGCGTGGACTTCGGGGTCAGACTCGGCACGCAAATCCTCCCGGCGCCCGCTCCTGCCCCGGGACGCTGGGGGCTGGCGTGCACTAGAGGGAAAGCGGACGGAGGGGCACCTCCTGGGAGACGGCTGCTTTGTTCTCCGCGCCCCGCCGAGGAATTCCGCCGACCTGACACTGCGAAGTACAGAGGCAGCCCGCCGGCCTGGCCTGATCCCGGCCCTGGAGTGGGGCTCAGAGCCTGACCCCGCAGCCCGGTGCATAGACGCCAGGCCGCCTCTCTGCAGCCCCCAGAAGTGAATCCACACCCTCAGCCGCAGACCCAGGTCGAGAGATGCTGGGCTGCAGTCTGAGACTCCAACCCCCACCCCTGTGTTTGGATGGGCCGTGTTGCTATGATTAACTTATTAAACCCCCTCGTCATTATTTTAATTTGACTGGAAAAATACTTTGGGTGGTGTTGGGATGTGTTTGTATTTATCTACCCCCCCCGCGCCCCCCCCCCGAAACCTGTGTTAAAACAAATGTTACTTTTCTCTCTCTGTACATAGACCCTCCCTTTTGGAAATAGACTGCAGGGACTGCCATTAGATCGAATGGCAAGTCTTTATGGAAAGTGTTTTGCATAATTACATACCAAAGCCAGAACAGTCCCCTCCACATTTTATGGGTCACAAACCATCAACAATTGCCACATTATTGTCCACGAAACCTTAGTCCCTTCATTGATGGAGCGGACTCCACTGCCTAATCTAGAACGGGAGGATGGAAATTTCTTCTAATAAGAACCCGAGAAGATGATGTCCCCAGTGACAACATGTTTACATATAGTTATAAAGTTCAGAGGACCGTCGGGGAGAGGAAAGGAAACGGGACTAGGCCTGATTAAGAGCGCGGATCCGTCTAATATAGATAGTGCCTCAAAAAGAGCGTCTGAATACCTCGGCCCTTTACAGATTCGACCCTTTTCCTACCTTCGTGATGCAGTAATTAAGATATTCTTATTCAGACAGACAGCTTCTCTGGTAACTGAATAATATTAGCTCCTTTGATGTCAAACTTTTGACAGTTATCACACGAGCACTGGGCAATTTAGCACAAATACCCTCCTTAAAAAAAAAAAAGATAGCAAACCCCCATCGGCTTTGAAGAAATCTAATAAGTGTGATCCTTATCACCAAATGATCTAAATTGCCGCCGACAGGCCGCTCAGCTATAAATTACATTCGGTTGTGCATAATGAAGCCGAATTTGGGTGTTAGCTCCTGGAGGCGGCCCTGGTGGGAAGCGGGGTGGCAGCCCTGCCCATCGCGGTCCCCCGGGTTGAACTCCCAGAGTGGCTGCCCGAGGTGGAGGAAAACACCCGCCACCTGCGTGGTCCGGCCGGGAGGGGCGGCGCGGCAGGAAGCGTCGCCCGGTGTCCCCGTCCAACCCCGACTCCGGACGACACGTCGCCGCGGCTCTCTGAGCTCGGTCGCCAAATTCGGGATTTGCCAGATGGCTGGATTCTCCTCGCGTCTGTTGTATTACGGGGTGGGGGTGGGGACGGGGAGGTCCGGAGACCGCGAGGGTTCCTGCGGCGCGCTCCGTCCTTTCGGTGCCCTCGCCGGGCGACCCCCGCCCGGACCCTCGGCGCAGCCCCCGGCAGGTCCCTCGTGGCGGGCAGCGGGCAGGGTCCTGGCCGCCCCTGCCCGTCGGCGCCGCCCCGCCCGCTTCTCCAGACCCGAGGCCCAGGCCCCCGCCGAGCAGCTAGAGCTGGGGGGGGTCAGCGGGGGCGGGCCAGTGAGGCGACACCTGGAAGCTTTGTCCCCGCGAGCGACACCTGTCAATCTCCGCGCCGGGGCCCGGCCGGGGCGGGGAGGCCGCGGGTCTCCGCGGTGATGTCATCGCAGCTCCCCGCGAGGGCGGCGGG
Organism: Heterocephalus glaber; assembly: GCF_000247695.1. The sequence continues at coordinate 7,683,019 of NW_004624768.1, forward strand.
CGGGGAGGGGCGCGGGGCCCGCGTGGAGGGGGAGGAAAGGAGAAAAGAGACCGAAGTCGCCCCCCGGGCTGCGCCCCTGCTCGTAATTTGCATGGAAATCAATAATCCAACTTTCATGTTCTGTCTAAGCTTGATTGACCGCCCTGCCTTTCCACTGGAGGAGGAGCGACGGGGCTGCAGCCTCCCACCCTCAGCCCGCACGACCACTGGGGAGCCCCGTCCTCCGGGGCCGCGCGCGACCGACCCCCTCCCACACCCAGCTCCGCAGCTTCTCTGGGGCTGCTGCCTCGGGCTTAGGGGGCACTTGGCCAAGAGTTTGGAAAGTTCCGCTGTCGCTCGGGGTGAAGGGGGTAATTAGCGCCGGGCTCACCCGCCAGCCGGAGAGGGGCCTCCGCGCGGGTGGGCGGGCCGGGCTGGAGTGGGGTGCGCGCAGGCCCGCTCCCCACCCTCTGATCCCCACCCCCGCCCGCCGCGCGCTCCCGGGCTCCCTGCTTTTCGGCCCCAGCTAATTAGCAGCCTGCCAGCGGCCGGAGTTACGGAAACGCTCCGGCGGGCGAAGACGCGCTGCCAGCCGAGCCGGGCTGCCTCGGGGCGGAGTGGAGGAGGAGGAGTCTCCACTGCCCTTTCTCCCAGTTTCCCTCCTCCGGGCCTGGAGGTGGAAGTTGTCAGTCCCCCGCCGCCGCGACCACCAGGGAGGTCCAGGAGGCTTCCCGCGCCCTCGCTTCTCCGGCCAGGGCCCCGGGAGGCCCAGGCTTCCACGGGGCTAGCGGGGGGCAGCGGGCGAGCCGCACCGCCTTCCCCGCTCCCTGGGCACACAGGGCAGGCTGGGCATCGAAGGAGCCCGAGCCGCCAAGTCTCCCCCAGAGTTCGGGAACTTCCGGGCTGGGGCTGGGCGAGTTTGGGCCAAAGGCCACCTCTTAAAGCCCCTGGGCTGGCGTTCCCTGGAGGATCTGGCGCGGTCTCCTCCCCTTCTGTGGGTCGTTCTTCGCAGACAAGAGGGGAGAGGGCGAGAAGAGCACCCCTCTGGCCAGTGGAGCCAGAAAGGAGGATGCAGAAGGAGCCCGGCAGGACCTGTGGCTGAGGCTCCTGCAGTCCCGAGCCCTCGGGGAGGACGCCGGTGGCCAGGGAGGCGGGGATGGGGTCATCGGTGCCCTCCTCGAGGGAGGAGGTGTTGGGAGAAAGACCGGCAGACCCTGCAGGTCTCCTGCTCACCGCTGAGGTGGGGACGCAAGGGGTGGGGGTGGGGGAGTCACTGGCATGAGCCCCCCCCCCCGCTGGGACTGAAATGCAGCTCGGGCTGCCTGCCTGGGTCTCCAAGAATTTGTGTAAAGTTTCCTGCTCCTCGCCCCACCTCCAACCTCCAAGCCTGCTCCCACCCTGACTTCCTGAGAGTTGGAAAGAAGATTCTGGGAGTCAACCAGGCCCGGATCCTTCCCCGCCTTCTGCAGAGCTGGGCTGAACTCCTAGCTGCAGAGTGGCTTCGGACCCCTGGCTGTCAGCACCTCTGAATTCCCAAGTGCGCTGGGTAACCTGTGCAGACACACAGCAGAGGCCCAAACCGACCGCCAACACCAAGTGGACATGGAGGCGCGCACACACACACAAACACACAGAATGTTGCCTTCCGGTAGTTCAAGTCCCAAACCACCTGGCTTCCTCAACCATCCCTGTGGTGCTGGTCCGTGGACTGGATGGCAAATACTGGCAAATTCTGGCAGTTAGGTTCCCAAATAACATTCCTCACTCGTCTTTTTCAAAGTTGATTTATAGCAATCGACAGGTTAAAGCCTCGTCTGACTGCATTACTTTTAAAAGCTGTCTATTTCACAACTGTCACTTTTCATCACTTAGCTCAAATAAATACTAGAAGAAATGAATTGGAAAAGACTTTTAGATCATGTTTCTAATTCTTGGTCACCGTGTTAACATTCCTAATGACCTGACGCTCTGAGTTCCTGGAGGCTCCTAAATTGGGTCGAAAATCTGTCGATTTAGGCTACAAAACTTCAAGGAAGGTGAAGTGGCCAGAGATACGGGCCAAAAGGAAAAGTGCAGTTTGCTACAAGTCGGCGACCTGGTGCCAGGGAAGGAAATCTGGCGACAGCGAGGCCCAGGCTGGGCACCCAGGGCTGCCGGGGAGAAGGACACAGGTCAGCGGCCCCTGCGGAAACAAATGCTGAAAGCCTGGCTCCGGCCACTCTGCAGGGCCGCCCGCCTCGCTGCTGTTCGGGGTTCAGGGCTGCAAAGCCACGAGGAATTCCATGCAAGGCGGAAATGCTCTTCCTTGTGACTTTTGGTATTTATATCATTGCTTCAAAAATGGTTTTAAAGGACTCCCAGCGCCGCAGATCAGGGGTGGCCAAGCGTAAGACTGTTCCTCCCAGTTATCTTTAACTTAGACAGCTCGGGAAATAGACCCCCAGGAAAGGCAGAAATGGAGTGGAAACCTAATTGCATGGATTGGATGCGTTCAATAAATCGAAGTCGTTTCTTCCTAGTTTTCTCTCTTTTTTTTTTTTTCTTTTTGCTCAATGATGGCTTTGCTAATACTAGAGATTCTCTTTCTCTCCCTTACACACGCACACACACAGAGAGGAGGGGGGAATACAGAATGAAAAGAGAATAGAAGGAAATTACAGGGAAAAAAGGGGAAATGAAAGAAAAGAAAAACTGCTTAGTTTGGGAGACAAACTTTGTCTCCTGGGACACAAAAATGGTGCACATCTGATTTTCACCCCCTCTTTAATTTTTCTTTTTCTTACAAAATCGCAAGAAAGAGCAAAGCCCCTAAGCCGGGGTGGACGGGTGGCGGCGCCCTCCGAGCGCGCCCCCGGCCTCGAGGGTGACGCACCCCGCCTTCCACGCGCGGCCCCCGGGCGCCAGGGCCAGCGGCCCGCTGGGGACCTGGCGGGCGGCGACTCTCGCCCCGAGCAGGCCGCGTCCTCGGCCACCCGCCGCGCTCCCCGCCGCCACCAGCCTGCCCCGGCAGCGGCCTCGGGCCTTCGCCTGCCCTGCGGGCCCCTGTCCCAGGCGGAGCTGAGCGCTCGCGGACTCCACGCCAGCTGCAGCAGCCGCGGCCGGGCGGCGGCCGCTCTCCGCGGGGACGCGGCGGAGGAGCTCGCCGGAGAAGAGCCGGGCCACTGCCGTGCCCTGGAGCGCCACCTCGCTTCGGAAACTGGAATTGCGCGGCCAAGCTCCCAGCCTAACTTGAACGTCACCGGACAATCCCTCATCAAACCTCCAGAGAAGCCGAAAGTCCAGGCCTCGTTACCACAGCTTAGGAGGCGTGATCTGAGACCGACATACCCCACAGTGGTTGCATTGGAATGAAGGGGGAAATAACGGAAGAAGAAGAAGAATATATATGTACAATTTCATCGAACCTAAAGCAGCCACCTAAGCTGGGAAGCTGCTCCTGAGGAAAGGATCGATACACGGGCTGCTGCTTAGGAGGCCACTGGTTCTGGCTGCCCGGTGTTTGGGGTTACTGGGAGGTGGCCACTGCAAATATCCCCCATGAGGCGGGTGCCTATGGAGTCCTTTCCTCGCAATTACGATTTCCATCAGAATCCTTTCGTTCTGGGCAGTCGGGCACCAGAGGGGCTCTGGCACGCCAGGCGCCAGCCCACTGAACCTTGTTGCTTTTGCCTTTCGCTCTTGCTGACAACAGAACCACGAAATGTAGTCCTCAACGTGGCTGGCTACCAACCAGGGAAAGTAGCAGCAGTAGGAATTATAAATGACACAGCATTCTCTCTGACATGCAACTGGACATTTGACTCTATTTTTTCCAGTTGGTAACTTAAGATGTTTGGCCCACTCTTAAGTCCTTCCACAGGACTATGAAACACGTTCATTCTCTTATATGCCTTGGTGAGTCTCTGTTTCAATTCGTTTTCAAAGTGCACCCTCGGTGATAGGATAAAATACCTTTCACACACAGACTCTAGTTCTGAAAGCAGAGCATCTCTCCTGTGGGCCAGGGAAGATCTAGGGGGTTCCTTTGTTTTTGAAAGGGGTGCAGAATATTGATCTGAGGTAGTTTTGATTGCAGATTGAATATCTTTCTGTAAGGAACTCGGTGGAATCTACATGTAACATGCTAGTCAAATTGGGGTCTGTGGCATCCAGGTGGAGGGTTACGTCATGCTGTACAAGCCCCTAGATTCCCTGACTGAGCAAACTTAATACAGAGACCCCTTCTTCCGTCTTTATGCCCCTCTGAGTTGGCAGGGTGAGTCCCCTAGGGTCAGGCAAAGGATGGAGTGGGTGTCCTTTCTCCTTGTAACCAGCACTCCACATTGCAGATGGGGAGGCTCTCTGAGCTCCCATCCTGAAATTACAGGGCCGCAACCAGGAAAATAGCCAGGTTAGCTTTCTGCTTGCCTTTTCCCTTTTTCATTAGGCTAGGAAAGATTCCTGGGAGACCACACAGGACTGAGGCCCCAGTTTCCTAGCAGGACTTGAGGGAGCTCCCATCCCTCCATCTGGCCAGCTAACAGCTAAGGAGGGGTGCCCAGGCCTCTGAAACTCGTGGAGCTTTGGGGGTTCTGGGATGCCAACTTGGGGGTGGCTACTGAGAGCTCCTGGCAGCTAAGAGAAGATGCCAGAAAGGTCCTGGGGCTCACGGAGGGGAGGGGGTGACAGTGAGGAGGAAGCATAAAAGCAGAAGAGAGGAGAGCATAGAAAATAATATGTTTGAATCTACAAGCCTACATTTTATAAAAGGGAAGTTCTGAATTGGAGAAGTCCCCTCCCCCCCTCCTCTCTCCTTGTCGCCTTTCCGTATCTTCTCTTCGTGTCTTTCTTCTCCACCCCATTCCCTTTCACATTCAGATTTTCTAAGTTTTTTCCCCCTCTCCCACTGCATAATGCCTGGAGAGGAAAAATGATTTTTATTGCCATTACACTTCCTACCGCAAGATGCAGCGCAAGGCGGCGGAGTTTGTATTACAACTATGTCACAATGTTTCACTGATGCAAAACATGTAGCCAGAGGGTGTTGCTAATGACTCCTGGATTAGAGTGAGATGGAGACTGTGAGAGGGAGAAAGAAAGAGAACTGGAGGCAGAGAAAGGGAGGAGAGAGAAGAATTTCACTGCAGAACGGTGCAAATCACCGTCAAATAAGTCTAATAATCTAATCAGCATATTTTCACATTTCAAGATTCTCTCCATCCTCGAAGAGTGTGAGCCAGAGAAACTATTATCCTTTTAAACATCACGAAGGTTTTTTTCCCCGCATGTTAATAACTATTAATTATGTTTTCAGCCGTTTAAGTGAGGAGCTCTCCATTGGAAAGAATCAAACTTTGGAAAACGCCTACTATTATTATACTAAAAGCGTTTCCTGGAGCGGAGGCCTGTGGCGGCCTTTTGCAGACAGGGACTCACCCCAGGGTGTACAGAGCGCAAGCAGGCCCTGGGAGCTCCAGGCCAGAGCCCCTGGTGGTGCACACAAATGTCAGACGCCTGTCACGACCTTGGGGGACGAAGGGGGCCCGGCCGACTGAGGCCGAGCCCGGAGGCTCCGCCAGCCAGCCCGGCTCGGTCTCGCTCTCTCGATGTGGGTGAAAATGTCCCTCCGGGCTCGGATCTCCCCGGTGCCCTCCCCCGGGACCAGCTACTTAGGGAAGCGTGAGGTTTCGTGGTTCCTACCGTGCCCAGGCCGGTCCCACCGCCCTGCAGTCCGCTTCTGCACCCAAGGGCACCGCGAGCAGGGCATTCCCTCGGGGCTGCGGCCCTTTGAACCCGGGGAGCCCTCAGCTCCCTCCCGGACGCGCGGAGCTCGCTCGGGCCGGGCTGCCGAGGCGAGTGTGGGTCGCGGTGGGGTGGAAGCGGATGGGGGAGGCGGGAGGGGTGGAGGGCGGGGGCGGGAGTCGGGCGTTAAGCCTGGAAGCTTGGCTGTTTACCCAAATGATTTTCCTTTCAGGCCGGAGACGCCAATGAGACAAGATCAAACTCCCCTCCTGACAGTGCGTGTGGTGTGTGTGTGTGTCTGTGTGTGTCCTTTTCCAAGCCAGCCTTTGTGAATGGGGGTCCAGGAGCCGACCCGGCCGCCAGCGCCTCCTCCCGGGGGCTTGGAGAAGTCGAGCGCAGGGCGCCCCCGGCGCGCGGTGGTCGGGAAGAAGAGGGGAGCTGTGGCCCGCGGCCCCGAGGCCCAGGGAGCGCAGAGACGCGAGGGCGCGGGTGGGAGGGGGAGGGGACACTGACTCGCGTCTTCCTCCCAGGCACTGAATTTCCGATCCCTGTAGAGCGCAGATCTAACTCCTTGGGCCCCTGGTTTCTCCCTAACTCCCTCGCTCCAGGTCTATTAGCTGCACGTTAGGCCAAGGTTTTGGCGATAACCCTACAACGCAGGCCGAGGGACATGCACCTCCGGACCTGCGCCGAGGTGCTTCTTCGCTCATCTCAAAGCGGTTAGAGATCAAGAGGGGCGGAAGAGTCTGCATGAACAAGACATAATTTATCGTTTTTAAGCGGGCCCAGACCCAAGAAGGGCAGATCCGAGGAGAGAGGGGAGAGAGGCCTGCTGAGCTCTGAGGGCGGCGCAGCAGGTGACCTTCGTCCTGGGCGTGGGTCCTGCAGCTGCTCCCGGGGCCTTCGAGTCTGAAATGCCACTTACAAAATAGCAACAACAGTGTTATTAGTATCATTGATAATAAAAAGAAACGGAAGATGAGTTACGTGCATTCATTAAGATCAAACGGTAGTCGGAGTATGGTTGCGTGGACGTCGCAGCGCCAGTCCCAGTTCCTGACTGCTGGAGGCTTACTCAGAGTTGTTTCCGGAAGCGCAAGGTGCGGGTCCAACGGTTCTGCCTCTCCAAGCATTGGTTCTCTGGCCTCCAAATACTCCGGAGTGGCCCCACCCTTCCCGCCCACGCACCATTTCACTCCAGGGTTCCTTTCTTTTTCTTTCTTTTTTTTTTTTTGGTACCGGGGATCGGGGATCTAACTCGGGTCCTTGCGCTTTTGAGGCAGGTAGCAGAACCACTGAGCTATAGCCCCGGCCGGGTTCCTTTCTTTAAAAAATGAAAGAAAGAAATGAAAACATCATTACCTCCCTTCCCAAGATGTCCTTGTTTAACTAAAACTCCCTCCCCTGGCGCTTGCCATGGGCAGGACACATTAGGGACCTTCAGGCCCTTGCTTCAGTCCTCTGAGCCCAGTTCTGGAGGCCCAGACATGGGGGAGGAACTGTCCGCAGCCCCAAATTGGCTCTGGCCACGGAGCATTCTGGGTCCAGGGCTTAGGGGAAATGGGCAGCTGAAGATCCCCTGGGGGTGGACGACTGAAGACCTAGCTATGGTGTTTGGTCTGGGGTAAATTTGTGCGAAGCAGTGAACACTCTTGGAAGAAAGCAGATGCACCTAATAATGGTAAAAAAGAGAGCTGACATTTATTGACAGAGTACTATGTGCCACTCCGTTTCCGCCCCTCGTAGCCTCCAAGTCGGGAGACAAACCATCCTGGCCAAGGTTAGGCCTCGGAACTCTGTGGCTGGGTGGGTCAGTGGAGTCACAGGGCTGGGGGTCAAGGTTTTCACCCATCAGCGGACTCCCGACCCAGGACAACAGGGTGTTGTAGGCGCGCAAGAGCCAGCCCATGGAACTCTCCACAGTCTTAGTCCGCCCTGTGTGGCCCCAAGCCTCTGGCCCGGGAGGGGGAAACCAATGAGTTCAAGTCGTGCTCTTTCTTGAAAGCGCAGGAATCCTGAGGGAAAGACAGACTGGGCCCCAAGGGCCGCGGGGGGCCAGACCTAGGCAGGGGCAGCTCTCAAAGCCCGCAGGCCAGGTCTCCAGCCAGGCCCAAGGCCTGAGTCCTGCGCCTCCTCTGGCTCAGGGCCGCTCTGGGGCGAGGCGCGCCTTCCTCGGGTGCCAGGGGGCGCTTGACTGACTCCGACGCCTCAGCAGCCAGGGAGGGGGCCTGGGGCCGCCAAGCTCGGGTGGCTCCCCGCGCCCCACACTGCTGGGCCCACAGAGCGGGGTTTTGCTCTATTCTCCGCCGTCTCTCCCGACCCCTAAAGTAGGGAGGTGACCCTAGCTGGTCGTGCCCCACTAGGCCCCAGGCAGCGCTCCGCGAGCATGGAAGAAAGCGGGCTCTGAGCTCCATCTGGAGACAAAAGGCCTCCGCGCTCGCTCGGCTCCTCCAGGCCTAGTTGCTGCGCCCTTCGCACCCGGCTCCAGCTATGCAGGGGAGGCAGGAGCAGGTGGAACCTTACGTAGGAGTGGCTCAGGGCAGAGAACCTTTGTTTTTTCTTTGTGTGTGTGTGTGTGTGTGTGTGTGTGGTTTTTTTTTAATCCCGAAACTGAGCACTTCCGAGTCAGAGGGCAGAAGCAAGGTCTCAGAATCTGCTCCAGAATACACGGTGTGCCCCCAGCACCCACCCTCGTATATAGCCCTCCACCCCACCCGGGTTGGTGGCTTTTCCCTTCTCGCTGGCCATCACTTGGTTGGGTCCCTGATAGTGACCTGCAGAAGTAACTTCTTTCTCTTAGAAAACGACTCTGGTCTTTCCTTCCCCTACGAGCTCACTGGTTTTAACATTCAAGAGAAAAAGAAAAAAAAAATCTTGAAGCCTTCTCTAAGTGTGAGATGCAGTAGAAACTCTCAAGAGTGCCCCACACTCTCTCCCTGCGGCACCTGGAAAGCCAGTGCCCCCTGAAGAAATAGTCTTTTTCCTGCAGTCTATCATGTATCTATCACAACCGTGGTGTGAGAAATACCCTCAGCCTGAGACTATTGATAGATGACAGTGGCGATATTCACAATCGATCCTTTAATAGTCAGACGTCATAAATCATGTTCAACGCTCTGACAGCACAGTACTTCACTTAATAATATAATTAAGATTAAAACTCCAGAAGTATTGGTGGCAGTGGATATTGATAGCTTCAAAAATTACATTCTGGACATGATAGCGGGACACAGTAGGAACTTTGGAAAATATAACCTCTTCTCAGGAGGTGGACTTTTCCCAGTGCCCTCTCTAGGCCCTGCCTGCATGCACACTTCTTTCCCTGTCAGTAACACTGACTTCAACAGGCCTGAGGAGAGAGGAGGCCAGCCTTTTCTTAGAAGGAGAATAAGGAGAAATAGGGCTTGACTTTGGTGTATTTCCAGAATTTAGGGAGCTTTTAAAAACTTATTCTACCAGCCTCGAATATGCAGTTTTTAAAAAAGGCTTTCAGAAGATCTTGGAAACAATATTTTGCTCCTTCAGCAGTTAAGTTGCTTTAAAAAGTTTTGAAAATTACATGTAAATAGCTGAACACAGGAAAATATGCCAGTCCAATCCCACTTTCTTCCCCACTGCTTGTCAGGAAAAGCCATGGAACTCAGGACAGAAACCCAAGTTTCCAAGTGAAGAGTAAAACCAGAGGGGCAGGGTCCTGGGCAGGGGTGAAGCCTCATCTTTTCAACATGAGTGGTGCTGATTGTAAGTGCTGCTGAAATTATTTCAAAGAGTAGAATATTAATCAAATCAATCAGAGCTGACAAATGAGAAATACCGGAATGTCAGTGGTAATTTACAACTTTGTTATTAGTTAAGAATCCCCTGCCTTATAACAGTAATTAATAATGCTTAGAGAGGAACCATTTGGAAATCCCCTCCTATTCTTTTCATTTTACTCTGCCTCTTAAGGAAGGAAAGAGAGAAAGGAAGCAAATGAGTGATCAGGAGAAACAGGAAAAACCCTGAATCATTTGTGGGGAGAACAAAACTGGAAAGTAGAAAAGAAAGGGAAAACAGATTAACCCCACAGGAGGCCATCGGAAAATAAAGAAAATACAGGAGGAGGGGTAGTAAATCAGAAAATGAATTCTGTAACCATAGGCCAGGAGCAGGCTAGCTAAAGGCTGAATTTCGAATGGCCCAAACCCCCAACAAAATGAACAGTGCTGCTAAAATATCTGGAGAGTAGCTCCGAATCCAGGCAGAGCTCAGGGCATTGTCTGTTTCGGTGTTGTTAACAATGTATTTCTTTATAGCCCAGGAGCAGACGTGTGCAGGCTCTTTCCCAAATTCCATCCCTGGAGACCCGGCTGGCTTTCATGTTTCTGGTGTCAACTCTTGGTCATAGACAGCCTTCCCCCTCCATACACACTCTCATCTTACATTGATTATTACATTGTTTCAGCCCCACCTAAACCACATACCAAAATAATGACTTGTTGAAAAAACGATAAATCATTTCAGCATCTGAGTTTGTAAAACCATTTCGGTCAACAGGCTTGCTGTGAGAATCTAAACAAATTCCTGACCTTCCGGTTACCAAAAAAGAGCTGCAACTTCATTGAACTTTTATTTGTTGGATGGAGGGGATTTTTCAGGTTGTCAAAAAAAAAAAAAATGGAAGAGGAGAAAAACACTAACTTTGGGAAACTTTATTTTTTTGGCATGGGGGGGGACTTTATTTGGTCATTATTATAAAGCTTCAGTTTTGTCTCATTGAGCCCAGGCTGGGTCAACAAAAGGTAGCTGGAGATTGAGATTTATTGGTCTCTAAATGAAAAGATTCATTTGATATAAGAGGTTAACTCAAAGTTCCTACACGGTGACAAGCTTCAGCAAATGCCTCTGTGGAGTCAGCACAAAAGCAGCTCAAAGGAATCTTAAAAACATGCAGAGATGTAGACACACAAACATGCTCCTCACTTAGGCCACAAATGCAGTTCTCCTTTCTTTGTCATTTCTTCTGTCATTACAAACGGCCAGCTTTTTAGGTGGCCACGTTCACCTGCCCCCAAACCCAACTTTGCCATTTTGTATCTTTTGCCTTTATTAGCAGTCATTAGAAGAATAAGGTGGGGGAGGGAGGAAGTAAAAGGGGAGAAATGGAGTAATTCAGATAAAGCAGAATATATTTGTAAATGAGGTGCATAGAAGAGAGGGAGAGAGATGGGGTGGAGGGAAAGGGGGTTTAGGTGAAAATAGGTGAACTGGTGGGAAACTAATGAAATGGGCTGTCAGTGATGAAAGCTTATGGATTCAATAAGAGGAGAGAGAGAGAGAGAGAGAGAGAGAGAGAGGCCCCGACAGTGAGCAGTGAGGGGAGCATGGAGAAAACAGCAGCCAGGATGGAGATGTGCGAGGAGCAGACTATGGAGATGCTAATGAGGGAAAATTAACCTTCGGGTTGGGACTGTGACTTTGGTCCTCCACTGAATGTCTGACCCAGGGGCTGCCAGCAGCTTCCCTCTAGACCAGAGAAATGAGATAATGGCTCTGAAACCCACCAGGCTGGGTGCAGACAGCTCCGAGGAGGAGCCACTGTCCAGGAGAGCAAAGAGGAACCAGCCTTTCCTTCCAAAGAAAAGGAAAACAAATCAAAAGCAACCAGAGCCACAATTAGCTACAGAGAGCAAACCTGGAGAGGCGGGGAAGTGTGTTCCAACCTGGTTCCCCTCCAGGCCCATGCATTGAAGGGAGGGAAGACTGGGCCTGGGAAGTGAGAAACGTCCTCTTCTCTCTTGCTCCAGTCTGTCACCAAAGGCTCTGAGTAACTGGGCCTCAGTGAGGCCACACAGGGATAAATGGATTTTATCTCCAGGAGCATGGCCACTGGGCCATAGGATTATTGGTAAGCCAGAGAAAATATAGTGTTTGTGAGGAGGGACATAAACATTGAAGAGGACAGACACAAAAACAACGAAAGAAGAAATTCAAAGGGGAATTCTTAAACAGTGGTTCCCTGTCTCATACCCTCCCTGAGATGTTAACACACACACACACACACACACACACACACACACACACACACATGGGTTTTATTAAACAAACAAGCCAACAACCACACATCAAAACCACATTTGCTCCCTCTGTCATAAGGGAAAGGGGGTTTGGGATGATTGTGGGTTCTGGGAGGAACCCATTGGGCCTGCATGAACTGGGTTCCCTTTCAGCATTTCCATGGAAACCCTGAAGTCCTGAAGGACAAGGGACTGAGCAGGTCTGCAGAGCAGGGGAGGACTCCCTGTTGGAAGCAAAGGGGTTGGGTTTCTGAGTAGAGACATCAGCAAACCGCAATCTTAGTGACAGTGACAGCGCAAAATTATGTTTAATGTTGGAAGGGGGAAAGGGGAAATATAAAATTAGTGCAGAGAAAATGTTTCCCAGACCTTTGTCGCAATTAGGGCAGCAGCATCTGTGCAGGCATAACAGAGGGGGTTGACTGGAGGGAAGCTGTGACCCTATAGGGCGGCAGCACTGGGAGGAGGTGAAGGACCCTCCAGGCCTGGAGGAAAAGGGGCTCTTCTGCAGGAAGACAAGGGGCATTCTGCCCAATCACTTCACTTGGTTCCGGATCCTTTTTGGAGGAAGCTTGTTCTAGACCCCCTATCCTGGTGGAGTTGATAGTTCACTGACCTGCTGGCCAGGCCCAAAGTCCGGGGCTCTTTAATTAGTGATGAAGCACCCCCCAGCCCCTCCCATACCCCCCAAGAGCTGTAGGGAGAAGGCGCTCAGGGGAAATAAGAATGATTTAATAAATGAGCAGCCCCTCTTTGAACTTGCCATCCGCCCTGGTTCTGGTACCACATACTGGTTTTGGCAGGATGCTGATGCCTTCCCACAACATCCCTGCCATCCTTGGGTCTAGATAAACACTACTCCACCCCAACCAGGGCCAGGGCCAAGGCCAAGGCCGGATAGCCCCGGTCAACGGGACTGGGCCATGGAGAGGTAGGGAGTAGGGAGGTGGATATGGCAACATTTTCAAGGAAGAGCCAGATTCTGTTCAATATGGAAAATTAATTCTTAAACTATGGGAAGAGAGAGAGAGAGAGAGAGAGAGAGAGAGAGAGAGAGAGAGAGAGAGAGAAAGGCCTCTTCCTGTTGTATAAAGACTATAATTTTGCCTTTGTCTGGAAATCACTACTATTGTGGTTATTCATATTACTCAAGGGGAGGGGAAAGAAAGAGTAGTGAATAGAAAATTCATTTTCAAATAAGACAAATTTAAAAAGAAATTAATTTAAAAACAAAACCAAGCAAATAAAAAACAACAGAGGAGAAACAAGTAAAAGAGAGAGAGAAAAAGAGAAGACAATGTTCTTATTTAAAGATTAATCGCAATCAGGGGGACTTGGACGGAGAAAAGCAACTGACATTTGCTATGTAGTAACTGGACAACCCTAGGAGAAAATGGGGAGAGCAGATATACCTAGGGGTTATCACATTATACTTTGATTTTAGCAACAAGTATCAAAAGATCTAAACTAATTGATTGCTGAGCTCCTTGGCCCTTCTCCAAAGAGCAATATAGATTTAATTGTATGTTGCTTAAAACTCCATTTCTCCAACAGTGTGAATCATGTGTAATAAAAGTCATAAACCATATCGGAGATTTTTTTCCCCACAAGCGTAAATAATTCCACTGACACTTGAAAAATCTTAGCTAATACTCCTAATAGGTTAAAGAACAAAAAAGGCGTCTGAGAAGGGAAGCCACATAATAAAATCTAAACTGTTAATCCATTTTAATTTATTCAAAAGAATCTGTGGAGGTGAGTGGGTGATTTCCAGGGGAGGGGTTCTGGCGAGGAGACCCCACAGGAGACACCTGAGTCTTTCAAATGGGTCCATCCAAGCCACATTTCCCTCAAGGAAAGAAGTCCTGTGCTTAAAAAACAAAAAACACCCGAGAAACATCTCCAGCGAGCGAGCAGAGCTGAAAGTGGCGGCCCATCTGCCTGTCCCCAGCACTTTCTGGCCGAGGGGCGGTGACGCCCCCGGGCCCAGGGCTCCCACCAGCTCCGCGGCGAGGGCTCGGGAGGCGCCCGGAGCGCTGCACAGCTTCGCGGTGAAAAGCTTTCCCGGCCCTCCAGGGGCCCCTCCCCCGTCAACCCCGCCACCCCCGTCACCCGGACCCCGGCAGCTGTTGGCGTCCAAAGCCAGCCGCGGCGCCCCTCGGCCAGGGGCGTCGCGGGGAAGCAGAGTCCTCGCACGCACGCTGCGCTCTGGACCAGGATCAGCCGCAGCAGCCAAGTTCGGCCGCCTGCGTCGCGGGCCGTGCCCGGTCGTGGCCACGAAGGCCGGCTGCAGGCGGAGATCTGTAAAAATCCACGTGAGCCGCCCCCTCCTCCTGCTGCCCGCGGCCCCTGACACTGCAGCATTGAAGCCGGCCAGGAGGTCCTCGAGGTCTCCGAGTGTGACAGTACTCAGCATAGCGGGTAGATGGCACAATTTTCTAACATTTAGAGAGAGGAACCCACGCTGGGAGCAATAAGTCCATTTAAAAGCCCTTTATTTAAGAGGAACAAAGATAACTGACAAGCGAAGTACAGAGACATCTCAATGAAATTTCCAAAGAAGAAAGAGAAATCAGAGGCCAAAGCAAATGTGAACTGGGCTTGATGGGACAGGTCGGCACTTTCCTCCCCCTCAAAAAAGAAAAAGATAAAGGACAAAAAGAAAGGGGTGGTGGTCAGCGGGGCGGTGCGTGCTAATCATCGCAGTCCGAACTGCATTCTCAAAATCCACAGCCAGAAGAACTTGCGAACGGCCGGCTGAGCTGGGCAGGGCCAGTGGGAGAGAAGCCAGATCGATTTAGGGCTAAGAAACTTGGAAGTTTCACCCCTGTCTTGGAGGTGCCTCCCTGATCTTGAAAACAGCCGCCTTTGACTGCACAGACTTGGTGGGGTCCAGGCAACCCCGAGAGGATGGGCCCCGCTGACACCCTCCACGGGCCTAGGGGCCAGGGGCCTCCGCCCCAGAGGCATCCTCCCTAGAATGGTGGGTGCCCAGGACCACCACAGCAGAGAGTCTGCCAGGCCTTAAGATTTGGCCAAAGCCAGGACGCACAAGCCCTCACTTACACACTCAGAGATACTTGCTGTCTTCACAACCAAGAGGGGCACAGGGACCCCGCTGTACCTTCCTCCCGGCAAAGCCATGCCAGCGACATTACCTGCACCGCGAGCTCAGGCACCGCTCCCCACCTGCAATCCTACATCCCAGGGGCCCCACACCTGCACCGAGAGACTGAGAGCCGAGCTGCAGGCCGGGAGCAGACTGAGGAGAGGTCAAGACATGCATGAGGCCGCCCTCCCGGTCTTTGTGGGCCAGCACTGGGAGGCTAGCGCCTGCAGGGGGTCAAATGATTGTATTTGGGTGGGTGCTTGCGGACATATTTGCTGAGTAAACCTCCCTTGCTGTGCTGAAGGCGAATCCCCGTTGATAAATCCATCATTACCGTTTGGATTCAGGGAGGCAGCCGAGCCACTAAATTCATCTTACATTTGTAGCGCTTTAATAGACATTTATTAAATGCTTTTAGAGAGAGGCATGGGGCGCATGATTACATCCTAGTTATAGACAGAACATAAAGACCCGCGTTAACACCCATTTGCAGGAAGGAAGGAAGAGATGGGGAGGGGCGGGAAGACAGGAATGAAGAAGGAGAGATGGGGCGGAGGGGCACAATGCCCGGGCATCCTTAGCGAGGGCTGCCCGTGGGGTGTGAGGCGAGAGCAGCGGGAAGTCTCCGGCTGTGGAGAGGAGTACCCGCTCCCCTCCAGTTCCAGGGTTTCCCTTCCAAAGCCCCCTGCACTCCCGCATGCGTGTGAGTGTGAGTGTGAGGTGTCTGTGTGCACACGTGCGTGCAGGGAGGGGCTCCTATTCTGTCAGGGAACAAGGGCCCCGCAATGCCTCTGCCAACCCATTCTATCCCCACCTGCTATTTAACTCCAGTCTCTGCAACTTCGACTCTTTGGAGCAACCAGACTAGGAAGAGAGGGAAAGGAAGCCCTCACTTCGGGGCCCCAAGAAGCCCTCTGAAGCTTCCTCTCCACCCTACCCTTCAGTCACACAGCTACCAGGCCACCCAGGCCTCCTGCACCATACCACAGATATCCAGGCCACCGCAGGGCAGCCTCTCGAGCTCCGAGGGCTCCTTGGCCTAGCAAACTCGGTGTCAGGATCCTTCCTCCGCTTGACATCAAAAGGAAACCTTTGCACCCTGACCACCCCACCTGAAGGGCTGTCAGGCCCCCCAAGAGCCTGCCTGAGAGTCCCAAGGGCCTCACCCACAGGCCTGATCCATTGCTCTGCCAGCTCTGTGAGAGCTCTCGGCTGGGCTCCCTCTCGCTCGGCTCCCCGGGGACGCAGCCACGGACCAGGGCCAGACTGCAGCCTGAAGGACTCCAGGCCGCCCAGGCTCTCAGTAAGAAGCACTTCCGCTACCTCAAAGTTGCCGTAAGAAAATAAATACAAGTGACATTGTACTGGGCCAAAGCTCATTAGTTCGTTGTCCAGGCCTAATAAAGGAACAGAAGCGCAAATTACAGAGTTCAGCTTCAACACACACTCTGTCAACCGAGATCAGCGTACCACAAGCCTGATTCCAATTGCTCCGAACTTGCAGCGCAGTCCGCTCCCCCCCCCCCACCCCAGAGCAGGAGGTTGGGTGGAAAAATATAGTTCCAAAGGGGGTAGTGATCAAGCTTTTCCTCTCGGAAGCCTGTGCCACCTCATTTCCCATCAGTAATCCCAATAAAATGAACGTCGTGGCTGCAACTGAAAAGAGGAGGGCCCGAGACACTCCTGAAATAACACTCTCCCTCAGCAAAAGGTAAAAAGCAAAACGGCCCTTTGTTCAGCTAATTAACGAAGGCCCAACTCCGAAAGCAGATGTGTTTGCTTAGCTAATCACAAGCATGTTTCTTTCAAGGAACGTCATTTCCAGGGGGTACCTGGGGAGCTGGAGAGGGGGACACCGACCCCCCAGGCCCTCCCCACCCAGAGGGCTCTCACCCCAGCCTAAGATCCAGAGGCAAAGCAGGCAGGTCATGTCTCACACCTTGGTTCTCATCGGCCCTACCCTAGAGGCCCAAGAGGCACTAGCCCGAAGGCCAGACCTGCAAGACTCCAAGGGAGAAGAAATAAATAAATAAAACACAGATGGCATGTTGCATGAGACAGCTTTACAATTCACCTCGAATAGGATGCTAACTTAGTATAAGGGTGTTATCAGAAGGACAATAAGATTTACAACTCCAAGAGTCAACTCTGAGCCTTCATGACAATGGATATTGAGGGGAGGAAATCTCTATTAGGACATCTGAGTCCTTTTCCCGGTTTTCCGGTATTTTACGGATGCACCGGGCAGGACAGACCCCAGCCCTTTGTGTCTCCATAGGAAAGATTCTCCCTTGCCTTGCGGACCGCGAAACCCTGTCTCCTGACTGGACTGGGTTAACACCTCCCCTAGCTCTTCAGCGTGAGCAAGGAGAGAAGAAAGAGGAGAACAGGAGACAGACTTGCAGATGCAATGAGGGGCAGTGGACGGGGTTCAGCCCTCTGGTTCGCGCAGCAAAACTGTTTCCCCATCTTTCTCTACTACACAAAAGATAGCTTTGCCCTAAACCAATACAGTAAGCAAACTTTAAAAACTGGGGTCCTATTACAAACCAACGCCCAGCAATAACTGCTTTAAAATTACTGCATAATTAGATTTAGTTGAATTTCACCATTAATTAGGCAGCCGCACTGCAGGGAGCCTTTGAAATCTGAGAAAATGGGAAAAATCATCATCTGAAGCACGTTTTAAAAACCCAACTTCAATAAATCTTGAGGAGGCCTGGAATTCAGAGTACCTCGCTCCCCTCCCTGGCGGCGGAGATAGGGTTCTCAGGCCGGGGTTAGGGCTGGAAGAGGACGACGGGGTGACTCCCCTTCGGCCGGCGGAGAGCGAGGCCCGGCCCCAATCTGCTGTCCCTACAGAGGTCCTGCGATCACCGCCTCTGGGAGGCCAGGCCTATCCCCTGCCCCCCTCGCCGGCTCTCAGACCTGGTGGGAAAAGAGGATCCTCTGCCACAGAGCGCCCATGCAAGCAGCGCACATTTTCCTGGGGTCTCCGACCACCCTTCCGGGACCAGCCCTAGGCATCTGTTCGCTCCCACTCCCCAGTCCAACCTCGGGCCCGAAAGCCACCTTTCCTAAAACTTTGGACGTGCAAGCAGCAAGTTCGGCCTCTGTCCGGCGGGGTTCGCAGCCGGCCCCCCTCCCTAGCTGGGCTCCGGGCCGGGCACAAGCGGCGCTGTCCCTGCATCGCTGAGAACCGACCCAGGTCTGTCGGTACTCGCCTCTCCCCCTCCCCCCGTACCACTCAAACATTTAAGATCATTTGTGCATACAGGGTTTTTTTCTTTCTTTTTCTCATTTGGTTCTTGGAAGGAGAGAGGACGAGAAATCAACTCTCTTGGATAACGGGGGGGGGGGGCGAGATGGGGGGTAGGGTGGTGCGTTCCCTGCGAATTGTTGCTTTAACTGCAGAATAATCGGGGACCGCACTCACTCGCCACGCAAGAGTTTAAAAGAGCGTTTTCTGCCTGCAGACGGAATGGCCTTTAGCCCCCTACACCCCCTCCTCTCTTTTTTTTGGTAACCAATGTGTTTCCTATTACCCAGCCCTGCAGCGCCTGGCAGCCGGCGCTCGCGGTGCATGGGAGACGCCATGTTGGCTCGGCTCACAGGACCAAGTCGAAAGCGAGCGAGCTCGCAGGCAGAGTTTCACACGCCGCGGCCCCGCCCCGCCCCGCCCCGCCCCCGCGCCCTGCACATCCCGGAGAGCAGCTCCGCGCGCCCGGCACCGAGCTTCCCGGGCCGCCGGCGGATCCCGGCCGCACGTAAGTGGGGGCGGGGGCCGGGGGCAGGCACTTTCCCGCAGCTGCCGCCAACTCCGGGCCCCCGGGCCCTGCCGCTGGCCGGGTGCTAACCTAGCCGCCCCCGCCGAGCCAGCTCTGGGCGCCGCCCGCCCGCTAAGTTTGAGCCCCAGCCCCTGGCGGCCCGGGGAGAGCTCACGGTGAAAGGCCGAGGCAGGGCGGCTGCGAGCCGAGCGAACAGGCTGCCATCCCCCCGCCAGCTCGGGCCTCCCCCAGGTTTGTTTGAAAGTGGCAAGAAGCAGCGATCGCCCCTTTCTCTCCTCGGACTATTGTTGCATTTCGCGTCTAACTGGGTTCTCTCACACCCCCGAGCGCCAAGAGGAGGGGGAGCGGGCTTGGGAAAAGAAATAAAGCGAGCTCAGATCAGATGGAGGGGGAAAAAAAACCGGCAAGGAAAAAGAGACACTTAAAGGGAAAGAGTCGCCATGTTTTGCAGCTTTTTTTAAAAGATCTCGTCAATTTCACACAGAACACACTAGCTGGGTCCCAGCCCTCGTGTTTTGTCCAATTCAGTCGCAGCAAAGATCTTTTGTTCTAACTCAGCGTGAAAAGAAAAACTTTCTTTAAATGCAATAAACTTAACCCAAACTCAAGACTCTAAACAGATCCTCCTCCGGCCACTCGAAACACATACAAGGGGTTTTGTCTTAACCGGTTGAAAAATTCTGGGTTTTTTTTTGCCTCGCAGACCCCAAGCTCATTGCTGAAACTTACAGAGAGTAAGAGAGAGATTTGCAACGCCTAGAACACATGCTCAAAGCATAATAAAACAGGGAATGTCTTTTGCTTTGAAAATCATAAATTATAATTTAATGCCAATAATAATTTACAACAATGGCTGTTTACAATAAACTAACAAAACAAACAAGGAAAAGGGTCTGGTTTTACTTATTAGGAAACTTCACACACTCACATGGATAGCACTTGCAAGAGGAGAAAATAAACAACCGAGAAAACCTCCATCTAAAGGTCAAAGATACTGTGCCATAAGAACATACTTATATTTATATATGTATATATCTACAGAAAGAAGCTGAGAGTCAGATGGAGAAGTCTGCTCAAATGCACAAATCAGATTTTTCTGGTCTGCATGTATTGGCTAGAACTGAGTATCAAAGTTTAATACACTTTACAAAATGACCCCTTTTCTTTCACCTCACCACGCCCCCTCCCCATTTTAAGATTAAACCACAACATGGTTAAGTATATTTGTGGGAGGGCAGCCTGAAAAGTCTAAATAAGAACAAACTGCAAGCTCCCAGGACCAGGAAAAAAAGAAGGGGGGGTGGGGGTGGGATTTAAACAAATAGTTACTACTTCCAAATCAGCACACCCTGTAAAGTTTTCTTCTTTCTTTCTCTTTTTTTTTCTTTTTTTCTTAATTTGACTTCTGAGGACAAAGGATCCCAGAGCAGCACAGATTGTACCTATACAATCTGAAATGTCCAACTGTCGATGTGTTTTTCTGTACATAACTCCAGTGGAGAAGACACCCTTGACCTGTGGTCAGACAGAAGGTAAAGGGGGGAGGGGACAGGCGGCCCCAACTGCAAGTTATCCTATATACATTAACAGCAGACCCTTTAGCGCTCTAAGCTGTGCCACTGAATTTGAAGTCCTCTCAACAACCATGCTAGATGAGAACCACAGAATATTTTTTAAAAATCACACCCACTTAAGGAAAAACTCATTGCAAACAACTGCCCCCTATTTACAATGCTGTGATTAGCTTGCTTGAATGATCTTCTGCCTAACTGTCAGAAATGTACAAAAGAGTATTTTTCCTGATCATAAAATAGATAGTGATCTCAAGATTTCTAATACTTTTCACAATACCTTTCCTAAGCAGGCACTTAAGTGTGACAAATATAAGGGCCTTTTTTTTTTTTCCTGGAAAATCCATTTTTAATTAAAAGGATCAGGTGAACGGGGGTGGCTTACTATGTCAGTGTGGCACTTCCTAAACCATACATAAACCATTAACTTCAGCTTCCCCCCAACACACACCCAAATTAAACAGGCAAATATTCCAGTCCACCTTTGGACAAACTCACTGAGGGCAGCAAACAAATGAGCCCCCCCCAGCCAGCTCAGGCCCCCTCCAGAGCTCACAGGGGTTCTGCTCCATGGACAGTGAGTGGGGACTACCAAACAGATTTCAGATATCAAATAATATTTTAATTTCTGAATACTTTCAATTTTCCTTGGAATATAACACACAAAGACTCGACCAAACAGTTCAGTTATTATAACTTTTACAGTATACAGAAATGTTGCACTTAAAAAAAACCTTCAGTTTTTTAAAACACAAACTGTAAACTCTAAGATACTGAATCAATCACGTTACCTATAAGTGCCAACAGTGTTATTTTGTCATGCTGATTTCAATGGTATTTTTTAAAAAGGGAAAATATCAACAATTATAATACAAAGGGCTTGCAAATATACAAACAGATATAGGATTTTCGTAACAATTCAAGAACTAAGCGGGAACCCAATTCAAATTACAAAAGTTCACTTTTTATTCAAAACCTCAGCACGTGTCTTGGACACATTCCTTGGCTGCCAATAAATTCCACAGTTCATTCTCTTTCTTAAAATATTTTTAAAAAGCTAGGTTTGCCGTGGTGTCTTTTGGGGCAAGGGAAGGGCAGGGAAGTTAAGTATTGTATGTGGTTCCTCCCATTTTCTAATTAGAGTGCTCAACTTCACCTAAAATTTTTGGTCACCACTTGTAAGTGCGTTTCCGTCATCTCTGAGTTGCTTTTTAAAGTTTTATGTCTTCCTATGATATTTTCATGGACTCAGTTTTAATTCTTGCAGAACATATATTTTAATGATACACAGTTTTTAAGAAGCCAAGATTATATCAAAACTTATTATAGAACCACAGAATAAACTGGTTTGGAACCAGAAAAGTACAAAAAAGAACAGCTAGAGGTACATAGACACAGGACAATTAATAATTTGGAAAAAAAAAAGACTTACTTTCTCCATTCTGCTAATTTTCTCCCAATCTCCTGAAATGCACTTTTAGCAATATTTTTCAAAAAATTACCAAAAAAAGAAAAAGACTAATTTCCTTTTTATACAAAAATGATAAGTAGCAAGTTTTTCTGACCAACACAGGAGTTTTTTTAATGCATTCTGTAAAAGTTCATTTGACAGTCTTTTTTTAAAATTCACAGTCCATTAAATTCTTCCCCTCTCTTCTTTTAGCAAACGTGTAACATCCTTTTATATCCTTTCTTAACAGAAGGAAATTAAGCAAACAAGCCAGTCTTTTGCCTTTTCTTTCTCTGTTTCACTCTCCCTTATTATTTTGATTTATTTATTTATTGAATTGCCATATACGGCCAGTTAAAACTGCTGCCGGACAGTAACATATCCCGGATGAGGGTTTCGATGGGGGTTTTACCTACCAAACGGACGAAAAACAATTGCTCTATGACTGAGGAGGACACGGTGCGGAGGGAAGGCAGGCGAAGCAAAAGCTTTCCGAATCGTGTTGGCTGGTTGGGGTACTGGCTTCTAACGTACTCTTCCAAAGCACACTGGGACTTTTCCTGCAAGCTTTCCACATGGGCTACATCAGAGAGACCACAGGCATCTGGAAGAAAAGGAGAGAGAGAGAGAGAGAGAGAGAGAGAGAGAGAGAGAGAGAGAGAGAGGAAGGAGACCAATTCAGTCATCAGATTAGGAGGCTTGAAATGGTCACACGAGGTGTTCTCATAGGGCTCTGTCAAGCTCAGAGTTGGGGCGGAAGTCTATGCAGTGGAAACCTGGGGTCGGGTGGCAGCAGCATGAGGTGGTCCTGGAGTGTTGCTGTAAAATATGACCCAGCCCAAGGAGCTCCAGCTTTGCCTGCCCAGTCCTTAGAATGGATCTCTGGGAGACTCAGACAGAAGTGCACTGGGTGAATCTGGCCCAAGTCAGTACTCAGACAGACCAACAGACGAAACCAAAACTGCCCCAAAGCGCTCCCCCCATCCTCAGTAAATAATAGTTTGGATTATAATTATAGAGTGGCTGGGGGGTGGGGGACAACCTGGCCCAGGCTCAAGTAATGGCGTCCACAACCCAGCCTCAGATTCTCCCCAAAGAGGGCGACTCATTCTTCTCCAGTCTTTGAAACTGATTTAAGTGGCCCTTTAAAACTGATCTTGTCAGTTTAGCCTATTGAGGGGCAGCCATGCAAACTGTGACCTCTGTTCATTTGAGCTGTTTCTTTTCCCCCTTTTCTTCTCTCTCCCTTTTTCTCCCACCTCCCTTTATTTTATTAAAAAAAAAATTTTTTTTAGACCCAGGTCCCTCTGAGAAGCACTCCCCTCCCTGTTATCTTCAGGAAAACACTTTTCTCTTTCTGATACGTGAAAATACAATAAGTGCCTTTGAAATGAGAGGCTTCTTGGGGAAGGCGGTTCAGGTGGTGACCTGACCTTTCCGGGCTCCCCAGACAAGACTGGGGTTAGCACATGCATATTGTGAGTCATTAAAACAGATATTCCAAAACAGCCCCACCACCTCCTCCCCTCCGAGCAGGGCCAGCCAGCCTCCTCGAATCCGTGTCTAGGACTCTACATGTCTACAGAATGCATAGGTGTCTGTGGAGAGGAATTTCAAGATCTGTTGGTCTAGGACTCCTTCCCTCGCATCTGCTCTGTGAGGCTCCTTCTGCATCAGATAACAGGCACCTTTATCTCTTTGTGAGGCGATCGGCATTCTCCACATTTTGCAAACAGTAATAAATTACACTGTTGCGACAGTATCAGTCATTTCTTTCCTTGAAAGACCAAGGGTAAGGGGAAGAAATAACAATGACATCAAGAAATTAACAACCACCGCTGTGGTCCGAGGACTCGGGCTGGGGGTCAGGCTGTGGGAAGAGGTAGCTGCAGGGTAGGGGACTATCTTGCTTCTACAGTAGCATCAGGCACATATTGGAGATGTGACAGGCTCGTGAGAAAAAGAACCAGATCCCAGCCTCCCAGCTCTTCCCTGTCCACGGGCTGCCCTCTAACTGATTCCTAATGACTTCCAAAGGCTGCATTTGGGGTGGGTGTCGGGGGAGAATGTACGTGAGGAGCAGCACTGTATAGAAGATGGTGGAGGACTTGGACCCTGGGACAGATTCAGCTAACGACTTGTTTTCTCAGGCTTCTGTCGAACAATAAGGGAGAAACTGTGGATATCTGTTTTGTTTGTCACCTAAACTATACATCTTTTCTACTTTCCTGCTTACAAGTTTAAAAAGCTGCCGTGGGTGACTAGGTTGCAAGCCAACGTGAAAATGTTTGTTATTCTTAGTCTGGAACCCCTCTCCCCTCTCAGCCCCGACAAAGGGATCAGCTGACAACTTAGTACAAGAATGTGAAGGGAGGGGTTATTTCCACCCACCTGGGCTACGCTGAACCCAGCCTGCAGGCAGCCGAAAGCCTCAGTAGGTGTGGCCCGAAATGGAAAGCCAGACACTTTCAAAAATGATTTGGCCTCAAGAGTTAATTAATATCAGATCTATTACTCACACAGGTTAAACTACATGCAAACTAATTAGATTTCATAATACAGTTGATGATGGTTTTATATCTCCAGCAACACTCATATCCAGCCCCAGTTGGCATACACTTTGGATTGTTTGAAAGTTGTCTTCATGGTTTGGCTGGGTGGGGGAAGCAAGCGCCCAGAGTCTTCAACCCCCTGCAGACATCCTGAGGCTATGCTGGTCCCTCCCCCTTCTTGGCCCTTTCTGACAGCTCTTTTCCCATCTCCTGCATTATTTTAATAAGAATATGAGTTAGAAAATTGCTTCCTTCAGGTTGGATTTGCCTGTATCTCAAACTCTTTACTGAGTTACAAGGC
>NW_004624768.1:7711260-7742248 GCF_000247695.1 Heterocephalus glaber
CTCGAATAGGATGCTAACTTAGTATAAGGGTGTTATCAGAAGGACAATAAGATTTACAACTCCAAGAGTCAACTCTGAGCCTTCATGACAATGGATATTGAGGGGAGGAAATCTCTATTAGGACATCTGAGTCCTTTTCCCGGTTTTCCGGTATTTTACGGATGCACCGGGCAGGACAGACCCCAGCCCTTTGTGTCTCCATAGGAAAGATTCTCCCTTGCCTTGCGGACCGCGAAACCCTGTCTCCTGACTGGACTGGGTTAACACCTCCCCTAGCTCTTCAGCGTGAGCAAGGAGAGAAGAAAGAGGAGAACAGGAGACAGACTTGCAGATGCAATGAGGGGCAGTGGACGGGGTTCAGCCCTCTGGTTCGCGCAGCAAAACTGTTTCCCCATCTTTCTCTACTACACAAAAGATAGCTTTGCCCTAAACCAATACAGTAAGCAAACTTTAAAAACTGGGGTCCTATTACAAACCAACGCCCAGCAATAACTGCTTTAAAATTACTGCATAATTAGATTTAGTTGAATTTCACCATTAATTAGGCAGCCGCACTGCAGGGAGCCTTTGAAATCTGAGAAAATGGGAAAAATCATCATCTGAAGCACGTTTTAAAAACCCAACTTCAATAAATCTTGAGGAGGCCTGGAATTCAGAGTACCTCGCTCCCCTCCCTGGCGGCGGAGATAGGGTTCTCAGGCCGGGGTTAGGGCTGGAAGAGGACGACGGGGTGACTCCCCTTCGGCCGGCGGAGAGCGAGGCCCGGCCCCAATCTGCTGTCCCTACAGAGGTCCTGCGATCACCGCCTCTGGGAGGCCAGGCCTATCCCCTGCCCCCCTCGCCGGCTCTCAGACCTGGTGGGAAAAGAGGATCCTCTGCCACAGAGCGCCCATGCAAGCAGCGCACATTTTCCTGGGGTCTCCGACCACCCTTCCGGGACCAGCCCTAGGCATCTGTTCGCTCCCACTCCCCAGTCCAACCTCGGGCCCGAAAGCCACCTTTCCTAAAACTTTGGACGTGCAAGCAGCAAGTTCGGCCTCTGTCCGGCGGGGTTCGCAGCCGGCCCCCCTCCCTAGCTGGGCTCCGGGCCGGGCACAAGCGGCGCTGTCCCTGCATCGCTGAGAACCGACCCAGGTCTGTCGGTACTCGCCTCTCCCCCTCCCCCCGTACCACTCAAACATTTAAGATCATTTGTGCATACAGGGTTTTTTTCTTTCTTTTTCTCATTTGGTTCTTGGAAGGAGAGAGGACGAGAAATCAACTCTCTTGGATAACGGGGGGGGGGGGCGAGATGGGGGGTAGGGTGGTGCGTTCCCTGCGAATTGTTGCTTTAACTGCAGAATAATCGGGGACCGCACTCACTCGCCACGCAAGAGTTTAAAAGAGCGTTTTCTGCCTGCAGACGGAATGGCCTTTAGCCCCCTACACCCCCTCCTCTCTTTTTTTTGGTAACCAATGTGTTTCCTATTACCCAGCCCTGCAGCGCCTGGCAGCCGGCGCTCGCGGTGCATGGGAGACGCCATGTTGGCTCGGCTCACAGGACCAAGTCGAAAGCGAGCGAGCTCGCAGGCAGAGTTTCACACGCCGCGGCCCCGCCCCGCCCCGCCCCGCCCCCGCGCCCTGCACATCCCGGAGAGCAGCTCCGCGCGCCCGGCACCGAGCTTCCCGGGCCGCCGGCGGATCCCGGCCGCACGTAAGTGGGGGCGGGGGCCGGGGGCAGGCACTTTCCCGCAGCTGCCGCCAACTCCGGGCCCCCGGGCCCTGCCGCTGGCCGGGTGCTAACCTAGCCGCCCCCGCCGAGCCAGCTCTGGGCGCCGCCCGCCCGCTAAGTTTGAGCCCCAGCCCCTGGCGGCCCGGGGAGAGCTCACGGTGAAAGGCCGAGGCAGGGCGGCTGCGAGCCGAGCGAACAGGCTGCCATCCCCCCGCCAGCTCGGGCCTCCCCCAGGTTTGTTTGAAAGTGGCAAGAAGCAGCGATCGCCCCTTTCTCTCCTCGGACTATTGTTGCATTTCGCGTCTAACTGGGTTCTCTCACACCCCCGAGCGCCAAGAGGAGGGGGAGCGGGCTTGGGAAAAGAAATAAAGCGAGCTCAGATCAGATGGAGGGGGAAAAAAAACCGGCAAGGAAAAAGAGACACTTAAAGGGAAAGAGTCGCCATGTTTTGCAGCTTTTTTTAAAAGATCTCGTCAATTTCACACAGAACACACTAGCTGGGTCCCAGCCCTCGTGTTTTGTCCAATTCAGTCGCAGCAAAGATCTTTTGTTCTAACTCAGCGTGAAAAGAAAAACTTTCTTTAAATGCAATAAACTTAACCCAAACTCAAGACTCTAAACAGATCCTCCTCCGGCCACTCGAAACACATACAAGGGGTTTTGTCTTAACCGGTTGAAAAATTCTGGGTTTTTTTTTGCCTCGCAGACCCCAAGCTCATTGCTGAAACTTACAGAGAGTAAGAGAGAGATTTGCAACGCCTAGAACACATGCTCAAAGCATAATAAAACAGGGAATGTCTTTTGCTTTGAAAATCATAAATTATAATTTAATGCCAATAATAATTTACAACAATGGCTGTTTACAATAAACTAACAAAACAAACAAGGAAAAGGGTCTGGTTTTACTTATTAGGAAACTTCACACACTCACATGGATAGCACTTGCAAGAGGAGAAAATAAACAACCGAGAAAACCTCCATCTAAAGGTCAAAGATACTGTGCCATAAGAACATACTTATATTTATATATGTATATATCTACAGAAAGAAGCTGAGAGTCAGATGGAGAAGTCTGCTCAAATGCACAAATCAGATTTTTCTGGTCTGCATGTATTGGCTAGAACTGAGTATCAAAGTTTAATACACTTTACAAAATGACCCCTTTTCTTTCACCTCACCACGCCCCCTCCCCATTTTAAGATTAAACCACAACATGGTTAAGTATATTTGTGGGAGGGCAGCCTGAAAAGTCTAAATAAGAACAAACTGCAAGCTCCCAGGACCAGGAAAAAAAGAAGGGGGGGTGGGGGTGGGATTTAAACAAATAGTTACTACTTCCAAATCAGCACACCCTGTAAAGTTTTCTTCTTTCTTTCTCTTTTTTTTTCTTTTTTTCTTAATTTGACTTCTGAGGACAAAGGATCCCAGAGCAGCACAGATTGTACCTATACAATCTGAAATGTCCAACTGTCGATGTGTTTTTCTGTACATAACTCCAGTGGAGAAGACACCCTTGACCTGTGGTCAGACAGAAGGTAAAGGGGGGAGGGGACAGGCGGCCCCAACTGCAAGTTATCCTATATACATTAACAGCAGACCCTTTAGCGCTCTAAGCTGTGCCACTGAATTTGAAGTCCTCTCAACAACCATGCTAGATGAGAACCACAGAATATTTTTTAAAAATCACACCCACTTAAGGAAAAACTCATTGCAAACAACTGCCCCCTATTTACAATGCTGTGATTAGCTTGCTTGAATGATCTTCTGCCTAACTGTCAGAAATGTACAAAAGAGTATTTTTCCTGATCATAAAATAGATAGTGATCTCAAGATTTCTAATACTTTTCACAATACCTTTCCTAAGCAGGCACTTAAGTGTGACAAATATAAGGGCCTTTTTTTTTTTTCCTGGAAAATCCATTTTTAATTAAAAGGATCAGGTGAACGGGGGTGGCTTACTATGTCAGTGTGGCACTTCCTAAACCATACATAAACCATTAACTTCAGCTTCCCCCCAACACACACCCAAATTAAACAGGCAAATATTCCAGTCCACCTTTGGACAAACTCACTGAGGGCAGCAAACAAATGAGCCCCCCCCAGCCAGCTCAGGCCCCCTCCAGAGCTCACAGGGGTTCTGCTCCATGGACAGTGAGTGGGGACTACCAAACAGATTTCAGATATCAAATAATATTTTAATTTCTGAATACTTTCAATTTTCCTTGGAATATAACACACAAAGACTCGACCAAACAGTTCAGTTATTATAACTTTTACAGTATACAGAAATGTTGCACTTAAAAAAAACCTTCAGTTTTTTAAAACACAAACTGTAAACTCTAAGATACTGAATCAATCACGTTACCTATAAGTGCCAACAGTGTTATTTTGTCATGCTGATTTCAATGGTATTTTTTAAAAAGGGAAAATATCAACAATTATAATACAAAGGGCTTGCAAATATACAAACAGATATAGGATTTTCGTAACAATTCAAGAACTAAGCGGGAACCCAATTCAAATTACAAAAGTTCACTTTTTATTCAAAACCTCAGCACGTGTCTTGGACACATTCCTTGGCTGCCAATAAATTCCACAGTTCATTCTCTTTCTTAAAATATTTTTAAAAAGCTAGGTTTGCCGTGGTGTCTTTTGGGGCAAGGGAAGGGCAGGGAAGTTAAGTATTGTATGTGGTTCCTCCCATTTTCTAATTAGAGTGCTCAACTTCACCTAAAATTTTTGGTCACCACTTGTAAGTGCGTTTCCGTCATCTCTGAGTTGCTTTTTAAAGTTTTATGTCTTCCTATGATATTTTCATGGACTCAGTTTTAATTCTTGCAGAACATATATTTTAATGATACACAGTTTTTAAGAAGCCAAGATTATATCAAAACTTATTATAGAACCACAGAATAAACTGGTTTGGAACCAGAAAAGTACAAAAAAGAACAGCTAGAGGTACATAGACACAGGACAATTAATAATTTGGAAAAAAAAAAGACTTACTTTCTCCATTCTGCTAATTTTCTCCCAATCTCCTGAAATGCACTTTTAGCAATATTTTTCAAAAAATTACCAAAAAAAGAAAAAGACTAATTTCCTTTTTATACAAAAATGATAAGTAGCAAGTTTTTCTGACCAACACAGGAGTTTTTTTAATGCATTCTGTAAAAGTTCATTTGACAGTCTTTTTTTAAAATTCACAGTCCATTAAATTCTTCCCCTCTCTTCTTTTAGCAAACGTGTAACATCCTTTTATATCCTTTCTTAACAGAAGGAAATTAAGCAAACAAGCCAGTCTTTTGCCTTTTCTTTCTCTGTTTCACTCTCCCTTATTATTTTGATTTATTTATTTATTGAATTGCCATATACGGCCAGTTAAAACTGCTGCCGGACAGTAACATATCCCGGATGAGGGTTTCGATGGGGGTTTTACCTACCAAACGGACGAAAAACAATTGCTCTATGACTGAGGAGGACACGGTGCGGAGGGAAGGCAGGCGAAGCAAAAGCTTTCCGAATCGTGTTGGCTGGTTGGGGTACTGGCTTCTAACGTACTCTTCCAAAGCACACTGGGACTTTTCCTGCAAGCTTTCCACATGGGCTACATCAGAGAGACCACAGGCATCTGGAAGAGAGAGAGAGAGAGAGAGAGAGAGAGAGAGAGAGAGAGAGAGAGAGAGAGAGGGAGAGAGGAAGGAGACCAATTCAGTCATCAGATTAGGAGGCTTGAAATGGTCACACGAGGTGTTCTCATAGGGCTCTGTCAAGCTCAGAGTTGGGGCGGAAGTCTATGCAGTGGAAACCTGGGGTCGGGTGGCAGCAGCATGAGGTGGTCCTGGAGTGTTGCTGTAAAATATGACCCAGCCCAAGGAGCTCCAGCTTTGCCTGCCCAGTCCTTAGAATGGATCTCTGGGAGACTCAGACAGAAGTGCACTGGGTGAATCTGGCCCAAGTCAGTACTCAGACAGACCAACAGACGAAACCAAAACTGCCCCAAAGCGCTCCCCCCATCCTCAGTAAATAATAGTTTGGATTATAATTATAGAGTGGCTGGGGGGTGGGGGACAACCTGGCCCAGGCTCAAGTAATGGCGTCCACAACCCAGCCTCAGATTCTCCCCAAAGAGGGCGACTCATTCTTCTCCAGTCTTTGAAACTGATTTAAGTGGCCCTTTAAAACTGATCTTGTCAGTTTAGCCTATTGAGGGGCAGCCATGCAAACTGTGACCTCTGTTCATTTGAGCTGTTTCTTTTCCCCCTTTTCTTCTCTCTCCCTTTTTCTCCCACCTCCCTTTATTTTATTAAAAAAAAAATTTTTTTTAGACCCAGGTCCCTCTGAGAAGCACTCCCCTCCCTGTTATCTTCAGGAAAACACTTTTCTCTTTCTGATACGTGAAAATACAATAAGTGCCTTTGAAATGAGAGGCTTCTTGGGGAAGGCGGTTCAGGTGGTGACCTGACCTTTCCGGGCTCCCCAGACAAGACTGGGGTTAGCACATGCATATTGTGAGTCATTAAAACAGATATTCCAAAACAGCCCCACCACCTCCTCCCCTCCGAGCAGGGCCAGCCAGCCTCCTCGAATCCGTGTCTAGGACTCTACATGTCTACAGAATGCATAGGTGTCTGTGGAGAGGAATTTCAAGATCTGTTGGTCTAGGACTCCTTCCCTCGCATCTGCTCTGTGAGGCTCCTTCTGCATCAGATAACAGGCACCTTTATCTCTTTGTGAGGCGATCGGCATTCTCCACATTTTGCAAACAGTAATAAATTACACTGTTGCGACAGTATCAGTCATTTCTTTCCTTGAAAGACCAAGGGTAAGGGGAAGAAATAACAATGACATCAAGAAATTAACAACCACCGCTGTGGTCCGAGGACTCGGGCTGGGGGTCAGGCTGTGGGAAGAGGTAGCTGCAGGGTAGGGGACTATCTTGCTTCTACAGTAGCATCAGGCACATATTGGAGATGTGACAGGCTCGTGAGAAAAAGAACCAGATCCCAGCCTCCCAGCTCTTCCCTGTCCACGGGCTGCCCTCTAACTGATTCCTAATGACTTCCAAAGGCTGCATTTGGGGTGGGTGTCGGGGGAGAATGTACGTGAGGAGCAGCACTGTATAGAAGATGGTGGAGGACTTGGACCCTGGGACAGATTCAGCTAACGACTTGTTTTCTCAGGCTTCTGTCGAACAATAAGGGAGAAACTGTGGATATCTGTTTTGTTTGTCACCTAAACTATACATCTTTTCTACTTTCCTGCTTACAAGTTTAAAAAGCTGCCGTGGGTGACTAGGTTGCAAGCCAACGTGAAAATGTTTGTTATTCTTAGTCTGGAACCCCTCTCCCCTCTCAGCCCCGACAAAGGGATCAGCTGACAACTTAGTACAAGAATGTGAAGGGAGGGGTTATTTCCACCCACCTGGGCTACGCTGAACCCAGCCTGCAGGCAGCCGAAAGCCTCAGTAGGTGTGGCCCGAAATGGAAAGCCAGACACTTTCAAAAATGATTTGGCCTCAAGAGTTAATTAATATCAGATCTATTACTCACACAGGTTAAACTACATGCAAACTAATTAGATTTCATAATACAGTTGATGATGGTTTTATATCTCCAGCAACACTCATATCCAGCCCCAGTTGGCATACACTTTGGATTGTTTGAAAGTTGTCTTCATGGTTTGGCTGGGTGGGGGAAGCAAGCGCCCAGAGTCTTCAACCCCCTGCAGACATCCTGAGGCTATGCTGGTCCCTCCCCCTTCTTGGCCCTTTCTGACAGCTCTTTTCCCATCTCCTGCATTATTTTAATAAGAATATGAGTTAGAAAATTGCTTCCTTCAGGTTGGATTTGCCTGTATCTCAAACTCTTTACTGAGTTACAAGGCAAACTTTTCCCCTGCAGGGGCAAACTTTCTCCTGCAGGGAAGATGCCAGGGTTGTGCCTGTGCCCAAGAGCATCTCTTAGAGGCCCAGCCAGCATGCCAGAGAAAGCCAGGGCCTTGAAGAGCTTCCCTGGAGGCCAAGTAGGCCCAAGGGCCCGGGCTCAGGCAGGAAGCAGGAGAGGGCACCCAGTTTGGGCACTGCAGAGGAGGAAGAGGTCTGGGAGCCTGCCCTAGGTCCCACGTTGGAAGCATGTCTGAGCATCTTTTCAGCAGCCCTGCCTTTGGCCAGGCCAAGTTGCCTGGTGGTGCCCAGCAGCTACACAGAATTCCCACTTCCAATTGCATCCACAGTTTGGCCTTTCCAGGAGGGAAAGGCTGGGTTTGCCCTGGCCTGTCCCAACCTCTCTGGGTCCTAACTCTGCACCAGGGCATGAGAGGACAGGGCTCCTTCCTACCTGAGGTGAACAGGACTATGGCCTTGAGGCAGCTGTACTCGGCAGAGTCGACGTGCAGCGCCTTGAGCTTCTCCACTTGCTCTTGGAAGATCCGTATGTGGTCCATAAAGGCGACCACCCGGTCGGCGGACATGGGCGAAGCGTGCAGGCCAGCGGCGGCCAGGAGCGGGGCTACGTGGAGGGGCATGGAGCACTGCGCTGCATTCAACACGAACAGCTCGCTCCAGGTGAGGCGCAGCAGGGCCACCTGGTCCGTGATCTGCAGGTCAGGGAAGAAAGGGATGTTCCGGGCCCACTCGACGGCGCTGAAGAGCATCCGCGCGGCCAGTTCGCAAATGTTCTCGATGCCCATGATGTTGTTGGGCTGCATGCACTGGCTGCCGAAGCGGGACGTGGGGTAGGGCTCGGCGCGCAGCAGCAGGGAAATATATCCGGACAGGTACGAGTGGCAGTTGAGGGGGTCCCCGTTGGTCAGCGCGAACTGCCCGTGGGTCGGCTGGGTGGGCGGCATCCTGCCCCTCTGCACCGCTGGGGAGGAAAAGAGACACTCCACAGTTAATGCCGAGCCTTGATCCCGGCTCCCCCGCGGGACCTGCCCTGGCCTGCCCGACCTCCACCTGCCCAGGCCCTGAGCCACGCCAGAGTCACACAGGTCTGCCACAGACCTGGAAGCACCAGCACTCCTCTGAAGCAGCCACCCAGGCAGGCTCTGACGGCCACACCAGAGCCCCGGCCTCTGAGGCCCTCTCAGGGCTGGTCGGCCAAGGACTCAGAATTGGCGGCTTTGCCTGGGGGTGGGGGGGCCCGCGCCTTGGGCGGGATGTAGCCTTCTGGGGGCATCTTTCTTCTTTACTGCTAAACAGCTGATATTTCTTATTGATTGGAGGAGAAGGAGCGGGAGGGGCGAGTCTAGGAGGAGGGTGAGACGCTTTTGCACGACACAAGGGACTACCCCAGAGGGCCTGCAGCCACCCAGGACTACTCTCCCCAAACCTCTCAGCCCCAGCCCCAGCCGGCCCGGGAGCCCCGCGGCGAGAGAGAGGGAGAAAGTCGAGGTCTGGCGTCTGCCGGATCAGTGAGCTCGGAAGGAGACAGGAGAGGGCGGAGCGACAGAGGCCGGCTGAAGCTTAAGGCAGCCAGGGAGAGGGCCGGGGAAGCCGGCCAGGCTCGGGCTGGGGCTGTTATCTGACTCCGGACCGGGAGAGTCGCTCTCGCAGAAACACAAAGGAAGCCCGGCGCTGGCTCTGCCCGAGCCGGAGCCCGCGCCCTGCGCGCCGCGCGCCGCGCGCCATTGGCAGAGCCAGCGCCGCGCAGGGCGAATTTCCTCTCACAAAGACCCAACTCGCGCGGGGCGAAAGCAGCAGCCCGAGGCCCCTCGCCCACCCTTTCCTGCTCCCTATAGCGCTCTCCCGGTTTCAAAAGGGAAAGGGAAAAAAAGAAAAGAAAACAGAGGTATTTCTTTTAGCAGAATGTTAATCCACGGAGGGTCACATGAGCGCTGCCCGGGCGGCAGCGTTAATACGGCGAAGTGCATAAAATTGCCATTTGTAATTTGAACCTCCCGTACAAAAGTACAATCTCAGGTGGTTTTTTTTTTTTTTCAGAGGGTGGGGGCTGGGGAGAGGGGTGGGGAGGAGGGACATATGTTGAACATGCAGGGAAAACAAGGAGAGAGAGAGAAAGAACAGGAGAGCAGGCTTTAAAACAACAACACTCCATCCCCCGAAGAAAGGTGAACTGGAATGAACTCTCAGTCAATGAAAAGAAAATGAAAACGGCTCGCAGAGAAGGGACTGAGTCCGCCAAAGCATGCGGAGTTGGAGGTCTGGGCTCCAGTGCAGAACTCCTTCTAGCATACAAGCCCTTTCGGCGGCAATGCGAAGAGCAGAGCAGGGCTGAGGCCGCTAGTGCTTACCCAGAGCAGGCTAGCCAAACGCACCCAGTGCCCCGGGACCCCGGGCGAAGGGGAGAAATGAGAGGCCGATACCTTCCCGCCTCATGCCCACTTTGAGGCACTTTTTGAGGCGGCAGTACTGGCACTGGTTGCGGTGGTGCTGGTCGATGGGACAGTTCCGGTTGGCGCGGCACGTGTAGCTCAGGTTCCTCCGCACGCTGCGCTTGAAGAAGCTCTTGCAGCCCTCGCACGTGAACTGGCCGTAGTGCTTGCCGCTCGACTTGTCCCCGCACACCACGCACTCGATGTGCTGCTGCTGTTGTTGTTTGTCGCCGCCTGGGCCGCCTGGGCCGCCCTGGCCGCCAGCCGCTGTCTGGGCCGGCGTGCTGGCCGGGCCCCCTTGGCCCGGCGTCTGCGGCGTGTGCGGGGCGCCAGGCGGCGGGCCCGGCACGGGCGGCGCCTGCGAGGCCTGGCTGCCCTGAGAGCCGGGCACCTCGTCCTGGGGGTCGCGCCACGTGCTGACTACCATTGCCATATCTATGGGGGCCGCGTCCGGACTTCCTGCTCCCCTGGCTGCGGGCGGCGGCGGGGCGGCGGCGGCTCCCGGGTCTCGGGCTCCGGCGCGCCGCCTTTTGTGTGTGCGAGGGCGCGGGAGGGTGCCCCGGGTGGCTCAGCGCTAGCTGGTTGAGGTTGGCTAGTTTTTCCTTTTTTGTTTTTGTTTTTTGCAAAGTTTTGTCGATGGCTTGTCTGGCCCGGTGTGTTTGTTTTGTTTGTTTCCTTCGGCTCAGCTTTGTTGGTTTCGGGGGGCTTTCCGTTGGGAGGGGAGGGGAAGGGGATGCGGGAGAGAGAGCGAGTGGGAGCAGAACGTGGGGAGAGAGAGAGGGAGAGAGAGAGGGAGGGGAGGGAGAGCTGCAAGTCGATTGTCTGGCTTCAAGACAGAAGTAGGAGGCAAAAAAATCTCCAAAGGTCTCGCTCTCACTCCCTCCCTCCCTCTCCTTCACTCTCTCGCTCTCAGATCTGGTGTGCAGCCGAGGAGTTGGAAGAGGAGGAGGAGGAGAAGGAGGAGGAGGAGGAAGAGACGGAGGAGGGAGAGGAGGAAGAGGAGGAGGAGGAGGAGGAGGAGAAGGAGCAGGAGGAGGAGGAGGAGGAGAGGCGACTGTCCGGGGGCCAAGTCCAGGGCAGCCCACAGTCAGCCATTCAGGAAAGCCATGGAAATCTGGAGGACTGGGAGAGCCGAGGCGCCGGGCGCGGGCGCACCCTGGGAGCCAGGCAGGCCGGGGCGGAGGCCGGCGGCCCGTGGAGTGGCCGGAGCGCTGCCCGGGTCCGGGGGAATCAGCATGAAAGTGGTCCGCGTCCGGCGCTGCGCGGCGTCGTCCTGGCGCTGGGCCGCCGCCGCCGCCTGCCCCGGGCGCCTGGCGCGCGCAGCGCTCCTCGCCCGCCCGCTCGTCCGGCGCCGCTGCCCTCTCCGCTCCGCGCCGCTCGGTGGAGGCCGCTCGCCGCTCCCCGCGGGCCGCCCCGGCCGCCGCCGCCGGAGCCGCCGCTGAAGCCGCCGGGTTGGGCCCGGAGCCGCCGCGTCTAGCGCCGCCGCCGCCGGTGAAGTCGCTGCTGTCGCCGCCGGAGCCGCTGCTTCTGCTGCTGCCGCCGCCGCCTCACACACATAGGGAAAGAGTCAACTCGCCGGCGGCGGGGGAGAAATGATAAAAGAGAGAAAGGAGGGCAGATCACCACCTAGAAGCACATCCTCCGTGCGCAGGGGGAGAGGAAGATGGAGAGGAAGAATGAAAGGGGAGAGAGGCAGCACGGCACCCGGAGAAAGGAGGCAACTCGGGGAGAGGAGGAGGAGGAGAGGAAAACACACACGCGCGCACGCACACACACACCGCGGAGAGAAAAGAACAGAGAATCAAAGTGATCAAATATGCTAAAAAGGGGGGCGCGGGAGGGAATGCGATTTATAGGCGCCGGGGCTGGCAGAAGTGGCTTCTCCGCGATCAGCTCACTGAGCTCTCTATATAGTGAACTTTGACACGACTGCTGCAACTTAGCGCACGTTGCCATGGCGACGGCGCGCCTTATAAGGCAGCAGCCGGGGTTGGCCTGGCCAGGCGCGCGCGCGCCGCCCCCTCGCCGTCATTGGCCGGAGCGCGGCGGCCCCGCCATGGCGACCGCGGGCGCAGCCTGGTCCTAGCGCGAGCGGCGTTGCTTTCGCGGCGCGGGGCGCGCGGGGGCACGGAGGGGGGCGGGGACCCGGTGGCCGCGCCGCCCCGGCCGCCGAGCGGGGGATGGGCCCGCGCCGGCCCCGGGAGCGCGGCCCCCGGTTCTCTCCGCGCCCTGCACCCGAGGCTTCCGCCCCGGCGGGGAGAGGAGCGCGGCGCGCACACACAACGCCTCTTAAAGGCTCCGCGAGAGGCTGGGATGGAATCGAGGACTTCGCCTCTCGCAACTTGGCGATGCCACGAAACCCGCCGCGCGCGCACCACCGGCGGAGCCCCGGCGCGTCTCGGTACTCAAGGAGCCCAAGACAGAGAAAAGTTCCCCGGTTTCTTTGCAGAGGGGCAGGGAGTAAAGGGGGAAGGTGCCTCGAACTGAGCTTTCATGCGTTTTCCATGCGAAAGATTCGGCCGAATCAGGGTGATGGAAACCCCTTCTCCTAATCAACTCTGATCACTTGCTCGGTTTGGGAGCTCGTTCTTAGGTATTTATTTATTTTTCATGTTGAAAAGGGCCGCTCGCTGTCTATCTTTTCCTTGTAGGGTTAACATTTCCTAGGTTTGTGGCCTGACATTTTAATTGCTCAAATAAAGCATCTCGGATGCTGAGAAGCAGAAGTAGACTTCATCTCACTGTCATGACGCAAGTAAAATAAAATTTCCTCGACTTTATCCTCCCTGGTTGGTTTTAGCTAACTCGCAAGCCAACGTCCTGACACACTCGTGGCAGTCGTGGTAAGAGGGAAAAGACCATTCTGCCCGCTGATGGACAGGCGGAGGCACCCGCTTAGCCTCCCGAGCAGACCCTCGGTGCAGACATGTAGTCACACATGTATCAGATGCACATTTGTCTATGTACACAGACAAAGACTTCTGAGACTATGCTTCTAGGTCACAGAACAGTTGAGCACAGACTTCATTGTTCTTCAAGTTCCTTTTAAGCATTCATATAGTCCTTAAAACACATCCAGAGATTTGGCCCCAAATTGAAAATAATACCAAGACAACTCACAAAAACACACACAAGCCATATTTGCCCCCGAGTTACTGCAAAAAGAACAACTTCATAGCTTATACCATTCTTCTCAGTATGCTAAAATCATTGATATGGTTGTGGCTTTGAATTCCAGGGTGCTTGATTTAAACATCAAAAGTGTAGAATTGCCCCCCCCACACACACACTATATCCCATTGCACTAACCTTGCTGTTTGATTACAACCAGTCAATGGATTATGACTATTCCACATGTAGACAAGAGAATTGTGTCCCCATCAAGGACACTTGGCACCAAGAAAACCTGTAAGCCCATAAGCTAACAAGGTTTATGAACAATTGTAATATTTAACACAAAAGATGCTGAGCTCCAGATGAAAAAGAGTAACGCTATAAGGGGTAAATTGATGACTTCAGAAAAATATATTTGGTGGCTCAAAAAATGATGAGATAAAGGTGTTTAAAAATAAACCACACATATAATTGACACATGTAGATTGCAGTCTGCATTCACTTCCTTTTACACAAATAGGCAGAATACAAAATAAGGACCAAGTGGGCAGATAGGGGTTGGTTTTTAGGGAAAGAAAAATCTCTCTTTAAACTTCATTCCTGAATCCCTCCTAGCCCTCTCATTCTTCACCGAAATCACATATTTCACTAAAGCCGCAGGTGCTGGAATTATTTGAGTGTTTTAAGAAATAATGACCTATAATGAGCACAGAACTTTCATAAACCTGACTGGCTATAAGACTGCCACACAGTGAAGCCAGGGTGAGAATTTTAGGTTGATTAGAGAGGCAATGTAACTTTTTCCTACAGAGAAACCTGAAGGATGGGAAAGAAATAATTTCAAAGAGGGCTTTGGTTTTTTCTCCCCCTTTCAACTTGTGTGATTCAGGGACTTGCCTAGTGCTACAAATGTCACAAGGTTAGGGACAAGTTCAGCAATACTGAGGCTGAGGTTCAGATAGGTAATCTAATGGGTATTCCCATCTCAATTTAATAGAAGATGAGAATAATTGATTATAGGAAAGCTTATTCTTGCCTCTTGAGCGCAGAGACGTCCATAGCAAATACCACTTTTTTTGCATACTTGTGAAGGAATGATTTTGGGGAAGAAGACTTTCATTCTTAAAAAATGTAAAGATTGTTGCAATTTC
Source organism: Heterocephalus glaber (assembly GCF_000247695.1). Next base: position 7,725,568 of record NW_004624768.1, read on the forward strand.
TAGGCCACAGATTGCAGTGGAACTATTTCCCAACTATCTCTCCCATAGAGTTAAAAGCCTGCAGGGCACAAGACCACAGGGCTTCCATGAAGTCAGAGCATTTCATTGTTTTAGGACTCATTCCCTTATGGAAATGCTGTTTAGAAGTAGGGAGACATCATTGTAAAAAAAAAATGAAGTCAATTTTAGTGCATGGAAGAAGAAACAGGACAACAGACTGGGAAGAACAACAACAACAAAAAAGAGGTGAAAATATTTAAAAATGTCTCCTTCAGATATGCTCATTTGCTTTAAGATTAAGTAGCTCTCAGACTAAAAGATAAATATCGCTACATGGTTATTGTTTTTCTTTTAAATCCAGCCCAGTCTTTTATTGCAGATGTAAATTTATTTTAATGAGAGGAATGACAAGCTTTAATTTGACTGGTAAAAGTTGGAAGAAATTGTTTTGATCTTTAAGGAAATCAACCAGGAATATGATTTTCTTGCAAAAAGTGGCTGGAGGGTCTGGATTTCTTTACATATTAAATCACAACACGAATGCAGACCCCAGCACAAGCCTAGTGTAACTCTCAACTCAGCAGAAACCAGTTCTGTCCACCAGGATTCATTGAATTCCTCCTTTCCCTCAGTCTGGTCCGTGTGTGTTTTTCTCTTCCACCACACTAGAGCTCCATGAATAGGGAAAGGGGCTTCCATTGTGCCCCTCTGAACTTCCAAGTCAATGCAATTTTTAACCACTGGCTTGTGGTACTTTGAAAATCACCAGGGGCTGTCAGAGTTGGGTCCTCTGAAAAATTTACAGTGCTAAATCAGAGCATATGCCGGGAGGGAAAAAATTGCTAAAGATTGGAGCAAGTACAGTATCTGTCTGCCCCCTAGTGTAAGAGTCCTCGCTGCCTAAAATTCAACTTTAAAAGAAAAGGCTCTCTTAAAGGGAAACGACTTTGGGCTCACGTAGACATAGGAGAATGAAACTTCTGTATATTTTAATCTGAATAATTCTTCAGGATTTAAAATTAATTGGCTCTGGCTTGCTTGGACTGTACTCGGATCTCGCCGCCTCTGCGCTCCCAGAGTCACTGGTGAAGAGGTGATGATTTTTTTTTTTTTTGAACTGGGTTTATGTGCGTCCCTCTCACCCCTCCTCTCTTTTTCTTTCTCTCTGTCTCTGTCGTCTCTCTCGCTGGCTTTTTAAAAATGAGGAACCGTTCCTTGAACGTTTTGGACGGAGCACAGAATTGCTTCTTAAATTCAGCGCGGCGCGGTTGCGATAGACAGCAAAAAGGTAAACGTTTGCCCGAAACCCGCACGCCAGCTCCACCATCCCGCCCGACGGTGAGTACCCTCCTCATCGCGGTCCTCCTCCTAGCTTAGCCGAGCGCTCCCTTCCCGAGACGCGGCCGAGAGGGCGCCGAGCAAGCCTTGCCTTCCTCCCTGCCTGCCTGCCTGGCTGTCAGTTGCACAAGGTTGCAAAATGAAGCGCAGAGGCAAAGCGAACAGTAAATTCTGATACTCGGCGCGAGCCTAGCAGCCCCCTTTCTAGAAAACCGAGTCGTCTGCTGCTTGGAAAACCAGGCTTATAGGACTGGTTTTCAGTTTGCTCTTTAGAAGGACATGAGTTTGAGGAGACAGGACGAGGAGATGGGAGGCACTGCGCAGTCTTTATGCTTCGGTTTAATCATATTTTGGCAGCTTTGCAATTGTATTTTCCCCCTCTCTTCCCTCTGCCACCTCTCCTACCACACACATGTAATAAAATATGCCAGTGCACTGAAATGACTCTGTCCCCCCTTCCCCAAGCCCCCTTTCCACCACAGTCCTAGGCATTTCATACACATTAGCAAACCCATCATCTGCAAAGCCCCAAGTCATCCCCAACCCCACACAGCACAAGGAGAACAGTGAGAAAGGAGAGAGAGAGGAAAAAAAAATACTGTAAGTAAACATACCAAAACCATATTTTCCTTGTTCAAGATCCCAAACCGCTTGCATCTTCCTTCTAAACTGGAATAACTCTCCTTTAGTTTGGCGGGTGAAATAAACGCTTTGTTGGCCCCCTGAAAAGATGTGTCTTTGATAATTAAAGAGACTCTCCTCCTCGATGTTTATCTAAGCGATTGTGCAAACTGATAAAAAGTAGGCACTAGCCTGCAGGGAAAAAGAGGAAAGGTGAAGGGAGAGATCTTCCACCTCCGGGGAGTGCTTCCCCATGTATTAGGCGTTCGCTCTCAGCCTAGGAAAGCCCTGCACACTAACTTTAGAGAGACAAGGTTTCAGGGAGCTTTGTACATAGCTGCTGAGGAATGCAAGCCTCGCCTTTAAGAAAAAAAACCCCAAACCGTAGGTAGGAGATGTCTGGAGTGATCCTTGTCTCTCATCTCATTCCTTAGAAGGAAGAGTGCGTTGTTACACCTTGTTTGGGGCTGGAAAGACGAGACTTTAAAAACACCCGTCCAATTGAAAAAAATCTCCCAACTTAATGAGTTTAGTCGGAGGCTGCAGCAAACGGCTCAGGCTCAGCAGAAAACCGCCAACAACTACAGCCGATATTGCAAAGCAGGACAACCCGAGGCACAGCCAAATTCCACTGTTTGGGGTCGAGAGGGATGGAGGCTGATCCTAAAGCGAGTTGGGAAATAACAGAGGTGGGAGAGGAGGGGGAAAAAGCAGCAGCCTAGCAGACTGGCAGACATGCTCCTCTTACCCTGGATCAAAGATAGAACTTGAAACAGGAGGGCAACATTTTTCCTAGGAATCTGCTGGAACCCTCATTTTCTACTTTTAACTCAAGTCCCCCTAAGTGATTTTTCCCTCTCCCCTGTGGATTAGTGCCTCCCTCCCCTTTCTGGTGCCCATTCTAGAACTTTCCTGAACAGGAAATCTATTTCTTTTGGGGGGAGGGGTTCCCCATTTCAAGCCTTCCTAGGATGAATGCTTAATTCACCCCTCCCTTCTTCACTCCCCCAAAAATGAATAAAAGAAGCAGGACTACAACCACTAGCAAAAATGGAAAGTAAATTATGCTGCCTCTCCCAGTTTAATGCAGTTTTAACTAATGGATTTTTTGTTTTGTTTTAAGAGAAGAATAATGGGGAAACATGCACCTTTTATTTTAGGAAACTGTGATGGTAAGATGTATGTCAGACTTGACAAATGGAACTAACGCTCTTCGGCTGCTTCTTGTCCTTGTCTTAAACAGGAATTAAGTTAAACACAGTGCTGAATGTTAATTACATGTTTACTGGCTAATGAAAATTACAAATGGTTTTGCCACCTCAAACAATGCTGAAAACTCCGAGGACACTGTAATTATATACTTTGAGGGAAATAACTGAGAATATTGATCATAAGAAGTGTAAATCTTTTTTAAACTATTCATTAATACCATAAATATGGGCTGCAGAAGTTTTTCCTTGCGGTTTGTCTCCTCAGTTCCACTGAGTGGCTGGGTGTGAGGCTCTCTGGGGAGGTGGTGAACTCGTTCCGTTAGAAGAAGGAGGCCACTTGTGTAACTCAGGGATGCCCCCCTCCCTTTTGTCCCGCCCCTCTTGACCCGAGCTGAAGGTCGAGGGATGGTGGAGCAGGCAGGCCAGGCTCAGCGGAGGTGAAGGTGATCCCAGGGTGGCCTCTCCCCATCCTCCCTCCCTCCTCCTGGCCCTCCTCCCTGTTTTGCCAGGTCTGACGGAGGACCACCTTCCCAGCCTGGTCGTCAGTGGCACAGCCTGTCATTCGGGATTCCTAAGGGAGGACCAATTAGACCTAGCAAGCGCCCCACCCCAGGGATGCTGCCCTGCCCACCTGAGTCCACCCCTTCAAGGTGGCTAGAGCAGTTCCTGGCCAAAGAAGAGGGCGGAAAGTTGGGGATGGAGGTGGCTGTTGGGTAAGGTGGCTCAGGCAGCTGAACCACAGCTGGTTTCCTTGGGTTCAGGAGAGATTTTTGTTGCTGTTGTTTTCTTCTCCCTTTGGCCAGAGTGGTAGCACTGGCAGTCACTCCAGTCTTGAGGGTCAAAGGTGAGGGTTGCACTAACCCTAAAGGCCGGCTTCCTGAGCTGGCCGGAAGGCCAAGAAAGCCGGGGATGGGGGGTTGCCGGCCAGGCCAGACTGCCTGGCTCTTCGGAGAGGGTGCTTGTGAAACTCCCATCCGAGGGCCATGGCACCCAGTGCAGGTTTAAAGTGCAATATTGACGATTTTTTTAAAAGTGCCCTAGGCTTGTGGGACTGGAGTCTTCTTTTTCCCTGAGAATTCCCAAGGCGCTGGTCTTTGTCTTAGAAGGAATGGAGTTTCTGAATGGTGTGAAAAGGACAGAGAGGGTCGCTTCAAATCGATTTTACTTGTCCTTTCTGTCTTTTCGGATCAACGCCCTTCAATGGGCACAGAGGTGCTCTTTCAACCAAAAACTTGTGCTACATTTTCTGCCTGTATTGGTGCTAAATACAATAAGCATTGGGCAGATTTTTTTTTTCTTTTCTCTGCAAAGCAAGAAAGCACCCTAATTAAATTGTTTTATATGGACAGTCAGGACGGACCAATTAAGTATGCATTAGTATAAAGATATAGTCTGCAGATAAGGCGATTTAGAAAACCATGTGCGGGACAAAGGGAGGGTGCTAGCGTTTGGGCAGGGAACATGCACACAGTGGGGTCGAGCACCTTCCTTTGCGGGCTGCAGGGGAACTGCAAAGGCCGAGGGCCCAGGTGAGACAGGAGCGGCCGGCTAACAGGTGGGCACAATGCCGGAGACTTTCAGGCTGGCGCTCCTGGCCTGAGAGCGGTGGAACCCGAGGGCTCCGTGTCCTCAGTACGGGTCTGGCGAAGTACCATCCTGAGGTGGCGGGTCTCATGCGACACGGTGGGACCGCGCGATGCCCCACGGTGGATCGGGTCCCCTGCCTGATGTGCCAGGTCCAGGGGGCGGCCCTGTGATGCTGACATAGTACGTGCCCACCCAGGACAGGCCGGGTGGGCCCCAGGGCCGCGGGCGTCGCCCTCTGACAGTCAGGAGCAGGGCCGAAGCCCCTGTCCAGACCTCCAGCCACAGCGACTTTTGGCTTCTAAGGAAGGACAAGTGTCTAGCACAGGGAAGGGCAGTTCCCGCCCGACGCCATCCGGCCCAGGGGAGTCGAGGACGAGACGCTGCCGTGGCAGGGGAGAGGCCGGGGGTCGGGGAAGGGGCAGCAGAGCCAGCGGCCACTCCTTCCGCAGGCAGAGGCGGCTTGGGCTCCGGCATCCCTCTCCGCCCTCGAGGTGTGGGCGGGTGGAGAGCAGCCTGCCCGGAGGAGGTGACCGAGCCGGGCTGGGATAGGTGGGCTGCGGGCCCCGCGCGGCTCGGGAAGGACGCTGGGGCGCGCGGGGCGCCCTCGGCCAAGGGGCGACAATTGGAGCCCAGGGAGGAGGCGGAATGGCAGGAGGAGAAAGGTTGAAAAGCCAATTTTCCAGGCGCGCTGCCCCCCGCCCCCGCCCCAGCGCCGGCCGAGGCCGTAAATCAGCGCGGCGGAGAGGGCGGGAGGAGCCCGGGGTGCCACTGAGCGGGCGGGTGGGCTGGACGCCCCCCCCCCCCGGCCTTGCGCACCTCCCGGTGGGCCCCGCATCGATCCACAGCCTCGCCGAGGATGTCACCGCACTAAATATTTACTGATCACACACAAATAGCCGGGCCTCGAACGATTTTCCTCTGTGAGGAGAGCGCAGAGAGAAGGGTAAATCATTTGATTAGTGTGGATAAAGCCCAGAGCACACTCCGGGCTGGAGTGTTTTAAGATGTGTCTTCAACGGGATGAAGAGAGTTAGGGCAATCGATGCGGAGTGATTAGACGCCCCCGAGTGACAAAGGGGGACGGGGCCGCCTGGGAGTCGGCGGTGGCGAGTGGGAGGGCAGCCAGCGTCGAGGGGGGCGCTCGCCTCGACGGGAGACGCGCGTCCCACACGGCTTGGGGCCGCCGCCCGCGAGCGATGCGCGGGCCGCCGCGGGGCCGAGGACCGGGGCCCCAGTGAGCCGCGAGCCGCAGTGGCCAGGTGGCCGCGGGAGCGGATGGCGGTCGTGGCGCGGGGACCCGGACGCGTTTCCCACCCGCGAGGTCTCCGGGCCGCCTGCCGTTCAAAGGTGTGGCCTAAACCGCTGCCGGGCTCCCTCTGGCACTTGAGGCTTCCCCCAGCCGGCACCCAAAGCTTCCTGAACTTTCCCCGGGGTCCGCCTTGCTTGTCCTCTCCTTGAGTGTATCTCAAGAGGACCCCTTGGCCCAGCCCTGCTAAGTGCGTCCCCACCCACCCTCCCTGTGTCGGGGGCGCCCGCCGGGTGGCGGGAGCCGCTGGGGACGGCGCGTGGCGCGGGCAGGTGGCAGGAAGTGTAAGGCCCAGTGGGACTGCAGGAGGGAAGGCGAGGAGCTCCAGTGAGGCCCCGGGACCTTTCAGGTCTCTCCCAGGCGGGAGATCGGCTTTGGGATGTCAGGGCCACACTCCGCACGGGGCACCGTGCGGAGAGCCGAAGGGCCGGGGTGTAAACACGTGTGGCACCGAGGTTCACAAGGCTTTGAGCCCGGGGTGGAGGGCTGGCGATCTGCTGGAAGGGAGGGAAATACCTTTCCCCCAAACTCGAAGCAGGAACGTCCTGGCGCTAGAATGGCTTTTCAGTTCTGGAAGCGCGAGTCTCCCTTGCTACTGGGAACAAACCTTGAGGTTCCAAGCAGCTGCAAACAATCAAGTAGGCACTAATTTCTGGGGAAAAGAAAAGGTGGAAGGTGAGGACAGAGCAGAATCTTTTTCGGTTTCTTCTTCCCCTTCCCGCTTCTGCCCTTTCCCCAGAAATCTGCCCTTCTTGAAGAAACTGGTGGCTGCTTGTACATACCGATGCATGCATGTAGATATGTACGCAGGCATGCATGAGGAGGGTGGCCCTCCCAGGCCACCCTCTTGCTCGGTTTCCTTGGCAGCTTGAGGGAGTCAGTTCAGGCTGCCCAGCTTGGCTCTTCGATGCAACAGGAAATGTAGCTGCACATGCAATGAACCGTTTTAAAGTAGGAATCCCAGTGGGTTGGAGAGATGTGTTCAGGTGTGAGGGGATCAGTGGCTCGGACTCCTTCCCCTGGTACTCGGATGCCTGCGGAGCAGGCTCGCAGGCGTGGCTGGCCTGGGGGACTGTCAGGAGCCCGGTCTCTATTAACCCTTCTTGGGCTTGGCCAGAGCGAGGAGGTTAACTCGGCTAATCTACCAAATGGGGCTGTCGTAGAAAGGAAGGAAGAACAGAAGGGTGGAAAGGAGTGAAGGAAAGAAGAAGGAAGGAGGGGGAGGGAGAGAAGGAGGAAGGACCTAATGCATTCCAGTTGCAAGGATGGTAGAGCCAGCTCTGTGGCCTCTCCTGGTGCCCCACCTCCACCTTCCTGGATTCAGAGACCAAGGAGACCCCCATCAACACCAGAACCCTCCCCGAGGATGGGCTCTAGAGAACAAGAACACAGAATGTGATGGAATATTTCCTTCTATTTAACCGACCACCCAGTTCACTTTAAAAATATTTCTAACAGGTATAGATCCGGTTATTGGGTGAAGGAGGTGGAAGAGCAAAACCCAAACAAAAACCCAACGCATAGTTTACCTTCCATTTAAGTCAAAACAAATTTAGAATCTTGTCAGTAGCCAAATTATAGCCATAAAATCTGGATGAGAGTAGGAAATATATTCCACTGGCTTCAAAGTTGGCATCTGAATGGGTCACGAGAGGACAGTCATGTGCGTGAAGATGTGTTCAGAGGGATGTGTATATATTCGTATGGTGTTAGAAGTTTGTGGGTGGATTAAAGGTTCATGCACTCAAGCACTAGATAGAAGTTGTCACTCATTTGTACATTCCGGCAGTCTGGCAGAAGGCAGTGCAAAGAGAGTTTTGAATGAGCTCCTTGGAATCGCTATTGTTAAAACACAAGCTGAAGCAACTTAGCAATGGTAAAGCCGTCGTGGCTTGCAAAATCATAGAAAGACACTTCAAAGTAAAAATATCAGATTTCCAGTTTGGTAGCTTTGCCAGGGCATTTAAACAAAAGGTGAACATCTTTTGCATAACTGATTCATTTTAAAATGCAGGGATATTCCATTCTACCTTTTTTCCCCCACTTTTCAATGGATTGAAGAGTTAAAGGAGAATAAACTAAGGATGGTGGCACAAGGAATTCTGCCCACTTAACCGAGTCTGATGTGGGCAATAGATGCTTTCAATATTAATATTAAACTGCAAGGCGACTCTTGCTGAGAAAGTTCCAAAGACATCTTGAGCCATGTGGGCATCAGTTCTCTCTCTCTCTTTTTTTTTTTTTTTTTGGTACTGGGGATTGAACTCGGGACCTTGCACTTGCCAGGCAGGCGGCGGAACCACTGAGCTAAATCCTTGGCCTGATCCATTCTTATTCAGAACTAGACAAAGTAAGAGATGATGGTCTAATTCTGTAATTTTTCCTCTTTTTTAAGAGCCTGGTAATGAAATCAATAAAATGGCAGTTAATTTTTGGTATGTCAAAAAAAAGCATTAATCAAATGGAATCAAGTGCCAGTCACTTAAATGTGAAGGTGGTCGGCAAATATCCAGATAAATTAATACCATTAATTAGCCACATCAGTGTACTTCAATAAAGTACAAGCTAAACAACACATGATTTATTTAATTTAATTTTTTGAACCATAAACTTGAGGTGAATTTCAGAAGGAGAAATATAACTGAAGGAGTATTTTCTGTTTTATTGGCTTTTAGGGATTTTTTTTGAAAGTTGTAAAAAGCCAGGTTCAATATAAAGCATACTATTTGAGAATAAGTAGATGGCCAGAGATAACCACAGCAGAGAGACATGCACGAATTTAGAAAGCATTTCATTAATTACATTGTCTTTTTCATTTCTCCCCTTAAAAAGCTTATTTCTTAAAAAACTGAAAGTAGGTGTTAAAAATAAAGAAATTCTATGCAAAATGAAGAGGAGGCTATTTAATAGCATATTCAGTGTCTTGGCCATAGGAAGTAGTTGCTTGAGAGTTTACAAAGTGAACTGTGTGGAGAAAATTTATGTTGGTATTTTAATTTTGAGTACAGGGTAGATCTATCCCTTATAATTTATTATAAATAAATCAAGCTTATCCAAGAGATTTCTACATACTTGTCTATGGTAAATTGATTGAGATGATGTCATTTTAAATAGTTAAAGCAAAACTGAACACATTAAAGAAAGGGTGTACTGATTTCATGATGAATGTCACATTGGGTATTTCATGACAGGGCTACATCACCTCACATGTCAAGGAGAAGAAGTTTAAGAATTAGGGAACACTATTTCTTTGCAGAGTGCATGTTCGTAACTTACTTCCTCCCAAAGGGATATTACAGCTTTCCATTTATTCTTTGTTACCACGTTACTTGGTAATTAAAAAGAAGCTGGTGTTGTGAAACATAAGCAGCAGAGGTTTAAAAAAGTTATTTTTCTTCATAGTTAGATCTATGCTTATTTATGCATTGATTTTTTTCATATGGTTTTGGGTAATTTAATAGCTTTTGAAATCACATGCTATGTTACAGAAACCTACATTGCACAAAAATTGAGAACAAATTCAAAGACATCAGAAGTTTTTTTTTCAAGAAGTGCAATTCAATGTGCAGCTACTGAAGAGCTACTATTTCCACTCCCAGGTTCTATTAAAAACAAACACCCAAAACTTTTCTTCTTTTCTAACAAGCTTTAAAATTGCAGCTAGTATGAATGTGGATGAATATTGAATATCAGAGCCTTTAACTCTCTTTTCCCATGTTCCCTGGAAATTTTTAAATTTTTCTTTTCTGTTGATGTACTTAAAAAACCATTAGTCAATGTGCAAGAATTATCCACCCTCTTTTAAAAGCCAGTGAATAAAAATTCTAATTATAGAAAAGAGGTGTGATCTTTATTCTAACGTTTCAGGGACAAAGTTTTCTTCACAAACCAGAAGCACTCTACCCTGGATAAATCAAAACAAGGCAGCTGTTGGGTGTTGTTTATTTTTTTAAAAAATTCATGTCCTTTTGCCCTCTTCTGCTAAGGTATTTGAGTTTTTACCTTCACACACTCCTGTTAATGGAGTGAATTATATATATATATATATATATACACATAAACAATTTTGGCTTTATAGGTGAATACATTATTATATTGAAAAATAATATTCACTTTTGTATTCAAATTTACATGTCCAGGCAGTAATGAGAAGGTCATGTCCTGTAAATGTACTCTCCCCTAACAATAAAAAACATTACATAGCTAAACTAAGAGAAAAAAAATTTCTTAGGATTTTGGAAATCCAATATGTTGGACACACAGGCACATTATTTTTCAAACTGAACTCTTAACTAGGTTTTATTTTCCCTTAACTGTCTACTAAGATGGAATACTTTCACTTTAGAGATAATTTTGAATTTTAAATCAAATTTTAACTACCAACCTTGTAGGTTTTCTGAAGTGAAAGGAGATTTGAAATAAGCCTCCAAAATAAAAGACAGACATAAGTGGCAGGGCACGATGGCTTGCCTCAGTTTTTAGGGATGCTACAGGAGTCTTTTAAGGATTGCAATAGCAAGCTTTTTTCAGAGTGCAGAATGAGATGGTAAGGGGAAAGAAAAAGGAGAAAAAGATTTCCCTTACTCTTTCCCATCAAAGTCCCTCAAACAACAGCAAACAAAACAAAGCAAAACAAAATCCAGTTCCTAAATCCCCCCAAAGACCCTTACCACTTGGGGAGTTTCTGTGTAACTGTGAGTGCTGCCAGAGCTGTCAGATGGTCAACTTTCTCATTCTGAGGCAGTGGTCAGACAGTGGTTAGCAGTCTAGAGAGCAGGCCCGCTCTGCTATTGGAGCTTGGCTCCAGAGAGCTGCCACTGAGAGGTAGACTTGGGAGAGCGACTGCTGAAAGTTAACCTCTCCTTTCCAAAGGAGACTTGCAGGGGCTGGACAGTGAGAGCTGATACAGACAATTTTATTTTCTAACTTCTATGATTTTTCCCCCTCCTTCTTTTACTATCTGTCTTTGTGCCTCCAGGGCCAGGGAAAGAGCAGGGCAGATTCTAGATTGCTTTCAGAGGTTGCCTTCTCTGATGATGGATTACCATGTCAATTTAAACGGCATAGGATTAATTTGTTTCAATGATTTCTCTTTAGGCTGAATGCCAGCCGTTTTTCTATCTCTCCCCTTGCTCTTCAGAACAACAACCACCACCAAAAAAGAAAAAAACAAAAAGGAAAGAGAAAGGAGGCAAGAAAAGGGCCTTCATTCCACATCCTAAATTAAGAGATTATAATGGAAATAGACAAGTTAGGTGTAATGTTGCAACACTGTTATAGGTTTGAGTGTTTTTGTCTCTGCCTAAGAGGCTGAAACAGTCAGTCACATTAAAATGAAATTGGACTCAACATTTATTCAATAAATACTTGTCTTGTAGGTAATCCAGTGCCTAGTGCTTTCGACACATAAGGACTTAATTTGTCTTGGATAATAAGTTATTAATATGGCACATTTAAGCCTGCCACCTACAATAAGGCTATTAAGATCTAAACAAACTCAAATGATCATTGTAAAAATTAGTTTGTGAGGGAGGGAGACATTTTTGAGAATGAGTATCTTTTCCATATACACACACACACACATACACCCTAGTAACATAGAGAGACGTAGGGCTGTGCACACACACACACATATGTACATACACATTACACATGTACCTGTATCTAAGATGTCATAAGGCAAAAAAAGTCAGGGAAGTTAAAAAATTCCATCCATTATGCAGATGTATCTAACCTTTCCAAACTAAGAATGTGTCAGCTAGTTTTTTTCTTTTGAAAGATTTCTGAAGTGCATCAGAAAAATGATTTTCAAATTCACTTTCTTTGCAAGACCAGACCCCTTATCAGGTTGAACATGGCACCAAAAAGACCTGGGTGGAATACAAAATCAAACACCCTCTCCACAACTTTCACCTATGCTAAATTTTTTTTTTTTTTTGGTACCGGGGATTGAACTCAGGTCCTTGCGCTTGCGTAGCAGGCGATGAAACCACTGAGCTAAATCCCTGACCCCTTCATCTATGCTAAATTTGCATGTGGCTAGAGGAAGTTTGTTGGTGGTGAAGAACAAGGCAACTTAATTGAAATAGTTGATCCTTTAAAATATTATTTTATTTCCCCTTTTAAAGGAAGGACCTCCAGAAGAGGCAGAAATATGAGAGATTTCACATTCTGGACCAACCATGTTGGGTACACATGATTATTTGAACATGGGTGTTCTTTCCACCACCTTGTTCTCCTAATTGCTTCTTCTTTTTCCAGCACCGTTACACTAAAATTTAGCATCATAGTTCAGAATAATAAACTGCATTTGCAATATGATTACAAATGGACTTGGCATCCTTTCCCTCTTTCCCAGTCCTCTCCATGTGCAGGCAGGCTTCTTTGTGTAGATTCTACTTTCTAAGGTCATTCACAATCAGGGGGCAATCAATGACTGTCAGAAGCGGAATCTACACAATTTTAATTCATTAAAAACATTTGTTAGTTGCTCACCTTGAGGGGGATTGTGCATCTCTAAGAGACCAAATCTTTGAGAGCTCTCCCTGGGCAATGATGTTACACATGAGCAGAAAATCCAGACAAGAAAGGCTAATTGAATGAAGAGAGAGAATTAGGTTAAAAAATGGAGTACGATCTAGTATCACATTTTCACTAGTGTAACTTGAAATGAAGGTGGCTTTGAGTCTCCAGTGATGCCAGAGTGTTTAGATGTTTGGTACAGATGGGGACACCTAGTGAAATGTGTCTGAAGAAGATTAATAGGGCTTGTCACTGTTGGGAAAGCACTGCTTCGCTGTAAATTTCTACCAGCACAAGATGAATTACCGATGAATGCTCACTTATCAACCCCATCACTATCGTTCGACACTAAATCAAATTGAGAAGTTATCTGCAATCAGAAAATTCCCTTTTAAAATAGACATACACCTTTAAGCCTCAACTCTTTAATAATCCTACTCACAAAACAATTCCCTGTCCCATGATGCCTTTTATTTTTAGCTTAAGTGGGAATATATCTCAATAATGAATATGTTTTTAAATTCACGTACAATGGACAGCTGGTCAAATAGTAAAGTTTGACAGAATTTTATGGAGGGTGTAAAGGCTTCCTGAAAGTCATCATTTAATATTGCACAAAATGTGTTCTTTTTGCCTTTATATTTTTCTCTCCTTTACTGGGAAGGCAAAAAAGAAAGTTTTCTGTTTTAAACTTTATGATTCAATAAGTCGTCCAATGCTCTGGTAAGATAAAATTATGAGACTTGCAAGTGTAGAATGGTAGAACAGAGGTTAGATGGGTGACAATGATAGTTGAGGACGTGCTTTTTTACAATTCAGTGATACTTCATGTATCTTATTTTGGGGGAATAAGGTGCTAGGATAGAATCCAGGACCTCGATTGTTTTAGGCATGCAGTTTACGGCTGAGCTACACTCCAAGCCTGCTTTGTATCTCATTTCTTGTTTGTTTGTTTTGGTTGTTTTTGGTTCTGGGGATTGAACTCGGGACCTTGGGCTTTCGAGGCAGGAGGCAGAACCATTGAGCTAAATCCCTGGCCCAATGTGTCTCATTTTTTAAATTGATTGATTTGAGAAGGAAAACAAAGCCATTATCTCTTTGTATTATCTGTTAACCCATCTAAGTATCTCAAGGCTTTCTAACTCAGGGACAATATTATTTTAATACAACTAGCAATTCTTCTATTTGTACAGTTCTCTACCTATTTAAATAGTGCTATCACATGCAGGAGTTATTTGATTTCTGCTGAAATCTTGGCCAGGCAGATATTTTGAATTCCCATTTTGCTGGTTAATAAACTGAGGCTTAAAGTTGTCTGAAGTCAATGAGCTCACAGAAGGACAGTTAGAATATGAAGCTCTGTTTTCTCAGTTCCATTAGAAATTTGTCATTTCTGGTCATTCTGTAAAGGGGAATTAAAAGATAATAATGCTGATTGCAGTTAATATTTACTATGAACTGTGCAGAGCATTACATGTTATTTTACTTAAGCTCTGTACTACTCTCTTAGATAGATACTATTTTTTCCATTACCTAAGAAAAAAATGAAAGGAAAACCAAATGAGGCTTAGGAGGCTTAGAAACTTGCCCACATTTCACATGGGTAGGAAGCTGGGGACATGTTATTTTAATCCAGGAAGTCTGAATTCAAAGCCTATCCTGTTACTGTTTCCAATTGCAAGGAGCCTTGTATTGTACCAAATGACCACAATTAATCTCACTTGTTTTCAGAATATAAAAGTCAATCAAGCTCTAAGGCAGTGTGTAGTGGTAGACTCTGCCCTGGTTTGGAGATAAGGAGACCTAGGTTTATTTATTAGTTAATTCTTTGCAGTGCTGGGAATCGAACTCAGGGCTTCAGCTATGCTAGGAGAGTGTTGTATCCCTGAAGTATGCCTCCATCCTCAAGAGCTGGGTTTAAATTTTGGCTTTCTTAGTTACTAAGTAGGTGACCTCAACCTCCCTGGCCTTTATTTTCCTCATCTCTAAACTGGGGCAGTTGGCCCAAATGAACATTGCCTTCCGGTGCTGTTCCTTGCTTATGATCTCCAAGAGGGAAAAAGAGGAACAGACACACAATAACCATCTCTGTTGAAACAAGTGACATTCGGAGTTAGGGGAGAATGCATAGTTCCCATTTCCATGAGACTGGCACTGAAGACACTCTGCACTAAAAAATCTCCATTTTCTTTCTCTTGCCTCCAGAGAGCACTGAATCCATTTGTCCCTTAATATCCAATGGGGATGAGTTCCAGGATCCCCACCAGATACCAGAATCCAAGGATGCTCACTCAAGTCCCTGAATAAAACACCGCAGTATTTCCATGTAACCTATGTACACCCTGGTAGTCATTAAATCAGCTCTAGAGTACTCACGGTACTGCATACAGTGTAAGCACTAGGTAAATAGTTGTTCTGTATTATTTAAGGAATAATTACAAGAAAGTAGTCAGTATATGTACAGTATGAGGCAATTAAAAATATATACATATTTTCAACCATCATTTTACTGAACTTGTTGATAGAGTGCTGACTGTACTTCAAACAAGAGGGTTCTCAAGAAAAGAAAATCTTTACCTCATTTTCCAGATAAAAGCAAGAAGAAACCCCCATGGGCTATAGAGGTTAAAGGACTTAGGGTCATCCAACTAATTGGTGATACAATTGAAATTTTACCCCTTCTTACTGGGACCCAAAATAGAAATCCTCATCTTCCCCCCTTAAAATACCTTCCCTACACCATCCTCCTTCTTCAACAAAAATATACATCAAATCATCTGGTCATGTTCCTATTATAATTATCTATTTTATAGTGTGATAGTATGTATGGATTATTATTGGTAGTAACATGAAAAAATTTCCTGAATCTCTCTTACCATCATTTTTCATAAAACCTATAGATCTAACCAGCCAAATAGTCAAAGCTGCAGTGAAGAATCATACCGCAGTATGAATATTCGGTAATCTCTACTAGGTCACTATAATATTCCAATCTGTATGCATTACAACCCCCTTCAGAGGCTTACATAACCAAAATTACTAGATTTATATTCCCTAATAGTTTCTCAATGGCAAAAAAACTTTTTTTTTTTTTTTTTTGGTTTAGTTTTTTATCTTCCTTTTCCTGTCCCAAATCATCCTTCCATATACATTGCTGGCTTTGGGAACCCTGTCTGGGTTTAATTAGAAATTGCAAGACAAAATGTGCATTATTAAGAAATATAAATATTTTCAGAAGCAATCAAAGGGATGAAAGATTGATTCAGCACGTAGATTGGACCTAATTCGAAGCAGCTTTGTTCTAATGAGAGCTACTGGGATACAAAGTCAGGATCTGTCGCTGCCACCGGTTAGAAATTCCAGTACATTCGAATAACCTGTCAAGGTTTCTCTTGCTAGATATACTGAAGCATTTTTTTGCACAGTACAGTTCTGTCTTCGTGCTACACCACCTTCCTTGCCACCCTTAGGGACTTGTAATAGTCATCTTTGAGAAATTATGACTAATTTCTTTTTCTCTTTGTAGTTTAGATCAGCAAGTACCTCCCTTTTCACAACTCGGAAGTTGGCTTAGCATTAACTTTCATAAGAACATTTTGGCCCGGAGGCATCTGTATTACAATTTCTTTCTTGGCTTAATAAAAGGTATCGCATTATCTACCTGGTCAATCTGTACTGGCTTTCAAAATATAGACATGGAAAAACCTAATAAGGCCCATTAGGATATCTGCTTTAAAAACAACAGGCCACCTCATTTAGCATGTTGCTTTGAAATGTTCCAGACAGCCGGGTGGTCATCAGTTGAATTATAGGTACTGCTAATTTGGGATCATTGTTAGTCTGGTATCTCTGAGAAAATAAAAATGCCTAATGTGTGGTGAAATTTTAAGACACAAAGGATCAAACCCTGACTGTTGTATTTTGTTTTTGTCTTTCTTTCTTTCTTTCTTTCTTTCTTTCTTTCTTTCTTTCTTTCTTTCTTTCTTTCTTTCTTTCTTTCTTTCTTTCTTTCTTTCTCTCTCTCTTTCTTTCCCTTCCTTCCTTCCTCTCTCTCCTTCCTTCCTTCCTTCCTTCCTTCCTTCCTTCCTTCCTTCCT
>NW_004624768.1:7742348-7902838 GCF_000247695.1 Heterocephalus glaber
CTTTCTTTCTTTCTTTCTTTCTTTCTTTCTTTCTTTCTTTCTTTCTTTCTTTCTTTCTTTCTTTCTTTCTTCTTTCTTTCCTTTCATTGCACTTTTTGTCCACATGGGCATGTGGGTAAGAGATGGCTTGATAGTCTCGATATGGTTCATCCATCTACAGCTGGAATTCCAAATAGGACTGAAAATGTCTTTAAAATCAACACAACTCAGGGAGCCTGAGAGAACAAGTTTTCCTTTGTTGTAGGGTATAGTATTATTTGCTGTAGGTTTTTTGATATACATTCTAAATTAGGCCTGCAAAGGCATGCTTCATCTTTAATTCATCACTCTCAGCTGAAAGAGATTAGCAATGTCTAGCACGCACCCCTCGTATGGTGCTGACCTCATCAAGTATGGCCTGAAATTAATTAGCCTCATTCATTCCAAATGGAAAAGGATAAAGGAGCAGCATTTTAGAGATGACCATCACAAATTGTATGCAGCATATTTAAAAGGCCCCTATTTTCAAACCATGTAGATTAAAATTCTTTCTAGGGCTTACAATATGCCCGAGTTATCAAAGACCCAGAGCAGAGCCCAGTCATGTTTTGTGTTTGTATGTTCATATGTGCGTGCATATATATGTGTGTGGGGTTGCATGTTGTATGAGTGTTAGTGCCTGTGTGTACGTGTCAGTATTTAGCTGGCTTGTTCTCTAAGGTGACATCTGAAATACTTGACCAACAAAAGTCCGATGTTTAATATTGTTTTAAATGATCCAATAACAGAATATATTATGTGGACTTTTTTTGTCATCATTGTTATCACTAACTAACTAGGACATGCCATTACAAATGTTGCTGCTATTTTTCAGTAAGATACTATTCTCTCTCTAATTTAGAAACAGAAATGCTTCCTAAAGAAATGTTCCACTTTTCTATTTTGAGTTATTTTTGAAACTTTCTATGTTTTTTCCCAGTCCCTTCTGTTTAATCATATTTTAAAATATGATTGAGCACTTAGATTACAGAATCTTTTCAATTTACCATCTTGCTAAGATTAGCTGATTTTTTCCCTTTTGGGAGTTGATCAAGAGAGGCCAAATTTTTTGATATCAAAGCTGCTTTCTTTTTGAGCCAAAAAAATCTTGACCGAGGTTCTTTGGGATTCTCAAAGATGTTGTAAAGTTTATTTTTACAAGCAGTAGTTTGGGGACTACAAATTGGAAGAAGAAAAACCCATGACATTATTTTTTGTGTTTTCAGGTTTTAATTTTCTAAACAATATGAAATGTAGTTGGTTTATGGAAAGTTATCAGTAGGATTTGGGGGGAATTTCATATAGTGTATACTTCTAACAGAAAAATAATTATCCTGTAATAACTTTTTTTAGTTCAATGGAAAAAAATAGATATTCCATGCAATGTAACTGCAAAGCTTCCATTTTACTTTTGGAGTGAAACAATGCAGTTCTAGGCAAATAATCTTTACAGAGCTTGTTGATATTATAAGCTTCATAGATGTTATTTAAGATTATTTTGTCTTATAATAACACAGATGATGGCTACATGTTTTTCATATCTCTGCAAACATAAGATTTAGAAATTTTTCTAAACTCACTTTTTCCTAATCTTCTCATCCCAGAAGGCCCTTTTATCTAATAGGCATATATCATTTATATGCACAAGATCATCAATCAAGAACTGTGAACCTATCATTTTAATATAAAGGATCTACCCTTAAATCTTTCCAAACCTCTAGCATATAATTTGAGGGAATTAGCTAGCTTAAAGTCTGGGCTTCAGACTTCTGGAGGATAACGTGCAAAAAAGGAGAAAGCTTAAATTATACAAATTTGATTTTAAAGTCAGTTGAACTCAGCCAGAGATAAAAGATGATGTGATGCAGATCTTTAAATGTTGACAGAAATAGATAATTTTGCTAATCATTATCTAATCAATTTGGGATGTCACCCAGTACAATTGGGGGATGTTCTGCAAAAATAGCTTACTCATTAAAGCATATGTTACAAAATATATTTTTTCTAATAATAAATATGACATTATATTCACTATTGAGATAAAGAAATGCATGGATTTCACAATACTACATTTTTCTCACGGACAGAAGAGCATGTCTCAATTTTTACATAATACTTTTTATTAACAGAGGTAGAAGTAGAAGAAAAACTGTAAATACAAGGATGAAGCTGTCTGAAATTTGAGTTCATTCAAATGACAAACTCGAAGTAAAATTCAGAGGAATGTACCAAACTGCATTTGGTACCCACCTGAAACGATAAATCTTCTAATGGCATTTGAAAGTAGAAAAGAGGTTCACCTAAGATTCAAACCAGCTTTTTTCTAAACCTAATCTATGTTGATCAGCTTTGAGGGAAACTCTGGTTTTGTTTTGGGTTCATAATAAAACTTTCATCCCACTTTAGCTATTGAAGTATAGACGATGGATCAGGGCAGACAGAACTGAAAGGTATTTCTGAAATACTTGCTATTTTATTTTATGTTTCCCATCATGTTCTGTAATAGGGAGGAACAATATATGAACCGAATCTTCAAGGACATACATGAAAAGATAACCACATGTCAGAGACACAGAGAGGAAATCGACAGTCTGAATTGTTAAATATACGTAAGATTTTTTAAAAAGGAGAACATGGAGGAAATATTATTAACAAGCATTTTGAAGATGCTTGTGATACACAGAAGTTTTTTCAAGCACGTTGGTCATATTTACTCACCTCAGTTTACTGCAATGGTACCAGGCATACACTGTCATTTCCATTCTGCAGCAGAGGGGGATAAAGCACAAAGAAGCTACAGGATTTTCCCAAGATTGCACTGCTTGTAAAAGTGGTTGGAATCCCAGGTGTCTTGCTTAGGGTTCTCTGCACTTTTGTCCAGTGATATACTATCTGTCCAGAGAAAATACAATTACGATGTTATTTGAAAACAAACTTCTATGCATGACGAACAGGAGGGATACATTCCCATTTTTTGACTACTGAGGACAGTATTAATTTTATTGGAAAAAGACAAAGTGGAGAAAGCTCATTCCTATCCAATCTTTTAATCTCAGATTTAGGAAGGGAGTTAGTTTCCTAAATCTCTTGTACATCTTTGCTGCAATTCCACTCGGAAAACCTTGCATGTAGGATGCTTACGAGGATATACATATATATTGTGGTGGGGGCTGCCAAGGGAGAAAGACTGAGTGGATTTAAAGAAACAAATGGCAAGGCAAGAGAGACTGACTTGGAACGGAAGATCAAAACAATGAAGCAGAATTTGAGAACTCGACGGCACTCTAGAAATATTTAGAAGAAAAATGAGGGCCTAAAAATGTCACCAGGGAGGTTGGAGAGAAGGAAAAAGGGAAATCTAAGAGAAGGACAAATTCAAGGAACTCTAAGATTTTGTCTGTCTTGAAAGGCCCATAAGAAAACATATATTTTCTTAAAATACCGAAGTCCAAGTTGAAGGTCTCACAAGGAAAGAAAATTTTTTCTGGTCTTGTATAGAAAAATGGTCTAAAAATATGAATTAAAAATACTTTGCATAATATAATAGGTGTAATGCCTTCTTATCCTTGTATTTTAGTATATGTGCTACTGAAGTGAGTACTTCTTATCCTCATATTATTGGTCTCATTTAATCCTCATGATAATTTGCAAGGTATATATGATTAACTGTGCTGTATAGATATGAAAACGAGACTCAGAGAGGTTGCATGACCTGCCCTGGTTCAGACAGCCTGTAGTCCTCCCCAGCCTGGTCTTCTCTTATACAGAGACCCCACATTTTTCCTCAGGAGATGGTGTCATAAAACAAGGGCCCTTGGCCAGCTTCCTTGTGCTACGTTACCCAGCGAGAATGTAGCGATGAGAACAATTATGCTGGAATGAGACAGGTCCCGCTTCTGAAATCTGGCTGTCATCCTCTAGGAGGTGGTCCAGTCTGCTCAGCTTGTTCCGAAACTGTGCATGTTAATTAAACACACAGCAGTCAGCTTGGCTAGGGGATGAAATGAGGGATGCTGAACATCCCTCATGCCCTGAGCCTCCTGGGTCTGCAGGCCCCCGAGTAGTATCACCTGGCTGTTTATAGGAATCTTAGTGCTGATGAAAGACTGCATTAACACTCCAAACTGTTCCTGCCAATAGAGAAAAGTTCCAGATTCTTCAAAAACTATGTAAAGCATCGATCTGTAAAGTGGCAACAGCATTTGGGACCAATTACCCAGATTAACAGGCAACAGTGGTCTGTTTACACTTTGTAGCCCTGAGCCCTTTGGCTCTGGTCCACAAGCTGAAGATTGTAAATTACAGGAATTTCAGCCTCACATTGACTTCCTTTTGACCTGCGTGTCTGAGCACAGAGAAAAGCAGGTAGAACAGCTCTGTTGTGACTTGCCTGAAAATTTCAGTGAAGAATGAGCTGAATGAATATGGTCTTCCTGGTAAGTGCTTAACACCCAGATCTCCTGCATGAAGGCCTGGGCTTTATCCCCCAGAGGAGAGTCTAAGCAACTGTGTATAATGTGTCAGGATACAGTTTTTCAGTTTGCTACTCTGCAAAAATAATTTTTAGAAAAGAAGTTAGGAAATAAAGGTTCCCTGCCATTTATTTTTAATTACCACAGCATTTCAGTTTAACTCCATTTTTGAATGCATCGGTGGATTAGCTGGTAACAAATGACAGATAGTGAAGTTATTACCAGGAGAACTCTGCTATTGACAATGATTAGCTGTCGTTGGTGGCAAATGCAGGTTTTTTGGGCAAAACAGAGACATCTAGAACATTTGACTAAAACTCAGAAGTTGATAGGGATTTGAATTGTTCGGGACTGAGATATAGATTTTCCCTTCTATGTAGGAGAATGATCTTCACTTTTCATAACCCCAATAACTTCAGAATTTATTGAAGATGCTTGTCTTTGTTTTAACACAATCCTGAGGCTAAGGGCTTGACCTTGCCAGGGGGAAAATGGCCACAGAAGTCAAGAACTAAGAAGATTTGGGAGGAGTCCATTCCTGAAGAGTAGCCTGCCAAATGCAGCAGTGTTGAAAAGAGAAACCATTATTTTACCAATAGCTGTAGTGCATGTGTTAAGAGTTTAAAAATTTAACCACACACCATACCACCATTAGACCATCAAATTGGGAATAACCACAGTCGGGGACTGAGGTCTTCTTTGTGAGGTTGGGTCCGCTGGACAACTGGAAGTTGCAGAGGTAGAGTAGTGCAGGAATCTGAGTTGGAAAGCACCTTTATCGAGTCATCTGGCCTGGCCCGAATACGAGCTGTCTTCTCAGGCAACTCGGAGCTGATGCCAGTCCAGACCCTTCACACGTCAACATCTTTTTCTGATTAAAGCTGGTTGAAATAAAAAACAAACAAAGCAAAGCACAACCTTATTCAGCTTTGGATTTTTCTGACCCTGGTTTATTTCAACAATTTACCATTTTCTGCAATGTCAGAGCTTCCCTACGTTTACAATTAAGTCACAAATTAACTTAGAAATGATAGTAAGCTCTTAGCTAAATGACATAGTGGCCACAGGGGACCAGACCAATTTTCTAGAATAAGGTTAGGACTAGGTTGCTCTGTAACAATGCTAAGGTTGGTTGGGTAGAAGGAGGGATTCAAGTGTGAGCTGGAATGCAGATGTGAGAGAAGCGACATGTCTATCCCTAATTCTGGCTGGTTACTTGGCACTCTGATGTTCCTTCGCCTAGAAAACAGAGATAATGTGCTTTAAAAAAAAAAAAATTCAAGGCTCCATAATGGAATCAAGAAGGCATAGAATCACACCTCAGAAACAAGGTTGGAGGGCGTGGGTCCAACTTCCTGCTAAGCCCAGATTTCTGGAGATGGACAGGCGGTCAAACAGATGAAGACTGTAAGATTTCAGGAGTTGCAAGTTCAAGGCAGGTACCGTAAAAGTGTGAAAGTAGGGGAGAAAGTCACCAGTGGGGCCAGGGCAGAAATGGAGGGGAAGGGGTTCACTCTCTCCAACCTGCTACTGTGGGAAAGCTTTGTACACCACAGCTGTGTTCCTTGTATGGGAGCACAAATCCATACCTCCAGGTCGTTTATCCATTGGGCTGGAGTCTCTCCTCAGAACAATGAAACCGAATCTTGTTCCTTTTTCCCAGTGATAGACCATCCAGGACTTAAAGGTCACCGTCACACTCCTCACTCCCCTGTTTTCTTTTTACTGGCTGCATTTCTCAGTTCCCCATGTGATGTAGACTCAGCAGGTCTGGCTTGGCTGAATTGGGCTTGGTTTGCCCCAGAGAAGTTTTGGAAATGTCTTGAAGCAAGTAAAATACTCAGGAGCCCCACAATCATTGTGGACAGTGTCTGCCCACCAGGCTGTGTCACTAGTGGTAAATAGGACTCTTCATCAGGAAGTGTCATCATCATATTCTGGAGTCAGATCTCAGTCCTATGTGCCTTGTAGAGGGGATTTAATGGATTTAAGAATGTCTCATATTTATCCTCATTAAATTTCATTTTGCGTTGGCTTTTTGGTGGTGGTTAGAATCTATCTCTTCCATCTTTTGCTACTTTACAAATTGAGTAGCATTTTAAAAACTGGTTTTGGTAAATGATTCAACTAAGTTTTGCAGATGTCAGGGTTTCTAGAGTACCTGGGGTCTTTGGTGTCCCTAGTGATTATATTGAAAATAGTTCTGTGTTTATTTCTTCAGTGAACTCATAAGTAATAGTTATTAGAGGGGTCTCTGGAATGAGACTTGCTTGGGTTTAAAATCCTAGGTCTGCCAATATATCCAGTGTATGGCACTGGGCATGTTCATTTATTTGTACCCTTGTTTCTTCATCTGTAAAATAGAGATAATCATGAACCTATCAGGTTTGATTGTTTTACTGATTAAGTGAATTAATGTATTTCAAGCACTCAGACTAGAGCCTGGCATATAGTATGCATTATTTTAGGGATGAAATCTTGTTTATATGTGTATCTCCAGAGAGATACAGGAATATATCTGGTGCTCATTATTGAGAATATGGGTAAGTCTGCATAGTGCTGTAGACACTGGATAGAAGCAGATGGTATAACCAGTACTATGGTTTCTAATACAAACAGTTTTTCAATACTATTATAATAAAGAAACTTCGACCCATGAAAAGAGAGGATGTGTACATTCAACCTCAGACCATCTCTGTGGTGGTTGTTTTACTGCTAACCTTTCTATGAACGATAATAACATCGGTGTCTTTATTGAGGAAAATCTATCATGCCTTTGTTTAGCATGGAGAATGAGAAAAACCCCATACCCAAGTCCAATCTGAGTTCAGAATGAGAGAATAAATATATTCTGCCTAGTTTGTGCTTGCACCAGCATTTGTGTGTATTTGGGGTGTGAAAAGGAGCTTACCAAGAATGTTAGTGTTTCTTAGTGGATCTTCAGGATTTCTTGGCCATTTGCAGACTCATTCAAAAATATATGCTGAAAATCAAATGCTTAAACATCATCCACTGTGTGAAATTCTCTGCATCTCCCTTCCTTTCCATTAACACCAACAATGAAGCCGTTGACATCAGGGTGGGTCTCGCTCAAATGCACTGGACAATCTTGTTCCCCCTGGCTCAACTTCATTTTGGCAAATTAAGTTCTCATTGGGTGAGAATTGAAGTCTTTTGGAAATACCCTTTACAGGCCATTCTCTGAACTTCCATCTATGCTAATTTAAAAACATTCAGTATTTCCCTTCTGTGGTAGTGCAGTTGAGCTCAAAGACTAAAACTCACCAGTGTGCTCGCCTTTGTATGTATTCAATAGGTAACCCCAAAGCAATTACCTGCTGCACAGCTTGAGGGAGGAGCCATTCTGTAGGAACAGGGGCCACAGGTAACAAGATACACGGTTGTTGTGCGTGTAATGTGCTAATACTTTTGACAGCAACCATCCGAAAGGGGAGCGGCAAGTCATTTGAAATTTGTACACAGACTGCCCTATCCATTACACATCGCCCGTATCATACCCATAATCTCCCAAGGCAGATATGCTATTACACTTGGCAGGCCAAGGGCTGCTCTGCTTATATACACACAACTCCCACTGACGGTGCCACGGAGACACTTCAATAGCAGTTATCAGCAGCATAAATTTAGCCGAGTACAGTCAAAACCACAGCGGGCGCAGCTAAGCAGAGAGACCTGGCTGTGTGTTAAAAAGACTGAAGAAGAACAAAAAAGCTGCCAGTTTTCATCAGAAATCTTATCCCTAGAGCACTGAGCACTGTAGCTGGATACTCACCACACTCTTTAAGCTTGTCCCAGAGCCTGCGGATCCCTGGCTAGGACTTGGAAGCAGCTAACACAGAGTGGGCATTAAAAAGAAAGGTCTGCTACAGGGCATAAAACCGTGCTTTGCATCCAACCTTATTATGTGAGGGAGAAATTCCCAGAAGATGATCTTTAGAATTTTTTTTTTTATTTATCAGAATTTAAAGGGACACTGTGGAACCAATCACCTCCTTTAAATAGAGCAAATTTAAAATACATAAAATAAGGGCATGGGTGCTCAGCTTCTGAAAGTCACAGACCTCTCTGGCTGGTATCCTGTGTTGTCATGGGTATTGAAATGCGTAGCATATGTATTGTCATGTTAATATAGTCATTGCTGCGTTAGAGTCTTAACAGTGTTTTCTAGCATGCACGCCAAAGGAATTCTTTGGGAAGTCTTTCTGGGCCTCTAAGATATCCCCAAATCACATTTTCTAAGTGATCAGGTGTTAACTGTTGCAGTGAACACCAAGATTGAGCCCTTAGTCCTGGAAGTCGCAGCCCTTGGTGTTGTAAGCAGTGGAGGCTGTTTATTCAGGAGGCTTGGCAGCAGAATCCGGGTTCAAAGCCCTGCTTTGTGTCACAGTAATCATGAATCTTGGGGATGGCGTGTAACGTCTGCGAGCCCCATTTTTCTCATCTGTACTTTGAGTTGGGCAGTGCCTTCCTCATAGGGCTGCTGTGAGAACATCAGACAGCACCGAGCACCCCACGCGTGCTCCGGGGAATGCATGCCACCGTTCCCCTGCGTGGCTTTTTGTGGGCAGTTGGCTTCCTCCTTTCCTCGCCATACCCTAGTAAACTAATGCTCGTGCAAACTTATGAATGTTATTAAAAACGCTGCCTTAGAGATAATTTAATTACATACTATCCCACAATTAACAAATGAACACATATTTAAAATACATTTAAAGCCGGGGATTTAGCTCAGTGGTGCCACCGTCTTCCTCACAAGCACAAGGTCCTGAGTTCGATCCTCAGTACAAAAACAAAAACAAAAGCAAAAAAGCATTTAAAGCTATACTAGTACTTTGATTATTGACACAGGGCAGAAAGAATGCTATATTTAAAAAGAAAATTAAAAAATGAAGAGTAGGCAAAGATCAAGTTAGATATTCAATCAAGCCTGATTAGTGGCTATTTCTAGTGGAGATTTTAGCCAAGTTTTGGATCCCTCCCTCCCTGTGATGTGCAGTGGTAATGGGTGACCCTTAACGCAGGGCTAGGGTGTAGCTCAGTGATAGAGCACTTGCCTAGCATATGGGAGGCATAGGGTCTGTCCCCAGCATCCCAAAAAAAGAAAGAAAGAAAAGCAAAGAAACTGAATGCATAATTCCTTCAAAGTTCATGTAGATTTTATTTCTCAGTTTGAGAAAGACCAAGTCAGGTCAGTTCTTTTAATGCTATAAAACCAGTATGTTCACCATCATGAGTCTGGATATTGAAAGCTATCTTACAACTAAATAAACTTTGACTTCTTGTCATTTCTTCTTCCTCTCTCTCTCTCTTTTTTTTTTAGCAGTTTATGATATAAGATCCCCAGTTTGAAGTCGGATCAATCATGTGTTAAAAAGCTACATCAGGGGCCGGGAATTTAGCTCAGTGGCACTGTGCCTGCTTTGAAAGTCCAAGGTCCTGAGTTCGATCCCCGGTACAAAAAAAAAAAGCTACATCACTCTGAAAGTCTTCCACTTATTCTTCAAAAGCAGTCTAGTAGTCTAGGTTACATTTAAGAAATAATGTGTTCTTGAATATGAAAAAGTGTGATAGGTTAATTTTTAAAGTATGAATAATTCAACACAGAATCATGTGTTTCTTTTTACATATTTTCCCATATGAAAATGTTGCTTTATCATTGTTAAGTAAACATCCTTTGGTACATGTAATTCCCTGAGAGTCCAGTTTAAAGATGCAATTTTTTTTTTTTTTACAAAAAAGTAAAAACTGAATTTTAATAAATTTGGAAAGAGCACATGCAGTTCTTTTTTTCTGTGAGTGTCAGTAAGGTATGCACTTTTTTCAGTTAAAGTAATTTTCTTTGGTGTGAAGTTGCAGTTAGAAAATGTAAGTAAAAAAAATTGAAGAGGTTTTGTATAAAATTCAGGGGCTTCAAAAAGTGTGAGAGAATTTGATGATGACAATATAGTCATTTCTGTTTGTGTAATAAACCCTGTAAAAATAGAACAGGCTTACCTTGGACATAAGTTGAGGTGGTAAATCAAACTCCAAGTGGGAAATAAAGTGGATGTGCATATATTCAAATATGAATATCCATTACCTTGTTGTACATGTATCCAAGTATAGGATTTTACATGTGATAAATTGTTGGGGTTTTTTTTATCAATGATAATAGAAAAATAAAATTGAAATTTACTTTCTTCTTTCCAACCTTACTTCTCTCAATGTAGTACTGGCCTCTCGATCTGGCTGATTTTGTGGTCAGGGAATCTTGTCTAACAGGAATTCTTTTTAAAAATAAGGTACTCATCCCCATTTTGCTTGATTATGCTTATCCCTCCACTCTCCCGTGACTGTCAGACCACAGTTTCGCATCAGCTGTGCCAAATTGATTTAGGACAGTGAGCATTTCCTTAAAAATTAAATTCCTCACGAACACTTAACAAGACCAACAGCTACATCCAAAAAGTGTGATGGGAAAAGTGCCAGAAGTTGAGCTAAAATGAAGGGCGAGTTCTTTAGATCAGGGAGGAGGGGAAAAGGGTCAGACAGAGAGAGAACCGAAAGGAAAAACAGGGCAGGAGGAGAGGCATGAAGGAGAGGAGGGAACGAAATTGGAACAAGAGGCGATGTTTATTAATAACCTTACTGACCCACAGGGCCCTGACATAAAGTACATTAAGGATTCTTGGGACACTCTGGTCTGTCACTCACAGGAGAAGCAAATAAAATTGTGTTGGAAGCTGCAAACTTTCTGAGAACTGATGAAAACTGAGGAAAAATAAGAGGTAGAATAAAGTGAAGGGATAGAGTCACAAGCTTAAGAAGGCTGGTGGCCTGGGCTCCCTTTTCCTCCCCGATACCATCCTCTCTGTGCAATTTACCTTCTGCTGACACACTTCTAGCGAACTAGGACTTAGACACACAAGAAAATATTGTTTCCTTGGTTGCAAAATGAATAAATGTCCATGGTAGAACATTTAGAAATGATGGACAAGCACGATGAAGTGAATAAAAATGGGCTCTGATCCCACCATTGCCTAATATTTTCCTTCAGTATTTTTTTTTTAAACACATATATTTGTGTGTTTGAAAAGTATGACTGAGGCCCTGCTGGGGTCTACTGTTTTGTAAGCTACTTTTCCCATTCGACAGGGCATCATAGATATTTGAGTCATACTGTTAAAACCATTCAGATTTTATGCCAAAATTGTATCTCCCTATAGTAGGTACTGTGATTCGTTTGATCTCTTATTAGGTAGTTGTTTTATTTGTAGCTCTTTGCTTTTATGAGACCTTTGTGTATCTGTCTATTTCCTCTGGATAAATTGCAATAAGTGAAAATCCCTATTCAAAGCCTTTATTTTATTTTTTGCAATGTTTTGTAGAGTTGCCCTCTAAAATATTTATTTATGCCAATTTATATTCCCATTCACAGTGAACAAGAAGGCAGATTTTACAAAATAATATTAACTCTTTCCGAAATAAGAAACTTGGTATCCTACTGTAATTTTTATTCTTTTGATTATTTACAATGTAAACTTTCTTCACCTTTCTTTTCAAATTTAATTTTTTTGGTACCAGGGATTGAACTCAGGACCTTACACTTTGGAGGCAGGCAGCGTCACCACTGAGCTAAATCCCTGGCCCTCTTCACCTTTCTTGATAATTTGTCCTGTTTTTCCTATATGTGATTTGCATATTTATTTTTAGCTTCACTTAACTTTTTGCCTGTGGTTTTATTGAAGTGTCCACTGATTATTCTATTAAATTATAGAAGTTTCTTGTATCTTGAGTTTATTAATCCTTTTTCATTATCACATTTTGCAAACATTTCTGTTATGTCATTTGGTTTTTGGTTATTATTTGTATATGTTTATAAATTTAAGTATATAAATAGTTTTCTTTATTCTTTCTTCTTCTCCTTTTGTGTTTAGAAAGGCTTTGAACATTCCAGGGTGAGATATACATTAACCTATATTTTCTACTGGTGCTTTTCTTTTTTGACTCTTTATTTTTAAAAATATTTAGATCTCATTTCTCAGGAATTTATTTTGGTTCATATGGTAAAATGTTTACAAAACATTTAATAAAACTCTTTTTCCTTACTGATCTAAATATTGTAGTTATTAGGTGCAATTTTGTGTTTTTACATTTTATTTCATTATCTTTTTGTCTCTGTTGCTTTTCCCTCAGTCCTATTTTTATTATTATAATTTAAGAATATGTCTGCATATCTTGTAATACAAGTTCTTCCTCATTAAAATTAGTTTTTTGAGTAATGTTCCTTCCTTGTTATTCCATAAGAACCCATCAAGTTCAAACTATAGGAGAGTACATACATATATATATATATATATATATATATATATTAATGTGTGTGAACTTGAGGCCTTTTGTTATTAGATTTTCTTATGCAAAAATAAACCATGGCTTCTCATTTTTCTTTGCATGTGATTGCCTGTAAGTTAGAGTTTCTTCATATCATTTCTCAATGTAGCCTCATATTTATTCAATGCTATTGTGCATGCAATTTTCCTATTATATTTTACAACTCTTTATTGGGAAAAGTTAGTTATTTATTCACTTCTTGCTTTGTATTTGTCCCTTGTCTGGTTTCTTGCTCAAATAATTTGCCAATTTGATTCTTTTTGAATCATCTAGGCTGATATCATTATCATTTGCAAATAATGATCTTTTCTGCCCCTTTCCAAAATTATGTAATTTCTTTATTTTTTCCCGTCTTATTACAAAAGTCTAGAGTTCCCAAATCATATAAAGATATTCTTCACTAGGAATGCCTCTAATATTTTACTATTAAATATGAAGAAGGACTGAATATATTGTATTTTTGGTTAGTTTGCACTTTTAGATATAGTATTTGAGTTTGACTCCCTTCTCGAACATTCTATTTGTATTGTGTGTCTCCCAGACCCCTTTATCAGTTACTGAATAAGTGTTACCCTTTTTATTCTCATGAATATTTTCTCCCTCTATAGACACCCCCATATATATGCGTTGATTCTTTTCTTCAACTCTAACCTTAATTGTTTACTGACTGTAGAATTTTCCTATAATTCTTAGACACATTAAAAATCACTGTTGCCCTCATTTTACTTAGTAAGTCACATGGAACTACCCCGGTATCTCTTGCCAACTTAAAAGCGTCTTGCATGAGATTATTTTTACTTTAGTGTTTTAAGAAAATGCTAACCTATTTTCTCACACAGAAATTATCATTTCATTTGAATTTGTTGACATTTTGCCAGTGAGAAGTAAAAATAACCTGGGATTTTGCATTTGCCATGCAAAAGTGATTGGTTCCATGGGTTAGACGGTTAAAACAATATAAGAGGGGCCGGGGATTTAGCTCAGTGGTTCTGCCGCCTACTGTCCAAGCGCAAGGACCCGAGTTCAATCCCTGGTACCAAAAAAACAAAACAAAACAAAAAACCTCCAAAAAAACAAAAAACAAAAACCAAAAAAAAACAATATAAGAAAAGAGATGGAGGGCAAGAAAGTACGGCAAGAAATTACAGCAAAAAGTTAGCAATACTGCTGGCAAAGCAAGGTGGAGTGGCCAGTGCCTTTGGGGGCTTGATTAGGTCTTGTGTTGCCCTGAATGTCTGCATGCTCACCTGCAAAATGTGAGCTAATGCAAGTTGAGCTGACACTAATCTCCTACTGGGCATCTATTCTGTGTCTGTTAGGTTC
Organism: Heterocephalus glaber; assembly: GCF_000247695.1. The sequence continues at coordinate 7,756,553 of NW_004624768.1, forward strand.
AAAGGCAGGCATATTGGCCAGATTTTCCCTATCAAGTGCAAAGCAAGGACCCTTTTATCACCATGACTTTCTAGCCTAAACCTAAGCAAAGTCAAGAATCTTAGGAGTTATCCAACAGAAAATGCTATACTGGGGGTGGCTTTAGAGGGCCCCCAACGTCTGCTCAAGATAGTGGGTACTCAGTTTTCTTTTCTCTCCTTCACCTGGCTTGGCCTTGACTTGGCTGCCCATTTTCCTTGGACCCCGTCTTGTTCCATTCCACGGGGGCTGGTGCTGGGCTGCTGTGGTTCTATCTTCCCCCGAGGGAAACATCTAGTTAATGCACTACATCGAATCAAGAAGCCAGGTCCCTGGCTTTTAAGAGCCTTGCCAGCATGCCTTAGTTTTTCCAATTTGTTAGCTTGGAGAGTACCCCTGTTAGCATCAAAATTAGGTCTTGAGGTGGAATTAGAACTTTCTTCTGTCATTCCCAAAGTGAAAACTGAGATCTGTATTTTTTTTTTTTTATCATGGTGGGACGGATCAGTATTATAGTTGTTTAAAATCAATTATCCTTTATTCTATATTTTTTCCTATTGTTTATTTTATCTGTCCTGCTTTCCCAGAGGGGCAGAATTAAGGCCCCCATTTGGTTTTTATTAGCATAATCAGTTAATAGCTGTTCTATAATGCTTTCTTATTGTGTTAATTTTCTGTAGTTATGTCCAGAGGCAGCTTCCCGGAATACCACATTTAAAAAGAAAAAAATAAAAGATCTAACTTACTTCTTCTTTAATGGGTCCAGTTACCATTTATAGTTTCAGCTAAGATTTTCAAACACTGCTGATCTACAAGGTCATGGGAAATATATATAAACTCTTGCTAGTCTTTAAAAATATATGTGGAGGGTCTCAACATTCCACTAGCACGATGGTGTGCAAATGCTAACCCTAGTGTTTCTGTTGACATTAGCTTATCACACCGAGTCTGTGCTACTGCCGTGCATACCATGCCAGGCCCTGTGGTGCTGCAAACATCTCAAAACTCTGGGACCCAGGGCACATTGTCCATTGCTGATGAGGATTTTAATGTGACTATGTCCTGTGTGCACATTGGCATTCAAGGGACTAGTTCTCAAATTAAAGCAGAACTTCAAGGCAGATTGTCACCCCCACTAGGGTTGGATGCTGTATTAGATAAAAGTACTGAAAGGAAAAACATGGGACTCAACAGTCAACACCATTTGTTCTAGACCCTCCTCTAACATGAACCAGCTTTAGGCTTCCCCAGGCCTCATTTTCTTCATTTGTAAAACTGAGAGTTGAGAGTTTAGCCTGTGAGCTAATGCTTGCTGGGAAGAAGTTCACAAGGTGGCTAAAGGGATGGGCTGAAAAGAGAGGAAGGACAAGGAAGCTGTGTGCTAAAGTTTGGGTTCAAATTATATGCAAAGAAGGAAATGAAGTCTCCCATAATTGCCTGTCATTAAGATACAGAGTGGATCAAATGCTGTGTTTAAATCACTTCAATGCTAAGTTCTTAGTCCAGTGCTCCACCTGCTTTGCCTCTTTCCATATCCTGCCCACGGTAGTGATGTTTGATAACTTTCCTTACAGGCAGTGCTATCAGAGAAGGAAATGGAAGGTGATAGCATATTTAGAGGAGAAGAGAAAGCATCCACCTACATCAATGGAAATATTTTGAAAGGATTTCAAGGAGTCTGAGAAATAATGATGAAGTTGACAAAGGAAGAATCTTAACTTTGATCTTATTTTCTCCTGAAAAGCAATTTGGTACATCATTTTTCAAGTACTAAGCCACAAATTCAATGACTCAACTTGAGTGCCTTCGTATGTGTCACAGGGTTTCTTTTCTTCCAAAAAAGTTAAAAAAGTATTAAGGCGATTTTCTAGAGAGATTAATGCATATTGCTTTAGATAGTCAGCTCCTATAAAAATGATAGCAACATAGAACAGCTGAGATTAAGGGCTAGATTTAAATCATTGAAGGGCCCAGTTAGTACCAGTGTCTAAGAAATTTGTTAGAGCAAAAACATTGATTGGATGGAGCAAAACTTTATCAAGGTGAGGTTGGAACTGCTCCTACCAGTTTTTGAGAGGATTTCAGTGGGAATGTATCCTTTATGGACTGTGATTATTCAGAGGATTAGTTCTCAAATTAAAATGGAGCTTCAAGTCAGAGTATAGGGATGAGCTAATTTCCCTGAAGAGTAAATAATGTGATCAATTGAGCTTCAATATTAGACTCCATTCATCCTTATTTTTTAAAAATCTGAAATCCTTCATAGACACGAATGTTAGATTGTTAGTTCCAAGAAGGTGACTAATGAGTATTGTTCTTTATCTTGCATCACTAGTGCCTAACATGTTTCTTAGCACATAATTAAATATTTGTGAAATAGGATAAAAATACTTTAATTTTTTTTCCAGTACTGGGAATCGAGCTCAGGACCTTGCACTTGCGAGGCAGGTGTGGTGCTACTGAACTAGTTTTTGAAATTATTATAGACCATGGTGCTCCATTGTCCACATATCTCTAATAACTACATGGCTTGGCCAGTCCTACATCAAACGGGAAGCCCTGCAGAGACAGGCTGCAGGCTGAATCATCCCAATGCTTCCCTAGACTTTGAAAATTAAGAAACTTCAACTGCACACTCATATGTGAATTTTTGGATTCCTTGGAAATGTCTGAAGTCGTGGCACTGTTTGGTTTCTACATCTCCATGGTGACAAATAGCTGGGGCCTAGGAGTAGCTTCCCCCATCAGACCCGGTTCCTTCACTATCTTCCACCATTATGAAATGTGTCTGGGCCAAGGCTTAGGAATTGAAGGCTTGGTCCCTAGCCTGTGGTGCTAGTGGGAGGAGGTAGAAACTTTAAGAGGTGCTGCCCAGTAGAAGGAAGTTGGGTTATTGAATTTGTGCCCTTGAAGGGGTATTTGGGAGCCTGGCTTTCTCATGTCTCTCTATTTTGGTTTCCAGCAGCTATGAGGTGACCAGCTGTCTGTTGTCATGCACTCCTGCAATGCTGTACTGTGGTGCCACTAGGCCAAAGCAACAGGGCTGAGAGATTTTGGACTGAAACCTCTGAAACCATAAGCCAAACTAAAATTTTCTCTTTTAAAAGATGATTTTTCTATATATTTTGTCCTAGCAACAAAATATGCCTAACACAGGCCTTCGGATTGGATGACACTATTTGGTATGGGTTTCTATGACTGTTGGAGTTGAATGAGTTAAGAATCTAGTATGAACTTAATTGAAAGAGAAGAGCAAGACTCTGAAGTACTAGACTTGTAGTGATTCTAGCACGCACATTCTTACTCCATCTTTGTGGTTCCTGTGGGAACTGAGCAGAATTCAAGCACTAAATAACCCTAATGATATCGGGTAGGAGCTCATCAGGGAGCTGTTCAAGAGTTTGTCAGAGCGTATTAAAATACAATACATTCACATAATCAAAAAAGCTACATCAGTCCATCTGTCTATACCTTCCTTTCTGATATTAAATTTGTCTAGGGACTTTTCAAAATTACATCATCTACCCATACTCCCTTCTTTAGTGAATAAAAATGTGGAAAGAATGGAGGGAAAATCAGAATAATGCACAGCAGTGGAAGTCCTGTAATTGAAATCATTATTGCTTAAGACACCATTGCTTTAATCAGCTCCATCATAAATCAATGCTTTTCACAAGGTTTAAAATAAAGTGCTGTTAAACAAATTGGGTCCCTTAAAAGCCGTGATGCAATTGGGAGGCTACTGAAAATGGATAAAAAAGTGCTTTCCGAATGGATATACTGGTTCTAGTATTTTATCTTCCACTTAATTTAAAAAAATATATTACCTGGTCCTTTCTTAGAAATTACATATCGGAGGTGCATAATGGCCAAGCCTTTAACCCATTAAAAAAATTTACTCCCAGGAACAGTTAATATTTGATGTTTAATTGGTCTTTCTTCTTGGAAAAAAAAAAGATATGTTTCTGTCCTTCCTTTCTTGATTGACTTTTCAAAAATTGTCTGGTGAGCTATAAAGATAAAGAGGAACTGATTCTCAAAAATTCAAATGCATATATGTGTATATGCATGCACACATGCATATGTTTGTATATACACTATATATTTATATATATACATATATTGTATATCCATATATATTGTATATATATTGTATAATTATATATATTTATATATATAATTGCTCATGTACCAGGAGGTGCTGCTTCCTAATAATAGCTCTGCAAAGCAGGCATTATTGTCTGTTTCATAGTGCAAGCAGCAAAGGAGTAGAGAGACTCAATGCTGTCCTGCACAGAGCCACATGGATAGTAAGTGAAGGAACCCTGTTCTTTCTACCACGTCGCCTGGCCCGAGTTTGCTTCAGACCCAGGTGTGGAGAGATCCATGGAGCCAGGACACAATGGTCCCCACCTTGGTGCAACCCGTCCTCTCAGCTTGCTTAGCTGGTCTTGGCTTCTGGGATCGACTGAAAGTATTGTACCATCTGCAAAATCAAATGGGCACAGCTAGGATTTGAGTGTTTTCAGTGAGTGCCCCATTGTAATGGAGTTAGGGAAGCAGCTGATCTATCTCATCCATCACGTCAACTTAGATTTTCATCACATTTTTGCTTGGATGAGCAGAGAGGTCAGATATCTTCTTTAAAACGTAATGCCTGGGGACTGGGGAGGTAGCTCAGTGGCATCACGCCTACCTGGAAAGCGCAAGGTCCTGAGTTTGATTACCACTAAAAAACAAAAACAAAAACAAAAAACAATGCCTGTTTAGACTTCAAATGAATTTTTGGGCCTCTCCTCATGACTTGTTTTTAGAGCCACTGGTATGGAAAAAGTGAGGAGAACCATTCACTTCATTGCCTCCAGAAAGAAAATTTCCATCACAGCATTGTCAGCCTCTCCTCTTTCCCACATGGTAAGCTTCATACCAAAGGCCCAAATTCTCCCTCTTTTCTTTTCTTTTCTTTTCTTTTTTCCTCTCCCCACAAAACCAGGTATTATTAGGTCTCTTCAAAAGCTGCACAAACCAACTGTTCCCCCACAGATTATCCCTCTCGCAGCTCAGGTGCTGTGCTCATTGGGTTACATTTCCTAGGACTCGTGGTCAGATCTGGGCTGTGTCGCTCGGCTTTATTCCACTTTGCAGGGAAATATTTGTATTTGGCCTCCACAGGTCCCATTTCCCCTGGGAATGATCTTGCCCATACCATCTTCGTACTGGCGATGGGCAGTTGGATGCTGGCTTTTATGGGACAACTGGGCATCTGGCAGGAACCCGGAAGTCACTGTTCCCCTCTGCGACTTCAGTCAGCTGCTGGAGGACAAGGTTTGTGAATATAGGATAACTATTTCTGCGAGGTGAAGTGCAATACCTTGAGAAAGGACTTGGAGGGTTCTGGTACATGGTGACAGAAGAGAAATTTGCACCATTCATAGAATTTGGGGGCCTTGGAGTATAGCTCAGTGGTAGAGCACTTGCCTAGCATATTTGAGGTTATGCGTTTGGTCCCTGGCACTACAAAAATGAGTCACAGACTTTCTCCCCACAGAATTTCATGTAGATATGAAAATGCAAATTCTCACTTGTATACTTAAAAAATTTTAACTTTCCTGTTTTTTTTTTTTTTTTTTTGGTACTGAGGATTGAACTCGGGACCTTGCGCATGCGAGGCAGGCGCCGGAACCACTGAGCTACATCCCCGGACCCCACTTTCCTTTTCTTGCTTCCTTTTTTTCCTTGATCTTTTCTATTTTCTTTTTTCAAACACTTTTTCATCAGCACATGTTTGCAGTACACAATGTTTACATTCCTCGTGTGGAGTTGGCACTTACAGAGCACATCTTAATTCTTCTTAACGTCCTCTTTCCTTCCTTTTCACCCCTTCATCTCTTGACCTCCTTCCATTAGAGAAAGATCTATCTCTGTACTTCCCATTATCTCTATGCTCTTTATCTTCCAAGGAATGGTGAAATGGACACTCGTATTGCTGTGATAAGGTATGTTTGAGACTCACTGCCAGTTTGCATAAAGAGCCACAGAAATGTATGAGAGCTATGCAGTGATAGGGAGATAGGAGATGCACTCCTAATGCTCATAAACATATAGGCGAAATGTACATGATCATAATAATTAACATTTGTCTATTGAATATATGACAGTGCTTTATAGGCATTGCTTCATTTAATCTTACGGGTCTTTGTGTAGGAGAAATTATTGTATCTCCATTCACAGATGAGAAAGGAGAGACATGAGAAGGTTAGTTTATCTGAAGTCATACTGCTAGTGTGAAATTTCAACCCCATCTCGACTATAGATCTTATACTCTTAACTTCTAATAACTTGTAATTCCTCATAATATGTGGTTAACTTTATGTAAAAAAAAAAAACAGTGATCACCCATATTCCACACCAGCAAACACACATGTGAAAAGCTATGTTCTTATGAGAAGGACATGAAAAAATCAACAGGACAGCTTAGACTGAGGCAAAACTGCCAAATTTGAACAAGGTTGTCTGCAAGAAGTTAATAAAATAACTGGTAGCTCTCTGAAGCAAAACTTCAACTTTCTGAAGTCTTGCCTCTGGATAAGAATTAAACACTATATGAATGATCTTTAGCTAGGGGAATCCCATTGATATTTTGCCAATTCAAGGACGATCCAAAGGAACAAGTCTTACATGTAGGTCCAAGGACTTTGAAATGAAATGACTTCATCAAGATTCACTTGAGAGTTTTCTTTTGGATTCAGGCCTAGATCAGTGTTTTTAACTTAGTTTGCAAGAGTTTCTCTGAAAATATTAATAGAATCTGTGGCCTCTTCCTCTCTGGAGTAAAACATATTTATTAACAACATCTCTCTGTATATCTCTTTACTTTGATCTGAGTCTATGAGAACTCTTTTAGATCCATTCCTGGTCTGAGGATTTAAGTTAAGATGTGTTTCTATTTTGGGTTGCAGAATTTATTTTATAGCCAAGTTCGGAGCCTGCCTTTTTCTAATCCTTCAAGTATGGATGCAGTTTCTTCACAGTGTCATCCATACCTGGATAACTAAGGACTGTAAGTAATTATAATCAATCATTTCATTTCAGCATCTAAAAAATATGATATCATTTATTGTGGATGCTCATATTCAGATACGCGGTTAAAAACTGCCTTTTGGGCTTTACATGTTAGTGTGAAAAAACCCCGCATGGTAACCCTCAACAAGAGTCTAAGGCTTTACCTGTAGCGTGGTCGACTGTGTGACAGACAGAAAAGCTCAGAAAGGTGAATACACAGTATTATGAGCAGCTTTCCCGTCCATGCCTGCAGAAGTGTACTTTCATTACACACACGTGGAATGTGATCAAACAATCGGGTGGATGTTTAATTTTTAGAAATGTGTTACAGTAAAGGAGACATTACCATTAATCTCTCTCGAAAGACCACTCCTCCCTGTTTCAAGCTCACTTATTCCACCATCCTTGCCACTTTTGGAAGCAACTCTGGAGTCCTCTTTCATGAATGTCTTTAGTTGTGTCATTGAGGGTGCCTCCATGTCCTTAATCGATTCAAAATGCTGAGGTTTTAGGGTCATTTTGACTTTGGGAAAGAGCCAGAGGTCACATAGTGCCAGATTTGGTGAATAACATGAACGAGGACACACCTGTAATGTTATTCGACGGGAATCGCCGTTAACATTTTTAAATGATTCACGACATTGAGGCAGCCACGAAAAGACGCTCACGAAAGAGGACTTCCAGAGCTGCTTCAGAAAGTGCCAAAAATGATGTGATAAATGTGTTTGGAGCAATGGGAGTATATTGAGGAGGACTAGTGGTAATGTCTTTTGCTGTAATAAATTTTTAAAAATTTGAATATTTATTGTTGTTTGATCCCACCCTTAAGGTATAGGGTTAGATGGACACACATAAATGGGTGAATGATGCCCCAGAGTGAGATTTGACAATGGCCCTGACACACTGAGATCTGGCAGTGCCTGGCAGCCTCCCAGGGTGGTTGTCTATGCCACTAAGAAGATTATGGCCTGGGCATAATTTCATCCCCTGAAATATTTTCATCATCCAGAAGAGGGAAATTATTTTTACTGTTTCTGTTTTCTAAAATTGAAAAATTCTCAGGCACAAATCCCAAAAGACTTCTTGGGCAGTGTCTGTGTCCTATTCAGGATTGTGAGCCAAGGAGACAGAAATGTCATATTTAGTGGTCACTGGACCATCGAGGCCAGGAACTTCCCCTGGGCAGCGGTCTCTGCCTATGTTACAGAAGACGGCAAAAATATAAGCCACTGTGCAGCTGACCAATTATGCACTGCTCTATCCACAGGGGGAAATTCCTTCCTCACTTCTGCTGGTGAACAGTTATGCCCCGGAGCCCAGGACAGACATGCCTTGTAACTTTTTAACCTAGTTAGTGTAACTGCCAATATTATTCCTATTCATATAAATGTCTAATCCTTTCTTGAATCTTGCTAGACTATTTGCCTCAATAACATCCCGCGGCTATGAATTCCACAGGTAGATTACATGCTGCTTGAAAAGGCATTTCCTTTCAGTCATTTTAAATTTGTTGCCTTTTAGCGTCACAAGATGGCTCTTGGTTTTGCATAAAGTGACACAGGATAAAGGTATTGCAAATTGAGCTCTGATTCTTCCAAGCACTTTCTTCACGATTATCAATCCTTTTGTTCTGTGTATGTTTTCTATTTTGCTATTGTTATTCTGATTAAATGAGATGATTATAATAAGTGGATTCACACTATTTTGAACACCTAGGAGGTGCTAGAAACCAAGATCTCCTTGCTGTCCTGTGACATTTATTGGACAAATATTTACCAAGTACTTATTTGTGTAGAAATTATCTTAATTTTGAGGGACACCCTTGAATAAGGCTGAGTCCTTGTTTGGAAGGACCTAATTTTCTTGAAAGGGAGACAAGCAGTAAAATCAAGAAAAAATATTTGAACTATGTGGTTTCTGGTGGTTTTCAGTGCCATCAGCTCCATTCATCTGTAGGCTCCACACCTTCAGATTCAATCAGACTTTGCTTGGATTGTTCTATCAACAAGACAGTGGAATAATTATTTTTGTGTAATATACATTCCAATAGGTATTACAAGTCACCCGGAGATGATTTTAAATACTTAGGAGGGTGTGCATTGGTTATGTGCATAATCTGTCCTTTTATCTAAGGAGCTTGAACTCCATGAAAAAGAGCGATTCATCCTGGAATCAACTTCCTGTGGATATTGAGGGGCGACTACATTATGGGAAAATTAAGAGTGACTGGAAGAAGATTCTGGGGCTCCTTTAGCTCCCATGGTCAGGGAGTGGCTGTCTGCAAAGAGAGCCACCAGTGTGAAATCTCCCTACAGGTGAGCTCCAGTCCAGGTTTCAGAACAGTGCCCAGCAGTAGTTCAGGCTCAGTCTTCATTTGTGAATGCATGAATGCGTCAAAGTTGAGAAGGGAAGGCTTAGGGACAGAAATCACCTGGGAAGTGACTCAGTAGATCCAGGAGGAACATTTCTTGCATGCCTGTTGTAACTCTAGAGATGGTTGGAGTAGAAAAAAGCAGGGGATTGGGGCCAGGGATTTAGCTCAGTGGTTTCGCCACCTGCTGCGCAAGCTCAAGGACCCGAGTTCAATCCCTGGTACCAAAAAAAAAAAGGAGGGGATTGAGCTAGTGAGACTCTGGTTTCAAGAACTGAACATGTTTCCAACTAACCAGCCATGTGACCTTGGGAAAGTCACCTAATTGCTTTCATCTAGCACATTCTCTTTTATAGAAATGGGTGTACAGCTCCCTTCTCAGATGGGGGTTGGAGGGTTGGAGGTAATGTTATGCGGAAGTTTTTTTTACACTGCTGAATGGTGTAGAGATGTTGGTTATTCTTGCAAAAATCAATTGCTCTCAGCACTTGTCCCTCCAGTCTTTCATTCTTTCCTTTCTCCCTTGTTTTCTCAGATTCCTATTCTATCTTTGCCTCTGCCGAAAGCCCGCCCGTGTCCTCTGTGGTACTCATCTTTCTGCCCCAGAGTTGTCTTAAGCGGGGTGAATTCATCCTCCCCAAATTCTTGTCTGTTTCTTAAGAACTCTAAAAATGCAACCGGATGGACTACTGCTTGTTGATACAGTGAACTGGATGTGAATTTCAAATAGTGATTGTTTGCTTCGATTTTGTTTACTCCTTAATCTTCTGGGGTCAGGTTAACCAAGCTTCTCTCTATCAAAGACAAACTCCTTGCTTGAAGTTTTGAGGAATCTTCCCCAGAAACCACAACTGTGGTGGCAGGGACCACATCCCCTGCATGGAACGTCCCTGGATGTTGCGGCATGGCAGGCACCAACCATTTCCTCACAGTGCCTCTTGTTCTTTTCAATTGCCTCTTCGTGTACTTTTTCTTTCCATTTAGGCAATTTGAAGTAGAAGCATGCGCCACTCTGCATAATAATGTATTATAAAGGCATTTCAAGGAATGAGTTATTAGAATTGTTTACATGCATGGTTCAAATTTACTGGCAAATTGCTAGGGCCTCGGTTTTATGATGGAGCTGCCAGCCAGGCTCCTTCTGGATAAAACTCTGAAACAGGAGAAGTTGCCCTTTGCTATGGCTCACCAGCACTCTCTCTGCCCTGTTCCTGCCTTTTCAGCACCTCCCTCCTTGCCCGCCCCCAAATACCTCTGTGCGGCTCTCAGGCCTTTTGGACCTTCGTGGGAAGATACTCTGTGGGTCCTTCCCAGGCCCATCCCCATCAAAGGTGAGGTGTGCAAAGGAATAATTCTCCAATGGTATAATTTTAGATGCTGCGGCAACTGGAAGGGCAGCTATTTTTGGCAGTGGGGCCTTCTCCTTGACCTGACATGATACCGCTTTGCCTGCTGCTAGTGTGGCCCGCCAGCCCTGCACGCCACACTCCTTTTAGTGACATGCTTGCCATTCCTGGGGCGCCTTCTTTATTTCTCTGCGATGAAGTTCTGTGGTCATCTAGCATGCTCGCTACTTGTGCGAGGGCATAGATCAGTTGATGGGTGGCTTGTCACAGCTGACACACCAAGGTGGCAGCCTGGGACACACCTGGGGGTAGCATGGATGGACTGGAATCCCCTGCACACAGGAGGTGGAAACGTGCTGGTCCAGTTTCTGCATAGCCCTCAGCCTCCAGCTTTATCAGCTGTTCAACTGCCATTGTATGAGTCACTCCTCTCTGAGCCCGGGTTCCAGCCCTCGGCCTCCCGTCTCTGCAGCCTCACTGGAAACTGTAGGCCTCCGAGCCCTTCTGACCACCCTGCTTGCTATCTTCCCACTCAAGTTCCTGGACTGCCGGGGAAGGGAGTCGGAGCTCCTGCAGCAGAGGGCGGAGCAGCCACAAGAAAATGCAAAACAGGCCAAGAATAACAGGGCTTTCCAGATGAGGGGCATGCTAGAGCCAGCATCACCACTGGGGTAGGGTATCTCATTCTTAGTTTTACAACCTAAAAAGTACATGGAAGACTCAGAGATTGTTCAGGAAGGAGGGGTGAAGACAGTAAAGGAAAGGGAAATGGGATCAGTTGACAAAAAGGAATTGAGTTACTTTATGTCAAAAGAGAGAAACAGAGGTCTTTTATGGGCATGGATAGACTGAAGCTCTCTGGATGGTAGCTCTCTCCTTTCTGGTTATCCTGGCTGTGAAAAAGGAGAGAATGAGACAGAGAAAAGGAGGGAGCAAGGGAGGGAGGGAAGGAAAGAAGGAGGGAGGAAGGGGGAGGGAGAGAAAGAGAGATTAGAATATAAGGAGAGTCTGATCAAGAAAAAATGATGAAGCACAATATAAAAAGGCAGAAAAAAACCTAGAGACAATGTTGCCTTCCCTTATCTATGTATGAAATAAATTTAATAGATATTTGTTGAAATCCAATGATGTCTGCTCCAGTTATCTTTCTGAATGAAAGAGCACCTTAAAATGTGTTCACATAAAACCGTAGCAATCACTGTATCTTGATCTGCCATGGTTCTGCGAGTCAACTGGGCCAGCAGGGTGGCTTGCAGGTGGGCCGTCTTTCAGCAGGATGAGGGCTGGAGTCACTGCAAGGTGTCCTTCCTCACAGGGCTGACGCTAATGCTGGCTATCAGTGCACCCTCAGCCGTTGCTGCCAGCTGGGACACCTACACATGGTCATTCCATGTCATGGGAGCCTCCTCCCAGCTTCTTATCCTGTGCTGCCTACATGGCAGCTTGGGGCTCCAAAGATGAAGGTCCCAAGAGAATAAGGTAAAAACAGAATTGCTCTTTTTATCTACCCACGTTGCACACTCTGTCATCCCATCACTAAGATTATATCAGGTTCCAGGGGAAGGCACAGAGACATCTTCTCTGGATTGAGGAGAGGTAAGGAACTTTTGGACATGGCCTAAAACTTCTACATGTCTGATCATGATGTCCGCTGCTCCCAAGTTCTGACCTCCGGGAGTTTCCATCTAGTTGGATCTATGAAAGTTCACTAAGTATCCAAGGAAAATAATGAAATATTGACTTTCCGAGGGAGTGAGGTGATAGAAGAGTAGGCCTCAACTAGGGTCTGGGATGAACACATGAATGTCTATAGGTCACAGGCTAAGGGACTACTTGTCACAGGGACAAATGTTCTCCAACTCTGGAGCAGGAGTTCTCGCTAGCTTTGTTTAAACTCATGTATTTGCTCTCCATAACTTTTTGCTGCAGTGTTGGAGATTGAACCCACAGTCTTGGGCATGCTAGGCAAGTGCTCTACCATTGAGCTACTCCACCAGCCTCTGTTCTCCATAACATACTTGCTCCTTACCTGTCTTCTTCCCTTGGTTTCCCCAGCTGCTCTTTCTTTCAGCTCCATTATGCTACTGTGTTCCTAAAAATGCTTCCCTATCCATTAACATCCTGTGGTCACCACTTTATCTTTTTTTTTTCCCTTGGAAAAGACTAAAGTTCCCTTCCCTCCCCTTCCGTGTTGATTTGCTACTCCATTGCCATTTTTCAGACCAAGGAATTTCTTTTTCCCCTTTCTTGTCTCATTACTTGTTGATTACTTGAAATATATAATTTGATGTTGGTTTCTTCCTTCTTGGCCACTGTCTTGTGCTTTCTGAGGTCCTGTCTTGTGTTCCATGTGACTCATGGCTTTCTCGTCTGCAATGGTCTTTCTCATCCCAGGAGCCAGTTGCCCAGCACGGGCCCAGGACGTGAAACCCTGGTGCACACCCTGCCAGCGTCTCCACCTGACACAGCTTGGACATCTTCCTGCAGAGGAGGCCTTGCTCCCGTCCAATCCAGGAACTTTCAGGTGAGGTTTGCTGTTCAGTCGCTCACCTTTCTTTAGTAAGCATTTCCTACATTCCATCCTCCCTAAAAATACTTCTAATCTGAGCCTTTAGTCTCCAAATACCACCCACTGTGGAATTCACTCTTTGATCCTCATGTGGGCTGGGTTTCTTTTTTCCTCTTAGTACAAAAGTGATATATATCCATGATAGAGAATTTAGAACTCAAAGAGAAGAAAAAAATAAAACAAACACTATAGATAGAAACATTCTTAATACCTTGATGTGGGCCTTTCTTATCTTTTCCCCCCTCTATATTTATGGTTTTTATAGACAAAAATAGTACCACCATTTAGAAGGTTAGTACTTCCCTTCAGGCCCCTTGCTGGCTTATAGAACCAGTTCTCCAGAGCCTGTCCCTGGCCTCTGGTGATTGGAATAGGAGCAGACATCAGCTGGAAAGTCCCTGGCCCTAGTTATGCCAGTAGCCTCTGCTCTTTCCTTTAGATTAAGTAAGTCGGTGAGACCAGGCCTATCACGTAGAGATGGGATGAGTATTTGTATCTAGAGACTTAAAGCTTTACTGGGGAAGGTGGTTTTCAAGAGAAGGAGACAGAACAAAAGGTGAGAAAGATGGTGGAGTTATGGGGGGCAGAGACCTACATCCTGGACCTAATGCCTGGCCTGCTGGGATTTTTGTGGCATGGCCTTGTATTCTTCCTTTATATCCATCTTTAATGGAGCAGCATTTATAGAATTCTGATATTTCCACCTAACAACAACTGCCTAAAGTGATATTTTTGTATAAACTGATTTTTTAATGAACAGTGTATCGCACATTTCTGTTTATTGTGTATTCTCCAAGATTATAATGTTGATGTCTTTACCATGAGTACTGCGGATATTCCGATATTACTGACAGAGGTACAATTAATGGATAAAGCTTGAGCTGAGTTCAAATATTCTCCCTGACACATATTTGTTATGTGATTTGGACAAATTATTTAAACACCCTATGGTTCAGTTTTTTCGTCTGTCACATGTGCGTAACCAAAAGCTAAATTATATAACAGATCTTGACCAGTAGATTTCCGCTGCCATTCTTAATAATTATAAATCAACCTTCTATATTGCTTAAGTGAGACAGCCCACATTTTCAACAGAATAAACAGAACTGCAGTGAGAAGTCTTACAGTTAAATATTGATGCATGATTTTTCCTTGAGTTAACTGCCCAGAAGTTTCAACATTGGATCAATGACTATGAACATTGACAAAGTTTCTAAAGTATGTATTGTTATTGCTGTTCCTGATCTCCATTGTCCTCTACCCCAGCCTTTCCTGTCTTCATCTGGACTGTGGATTTAGACACAATGTTTCCTTCTGTGTTCCAGATGTGATCTCTACTCACTTTCCAACAAAGTAAAACACTGTCACATCTGACAGTTTCAATGGAGCTGTTTCAGGTAAAGTTAACTGCACCACTTAGCTATTCATTGACGTGCCATGTGTAGATCACATTTATGTATAGACAAGGTTTGTGGACCAGGTTTTTATTTTGAGAGATGACCCCAGTGTTGCTAATCATAGTGTGGGCTTTATAGCCAATGCAGAAAGAGTTCCACATGGTTCAAAGGAAGGTAGATATCAACTAAGACTTACTTTTATAAAATCTTTCCTCTGTAAAAGTAGGGACATTGGTATCATGAACATCTTTATTGTTTGACTTCTCCTCTGCAGACCCTTCCCTGGCTTCAAAGCTTAGGAAAATATCAATATGGAATTCAGTGGGATGGTTTTCAGAGCCACTCACTGTGCTGGTATTTGGGAAGAAAAAGAGAACTCAACATGGTCTTTGTCCTCAAGAAGCTTAGTATGATAGGAAAGTAGGTGTGTAAATAATTAAAGAGCAAAGGTAAAGTTTGCTAGAATAGAGTGTGCACCGTAAAAAATTTCAGAATTAAATAGTTTAAGAGCTGAGGTCTGCATAGTTATCCATTTGGCCCCTAGGTTTGTTTTGTTTGAGTCAAAGTTATGGTATTTTGTTTTTTTTTAAATTGTCAACAGTGGACTACTGGACATTCTGCAAATCTTCAGATCTGTCTTACCTTGGAAAAATGGAAGAATTGAACATACCGAGCCCTTATTTTACTCTGATGATGTTGAAGAGTTTTTTACTCTAAATCCATAGTCCACCTTTCAGCTAAGGAAGGAATTTTTCTTTTTGCTGAAGTTCCTACCACCTGTACCATCTTACCCTGCACCTCTTCACTTACTTATGCTATGTGTGCCATGTGAGTTTACAGCCATGGCTTGGTGGGAGAAGGCTTCTGTTCTTCCACAGGCTATCAGAGGAGGTTCAGAAAGATCTGTAAGAGGGGAGACCTGCAAATCTGCATGGGGATGGGTGGACACAGAATCATTTGGAACAGCTTGGGTGAAGGTGTAGGGCTTGAGCTCTACTTGGACGATGACAGGCAGACCAGGATGCAAAGGTGTCTGCTATTTGAAGGAAGAAATTCAACAAAACAACTGACATGTACATGGGCCAGCACATAAGCAGCTTGGCATACTAAAGATAGATTTTGTCCTAGATAAAGTAGATTGGATGATTGATAGAGGCTAACAGAGAAGAGTTTCTAACCAGACCCTGATTCTATGCCAGTGACAGGGAGAGCACTGTGTGTGCAGAACTCTACTAAGTCCTGACTCCCAGCACCTGAGATGCATAGTGCTATAGATGAGAACATGCAGGTAGAGACAGGTGTGTTGTTATATGACTTCCAAAAAGTCACAGCCAGTAAGTGGCAAAGCTGGAAGTGGACCCTTGGGGTCTAACTAGAAAGGTTGTCACTTCATCCCTAGGGTGCTCTGCTTCCCAGAGGACTAGGGCTTCAGAACATCTACCCTGGCAGCAAAGTTAGGGCTGCACTGGGAGTGAGTGCCGGGAGGTTGAGAGAGACGAGTTTCAGGGAGGGGGGCCGTCATGGTCATGCGGGGTGCAGAGGAGGGGCAGCTATGGAAAGGCTGGGGATGGTCACATTCTCTGAGCCTGCCTGTTGTGGGGCTTTCTCTTCTTCCTTCAAATTCTCAGAGCACTTCGTGCCTCTTTCCTAGGACTTGCTTTTGCCATATCCCCAAGCAGCTGTGTGTGTCTTATCACATCTAGTATATTTTGATTCCTTAAGGGCAGGAGGAATTATGCTTTATTTGCCTTAATATATCTTTTTGCATTGCTGAGCACAGTGTTTTGGTAAATGAATGAATTCCAAAATTATCTTTCTCAGATCATTTCTCTTTATGTATGCACTTTAGAAGTTAGTGGCAAGTTAAATACTTTTCCTTTCAAAATATGAAAATAATTTCCTGACACAATCTACTTGAAACTATTTTAGAATAGAAGGAAAAGTAAGATGGGGAAGTTGTTTAAAAGCAGCAAACCCTTTAAGAGTCAATGTCACATTTATTGCTATAAAATATTTTTCTCTCTCTGTTAGACATCTGGTTCCCATTACACACAGTATTGGGTACTTGAGTTCACCAGGCATTTTGCATACCAAGCAGTGTGCACACAAAAACCCCACTGACATCTGCCAGTACACATTTGCACCACGTAATTCTTACTTTACATTTACAGGCAACCTTCTATCACCAACGCAATGCTCACTGATACATTTGTGAAGGTATTTTGTAGTACTTATCATAAGGACCTCATTGCCTACATCTGAGAAATGAACTTCAAAATCCTGAAGTCTTTGCTTTCTGTCATTGCCTGACCCAACTTCCTATAATCTAGCACTGAAATCAATGAAACATCTAAATCTGAAGTCTATATTTGCTAGTAACATTGACCCAGAAATGAGAAACACAATACTCAATGTTTGCTAATGAGTCATGAATTTCATTATAATTACTTCCACATTCAGGATAGCTTCCTTAAACCGTCTAATCTTGGCATATTCTGCAACAATCCCATGTGCTGTAAATGATTTTGTTTTATTTCTTAGGTTACTGTTAAGGGCTTATTTTCTGGTTCATTTCATTTTCTTAAAGAAAACCACATACTTGTGTGAGTGTGGACACACACACACACTCAGATGTGCACACACACATCATGGTGGCTTTTGCCTCAATCTGTAGTTTTTTGAAAGAAAATAATTATGAAACAAAAAGAAGCCCTTATCATTTGGTGTGGACATTAAAAAAAAACATATTTATGAAGAAAGTCGAAATATGGTCTATTTTCGAGTTTGAATTCAGGTCTCTGAGAATTAAAGCCAGAATCGAGCAATGCCTCAGCCAGCAGCAATCTGTCCCTTCCTGGACGTCAGAATCTATAATGGAATAGACAGATACAACCAGGCTTCAGTACAGTAATAATGGAAAATTAAATATGACTTTTAAAAACTGCTCCCATTATAAAGTCATCTATTAGCATTATATGACTTCAGCACTTAAAGTGACTGATTCTAATTGCAAGATTTGGCCCACAGCAAGCATGAAAGAGCTGCAAGATCTTAAAGGCATTTTATCTCCTTTGGGATATTTTTAAGAGGGATTTCTTTGGAATCAAGCTATATTCTTGATGCACAAAAGATTGTGTGGATGGAATCTCTCAGTTCCGGCAGAACCGGTAGTTACAGTTCCTCCCTCTTTGATTCAGTGCATCAATAAGCCAAACAGTAAAAGTAGTTTTTGCTATAGTCCTGCTTTCTTTTACTAAGTGATGCTTTGTCTTTACAGCTCCTGAGTGCTTTCCGGAAGAAGTAAAGTTGGGTGCCCTACCTTAAGGAGCTTTTCTAGACAGCAGAGAGGCACTTTTCCTGCACCTGGTTACCACACTGTATCCTTCAAAACTTCTTGTGGACAAGCTGGTGAGTCTCTAAGATGCAGCTGCCATGCCATTCCTTGAGCTGAACTCAGAAGACACAGGTTACCATAAAACTGAAGGATTCCTGAGCACATTCACTTCTTAGATGTACCCCTGAAGGTCTGCAGTTTCTAGACAAGGAAGAAAGTGGCTGAATGCCATTCATCTTCAAATTCAACTTTATGTTTATGGTATTTACAGGCTTTTAAATTATTTTCATCCTATTGATCCCAGGAAGCTTATTAACTGAATAGTACTGGAAACGGCAGCACTTCATGCTAAGGAAAGGCCTTGCTGAAAGATGTAGGGAAATTTTGCTTTGATCCACATGCATATTTTTGTTATTGTTGCTGTTTTATTTTGTTTTGTCTTGTTTTGTTTTTTGTTTTGCAGTGCTGGGGATTGAACCCAGGGTCTCATGCATGCTAGGCAGGAATTCTACCACTGAGTGACAAAAAGCCCCAGGCCTGGGCTGGGGATTTAGCTCAGTGGTTCTGCCACCTACCCCCACAAGGACAAGGACCAGAGTTCAATCCCTGGTACCAAAAAAAAAAAAAAAAAAGCCCCAGCCTATATTTCCATTTTTTATTTTGAGACAGGATACCATTAAGTTGCCCAGGCTGGCCTCTAACTTGCAATCCTCCTGCATCAGCTTCCCCAGAGCTGGGATTAGAAGAATGCACCACCCCTCCTGGCTGCAGATGGACTACTTGCTAGTGGTTTTGGATCTTCGAGGCAGTAGGACAGTTGCTTACTAGGGTTCAGAGTTTTGATGTGATGAACCGCATTGATTTCCAAGTTACTAACCGTGGGCTCTTAAACACAGGGTTCAAAAATGTCAGTATACTGCTATCAAGAAATCAACAAATAACAAATACTGGCAGAGTTGTGGGGAGAAAGGAACCCTTCTCCATTGTTGGTGGGAGTGCAGACTGGTGCAACCACTGTGGAAATCAGTATGGAGATACCTCAAAGAACTAGGACTAGAGGTCCCATTTGACCCAGCTATTCCCCTCCTGGGTATCTTCCCCAAAGAATTAAAAGAATCATACCACAGCGATATATGTGCACCCATGTTTATAGTGGCAGTTTGTAATAGCGAAAGCTTGGGAGCAGCCCAAGTGCCCATCAACTGGAAACTGGATAAAGAAAATGTGGCTTTTTTTATAAAATGGAGTACTACTCAGCCATAAAGAATGGAAAACTACAGTCATTTATAGCTAAATGGATGCATATCGAGGCCATACTCTTAAGTGAAATAAATAGGACACGCATGTGTAAATACCGAATAGTTTCTCTAGTGTGAGAAACTGAAAGTGTAAACAAGGGTTAAAATGATTAAAATGAAAAATTGATAATGTGAAATAGGAAAAAAGGTCCAAAGACGAAGCAGTGAAGGGAGGGGAAGGGGAAAGGAAAAGAGGGAAAGGAAAAACTATGAGAAAAGAAAAAAAAAAGGAAATGAAATTTATGTAAATAGGGAAGGGCAGAGGGGGTGAAGGGTGCACAGGTAATGGGGAAAAAAATAAGAACCAAGATACCTCATGTAGAGGTACAAACACCCAATGATAAATGTAAACGAATTGCATACCTAAAATGTACTAATAAAAGAACTAAAAAAAAAAAAAAATGCCAGTATAGTGTTGAAGTGTGAACATCGACCTTATTTATTCATTTATTTCTTTTTGGGGTATTGGGGTAGAATCCCAGGTCATATGCTAGGTAAATGCTCTACCACTAACCTACAGTCCCAGCTCATCAACAGTATTTATTTTAAATATCTTTATCCAAAATTAGCATCATTTTCAAAGGATAACACTAAGGAGAGAGAAATTTAAAGGCATTCTGACTTCTTGTGAATTTTTTGCTAACAGATCCCTGCAACTTATAATTGCTTCCTGTCTTTCAAAGCCTGGAATCTTGCAGAAGGAAGCAGAAATGCTTGTTATTGGCCTGAATTAGGATAAAAGGAAAAGAGAAGATTATAGCCATTGGCACTTTGTTTATGAAAACATCATTTTGAGGATATGCTTGAATCATGCAAAAGTAATGTTTCTCTCTCCTCTCCCAGCATATTTTAAATGCCAGCTCAGCCAGACAAAAGGAACAGTGCTCAAGTAGGATACTACCTTTCCTATGCACAGTGTAATACATAATAACCTCATTTAATCATTACCATTGTGCTAAGTGTTCTGAAAATACATATGAAAAGTATATATAAGGATATGTGAGTATAAAATTAAAAATGTGTTTATTTAAAAAAATTACAGCACTTTATCTTAAAGTAATTTAAATCTCACAAGAGGGTGTAAAAATTAATTAGAGACCTCTTTTGTACTTTTCACTCAGTTCCCCCCAAAGATAGGCTAGTGTCTCATTTAACAGTTGTCAAGATTAGGGAATTGGTTGACTTCTGAAGACTGGGAGACTTTCTTTACATTTCTTGAGGTTTTACACATACATGTTCCTGGGTGTGTATTAATATGTGGGATTGAGTGGAACACCAATTTTAAGGGGGCATCTCACCAGTGAATATCAGTGATACACAAGACGCTTAGATGGTGTGATTTTATGCACCTTGTGGTTGACTAATGAAGAGGTAGAGTGGGCTGCATTCATGAAGATCCTACTTAATTGATTCATCTATATATTAAAGAACTAATCAATGAATCAACACTATAGCATATGCCAGCTTTAATAAACTGGAGATGCATAGATTGAAACAGCCACTCTGCTCTCCAAGAGCCCACAGGAGGCAATAGAAAAAAAAAATCCACAATTACAACACCTAGTGTTGTGTACTATCACCCACTCAAAGCCATCCAACACTGAAAGCATCTACAAGTACCCCGTGTTACCTAGGTGTTGGGGAGAAAGTAGTGACGAAGATGCAGGCTTTTTGTGTCCTGTGGACTTTACTGCCAAGTGGAGCAGACAAGATTTAACAATGAGAGCCACGTGATCCATCAGAGGGCTGTGCTCCTGAGTGGTGGGTTCTAACTAGGTCAAGGGATACAGGCGGGTGACTCGGAGCAGGTCACATGGCCAAGTCAGCATCTTAGAATGTTGAGAATAAGTACTTCTGAGCTGTCTAGGCCAAGCTCCAACTCTACATTACAAGTCTCCATCCTCTAGTATCTGTGTTTTAGCCTGTGGCTCAGTCACGGGAGCTGTCATTGTTTCTTAGACTGACTCAGGGGCTCTTTGATATGTCTGCTGTCAGACCTTGTCCACTCCGTGCTGACAGGCCTGGGACCACAGTGCTCCTGGATAGGAGAGGGGTCTGCTTTCCAGCAGTAGAGAGGCTGTGCCGCCCTAGAAGCTAGTTGGTAATGGGCTTTGGAAAAACTGTTGTGTGTTCCTGTCCTGACAAAGTGAGGGTCCTTATTTATTTATTATTTATTTATTTATTTTTGCACCAGAGATTGAACTCAGGACCTCACGCTTGTCAGGCAGGCACTGTGCCACTGAGCTACATCCTGGCCCGAGGTTCCTTATTTAAAATAGGGCAACACTGTCACCCTCTGTGTTGCTGTAGATCCGATCACAGGCCTCTGCTCCTTAGGACTTTCGGCTCTTTTCCATTGGATTTAAAGTGGAATCCTGGATTTCTGCCCAAGGTGTGGTCTGCAAAGGCCCACACATGGTGGGCCTGAACACTTACATCCTCTTTCCTCAGCATAGCTACATCCTGCTCTACCATCAGGTTCTATTGCTGCAGTCATGCTGCCTGTTCAGTGCTCCCTTCACTTGCCAAGCTGTTTCTTACTCCTGGGCCTTTGCACATGGTGTTTCTAGAAATACTTTCCCCCTTCTTCATACCTTCAACCTATAACCTCAGTCTTCAGCCTTGTCTTATAAGTTGTTCTGCTTTGAAGCATTTGTTCACATCACGTACACTATGGATCCTAGTTTTTTATACTTGTGATTTGTGCACATATTGCTGCATTCTCTTTTGCCTTCATGGTGTGATTATAAGGTATTTATCTCCTCTGTAAAACTGTAAGTTGCATGAGGAGCAGGATGATGTCTATTTTCTGAGTAGGTACTCGCTGAGTGAATTATTGACTGAATTGTGGAATGAGTGAAAAGCATAATGATATAAACTTATTTTCCCTAGAAGTTTAACTAATGGTACAATTGAGATTTAGAAGTACTTATACGTTCTTCAAGGCTATTTTATTTTGGGGCCATTTCTGGTTTTTTTTTCTCCATTTAGGAAGCTGAATTTGCTCATAAGAGATCATGGCTGACAAAGCTATGTCTTTGCTGTTGTCTACTCCTGGGGGTTTTGTTTGGATGTCTCATTTGGGATAATCTCTAGGCTAATGGAACAAAGGACAAACCATCTGTCAGGTGCCCATTCCTGGGGTGGTGGTGGTCATTCTCTAATATAAACAGCCCAGAACTGCTTTCTTATGAGCCATAAGCAGAGTTTAATTGTACACCAGGCCTTGAGCTCGGATGTACCTGGGCAGGCAAGACCACTGCACCCTTGAAAAAGTCTATCATCCAGATTCTAGATTCAAATCCTGTCCTCACTGGCCTGAAGAAGGGAGGAGTCATTACTTGGATAAAAGAGGCTCATTTGAGGGGACAAAATCAAAGAGGTATTTGCATCAGGGTAAACGGATAGAAGCTAGGGACCATCTCTGAAGAGAAGTAATCTTTGGGCTGAATCTGCTTTAGTGGCGAGTTACATGTGTGTGTGTGTGTGTGTGTGTGTGTGTGTGTGTTTTAACTCATTTGTTAACCTTGCCCAGGTAAAAATGAAGATTACAAAGCTGATTTGTGCTCAGAGCTGTGGTATTCTGGAGAGTCACTGTTGGTCATGAGTGTGTAGTTAGAGGAGAGGCAGCACAGCATGCACAGGGAGCTCAGATTTTGGAGTTAAAGCTTGGGGGACAAGTCTCAACTTTGCAGTTATTAATGTGTGACACCAGGCATGTCATGCAACTTCTCTGAGTCTGACATTTCTCCCACTAACCTTGAGATAATACTAAAATTGTTTAGTTCATTGATCTTATAGGATTAATTATATAAAGTAGTTTGTGTCAAAGAATTTGAAGCATTAGAAAGATGAAGCATTAATATTATAGGATAAGTATACTCATTTCATTTTTAATTGACATTTAATAAGAGTACATGGTTATAGTGCACAAAGCAATGTTTTGAAACATATATACATTATGCAGTGATCAAGTCAGGGTAATTCATTTATCTAGTCCCTCAAATATTTATCATTGCTTTGTGGTGAGAACATTGAAAAATCTTCCTTTCAGGTATTTTGAAATATCCAATTTTTTGTTATAAGTAGTCAACCTACTATGCAATAGAACAACAGAATGTGTAACTCCTGTGTGGCCTCACAGTTTTATCCATGTAAACTCTTCCTACTACTTCCTTCTGCTCTTAGCAGCCTCTGGTAACCACTATTCTGCTCTCCATTCCTGTGAGATCAACAGTTTTAGTAACCTCATAGAATAAATATACCCTGAAAAAATGTGACAGGTTATGTAAGTGATGGGAGGTGACCTCAAATGCAGTATCATTTGAAAGTTTAGAATAGAATATTTCAAATATAATATGTCATGATGTTCAAAAATTGCCAAAAACAATGAAAACTTATACTCACATTACAGGTTTATAATGTTATATTGCAGTTTAATGTTGTAAAAGATGAAGATTATATTAGCCTTCAAAAAATAAAGATTGATACAAATGTTTTGATTTTTAGAAAGGAAGTTATAAAGTGAATTTTCAATAAATATTTCTTGAGAGATTATTTTGTGGTATTTTTGGAAATTATGTAGGATTAGAAAGACTTTCCGGAATACAGAAACAAACTTTTCTTAAAATATTTTATGTAGCCTGGAAGCAACTAGAGTAATGTGGGGAAATGCAGGCACATTTTATATGTAACCAAACACTAGATCAAAAATTAATTTATATAAAATATTAATTTATGAATATAACAAATTTAAACATGCACATCAAATTCAGTATTAAAATTTATTAAGATTCTTTTGCTAGAAAATTATTTTCTAGAAACTTAAATAGGATGCATATTAAAATAAATAGGGATGGATTTTTTTCAGATAATACAAATCTAGGAAGCATTTGGTGAACACAACAAACTGGATCATTGATGCTTGGCAGAAAATTGAATTGTAGACTCAGAACAGTAATGTCTTAGTTACTTTGTTTGTTGCTGAGACAAAATACCCAACACCCAAAGTTAAAGGAGGAAAGGTTTATTTAGATCACATTCTGTAAAGATTTCAGTCCCAAATTGACTGGCTCAATGTCAGGCTGGCATAGCAGACAGGCATCAGAGAGGAGAAACAGTGCATAGTGGGCTGAAGGCAGCAAAGCAACAAGGGGCGACCACAGCTCTTTATACCCCTTATATCTTATCCAGGCTACTTTGAGCAGGTAGCACTCACACCCTTAATTCTAGTGCCCTTGATCCTAGCATTGCACCATGAATCAATTCCAATGTCACATACTTCAGATCCAGGCACCTCAGAAAAAGCCCCACCTATGACTCCATGAGGCTTTCGGTGGGGGACATCAAGACACAAGTCATAACAAGGTAACTGACATCATCTTATATCATTTTAGAGCAAGTTAGATTTTAGTTTACAAGGGGTGATCAAAATATATGAAGAATATTGAAATTAAAAAAAATATTATACCTAAAGGACACATTGCCCTTAATTCCCCTCTAAATACTCATCCTTGCTTTGAAAATACTTATCCCATCATTCTTGCCACTTTCAGCAGCAGTTCTGGAAGTCTTCTTTCATGAATGACTTTATGAGCTGTGATAAAAATATGGTGAATGCTGCTGCTGAGTGCTAATAGAAATGTAGGCACATAAAATTGGTATGAGCTCATACACTATATTCACTGGATTTGACACTGTGCAACTTCTGGCTTTTCCCCAAAGTCAAAATGACCATAAAAGGTACAGATTTTAAGTTAATTCAGGACATTAAGGCAGCCATGACAGTGCTACTAAAGATAGTCATGAAAGAGGACTTGAGAAACTTATGAAATCAAAGTTTAGATTTCAAAAAGACTAGACTCCTTTCTGAGGTGAGGGGTACAGTCCATTAAAAATAATTAAATAACGTGTGCAGGAAGAGCTTTCTCCACCCAAGCTTAGAAACTAGGTAGGTGACCCACAACTATGGGAGATAGTTAGCTGGAGACTCACTGGGCACAGTCATCCCATGACACTTCTCCTAAGCACCCTGATTACCCTCACTGCTTCTGCATGCCATTTGCACTTTGCACCCCAGACACCCCAAATGGTCCCAGTGGCCAGAAGCCCCTAGAATATCAGACTCCTGCTCTCATGGCCACCTTGCAAATTTATTTTCTTCCTCCTGACTAGAGAGTCCTTTGCATGGAGGTAACACCGCAGTGAGGGGTTGCTTAACTCAAGCCTCAGAAAGCACACACTGCTTCTTTAAGAAATAGTTTACTTGTGAACCAGTAAACGTAGGAGACAAAGCAGCCATTACTTATGCATTCCTGCATACCCAGCAAGGTGAAAATAATAGAATAAACATCATATACTTCATTATGATATCGGTTTACACTTCCAGGGTACACAAAAAGAGGCCATTTCATCAAGCTAATTGCCTGAAAGTAAAAGAGAGAGAACTTTAGCTATTAGTCTATTATGGGGCTTTTTTCTTAATCACAAATAGGGGCCGTGTGTCCCTGGGGGGATGTGTATTCTAATTTACAATTGAACTACAGATCAGAGCAATCAATCTTGGGCAGCACTTTAACAGTGTAAATGCTGCAACATAAAAAAAAAAAAGGAAAGAAGAAGAAGAGGAAGAAGAAGAAGGTCTAAGCAGAGCTTCAGCTTGAGGTAGAGATATTTCCAGGCACTAGTTCCGGGTGGGAGGGAGAGAAGAGCCACACAGACATGAATATGCAATGAGAGCTCATTAGCAGCCTAGTGTTGCCATGACGAATGGCATTATCCGCGGCCTGGTGCTGCCTAAACATGAATTTTATAACGACCCATTTATCATGACTTGTCATGGGCTTCTGTACCCTGCTTTCCTCCAGCACACACACCTTTCCCTGTTATGGCAGCAGAAATCTTCCCTTTTATTATTATTGTTTCCTTTTGTATTGATTTCCAGCTCTTCAAAGCCAGTGTTCAAATATAGTAACATGCTAATGAGTGATTTGTGACTTCAGAGTTGAAGAACTAAAAGTTGATTATTCATTCATCCCATCTTGATGATAGTCATGTAATGGAGAAAAAGTTGGGCTAAACTTTGAAAGAAATGTCCCAGTGGATGAGGTTTTTTTTTCTTTTTCTTTCTTGTAGCATTCTGACACTCTGGCTTTAAAAAAAAATTAAAATGGACTAAGCTATTTTCCTTTCATTTCTTTTGTATTCTTTTTTGTACTTCACAAATCTTTCACTATCTTAAACATACAGCTCCAAAGTTTTGATAACTTTTCCAAAAATCCTGTAGTCATTATAAAAAAAAGTAAGATTAAAATGTTTGAGAGAAATTTAGTGGTTACCTTTTTTATAAGTGCACGAGTTGACTTCTTACTTAGTAACCCTGATATACTGTGGAAAGGAAGGTTGGCCAAAACTTGATCTTGATGAAAACTTATTAATAGGAAAAAAGAAAGAAAGAAACAAAAGCAATACCTCATGATACAGAGACACCAGAGGTCTGGTCAACCCGCACCCACACAACTGCCATATGCAAAGGTAAGCGTTGTGCCATCGGTCAGGAGAGAGTGGGAGTATAAGTCCATCAAAATTAAGGTAACCAGTCACACAAAAAGCGGGTCCTAGGTGGGCATAAATGCCCTGTTGCAGTCAGAGACACACTTAGTTTCACAACTAGTCTATTTACTTGAAGTAGAAAGAGCAATGGGAAACTTGGTTTTCTATTCAGCTAAGCAAAGTGTAGAAGCACAGTTGAGCTAGAATCTCATGTTATTTTGCCCAGCCAGGAAGTATAGTCATTTCTGGATATAATTCAGAAACAGTAGTTTTCCAGATCTTCTCTGTGTTACTACCTTCACTGTGTCCCCTTGGACTCCATATTATTAGTAATGGCTCTTTTATATAGTGATATTATTTGTGTAATGGATGTAATATGGACAATAAACTATTTTGTACACTACTAATTTCATAAAGCAGAAGTATTTACAAAGTACTCTGATCATGCAAAATTCTTTCAATACAGCCTCATGCTAACTGGAATGAGGGTTATTTCCTTTTTGAAATGTTTTCTTTGCAGGGCTAGAGTTGGAACCCAGGGCTTTTCACATGGTTTTCACATGCCAGGCAAGAGCTCTACAGCTGTGCCATGCTCCCAGCTCTATTTCTATTTTAAAGAAGAGAATATTGAGACTAAGTGGTAAACAGACTGACTCAAGGTCACATAGAACGCACGAGTGCCAGGCCTCACCATCAGGACATTCTTTAGATCCTCATGTCTATGTTTTCATGCACTCAAACTTACAGAGGTTTGTTTGTAAAACATTAGGTTGACTTTTCCTTTCATATCCACAGGTTCCAGGATCCCTCATGGATAACAAAATCTGTGTGTGGTCAATCCCACGTATAAATTAATGTAGTATTAACCTGTGCACAAGCTCCTGTATACTTCTGACCATCTCTGGGTGACTTAGAACATCTCACACAATGCAAATATTAAGTGAATAGATATACTGTATTATTCAGGGAATAACAGCAAGATAAAAGGTCTGTATGTATTCAGTGCAAATGTTGTGCGATTGGTTAAATCTGTAAAAGTAGATATGAAGGGCCAATGGTAATGCATTTTAGGATTTAATAAAAAGCAAATAAGTTGGGAAAGGAGCCCAAAGAAAAGATGCCCATCATTTACACTCTGGAGCCTGCCTCTGACTCTCCAAAGCTACTTACTAGAATGGAAATTAACACACACATGCCAATTAAAATTAAGTTGCCATTCCAATCTTTCGGGTTGAAGTATATTTCATCATTTAAAACTTAACAAATGAAATATTTTTCAGTGTAAAGATTCAGGCACAATTCTGTGTGGTTTTCTTGTATTCTAAATCTACCAGGTACTCTATTTTGTTTCTGAAGAAAATTGCTTTGTGTTTTCCCTATGAATGTCTTAAATAGGATTTTTAGAGATAATTTTGTAAAGAAAGAATTCAAATATTGGTAAATGCTATTTAAAAAGACCAGTTGTGACTGAATAGACTAAGAGAGTGTCTATATGATATTAAACATCTGGATGAGAAAGGAAAAAAAAGTAAAGAACCTTAATGTTTTGTTTATTTGACACTGTACATCTGGATCTTTAAAAACATCTGAGTTTTTAACTCTCCCCACCCCAACTTTCACTGAGGCTTCAACATTATGTACAGAAAGGTGAAAAGAAGACTCAGTACTGTTATTACTAAATTAGATAAAGTGGTTGTATGAAGTTAATTTGCAAATAGTAATTATTCTATTTAACATAACATAGTGAATGAAATTCTCCATCAGGCAAATAAATACAGGAAAAAAGACCCAATTAGGTGATTTCAGAACAAGACTTTGCTTAAACATATTTAAATATTGGTCATAGTTTACTGACATCAGTTTCCCTGGGCCAAAATCTTTTAAAAGTTCTCAGACAACCATTTTGCCTCTTGGGGAATAGTTTTGCCATGTATTAGGAGGGTCTGTTAATTTACAATGCTGTTTGAAAATATGAAAATTTAGTAAACACTTGGTAACAAGATACAGCTAGTAATGGACATTTTCTTTGCCAGATGAATTATCCAGAACTGCTAAAAATCAGTGTAAACCCACTCTTGCTACTTCCTTCTGGCATTGCGAAGGCAGAACCCCAAAGGGGAATGTCTGAAACTGAACTCGAAAAACTTCTGCACAATGAAAAGCACCTTACGCGACTGGCATCAGTTTGTGAGTGTGATCTCATCTAAGAAGTTATCATAATTATTGAACATTTCCTCTGTAGCGTATTCTCAATCCAATCAGTTATAATGGAAATGGTCTGCTTGCTTTTTATAGTCTCAAGTTTTTGAAATGATTAGTGCCTCCTTGAGATGGCCCATTAATTGGACACACAATCCAGATGAAAAGGCTGAAGCCCCAGAGCATATAAAAAAACATAAGGTTGTTGCAATTTAAGTGCCTTCAAAAGATCTAATTTGATTTTTAAAAGCAATTCTGCAGATGTGAAAATTAAAAGCATGAAGAAACAAGATATGGTTTAATGACTATTTAGGTTAAGAAACATTTAGAGGTTTTAGTAGAGTTACACCAAAAAAAAATTTTTTTTTTAATTTAGTTTGTAACTTTGAAAGATTGAGTCCACAACACAACAGAAATTGCTGAATTTTATGGGCCACTATTTCCTTGATCAAATTGCCCTATTCTTCCCCAACATGTTTCTGAAGTCAGTGGTATTACTTTGTGCAGATTTTCAATCCCAGTACCCATGAATCAGATTTTAAGTTCTCACAAAGTAAGTTTCTCCACTTGGTTTGTCTTAGCTATTTCATCAGCTAACCCATCCTCTCCTCCCAGAAAACTGTACATTTATTCCCACTTAAAATAAAAAAGAAAGAAAAAAGAAAGCTTTCCCATTGGCTTTAATGACATCTTCAGTCAATAATGAGTTAATAAAAATCTCAAAATCATCTGGGCTAGATAAGGAGGAAGAAAGAAAAGCATTGTACTGTAATGACAGGCTCTCAGCCTGCCCTCTGAGACGCCATGGGTCAGTCATGTTAAGAATGTGTGTGTCCAATCATCTGCTGATTTTTATCAGCAAGCCCTCCAGCAGGAGCTGACAAGGGGCAGTTTGGGAGCCACAATGAATAAACAATGACTTTTTGGGTTGTTGGGGGCTGTGTAAAAGAGTGAGGGGTTTATATATACTAAAACATGATGACACTAGCAATCAATATACCAATTACTGGACAAGTTATTGGATGAGGCATTCACGTGTCTGCAGAGTTCTTGCACTTTGAAGAGACCTCTAACCGGGAGAGGGCCTGGGCTCAGAGGCAGGTGGGGGTCCAAGATCTGACTGCATCTCAGACTGCAGAAGTTCATCCCTGAATGATCTGAACCATAGGGGAGTTGATTAAAAAGATGGAATCATCTTCCCAGAGAGTCCAATCTCAGGAGTCTGGGAATAGGGCTGGGGCTTGATGTTTTTAATCAAAGATTCCAGGTAATGCTAATCAGACAGGTTAGGCCACTGCTGTAAGCTGTAATTACCAAAGTGCTGGCCCCAGGCATCACCAGGGAGAGGTTTAGAAATGCAGGCTCTCAGGTTCTTCCCTAACTCTGCTGAATTAGCCTGCAGGTGGGTCAGACACTCTTTCCAGTTGGAGACCCATGGCTTAGAGCAAAGATCCCAATGAAGGCGACAGCATAGCACCGTCCATGGTCATCTCTGAGGTCCCTCATGGGGAATCTGTTACTCCTACTAGTTAGTATGCTGAAGTTTCCAAATGATTTACTTTAAGAGATTAGAGTAGATCCAATATTATATTTGTAATCATGTCATTTTCATTTATCTCTTCCCTGCCAGGTTTTCTTGAGTGATCTTGATGTATGAATGACTTTGATTAAGGCAAGGGAAGAATAAACATAGATTCTGTCTATTAAAGGAGAAAAGCAGGGTGGATTTGTAAATAATCTTAAAAGAAAACAAGAACTGTTTGCCACAGAATGCACAACACGGCTTAATCAGGAGATGAGAATGTGGATGGACTCTGGTCCACAAAACACAAGGAGAAGGCAACTGGCAATGATCTTCTTGTAGCAGGGTGAGAGACTTTTTTTTTCTGGCCAAGAGTCTTCCTTCTGAAGCAGCCCAGAGTTGCTGGATTTTCCCAAAGTTGGATTAGTCTGCCAAATATGCAAGAGATTTAATCAGTGTTCCACAGAGTATGTTTGAAAGAACAATTGTAAGTTGCTAAAATGTCTGGAGTCCAGTGAGAAACAGTGGATCAAAATGAGTAGGACTGTTTGCAGCAGAGTTCCCCGAAGCCACTAACACCCTACTGTCCACTGTGCAATCTCCAGGGAAGGCGTCCTCACGTGAATTTGATCACCAAAACCCTTTTATAAAGGACAACCTCATAGAATTAGTGTCAACTTTCAGAAGTCAAGGGTTCAAACCTTTAAGATGACACATACTTGTGGGTAGAGGTGAGCTCTATGTGCTATACAGTGAGGAGCCAATTTATTATAATTTATGAAACACTGTATCTGGCATCAGTATTTCTTATGCGGTGGCTTAATGCCAAAAAGAGGGTTCATGTAACCATCACCGAGGAGTTAAATAAGTTGTCTAGCTGTTGATGGTCTGGTTAAATCATCCCTGAAGTGTTGGCATGTCTCCCAGAATAGATATTCATTTGAAAAAAAAATTATTTGGGTTTTACAAGTGAGATCACTTTGTGTTTTCATACACAAGGGATAATTCCATCATGACTCCTTAGAAGCACCCACAAACTGCAGGCAGAATTGCATATGCCCCAGGCCAGGCCTCATGATAGAAGGGATGCCTGCTCCTTCCATGCCGGGAAAGCTCATGTCATTGCTACCTCCAGGCTTGCAGATGGTCATGGGCTGTGACAGCCCATCTTTTCTCTCCATAGTGACTATCTGTGAAAGTGATGGAGAGTGGAGTTCAGGCCAGTAGAGATTTGAAGCACATAGCTGGTTATAAAATTTCTTCTCTTGAAGTTACTCCTGAAAATGTGCATTAATGCCAAATGCTAATTCTTGCCAAGGACATAATGTCTTATAAATGCTATGAAGGAATATCATTTTCCCTGTAGAAGTGAAGGCCATGTTAAGAAAGAGGTTAGTTTCCCAAGTAACATCTGCAGGTCACCTGCTTGCCTATAAATCGCTCGTGGGCTTCCCCCAGCCTTTTGTTACACAATAGTTAGAAGGAATTCTCACACAGAAGAAAGGATGGAATGTAAGTGACATTGCAAAGATGTGCAAAGATAAAACAAAACAGGACCCCCAAATAAAACAATCCCACCCACCCATGATAATAATCATCGTCTTTTCTACACGCAAGTCTATCCAAGACTCAGAACTCATTGGGATATTTCTTTCTGAACTAAAAAATGATAGAGTAGACTCAACTTTGGGAGGTCTTCCTGGCTTTTTTCTCATCTCCTTTGCAAACATATCCTTGTAGAACCACGTGTACTTCTCGGCTTTCCAGGCACAAGGTGCTTGAGGGAAGTCACTCTCCACCCTGTAGAAAGGAGCTCACCAGAGCTGGCAGAGGTATACCCACCGCTTGTCTGGTTTGTTATGTTGTTGAATATTTCTCCCCTTTATATTCTTTGAAATGTTTTGAATTAAAATAGCTTACTCAAGGTCACTGAAGGCATATGGTCCTGCTCAAAACTTTAAACAAAACATTAGTTTTTACAACCTTTTGTAATTTGGTATTGTATACAACATGGTTATATGCAGAGTTTCTGTAATCTTTTCAGTGGGTGACAGAAATATGAGAAGCAAATTTATAAGCCATTTAGTGAAGCATTTAATCAATTTCATGCATAGGAAATAACTCCGATTGCTTGGCTTTATCAATCTTTCTCTCCAGCAGAATTCCAGTCAATGGGATCTCCAAACACAGCCCCAGTTGGGGAGGGTGCTGAGGGTGCCCCGACCTTTCCCTGCGTGGGAGTGGACACGTCCTACATCTGCTTCGCATGGTAACCGGCGCCTGTGAGCCTTCTGTAGGCTGTTAATGTATTTCAGAAGGAGAGCCCAGTCTAATGTTTAGAGGAAGTTCTCAAGGCCTTCTACTGGAAAGTTACTCATTAAACACCCTTTTCTTTTTTCTTTTTTTCTAGTGCTAGTTCCTGTTTATTTAATCACATCGATGATCTGTATTTTTAAAATTTTTATCTTAGTTGTG
Organism: Heterocephalus glaber; assembly: GCF_000247695.1. The sequence goes on from NW_004624768.1 coordinate 7,789,695, forward strand.
CTAGAGATTTAGAAGTTTTACTGTTTTTTAATAGATAAAAAACCTTCTATTTCTAAAATGTGGCTTAATCACACCCACAGTGTGCTAAACTGGTTTTGGAATCGATCCTGCCACATGGAGGAATCAAAAGATTATCAACGAGAAGCATAACATCCATGCAGCAGCTCACCAGGTACAGGTGCTTCCATATCCATTCACTCACTATCAGCAATATGAAAGGACCATCCAGACCCCTACAGGGTCTTCACAGAACACCCAGAGGGGCTTCCAAAAGCTCCCCACACCCCAAGGTAGTCACCAAGCCAGGCCATATCATTAAGCCCATCAAAGCAGAGGATGTGGGTTGTCACTCTTCTTCAAATTGAGACCTGTCTGTCATACAGAGCATTACAGCACGACCCACTGGAAATCTCAAAAAAGAGCTGAAACACCCTTTTCTCAGAACACTCTCACGAGCTCAGCCACGCACACTGTACAGGAGCTTAGGCTCCAGAGAAACACTTTCGAAACCAGTTTTAGTGGTTATCACTACCTTTGACACATGGAAAAATAAAGTGACATATTAAAACCCAACTCCTTCTAAGTCCAGGAGCCCAAGCAATGTGACCAGAATCACTGAAATCCACCAAAAGTGCATGTTACATACAGGTAGAGCTACTTTAATACTTTTCAGAATATTTAAACTGTCCTTGAGTCTTCCTGTTCTGATTGTCTTTTAAATTGCTTGAAGGATCAATCCAGCACTCGGCAACACAGCAGGTTAATATTTTCTTTGCTGTCACGTGCTAGAATCCCTCTTATGACTCTTTACCCCCAAACATCATCAAGTTCTTAAGTGAAAAAGTCCAGAGGGAGCAAAAGACATCTTCCTGATAATCATTATCTGCTAATCTGTATTAAAATTGCATTAGCTCTACCTTGTCCTCTAAAATTGAAACTGATATAAAGGTACTATACACATAGTTTCTAATTTAGAAAATAATGTGTTTTCACTGATTTCTGAACCTAGAAAAGTATTTCAGTGAATAAATTGCACTCTAGATTAGTTTAGTTCTGATTTTAAACCAGTTTTGTTCATGGTTCTCATCTAAGTCTGTTGATACTTCACACTCATTTCCAAATATGTAGCACCCATGGCTTTTCCTGAATTGGCAATTCAGCGTTGTGCCCTTTGGTATTTATGTCGCCACACTATGTTGGTAATGGGGCCACCATGATTCTACTGGGCAGAATTGCCTTGATATCCTATACAAAATTGGCAGCTCTTCTGGAGATTGGTTGAAAGAGGTTAGTTAGTCTTTCTCTGTTTCTATCTGTGCATCTGTTATCCAACCATTAACTTTTGGATTAAACCAATAGGTCATTGACTTTTCTGTGTGTTTTTATGTTTTTTTTCAGTTCTGAGGGTCAAACTTAGGGTCTCACATATTCTGGGCAAGTCACTGAGGTATATCTCCAGCACTTAAAAAATAAACAATCAATTTGGAGGAAAGATGTCTTTGGTATAAAATCCAATAAGTTGAAAAATCAAGCTGAGTATTGTGGTACATAACTGTAATCCCAGCACTTTGGGAGGATGAAGCAGGAAGATTAGAAGTTTGAGCCCAGTCTGGGTAATTTAGCAACTCAGCATGATCCTGTCTCAAAATTAAAAAAAAAAAAGAAGGAAAAAAAAAAAAGAGGTAGGTATGTAGCTCAGTAGGAAGGCCCTGGCTTCAATCCCTAGTAAGACCCTCTCACCCAGCATCAACTCATTAGGACTAATAAATTTAAAATTTTCAAATAAAAATTGAAACAAATTTGAAACACAAAGCAATTGTCAGATACTTAGTCTCCTTGTAAATATAAAACAGAAGACTAGGCATGGTGACAGCTATTCAGGAGGCAGCGGCAGAAAGATCAAAAGTTTAAGGCCAGCCCGGGCAAATTAGTGAGACTGTGTTTCAAAATAAAGGAATGGGGAGGGTGCTTGGGAAGTAGCTCAGTGGTAGAGCACTAGACTGGCACACACAAGCCCCTGGGTTCATCAGACACACACACACACACACACACACACACGCACGCATATATGCTACAGCTACAGTTCTCCCTGAGACTATTTCCAACTTCCATTTATTTTCTTTAATTCTCTTGAGGTGACCTGTTATCAGAATTGTGCACATGGCCAGTCCTTTCCCCATCCCAGTAAATCTCAAAAACAAGTGTTTTATTTTGCATATTTTTGTGCATTCGATAATTCTTTCATTTAAGTGTTGTAAATCTTCCCTTGTTAGTAGAAACAGGTACAGCTCATTCTTTCCAACTCCTTTAAGACTTTTGCTTGGCCTAGCTAGATCAGTGCTCAATGAGTTACTCTGTATAATGTACATCTGGGTTCTTCCCATCTTTCGGTTATTATAAATTGTACTTTTGTGGATATCTTTATAGACATTTAAAAATATGTCTTATATACTCAAGTATATTCTTATATACTTATATATTTATATATATATGTATATATATCACTAATATATAGTGTGCACTGCTCTACCATAAACACTTAAAATGAAGTTTCTAGGTCATAAGTGTGTATATTTTATGTTTTACTTGTTATTTCTAAATTATCCAGTAGTTTTAATTTTAAACAAAGGCACTACCATCATCTCCGATATCACCTTTTTGTCTCAACTTACACCGACAATAAGCTCAGTCACTCTTATGCTCTGTGATAACTTTGTTTCTCGAAGAAGGTGGAGATTACCTCATGTTCCTTCCCTACTGGGTTTCTCCCTCCTCTTGGGAAAGGTGGGGACAGGTAGCCTCATCATTGGAGCCTGGCCAGATGTTTACAAACTCCGGTGGCCACATTCAGAAGCTGGAAAGCCTCTGGTCCAAAAATGAAACCAAACAAAACACATTCATCTTTTCAGTGTGCATGAATAGAGGCAGTGACACACTGCCATTTCCATCGTAGCTTCAGTGTCTCAAACAACTGCTTCAGCTTGCTTTATCCTAGGCCTGCATATTTTTGTTTGTGTGTGTGTGTGTGTGTGTGTGTGTGTGTTTTGGTACCGGGGATCGAATTCGGGACCTTGTGCTTTCGAGGCAGGCACTGGAACCACTGAGCTAAATCCCCGGCCCAGGCCTGCATATTTTTCTAAGCTCTTTCTCTCTCTCTTTCTCTCTCTCTCCCCCCTCCTCTCTTTCTTTTCTTCTTTCGTTCTTTCTTGTCCTGAACACTACCACCGATCTACACTCCCAGCCCTGTTCCTGCTTTTGCAGGTAGCCTTGTGAGCAGAGAGACAGAAAGTATTCTGATAAAGAAGTCTATTTTGGGCTTGAAGTTCAAGAAGGGGATTGTCCTGGTAATCACCGGCCAAGAGCAGCTTTCCTTGTCCCTGTCTTGTGGTGTGTTTCTGCTCCTCTGCAGGACCTTCCTTTGTCTTTCCTCTATTCTTTTGTCTCTTCCCTCAGGCTTCAGCTCCTTTCCACCCCAATGGCTCTGTACTACTAGTGCCTCAGTCTGGGTCTTGTCTCTTCCATCAGTTTGCCCTCCTAAGTCATCGTGGGGCACAAATTTGGTTTTAGTTTCGTATAACCTGAAATAGCTTCTTTTCCAGACTCTTTGTCCTGGTCTTCAAAGTCTTCCATGATTTCTTCCCCAATTCATCTTTAAAAATTATTCTTTCCATTTCCTTTATATTTATTTTATTTAGCAAAACAAAACTGGTCGTGCTTCCCCCAGGTTTTCTGCCTCTTTGCTCTCCCCAGGGCCTGGAGTGTCCTTTTCTCAGAAGACTACCTTCAAAGTTGGGCCATTCAGTGAGGCTTCTACCATCTCTCTCATGCACCACAAAAAATGAGTGTGACCTTTATTCTTTGGACAACAATAGTAATTTGAACAGGGTAGGAGACACAGAAAGCAGCTGTTGAGGTAGGTCTAATGGAAATGGTGGACTAAAGTGTGATTTAAATAAAGGCTAAGCAAATTCTAAGTGTTGGCTACATTTTTGATTCTATACTGCAGAACAGAATGTGAGAATGTAATCGAATTATAGCAGCACTAAAATGTTATGCTTATGGCTAAGTATGTTCAGTTCTACTCCAATGTAGCCATAGGCAGGAAATGGGCAATTCTATAACCCAGGAATGGTTTGTAACTGAGCAACTTTAAGTGAAATGAAGTGAACCTCACACATAATTAACACCACATTAGGTGCGATCAAAAAATGCAGTGAATGTTTAAATTTTAAAAAATTACATTATAAGAATCAATTCAAAACATCACCCTTTCATTGCTATTTTGACTTTAGGGAAGAGCCAGAACTTGCACAGTGAGAGACCCATGAATAAGGTGGATGAGGACATACCATAATGCTTTTATGTGACAGAAATGGTTACATTTTGAATACATTTAAGAAATCTAGGTTGCTAAGGAAAGGTACTCAAGAAAGAGGACTTCTAGAAGTGCTTGCGAAAGTGGCAAGGATGATAGGATGAGTGTGTTTGAAGCAGGAGGGCTATTTTGAGGGGAATTAGTAGCAATGTATTTTTCACTGTGATACATTTTAAAAATTTAAATCTTTACCATATATTTTGATTATACCTTGTATACTGACTCCAAGATGAAAGTGATAATTTGAGTCAATTAATAGAACATGTGCTTTTAACTGATTTCTAAGATAAGAATAATTAGGGTTGTTTTTTTTTTAAACACTTTTTCTGCCTGTCCCCCTTTGTGATTCCTGGTACATACTTACCAGTAGCTTAACGGAAGGAAGTTAGCAATGTAATCCTGGCCACTGGCCAGTATTCCTCTCTTTGACAATAATTATCAAATACTGGGATCCAATCTTGCAATCTTTAAAATTAGGTTTTGGAAGTTATTTCTAAGAATGAAAAATTAGAAGTCAATTATATAGCCAAGAAAGCAGATTGATTACATACTTATAACCAATCCATATTGAAATATCATATGAACATTCAAATGTTATGAAGCCTATAATAATATTAAAATTTTTTGAGGTAATGTTAAGGAAAGATGAAGTACAAACTTGTATATGAACCTAACTTTCTATGTACTGGATCATGAACTTGTCAGGTTGGTAGGTTTGAAAGTTATTTTTTTCTTCAAAATTTCTTTGTATGAAAAAATATTTTATGTTATAATATTATTCTAACTGTATTGTGCCTAGGTGTGTGGTGAGAGTTGGACAGAAGGAAGATTTTTTCTTCCCGAACCCCAGAAAGGTGGATGGAAGAGTTCCTTCTAATTAGGGAAGAGTAAGTATACAATGGTCTTGGAAGCAAGGAGCCAGAGATGGGAAAAATGTGAAGCAACCCCAATTCCAAGTGGGGAAACTGGTTTAAACAGACTCATAAGGAGGGCCTGAAACTTTAGCACAAGGACAGAGTGATTCAGTGTAGCTTTCCCACTGGACACCTGAGTGTCTTGACCTTCATAGATTGATTTTCTTAGTGGGGCAAAGACAGCTAGCAAACAGGATTTTCAAATGCTTGTCTCTGCAAAATTATGAATTATGGAGAATTATTGGAAATGTAGGGATAGGGAATCATGTTTTCCTAATCAAAATATTTTGAAGGTGAATTTTGGAAGCGCTTGAAATACCTGAGAGCCCATGCATAAGATGGTGAGCCTCAATAAACTGTTAGGAGACATTTAGAATTAAATATTTTTGTTATTCTTCATCAGAGCTTGATGGAAATCTACAACATGAGACTAGGAAGGAAACTGCAGACAGAAACAGAGCTCTTAGGTTTCTCACTGGCTCACTATGAGTGGCTCGGGTCATGTGACTCCCGTCCTAGGTGAATGCATAGCAGGAGAGGGATGCTATAAACTGTAGCTGTGAGGCATAGAGAAGCTGCCTTGGGATCTCGCTAAAGTGCAGACATTGTGACCCAATAGGCCTGGGATGGGGCCTGAGACGACTTTCCCAAAAGGCTTCCTGGAGAGGCTGCTCCTGCCCCATGGACTACATTTTGTCTTATGGAGGTATTAGTCTGTGGATCAAAATAGAACTTTTTAAAAACCAGATTTTAGTGCTCCGTGTTCAAAGCTGATTCCCCTGCCTCCTCTTCCTCCTCCTCTTTGTTTTCTCCTCCTCCTCTTCCTCCTTTTCTTCTCCTTCACTGTCCTTGGGATTGAACCCAGCATCTTTGCATTGAGCTACTTTCCAGCTCATTTTTATTTTCTATTTTGAGACACGGTTTTGCTAAGTTGCTTTAGACTGGCTCGAACTTGGCAATCCCATCCGTGTCAGCCTCTGAGGGTGTGGGGATCACAGGCCTGCACCACTACACTTGGCTTGTCCAAACTTCTGAGTAAACCACAAGACTAGTTTTTCAAGCATTTGAGATGATACTGTGGCCCAATCCCATAATAAATTACAGAATTAGAAATTGCTTAACCTCCTGTGATATTGTTCTTCCAGTTAATTTTTAAACACAGTTCTATTTGTAACTGGGTGGATGTTTTCTCAATCTTATATAAAAGAAATTACTTCCACCTCTGTACAACTGTTTCACCTTGCACACTACTGTGTATTTCATTTTCTACTCTTATCCTAATAGTAGCCACACCCTCCTGTTCACCCGTACACTCATAACATACCTCAGCGGACTTTGTGTGCTTGGTTACTGTTTGTTTTTTTAGGTATACATTTATTAAGATCTTCCTGACATGTTGTCACTTCCAGGATAAAGAATTTTTAATTTAAAAAATTGTATTGGTACATATTTATAGTACATAATGACTACCCACCTCATGGGGAGTTGGTACATGTACATTAGCATCTTAATTCTTTTTTTCCCAACCCTCTTCCCTCTCTTCCCTTCTGCTTCCTGGCTATACCAGTTTTTGAATGGGATTCAGTGTTGACTTGTTCTTTGTCTTTGAACTCCAGTTCTCATCTGGTCAGTGGACATGAGGGTATTTTCCCATTCTACCTTGGGTGGGACCACGTACAAAATAACTGGAAAGAATGTCCAGAGACTGACCATTGTCACACCATCACTCTAGGTTCTAGGCTGTTCTCTGTCAATTTGTTACAACCACAGAAAAAGTCAGCTGAGGTCTGCAGTCCCCTCTGTCATACCAATAGCAAAAGAGTTTTAAAAAGTATGAAGTGCTTAAAAAGCCTTGGGAGAGTTCCATTATTAGCAGTAGGGGAATATATCACTTTTAATTTAGTGAAATTAATATCTGAAATTAATTGAAGAATATTTAATTAATTGATATGTCATTTAATTTTTACATGGATTCTCCCCACTAGCAGTGTGTCTTACTAATGTCTGCTGTAAACGTCTACTATATAAGCAGTGCTCACTGATGGATGATTTTTTCTGGACACAGATGCTACATTTCCATCTTCTTGCATGATTCTGGCCAGAGAGGGAGCCTTAAATGTCCCGAGTTACGTGGGAATTTCTCACTTCTGTGTTGTGCAAAGCCCATTGTGAAACCAGAGTGCCCTCAGCACTCTGTGTGTGCCTTGCTAGAGGTATAATTTTCCATACCTGTTTTGCTTTGGCCAGAGAAAGAAGCCCATGATTGCATGTTGACATTGCCTGGCTTGAGGGACCACTTTATCCCATTGGGCTGTGAAATCTGCATTCCTTTAATGCCTGTCTCATTTGTGCCATTCCTTGCCTGAATATTCTTTGCTACAGTAAAGTTCGGAGAGAAGGAATACAGATAAGTAAATAGAAGAGTAGTCTATCCAGCTGAAGGCTTCTCCTGGAAAAACTCTGGCCGACTCCATTTAAATACAAAGTCTGAAGGACCCAGATTAAAAAAATCTTGAGCTAGAAAAAGGTGAATTGGAAATGGTGAAAGTGGCTGGTAGATTAGGAGTGTGGGCTCTGGGGCCAGGGGGCTGATCCTTATTCTGCCTCTCCTGCCTTATGTGGGGGTCACCTTAGGTACATGAGCTCACCTCTCACACTCTAGCATTTTGTTCACCATGTCCCCTGTACTCAAATCTAGTTGCACAGTTAAAAGCCTAAATAAGTCCTTGGACTGTCATCCTCTAAAAGTATTCATTGCCTTGAACAGAAGCAGATGCAACAATGTGAAGCTTCAACCAAGTTTAGCCTTTTTTTTTCTTTTTACAGTTTACAAAACAAGATATTTTATGACTTAATTTATACATTGAATAGAAGAGGACTATTCCAAATATTATCTTTATCTTCTCAACATAAATAATAAACAACTCCAGTAATCAAAATTTACTACAATTGTAATAGATTTTGGCAGAGTTTATGTATTTTATGTGGAGCGAACATAACACTGACTTCCAAGTATGGAGGCCAGGATTTCCACTTTGGCTTTGATAAGTGGGGGAAAAAAATCCACTACTGTATTTGTAATCTTCACTACATTCAAGAGATTAATTCTCATAAATAAAATTGTTTATACCAGCTTCTAATCAGAAAGTTGAAATTATCTGTGGCAATGTAACCACTAAAAACTTGTATACTATGAAAATATTTCAATAATTAATGCATGCTCCATCTAGAGTAATTGACAGTGAGGTCATAAACGTAATGGGCCATCTGTGTTTGATTTGTACATGAAAATGCTTAAAGGGATAGGCAGGTAATTCAAGCTTCTCAGGAAAGGACGATTTGTTCCAACTCCTCCAAGTAGCAGAGCTGTTTAGTACATTTTTCCCCTTTTTCCATAAAGTCTTTTCCAGATTTCTCCTTGAGGTCTGCACCTTTCCGTGCTGCTCATTCTAATGCAAAGATCCCTTGTAGACTTTTTGATGTGCATGCTGCTCACAATCGGCCTCAAGCAATTGTACCTGGCTCTCTTAATCATTTGGATGGCAACTTGATAGCCAAATGTCGGATTAAAAAATCCTAGTAACTCACTCCCATGTTTTGATTTTATTCATTCTACTCAGTCTGACCACTTTGAAAATTTATTATTGCACCTTTAGCTCTTTTGTCAGTAAACAATTTACCAACTTTGTTTCTATTCTTTAACAAAAAGTCATAGTAGCATTAAGAATCTTAGTATGATTTTTGTAACATACCCCTTTGGGCATGGAACAGAAGTTCCACATTTCTGAAAGTAATATGGCCATGGTAGACACCCAAGGAAATTATAGGATTTTCTGTGTAAGAAAACCAGAAAGCATTGAGTATTGTGGTCATGACTTGTATCTAGATGTTTCCCCAACATATCATGTGCTCATAGGTGAGGCTGTTTGGAGTTGGCTGGATCTAGAATGTCTGACACTGAGATTAAGGGTGTGTGATAACTGGAATACTCCACTGATTGGTTTATCATAGTTCTGGGTGTGGCTGAATGGATTTACTGAAGACAGAAGACGCACCCTGGGTATGGGTGGCACCACCCAAAAGGCTTGTATTTTGCATGGGATAAAAGGGAAAAGAAGGCTGTTGCTTGCTGTTGCTGCTTCTTGCCTGTCACACCATGAACTCTTTCTCCTCCACCATGGACTTTGCCATTTTGCTTTGCCTTGGAAGGAGCAAACTATGGACTAAAACCTCTACAAACTGGGTGTTGAAATAAACCTTTTTTCCTTCAACTCTGGGTGTTAGATATCTTGTCTCAGCAATGAGAAAAGTAACTAAGACAATTGCCCAGAGCAGAGTCATCATATCCAAATCCGTAAACTTGGCTAGGAACACATAATCATCTGAAATGTACTGAGCACTTAGCATTTGCCTGGTGTTGTGTTAGACCTCAGATGTACTGGTCCGAACCATCGATGCCCCTGATCTCTTACATTCTAGCAAATACAGCTGTCTCTCTGGACCTCTTAGAGATAGCACAAACTCAGCAAGTAAAAACCCAAATGGATTATATTCTCCTGACAAGCCCCTCCCCAACCTCTATCTCCTCCCGAATTGTCTGTTTTGGCAAAGTATGCCACCATCTACCCAGTGATGGAGGGTCCACTACAGGAGCCCCTTCATAAAGTAAATCACAAGTTCTGTCACAGCTGGCTGCTCATCACTTGACTCTCCATTGTTCTCTCCATTGGCCTCAGCTTTCAATCCCAGTAATTTTTCTTTTTGGCCTGGAATATTGTGACCGCATCCAGTATTACTTTCTTAACCAATCTATCCCCTGTACCGATGCCAGGATGATATTTTAGACATTAAAATGCTTGGAGGATTATGTCAATTCTCTGTAGAAAGCCCTTACTGAAAATGTTCTACAATTACCTTGGAGATGAACCTCAAACTTTTTAACATGGATTACAAGAAAGGACCTTTGGTGATGTGGTCTGGGCTTTACCCTACAATGCCAATTTTCGCCATGGGTCTTGCCCTCTAGTTTCAAGTATATTAAAAATGATATTATATTCTACATACACCTTGTATCAATCTTTTATACTTAACAAGCCATTAAACATATCCTTATTATTGGTCCTATTTAGCTTTATGTGCCTGAATATGAAATAATTGTTTGTCAAGAAGGCATTCCATATGTTACAAACCAGCTTATATATTCTTTTTAAATATAAAACATACACAACTGAGAATAATGTATAAATACATCTAGTTAGCATGCTTTGATGTTTAAATAATTAGATGATGTGCTTAGTAAACAAATAAGTTCAGTGTTTCAATGAGGTGTGTAAAAAATGTTTGGAAGGTGGGCTACTTTAGAGGGATTTGGTATAGTAGAGTAGAAGAGTCTCATTCTACTGTACCAAATATACTGAGCTGTGGACACACATGGAAGGTCTTTGGAGTCCCATCCTTCTGTCTCGGGCTGCCCATCATCCTCTAAGCCCTCGACCACACAGGAAAGGAGACCCAGATCTGTGCTTGGCATATTGAGGGTCTGAGGAGAGTTGGTACCAAGGGAATTGGCTGGAAGAACTGAATGGCTCAGAACATGAGGACAATCAAAGCCAGCAGTGGGAGAGGGAGTGGGAAAGAATAGGATGGGAAATACCAGAAGGACTGTGAGCCTAAGAAATGGGAGAGAGCTCGATGGTGAGATGAGTAGAGAAAAATTGCCACTGGGTGCTGGAGTGGAACCCAGAAGATGAAGAGGATGGCAGTGACACTTGCAGCTAACGGACAACACTCCCAATAATGGCAACAGCAGCTCACAATCTCACTTGCACAGCATTTACTACATGCCAAGCCAGGCCCTCCCATCATGTTACATGTATGAACCATGTAATCTTTGCCCACCCTATCTGACCTACCTCCTGTCCATGGCTGTTGAAAAGATCAAATGCATCAATATTTTTAAAGTGCTTATGTAGTGATATCTAAATATTTGTTGAAAGTCCTCTTTCACAGAGGCACAGAATAGTCTTGCACCTTGCCTGAGGCCACACAGCTTCTAAGTGGCAGAAGTGGGTGAGAACCTGGTTATCTGGCCCTGGAGCCGACACTTCCTCTGAGCTTTCTGCGGTGTACCGGGATGGTGATTCAGCTGCAGCTCCTCCTGTCCTGACTTCACCTGCAGAGCAGTGGGCAAGGTGTGTCTGCTTCTGCCTGCGAGGTGACCGTGTGAAAGGGATGCTCCTGTAAGAGGTTTGGTGTGATGTCATTTAGCAAAATAGAAACAAAATGCAGGCTGAGCTTGCAGACCTGTCACTACAACCAGAGAAGGATTTCAAACCTTCACACTCAGTGCATTCAGGATTGCTGGATTAAGACTCAGAGGTAAGGCCCTTCCTTCCTTATCTTCCTCCCGGGTCTTCTTTGCTTGCTTGTGTCCCTCAGCTCCTGAGCACCCATCGCTGTCCGTACACCGTGACAACAATTATGATGACAATAATGCTAATGATCAGAACAGAGCAGCGGGAAGTCTCTCCACGCACGGAAATGATAATATCTGAGAAGATGGAGGTCCTGGCGACTTTGAGTCAATCATTCTACATTGTACGTATGCACTGGTTTGTAGCACTGTAACCCATAAATACCTATACATATTATGTCAATTTAAAAATAAATTTAATTTAAAAATCATGCTGTTAGCTCATAGTAATGAACTCTTATTGTATGCCAGGTACATTAATGCATTATCTCATTTAATTCTTCTTTTGTTTTTTGGTACTGGGGATCGAACTCAGGACCTCCTGCTTGCCAGGCAGGCTCATTGCCACTGAGCTACACCCCGGCCCCCATATCTCATTTAATTCTTACAACAACTTTGTACCGAAAGAACTAAATGACTCAGTAGATGAAGAAGCTGAGCCTCAGAGAAGGTTTGGTTGGTGAGTAGAAAGGTTGGAATTAGAGCCCAGATCTATCTTTCTTAAATCCAACACAGCACATCCCTTCCTCCCCCTACTGAGGATTCAGTGGATTTGATTTATCTGATTCTTGGGCTGTAAGTGAGTTGATATGCATGGCTTCCCTGAATTAGATACCTGGGTGGGATTTGCAGAAGGAATTCCATCCATTTAGAATGTGATTTTAAAGCCATGAAGATTATGAAAGGCATCAAATAAGATCACAGGACTTATTGCCAAGGCTAGCACCTGCTTAATGAGTATCTACAATGCCCTGGACCATATGTGATAGCTGCAGAGAGAAAAGCAGAGTCACATAGGATGTGAGTGCTGCTTGCAAGAAAGCATTTGAATGGGAAGATTAGAACTACTCAGGTCAGCAGAAGAGCCCAAGGAAAACTCAGAGGGAGGCTTCTGTGAGGATTCTGGGAGTGAAGGAGTATCCAGCCTGACTCTTCCCTTCCTTCACCTTCATGCCATGCAGCGTAGTGAATCTTGATGCTGAGGGCTACACTGAGATTACGTGAGAGCTGAAAGACCTAAAACATTAATAACCTTGAGAGAAAGAGGCACTTTGTTTCTTCTCAAGGCCCAGAAGAAGGTGGCAGACTTTAATGTCCCTGAAGGAGAAAAGCTCTAGTCTGTCTTCATCACACTGTGGTCCACAGCAGGAGCATCTGCTGCCCCACACTGAGTGGCTCAGGAGGATCAGACAAACTCTGCACCTGGAAGGCAGCATCTCTCCCATCTTCCCAGGGCCTCAGCAGATGATGGGAATGTAAACTTCCATGCCTTCCACCACCTTTGAGTTTCCCCAAGCTCAGCACCAAAAGCATCTGACTTATACAAGGAAGTAGAGCATGACTTTCAAGAGAGACCCCAGTTCCTCTAATGGAATTTGGAATCAGGGGAGAGAAATCCAATGGTATGGACAAATGACTCATGGAGGTGAATCAAAGAGGGGAGATAAACGGAATGACATGAAGGTGGAGAGTGTCCTCAAAAATATGTCCCTGGGACACCATGAGGGGATTTGGGAACTTAGAATAATGATTTCTGAATGAAGCCATTAATGTTTTGTGAATCAGAAAAATACGTAATTTGTTCTGGCAATTGAATTAGAGATCTAGAAGATTAAGTAAATGGAAGTAGAACATGCCATAGAGAAAAAAACAAACAAACCATGAGTACAAAGATAAGTGAATTAGAGCACAGATCTGGGAAATATCTTTATGAAAAAATAAAACAAAATTTCATAACAAAATAATAAAAAGAATAACAACAGTTAATACATGATGCAGCATCATGTTCAAAGTAGTTGTTCAGATACAAAACAGATTCTGTCTTACAAAGAAGAAACAACGAGATAGCAGTGCAAAACTTTTTCAGTGCACTAAGAGAAACTAGGAAATTTAACATGCAAATAGTGAGGGATCCAGAAGGTGAAAGGGAAAAGGTGGAGAAGTACATTTTCCTGAACTAAAGAGGTTGTTAGCTTTCAGATTACAAGAATTGAGTCTAAGGAAGAATTAACACACACACAAAATGAACAAATCCAAATAAAACCACTGCACTAGACATCTCCCCATTGAATTCTGAGCTTTTAGCATAGGCAGTGGTGTGGAGCCCTTCTTGGGTCCCCCAATGGGGCTGCGTACCATAATCCTCTACCTGCTGCAGTCCATCTCTGATGGCTCCTTGATGTGGAATGCGGAAGACAAGTCCTCTTGTCCCAGTTTTCTAATTCACACTCAGCTCCTGCAAGATCAGCTGTGGCCTCCTTGAAGGCCATACCATGGCTCACTGCGTCCCTTCTCACTATCCCACTTCTTCATCTCTTACAGGCACAGTTCCCAAGAGAACTCAGTACCATCCCTGTCCACAAATCCCATTTCACAGTGTCCCCCGGGGAGCATGACCTAGGACTCTACATATGGAACAAAGCAAAACAAAATTTAAAAAGCCACCATTCAAAAATGAAAGCAAAGCAACAGAATTCTCTCTCCCCAACCTCTTAAATCTCATAAAATTTGCTTATAAAGCCATCAGGTTGAGTATAAAGAAAAGCTAGACCCACACTATACTTGTTCCCAATTTTGAAAGCTGAAAGAGCGTGAAATTAAGTGCACAGAGCAAAGTCTGCTGAAAGGTAAAGGTGGTGTAATACATCTATTGTGAGAAGTTCCAAGACCGAAGAAGCACTTGATCAGTAAAATATTATTGATCTGGTCCAAGAGAAAATCAATTTGGGATGGAGAACTCAGTGTGGCTACTCAGATAGCCTTCTGATGGAAGCACTACAGAAAGTACTCTAACCCCATGGCAGTTAAATAAAAAGATCTCAAGACCAAAAGGAGTGGAAACAAGGCATCATGGTAGTGATACTGGTGGGACTTTATACTTTCATGATGAGTATCGATTATTGGAACAAAGGGAATGAAAAGGATATGTTATAGTTAAGGCATGTGAAGAGCTGCAGGTTGTAGGGCAGCAGACATCATTATAGGAGAGAAATCATCAATAATGATACTAACAGGAAGAATAGTTAACTTCAATAGTTATGGACGAAGAACAAGCCGAAATACTTTTCAAATTACCAAGGAGAGTAAAAAAATGAAGAGAAACTTGACTCAGTTACCAAAAAATAGAAAAACAGATAAAAAGAAATAATAGCAAAATATAAATGCTAGAAATTAAATATAAAATGGAGCAATTAAAGCAGCTTTATAAGAAATATGAATGGGTATAGTTCTGTATCAAATGATTAGGTTAAAAAACAAAATCTAGCTATCTACTTACAAGAGTCAACCTTTGTCATTAAAAAATAAGAATTGAAAATAAATTTAAAAATAAAATAAGTTCAAAAATAACAAAATAAAACAGGAATGTACAAGGAGGATATTAAAGATAAGAGCTAAAAGAAAAAATATAGAAAGTATGTGAATGAAAATGAGTTTCTTTGAAAATATTGATGAATATCTAGATAAAACCCTATGAAGTCTGATTAGTGAGAAATAGAAAATGAAAGAAACACAATATTATAAAGGAGATATAAACATACATATAGTGAAAATAAAAAAATTGACTGGTATGTGCTACTGTACAGAAATATATGTTATGGAAGATTTTCTGGTAAAAATATGTAAGTGTACTCTATGATGTTAATATAACAAAGAAATAGCCTTACAATGCCTTTCTCAGGAGATGTGCTACCATTAATCACTGAAACATTGTAGCCAATGAAATCTTTTGGTGTATGGAAAGCCTATGACACCATCACTAGGCAGGGCCTATTCCTAGAATGCACCAATGCATCTCAGCCTTTACAATTTTATACACATTAGCTCATACAAAATATGTATAATCCATGGTGCTCAATGAGTTTTTGTACTCAGTTTTTACAGCAAAGAGATTGCAGGTTAGAGGTACAAGAGGGCAACACTGGAGGAGAAAGGGAGTCATTTATTGTTAGCCAAAGACATTAGTTATTAGTGCTTATTCATTTAATTCCTAGCATGCAAGTTGGAGAGAGGAGAGAGAAATAAGATAAGAATTTGTGCTGAGCACCTATTATGTTCCAGACTCCTCACTAAGTGCTCTGAATGCAATGGAATTTAATGGCTCCATCAAGTCCGGATGGATATGCAGTGCCCAAACAAGCAAACATATGCACACACTTGTATCTACAGAATACCTTCGAGAAACTTTCAATGATTAAAGAGAAACATCCAACATATTTTAAAGGAAGTTAGGAAGGCTTCTGCATGCAAATGTATTATCGAAATTAGTTGCAAATAGAAGTCAGTGTAGAAATGGGAAGGGGACATGTGGATGGGAGGACACAGGAGGGAAGGAAGATAAAGGAGTAAAAAGAATCAAGACACCATATGCATACACATCCATTCCCATCATCCTGAGGAAAAAATACATTCATTATGTGCTATTATGTATTAAAGCATGCTAATAAAAAGGGAAAAATAAACGCTTCAAAACCTGACAGACTTTATTCATGAGACAGGCAATATGGCAAGTTAAACTAATATGTGACGTCTGAGGTCTTGACATTGTTGGATAATAAGCTTATTAGAATGGTTCTGCTGGATGTACCCCACAGAGGCACAAGACACAGGTGCCCACCTGCATTTCTCAGGCTGTCTGAACGGGACGCATGTCTGCTGGAAGGACCGTCTCTGTCTCACAACGCCAGGGTAGATGCACTTTTCTACTCAAAACAGCTCTGTGTGGAGTCCTTGGGATCCTGGGAACGTGAATGCTTTCCAGGAGGAAGAAGACCTTTGGACATATTTTGTCGTAAAGCGGCTTCTCATCGTCTTTGGAGGACGCTTCCTGCTTCTTTTTCCTCTGGCATAGCCTGCGAATGGCGCTCGAGGTTTTCTTCTTCTGCTTGCCTTGAGGAAGGAGGTGTCCTGATAAGGTTATAGGGCCTGAGAGCTGGTGCCTTTCTATGGAAAGGGAGTCATCTTTCCCATCCTGCAGAGAAGCAACCGAGCAGAGGTCTGGTTGAAAGATGTTGTTAAGGAAATTTAAACCAAGCGAACTCTGGACACCTCAAATGCAAGACTTTGTTACTTAACAAGTTGGAGTAATAACTATTAGGTCAGTGACTGTAAGTCTATCCTATAAACAAAGATTATAAGATTTAAACAGGGGCTTTGCCCCAGCACAGTGATGTCAGCAGACAGCAGTGACAGCTGCCCCATCTTTGGGTTTCATCACTTAAAGCGACAGCATCCAGCTTTCCACTCTGCATCTATCATGAAGACACATTGATTTCCTTTCTGGAGAAACACATATTTCTTTTCTCCTGCTAAAAAGATAAATCTGACAGATTTTAATCAAATGTAGTTGTTCAAAGTACAGAAATGCCACATATGAAAACAAAATACAATGGGTTCTAAAGGGGCAGAGGCTTTGTGGCCAAGTAAGTTCCTTTGCAGAAAATGCTTGGATTAGTGCACACACACACACACACACACGTGAACACACATGTGCACACACTCAGGCAACAGTGAAGCCTATGAGTTGGTTCTTTATTCCTCGAGATGCTTCATTTGTTTGTAGTGACATCAGCAAATGTTGGTTTAGTTAAAATTTCCACCAAAAATTGGACTCTCTGGATACTTTGTTTCACATAAGATCCTGTACTATTGGGTCATGGCCTTTAAAAAATGCGGTTTTCCTCAGACGAAGCAACTTGCGATAGATGATAGAGGAAGATGAACAATTGCCACTTCTGTTCTCTGCCAGGCCCTCATAACTGTGTTTTTGTGGAGCACTTGCCTACTTTTGGCCCAGTGAGTTGGGGAGCATTTGCAGCATTTCATGTAGAGATTCTGAGTAGCTCTCACTATTCTTTCCAACATGTCTGAGGACAGCCAAGATGTTTTGCTTCTGAATTTAGATAGACATTTATACCGATTTGTCTTAAGATGATATTAAAGAATCTGTGGGAGAGACTTAAAATCAACAAGGCTTGATGCTTGTTACATCTCATTCATTGATTAGTTGGGTTCCTCTCATTACAGGTTGAGCATGAGCTGATTTTTAATGGTAAGTTTTGAAATATTCGAGGCCCTTGCATATCTTGTCTTCTCTTCTGAGTATAGATATGACTGATTGCATTTTCATTAGAATAAAGAGAGTGGATGCCTCTTATTCACACCTAGTGGTAATTTCCTGGGCATAAAATATCTTATTTTAGTTAATTTTTAGGGGTGAAAATAAAAAAGGATTTCATATCATGAATGGAAGTGTAGAGATGCTGTTTTAATTGGCGTTCAGTCCATTTCTTCCTTAAATAGTTCATCTTTTCAACAAGTTTTTTTTCATTTTATCGTCATAATTTCATATATTATACTAACATATATTATTTAAAGAGAATTCCATATTGGAAAGAAAAGTATTGGAAAGAGATTTATCTTAATAATACATAGTGGTTTGTTTATTGTATATATGCATATATCATTCTCAGCTACTTTAGAGGCTGAGGTAGGAACATCCCAAGTGTGAGGCCAGCCTGGGCAACTTAGCAAGATAATGTCTCAAAAGAAAAATGTTAAAAGGGATGGGATGGTGCTTGGTGATCCCCAGGTTTAATCCTTATGTACCAAAAATGGGGCTCTTTGAAAATACACTCTTAGTATGTTTCCATTTTCATTGCTAATTCTCTAAAAATTACAAACATTATTACTTATATGAAAATGTCTCCATTAGCTGAATTGTCCTGCAATGCATTATTGAGGTAATTTTGATAAGCACTTGGTTTGAGAATGATCTCACAACTCTAATTTTGGGCTTGGTAGCCCACTTAGAGATATTTCTAAAGAAGATATTTCTAGAAAAATTGCATGGCCAAATCAGAAGTTCCCTTGTCAGAATAATACTAGAAGAGATTAAATTTAAATCATAAGAGAAATCAATTATCTTCTTACAGTAAAATATAAAAAAAAGGAGTCAATAAAAGCGGGCAAACACATTCACTTCAATATTATGTTGTCCTTATTAAGCTTCAGCCATGAAATCAGTGGTTAAAAATGTGTCCCAATTTCTGCCAGGTACTGGTGTTATTTGAGACTTTAACCCAAAATGAAAGGCCATCCTGACACAGGAAATATGTGATTCTTTCCAGAAAGAATATTTGCCATGCTCCAAACTACAGCCACTAGAAGATATGATGACAAACACAAAATATTACCTGGATCATGATTTATCCATGCTGAGCAGACAATAAACTCACTGCACTCCTCTGCCCCTACAGAAAGTGTTCCCAGCTAGCTATAACTCCAGCACAGTACTTTAAAGCAATACTTCCCAAAGTTATCGAGATTTTTCTTATTTACAAAAGAAGCAATTCATTTTGTTGGACATTTCAAACTGGCAAATGGCCAACAACAATTTTGACGAAAGCTGGATACAAAAGGTATTGCAAAAACACAAAGTGAAAGAATATTTAGGAAAGATGGAAACAAAAAGGAAGATTATTCATCCTTCCATATGGCTTTTTAGAGCCGTTTACAATTATGCACTGTTTATAGTAGTTTCTATAAAATTTTCCCCATTGAGAAGGCAGAAGATTGAATAAGTTTGTGAACACATCACAAAAGAAAGAGAAGGGATTCAGAATGACAATGGAATTTAGCTGATTGTTTGAGAATCTGCAGAGTGATAATGACACTCTTAACCAGGAGAATAGGATCTCATTTGCTTTTCCAGCAAGGGATTTAAAGAGCTTAACCGAAAATTAAAGTTGCTAGTCGTAGTGTGAAAAGTAAACAATAACAGTTCTTCCACAATTATGCATCTGATTGAAACAGGTACAGCACATCAAAAGTCTTAGAACCGTGTTTGGTTCATCCATCTCGCCTGTGGAAATGTACTTCAAGAAAAAGGAGACTGAGGGCTTTCTGCAGAGGCATTTAGATAACTTTAAAAGACACATAACTTAGTCCATGTGCCATGCCTCCAATTCTTGTCCTTGGTCTCTCATGACTAAACTATTAAAATAATTTCTAGCCATTTAGTAGCTAAATGCAATTCTTAGAGATTTCATAGTCCATTCCATAGCTGCCAAAGAAAGACTTTCTTACACAATTCCAGCTAAATTACAAGACATTTTATTCTTCAAATTATTTATAGATATTCACTAACAATTTCCCTCTTCCAAATCCATCACCACCTCACAATTCCCTTAAGGAAGATGAAATTTTTTTAAACTTCCCCTTTGAACTGGCTTTCTAGCTGCTTTGGAATTAATTCTTGGAGCTTTCTCAAATTTTCCTGTAATTTCCTAAAACTGGGAAGTCAAACTATGGCATTTTCTCCAGAAGATACTGACCTTGGTCACAGAATCAAGTGGGGTTGACTCTCAGCCTAACCAGGTAGTAGATGTTCAACCTCACAAAAGTTACTAACTCTTTTAAATCTTAGAGTTTCTCACATAAAAAAAAAAAAACAGAAATGAGAATGTCAACCTTACAGAGATTACATGCACTGATGTATTAAAAGATCTAGCTTAGTAAAAGAGAAGCTTAGTAAATAATACTAGGCTAAACTCAGAGGTAGAAAGAAAGCTGGAGAAAATGATATAACTTGCTGCTCTTTGACTTTTCTATGTATTATTCTTATCTGCTGATTTTATCAACGGTTTTATGCACACGTACATTTGCCAGATTCTCGTGATTGTTCTTCTTTTTTGGTCTGACACACTTCCTGCTCATTTTGTCACTGACCAATCTGATTTTGGAATGCCAGACCTTCAAGAAATCAAATCTTCTCTGGAAAAGTGATTTCTGCAGCAGGAGAAGTCACACTGGGATGTTCCGGTTAGTAAGATGGCACTGATGTAGCACAAGATGCTGGGGTGGCCAGAACTAGCGACACCTCTGTCTGAAGCACCCAGGATTAGTCACTTGACTGCCTCGCTATGTAGCTAGTAATTCAGAGATAATCATGTTACCAAGAGCCCATTTAATCTGCATTTGGTGTATCTCGAATTTTCATATTCATTAATAGAGCCGTCAAAGTTTCATTGGGTCTCACTGGTGCTGGACACATCAGTGGCTCCTGTGGAGGGGGTGGAGTGTGAGCACTGGGAGCCTCTGGTTGCCAGATGGCGGCTGTTAATCTGCTTGCTCCAGGGGTGTGAGGGGGGGGCTAAGCTTGCCTGGCCCCCAGCCAGCTGGGCTGGCTCTCTCCTCTGGTTATACATGGCCTCATGGCAGGATCTACTCTCCTCTACCAGCAGGCGTAAAGCACAGGGTGGAGAAAAAGGAATGGATGCCCGACGAAGGGAAGGAAGAACACCTGACCTTTCTTCCCAGAAGGATTCCTAATTCTGTCCTTCTGGCCCCTGGCCTGGGCCACCATACATGAAATCCCTGTGGATGGCAGTGTGGTAGACTGCAAATGTGTGAGCACGGCAATCAGAAAAACCTGGCCTTCAGTTCTAACTCTTCTTCTTCCTGTTACTATAATGAAAAACCTGAGGCTGGGTACTTATCAAGAAAAAAGTTTTAGTTAGATCACAGTTTAGGAGCCGAAAGTCCCAGTAGCATTGTGACGGCTGTACTGAAGGCCTCCTGGTTGCATGGCTTCCAGGCAGATGGCCGAGGGTATTCAAGAAGGGGAGGCAGGAAGCCAGAGCAAGGGGAGAGGCCAGTTCCAGCCTTCCACAAGGCTCACTTCTTAAAGGTCTGTGACCTCCCAACATCACCACACATGAACACTTGGGAAACCCAATCAAAATATATCCAAAGCACAGCCACAAGCTCTCCGAAGAAAGGCAAAGCAACCACTACCTTTGAGTCTCAGGTGATAGGAACCTGCTTCTTTGCTCTGATGGGTGCTCCATAGAGTTGCCCAGATGGGGAAGCTGGGTGGAGACGAATCCCTCAGTCTTATGCCACGGCTGAGCCACTCGGGAGCAATGCCCACAGAGGCTCTCACACACGTACCCCCAGGGACAGATGAGGACACTATGTGCAGGCTACGACACTGCCACGTGTGGTCTTGAGAGTCTTCACCACCGAGCAGGTGGATAATCACGTCAGTGAGGCGGATCAGGCAATGCCATGCAACAAGCTTGAAGTAGGCCAGACAGAACTTCACAGCTATACGGCATGAAAAGAAGACAGAGTACTCTATAGGTGCCTTTTATATAAATTAAAACGTGTACAATAAGGGCATGAGCATTGTAAATGAGGAAGTTCTGTGTGCTATGAGAATACACACATTTCAAGGATATCACTGCCCCTGCTTATGGGTTGAGGGAGGGAAGTAGAAAGGGGTGGGGCTAGAAAATAATAAGTAGAACAAGGGCCTGGTGCAATCATATAATAATAGTGCACTATGAGTTGAGTCATTGAGCATTATTCAACATTATGTCTCTGGGCTTAAAAGAAAAATAATAAAAGCTCAATAAAAGAAAAATCCCAGGAAAAAGACAATCTAATTCATAGTTCTGTGGGCTTTAGGGTGAAGGCATGAGGAATAATACTCATGTGGCTATAGAATGATCCCTCTCTCTCTCCTCTCTCTCTCCTCTCTCTCTCTCTCTCTCTCTCCCTTTCTCGGCCGGTAGCAAGCAGAATGGCCCCAGATCCGCATTCATTCGCTTCTGTCTGAACTCTCAATCTCTCTGAAGTCAGTTGCCGAAACTGAAAGGCATTTGCCTAGTTCTTCCCATTGCTCATTTAAGACCCACGTTTTGTGACTTGGTCACCATGGAACTTTCAGAGGGTGCGATGCTCATTCTTGTTAAACCAGTTGAGAACTTCCTGGATTCCCAACCCTTCGGCTCTGTGTGTAAGCGTGGCTCTCTTTGTCGTCAATGAGACCTTCGTGTGCAGTGAGGCAGAGGGTATTCCTGTGTGCAAAAGGACTACAGGGGGACTCCCATCATTTCCTTAGAGCCTGAGAGAGAAATGGCAAACACGTTTTGGTGCACGCTTGGCAGTATTGTTTTGTTAACTTATCATTTTTAAATAGGAATGCCTATTTATTGAAATGATATCATTGTCACTGTCGAACTGATCTTAATCATCACCAAGCACAGCCAAGCAGAGAAAGAAACAATTTTCCTCTTGAATGACATCATTCATATAAGACTTGCCTTGTTTGCAGCTCTGTGTCCATTTCCTTTAAATATAATAAATTAGGCCAGCACAAATAAAGAACTGAAGAGAGCATGGCATGAGCCACTACTTTACTTGCTTTAGGAAGCTAATTTTTTGTTTTTGATAGCACTGAAGATGAAAATCACCTGGATGCTTCCAGGGTAAGAGACAGTGCTTAGGTTTCCCTTCCATCTGGCACCATCTTCTTCTTTTTCTATACATTTTTTCCTCTTTCTTCTTTTTCTATTCCTCCTCTTTCTTAGTTGGCCACTGAATGCCTTATCCATGTGAAGATAAATGATTTCAGGATGGGTATATGACACAGACTATGCCAACCCAAGGCTTTCATGAAGTCCCCTTGGAGATATAAGGAAATATGTGCTCTCTTTTCTAGAACAGCCACATAGAAAACAGTAACTAGTGAGGAAGAGAGCCTGGCCGAGAAGGCTGACAGTGAAGACAGATGGTAGAAGAGCGCAAGGCAGAAACAAGGATGAGGGGGTAATTGCCATTGCCCACCTGCCTGGATTCAGCCGTACCTGAAGTCCGAAGTCACTACATTCTTCACTAATGGGGACTCATCTATTCCCTGGCTTGGTTGTAGCTGGTTTGAGTCCACTTTTTGTCACTCACAAACCAAAGATTTCTGAGTAATGTGCCAAGCAAGGAAGACAAATACTGGCACACTGAGGAACATACATTCTTTATCAAACATTTAGTTCATGTTTACTTTATAGCAGGAAGTGCTAGTGCATAGTAATATCATGTGACTCATTTCAAAGAAAGAAATCTAGGTATTTGTTCAAAGATATTTGCCATATCATCGGATATCTGAAAAAGTTGGTATGAATATGTGTTCGTATGTGCGTGTTTGTATGTTTTTCTGTGTGTGTGGATGCACACTTTTACTCCAGTGACTAAAAAATAAACTGGCTGTATCTTAGATCACCTGGATATATGCTACATAGAGACAGTAATCAGTGACTTCTATGCCAATGCTTTCATTCCTGACTACATTTGTGTGAGGGAACAAAGAATTATTTTAATGGTCATAGGCTGATAATCTGTGTAACTTTAGGCAATTTGCTTAATTTCTTTGTGCCTTTAGTTTTTATCTGTAGAGATAATAATATCTGTATCAATTGATGGTTGTATGTAATAAATTAACAAACCTATATAAAGTGCTTGGAGTGGTGGCTGACACAATAAAATCACTCAGCGAATGATAGCCTTTGCTATCATTAATGCTATTATTTTTATAAATAGTATTATATTAACATGGAGAAATGTTCACTAGTAGCTTGAATAATTTGCCTGCATCACCCAATTTGATACAGTAAATCTATACTGCCATGCAATATTCTTTCACATTTTGGCTGTTGCAGTTTGAAAAGAGCAGTTATTTTTCCAAAGGTTTACACATTTGGTAATATCTGCAGAATCTGCTATCACGTATGAGTGACTGGAAAACACATTCGTTCCTCCAGAAGAATTAAAAGAATTTTTTTTTTAAACACAAATGTGGTCTGGTCTTGAATGTCTTTAATCAAGATTGGAAGTATAACTACTTAAAATTTTGGTTACAGCTGTTACACTTGCAAACAGACCTAATCACGAGAGATGAACTGTTGTTTTGACAAGAATTTCTTTCTTATTTTTATTTCCCTAACATATCACTGAGTATAAAAAGAAAAGTTTGAAGTGAACTCTTTTTTATGTCATTGGTCATTTAAAATGTTTTTAAAGTTGGACCTCCCGAAAGATTTTGTGTGTTTCATGTTAGTAACATACACACTTTGTTGAACTTGACACATCTAAAAGTTTTCTTTGTTTATGGATTTTTTTTCCCCACAAAAACATGATTTCAAAAGGCTAAAATATGTGTCTGTGGTCAGATCATTTTTGGACAGGGAAATAGTTTTGAATTAATAAGGAATAAAAGTTATTTCTCAATAGTATTGCTTAAGGGGATGGTACATTCTGGATTTTCCATAAATTTTAGAAAAGAAAAGTACTTGATTTATTAATTTATCGAAGTTTTCTGGGAATGTATTTTTAAATTTTGGATCTGTATGTTATTTCATCCAATTCTGGGAAAGTACATCCTCTTTATTGGTAGCTAAATAGTGTGAAATGAATGATTCATTTAATTGCACAAATATAAATTTCAATATTTTGTCAAAAAGTAAAAGCCAATCAAAAGCATGTAAAAGAAAATTTTCTGTTTTTACTTTAAAAAATATTTCATAGCAAAATAATTAATTAACAAGTTAATACACTATTACTATCTTCAAATTAGCTACTCAGAATAAAAGACAAACCAAAATGATTCTTACAAAAACGAAACAAAGAAATAATAACACTAAAGTTTCTTTCCAACAAAGTAAGATAAACTAGCAGTATAAGCAAAACAAAAATCCAACAATAACAAATCCTGGTGAGCACATGGGGAAAAAGGGACTCTTCTATATTGCTGGTGGGAATGTAAATTAGTACAACCACTGTGGAAATCAGTGTGGAGATTCCTCATTAAACTAAAAATAGACATTCCATTTGACCCAGTCATCTCCTTTTAGGTATCTTCCCCAAAGAGTGAAAAGCATCATATTACAGGGATATATACAAACCCATGTATATAGCAGTACAACTTATAATACAGTAGCTAGATCTTGGAAACAACATATATGTCCATCAACTGATGAATAGATTTTAAAAATGTAGTATTTATACATAGTGGAATACAACTCTGCTATAAAAAAGATAAATAAGGTATTTGTAGGCAAATGGGTTCAACTTGAGAACACAATATTAAGTGAATCAAGTTAGACACACAAGCTCAAATATCACAAATATCACAAAATAAAGAACAAACATAGAAAAATGATAGCGTGTAAGGAGAAGTTCCAATACTTGCCCAAAATACATATTCTGTTGTTTCAAAAATATTTTTAAATAAAACTTTCTTTGATATTTAGGTTATTTCTGGTCAGAGCTCCTGCTAGAAACTGGAAGAAATACTTTGAAATTTTTCTCTTCTTTTTAGATTACTCTTACTAAATGACCTCTGATGCTGCAACATTAAAAAAAAAAAAGAATTTTTTTCCCATTTTATATCATTGGTTGACTGATCATTTTCCTTAGTAGAATTTTTTGGTTCATTAAGACTACTTAATCTTTGTTCTTTAGCAGACATCCAGGTAAATGAAAAATACTAGACTTGCATATTGACACTCTTGATTATGGATAGCAATTATTCCATGAACGCGAACCGTAAGTTTTAGGTTTTGTGAATACTGAATGCACTTAAAAGACAGGGAGTCATATTCTCCTAATGCTTAAGCAATTCCACTAAATAAGCAAATCAGATATCCTTAGAAGCAGCATTAAGGTACACCACGAATCATTTAGTAATACAGTATGCAGAAAAGATGTGTTAGAGTTTTTGTTTGTTTGTTTTTTAAGTATTAGAGATGGAACCCAGAGCCTTTGCACTGATCTACATCCTCGCCTTTTAAAAATTTTTTATTTTGAGACAGGGTCTCGTTAAGTCACTAAGTTAGTTGCCAGGATGGGTCTCAAAATTGTGACCCTTCTGGTTCAGTCTCCCAGGGAAATATTGCTGGCTGGTCAGCTCTAGGAAGAAGAGGAACAGGTACGTCTGCTCCATTGTACTTCACATTATCAGTGTGTTTCACTTCCATCCAGTGTTCCAGAAATAACGCTCAAATTTTAAATTTAGACTTAGTCAATACTGTTCATGTTCTCCTGGGAATGATGTACGTTCAGCCCAGTATTCCATACACAAAGGGCATCTGGATATTTCTAGTCCTTGCTTAGCTGCGGGCACACGTAAAACCAAATAAGCATGGATGACCCTTGGAGATATCACCAGGCCCTCCTGCGCATGCTCTGGTCCCTGCCATAGCTCCATCCGGGCTCCCCTGGGCCCAGTAGTTCTCTACAGCTGTCCCGGGGGAAGAGTCCCAGTTGCTGTGAGTTCTGTGGTGGCTAGGGGAGGCAGATCTTCCTGTCTGTGTGTCAAACTTGATCACGTTAGTATGCAGGCAGCACCTTCTGGATGCGGGGATCATACTGACTTTCATAAAAAATCATTCATCTGTCTGATTCTGTCTTCTTAGATCATCTCATTGACTCAGTTTGTTGTCCTGGAAGCACATAGCAGCAATTGCTTCCATCTCTAATATCTGGCCTCAAGTTTTTCCCCAGAACCCCGTGCCACTTCAAACTCCTCCTCCTGTCAAAACCCCAGCAATCATGCAAATAAATGGTTTGAAGGTAGCCGGTTAGGGGGGTTTGTAGCCTGAAGTCCCAGCACTTTGTTTCACGACTTAGCATATTTCATTGTAATGGATCCTTTGTGTGACTTAAGAACAGAGTGAAGATTGGGTCTCAATGGGTAGAATAGACCCCGAAGTTTTCCGAGAAGTTTATTTTTTGTTTTTGTGGTTCTGACTCTATTTGGCTTTTAAGAAATTTACTACCTATCGCTGATGGGTATAAATGCAGACATCGTCATGAAAAGTAAGAATTTAAGTTTGTGAAAGATCAAAATGAGATTGCCATGATGTTCTTTGGGGATGATCCAGATGTTGAAGAGGTGTGGGAGAATTTAGTCGTGACTTCTGCATGATATTTGCATGCAGAGAACTTTAAAAAAGGCGACATTTCTTTCCTATGCTCATATTTACTCTGTGTTAAGGTCATAGGATCTCTTTGGCAATGCTACCAATGCTATTTTGGAAAACTCCAGATCAGTGTTCGAATGGAGTGGGATGGAAATTTTGAGCCTAGCAACAATAAATATATTTTATGTTCCTGTAATGTTCAAGCTGGAATATGTCTGACAGTTGGTGAAAGTTCTTCTTTCACTTGAACTCCTAAACAATATTTTTTTGTTGTTTATAAGTTTCAGAGATTTTTTTTCCTGCATTTACTGCAAAGTCAAATGTAGATATAATCTACTTTAAGTAGTTTTGGCAAAATAATATGCATATTTGCTTTTTGATAAAGGAAAAACCCCACAACATCTTTTACTGTGTTGCAGATGTGAGATATCTGTCCACGCAGCCTTCTATCTTGGGGACCTATCCAATACTGGTTTATAAATTTCATATAAAAAGATTGCTTATTGATTATTTGTTTTCTTTTAAAGATGTAAAATTTTATATGATGATTTGACTGAAACTGTCTGTCGTATTCAAAATTGATCAAACAAAAATCATATTAAGTGTGTTAATGTTCTTTTTTTTTTTTTTTTTTTTTTTAGTACCAGGGATTGAACTCAGGTCTTTCCGCTTGCGAGGCAGGCGGCGGAACCACTGAGCTAAATCCCTGGCCTGTGTTAGTGTTCTTAATATTGGATTTCCCTATAAGGTCAGTTTATAATAGAACAACTCTGTGGATATATATTTATCTATCCTTGGTTTGTTTATATGGTTTTTTTGGTACTGGGGATGGAACTCGGGACCTTGCGCTTGTGAGGCAGGCTATGGAGCCACTGAGCTAAATCCCCGGCCCTGTCCATATATTTTTAATTCATCATGTTTCCATGTGTAGCCTACTGTAAGATTCTTAAAGGGGGACTCAATGCTCAGGGTCTTTTTTTCCTGTGTTACCGGGGATCAAACCCAGGGCCTTGGCACTGAGCTGCATCCCCAGCCCTTTTACATTTTTTTTTTTTTTTTTTTAGTGATGCTGAATCTGAGCCTCAGAGAAAGGAGTGATGGTAATTCCCTCCTTGTCTTTCATTTGATCCATATCCTACAGCCCACAGCTGGACACTTTACATTAAGAAGGTGCCATACCCCGCAAGGCTGGCAGGACCAAATGGCACTGATCATTGGTGTGTTTGAATTCCAGGGTCAGGTTAGTTACTGTCAGTAAGGTCTTCCTGTGGTGACACAAGACTTCCCTATCGGAGCTGGGGCTGGCAGCTGAGACTCTTCCAACTATGTACCAGACGGACCTTGGTGAGTGAACTAGGATGGACAGCAGTGGAAACTGGACTCCTGCCTGAGGGTGGCCCCCACCCTGCCTACAGTGTGCAGTAGTTCCAACACTGTATTCTGGCTCAGCCCTTGAGTTTCTGGACCCTCTCTGCCTTGAATTTCTGAACCTTTTCTACCCAACCTTGTTCCTTATAGACAGAGAAGGGAAGCTGGATGGAAAAGGGACAAACTACAGCAAATCGGACCCACGGGACAAAGCTACCTGTGTCTTTGGGCAGCAACTTTTTATATAACAGAAGTTTCCTAGGAGACATAGTGGGAAGGGTAACGCTCATCCAAAGTCTTCCTTGTAACCTGGGATGACATTGTAGCAGTTTGGCTTGTCCCTTGGTGCTGTGCTATCTGCGATCTACTCTCATCCAATTCAGCAAACATTTTATTGAGCACATACTATATGATTGCACTGATGCAGGAAATGGGATAGAAAATGACAAAGGCAGAGCCCAGGCCTCCTTGCAGCAATGTAAGATGAGAAGAAAGGGCTGACGGTGGGATTAGCGTGATGAGAACACAATCCTGTGAGATAAGAATAGTTTTATTTTCCCCAGAGGATTAAGCATTCTGGAACGTTCGGTTATCTCACATTACTTGAACTTCTTGCCCTTACAGGTAGGCTTTGGTTGTAGTAGTTCTGAAGTGTTGTGAAGTCTTTGTGGCCTTTTGTGATCATAGTTGAGTCATGTAGGCAACACAGACATCAAGCTGGGGGATCGAAGCTTGCAGTTGTATCACTGCAGTAGAGAACATTGATCAGAGGTTGGAATTGGGGCAAGCACTGGACAGGGGCTCTCAAAGTCATCTTTTTTCACTTACAAAGGATTTTTGTGAATCTTCTGTGTACGCTGGCTTACAAGCAGCAAAGGGGAAGGGTGTGGTCGGTAGGGTGCTCAATCTAGAAACCATCAAAGGAGCAGATGGTCTCGTTCTGGTGATTTCCTCAATTGAGGTATTTTCTATCTTTTTCTTTCTTTGAAGGTAACCTGAATCTTATGTGTAAACATCTCTGTTATATTTATATAATATGCGCTTATGAATTTTTGTTCATATTTACAAACAAGCAATTTTAATGCCTCCAATAATATCTTAGAACTCTAAAAAGTCCAAGACACAAAAAATAGTTGTCAAAGTAACATAGAGACCTCTCTTGTGTAGCTATTTACTTAAAGGTGAGGTGGGGTTAGTTTTAAATGCCCCATCCAATCTTTTCCTTCAAGTAACTCCTTTTGCAGAGTTATTTAAGTATTTTTGAAATTCCCATGTGACATTTTCACATGTCCTCAGATTTAATTACTGCGCAACATTATTAGGTGGACTTGGTGTTTTTAGTTATCTACTAGGGGCTGAGCCACATTATTTTCAATGGTGAGAGGCTGGGGAACCCACTTGCAATGGGCTCGAAAACACACAGTAGGAGAAAGGGAGGGGTGTTCATTGTGTCACTCACCTGGCAACCCAGTTATCTAACTGTGATGAAAATGTAACCACGATAGCAGTAGCCATGGAGAAGATGAAAATGGCATAGGGGTTAGGACAGTAGTAGGAACCTGTGTGCCGAGTGTCTCAGGAAACTGGAGACTTTGTTTGCATGACTATAACTACCCCATTTCATCCTCACAACCAGCCAAGAAGGAGATGTTCATGTACACCTTTTTATAGAGGCAAAACTTTTTCTTCACATTCATGCCCACCTCGCAATGGGCCTCACAGCAGCTGGACAAGCCTGGGTTTGATTCCAGACCCCACGCTGTGAGTTTCTACAAAGTACTAGGTTAAGAGTTTCTTGCCAGGGTTCCCTTCTGAGGGACAAAGAGAGTGCGCTAAAGTGAGTGATACCTCGGTTCATGAAGGCTTCTGTTCGTGAACGATTCAGTTCATGAACATAAGCATTCAGCTAAAATTTGCTCCCTTCGGCGAACTCTGCATCAAGTGGTGAGAACGACCATGGCCATCTCCCCCAGAACTGTGGAATTTATTAAGTTCATGGGCCAAAGTACTACTGTATTTTTAATTTTTATGATGCCAGAAATGGAGCTGCTAGATGCGGCCCTGCCTGCAGCTGTGTGCAGGTCCCTGTCATTTACCCTCTCTAAGCCCTACTCTCCTCTGCAGTGGGAGATCAAAAGTCACAGATCTCTGTACAATGCCAGGAATATGCTAATTGGCTTCTATTTGGTAAATAACAGCAAAACACTTCAGCAGCAGTGAGTCTTTCTTTCCAACTTACCTACTACCTACCTGTGCCCACCATACTTGTGGAATGAAACTAACTCAGGCCTTGCCTGAGTTGATCTTTGCTTATGTCACCAGCTCCGTCTTAGCCGTTCTCCCTTTCTTATTTCTCACATGGCCCAAATGTCAGCTTTCGGCCCCAGGATCTTTAAACATGTTTCTTTGGCTGAAAAATACCATTTCAACCATGTATGAACTTACTATTCTTTCTTGTCCTTAAGATCTCATCTTAAATGTTGCTTCCCAAGGGAGACACACCTGAAATCCGAAAACATCAGACCTCCATCTCATATGCACAGAGTAACTTCCCATCTGGAAAACTCCTGCCAGTGCTAATCACATACTCAGCTAATCATTAGTTGTCTGATGTTTGTCTCTATCACTAACAGGTAACCACAAGGAGGGCAGCAGCCGTGTTTGCCATATTCATGTCTTACCTACGGCTCTTGGCATGGGGCATCAATAATGGGCACTCAGTGAGTGTTCATTGATGAATATATAAATGAACAAATGAGTTGATGAATAAATAATTGCCTTGTTTCAAAGATTTCTCTTTACCTTTCCTAATCTGTTTTTGTTAGAAGAACATACGATGAGATCCACGAAGGCTTTTACCAAAGTCACAAGTTTTGCCCAAAGTAGTGCCCTTTTCACCCCTGATCAGAACATTTCCTCCATGACCAACCATTCATTACTTGTTGCATGGCAGCCTCGGGTACCAAATGAGCTGCATCTACTCCGACCAGCGATGCACTGGGTGATAAAAAGATATCACCTCCCGGGAACAGATGTTTTACTTAGGATGGAAGCTGAGAAGCCGGAGCCTGCAGGTGCTGGGCTGACACGTGCCCTGTGAAGAAGCATTAGAGCCCTCTTTCGAGAACGGGGCCTACTCTGTGTTTAATCAGCCCCAGGCAGAAAAAAAGGCTTCATTTCAGCTCGATGAGAGCCAGATCTCAGCAGGAAGATAGATGGCTGAGGTGCTCATTACTGTACGCATATTGTCTTAATTTGAAGGAACACTCAGTCTAATCAAGAAGGAAAATATAAAATATCCAGCATGGAGGGCCAGTCCATTTAACTCTCCTTACGCCCCCAAGGAAAAGCTCTCACTCATTTTCTTAATTCATGTTTTAAGGAAAATGAGAACCATAGAGCATATTGCTCAACTACTTAAGAAGTTCCATGGCTTGGAAGTAAAACCATTTAAGGAAGGAATTCTCATGCCTGAAGAGTCTGAATCTCTGCCTATAAAAAGTATTGCGGGCCGGATATGGTGGTGCACACCTGTAATCTCAGTGACCTGGTCATTTTGGGCTTGACAGTGAGATCTTGTCTCACACAAACAGGAAAAAAAATGTTTTTGGTGTTTTGAGCTGGGGTCTCACTATGTAGTTCAGGTTGCCTTGAACTGGTGGTGATCCTCCTGCCTCAGCCTCCCCAGTGCTGCGCCACCACACTCTGCAAATGGAAAATGCTGAAGCTGAGGACTGAAGAAGTTTAGGAAGGTCATGCAGCTTGCTGGGTGCTCGAAATGTACACAGGGTTTTCTGGTATTTCTGGGAATAGCTACAAATGGAGACTACGTCCTGCGTCGTGTGGGAGGCTAGCAATCTCTCATGGGCTCCTGTTTTCCATGGCTCTGTCTTCTACTCCCTTTCCTACCAGTCCCAGTTTTATTGGTGTCACTGACAAATAATGACTGTGTATCCAAGACATGCAAGGTAGGGTTTTCCGTCATGTCACACAGTTGAACGTTTTATGTCTTTGTCCCCTGGCAGCCACCATCCTGTCTCTGCTTCTCTGCTTGCTTTTGGCTTCCAGGACTGTCCTGGGTGAGGGGTGTAAGACGGACCCTCAGTTCAGCCACAGTTGGGTTCCTGATTGTCAAAAATACCCGACAAGGGACTTGAGGGCCATGCGAGATCAGTAACATCCATGTGAACTCAGGGTCCCGGCTGAGCCTTTCTTATTCCAAGAGCAAGCAGATAACAAGGAGTTTGGAGGCTTCTAACAAGGGGAGGGGTTGGAAGTGCTTGGCATGTGTCACAGCCATGTTTGCACTGCTTCCCCTGGGTCTCAGCACAGAGAGCTTTAACAGCGCTCCCACCCCCACTGACTTTGCCAGATGCTTTAAAACAACACCAAGTGACCCACTTTAGCCCTGAGAGGTTTTTAAAGGTGTGTTTGTGAAGAGACTGGCTAAGCGTGGCTGAGATACTCCCTTGGCAGCTTAGCCCTGGATAATCTCCTGTGAACATGGTATTGAATCTTACTTTACCTAAGGCACAGTGAGCACGGTTTTCAGGAAATGATATGCTAAACGCTCCTAAAGTGAAGAAGAAACATAAGAAGCTTAACAATGGATGTAGAAATACTATCACTGGCCAGTAAGCAATAGTATCCAGTCATTCACCTGCAGGCACAAATGTAGGCTTAAGCAGATGAAGACAGCTCTGTGGAGGTGTGTGGTCTTAGAATGTTTAAGTCCCTGCAAATCAAGGGGTAGGAGTATTAGCACGGCAATTTCAGAACTGAACATCCCCAAGAGATGCCAAGGATTTTACAGATCTGCACGGGGAAGTGATATCAGCTAAATGAGAAGACTTCATTTTAGATAGGAGATTGTTTTGTTCTTTGCGTATTGGTAGCAAGTACCTGAGCAATCCCTGGGGCCAGAACTCAGCTCCCTGTCTGGAATGGAGGTGAGCCATTTTTCAAGAAGAAACCAAAGGTTGCCTTATATTTAGTCATATGAAAAGAGCCACCAATTCCCAATGAATGTGGCCATTAGGCAACATGTCAAAATCTGGCAAGAAGTCGGGCTAATTCTCTCACCGCACATCTGCTATGTGTGTATTCATTCAGCGGAATAGAAGCTCCTCTAAAGCAAGCAACATACCAAAGACTAGATGTGAAAAGTACTTAATGTTCCAGAGTATGTCAATCATCCAGTGGCTACCAGCACAAATGACCCACCTTCCCAGGGAGACTTCCGCTGTCACAGGGCACCCCGTTGGGGTACCTTACATGTGCAAGGGACAGGGAACCCACATAAGCCAGAGCTCCTCCGGATCCCAGGTTGCTTGCTGGGGGCTGCTGTTCAGAGTCCCTGAAAGGGATACTCTGTGTGCTGCCACTCCTCACCCAGCTGGAGGCAGCCCTTTTGCTGAGATCAGAGATCCAGGGCCGTTCCTCTCTTAGAAGGCTGGCGAGACTCGTTCGGCACTCACACATGTGTGTAGCTCAAACTTTGGTAAAAAAAACACAAGACCAAGTTCATGGTGAAATAGATGCCCACTTGAGAAAAGAGGAACTACTCTTCTCTGAAAATTTGTGGTCTGGAACATCTGAGATTGAGCATTTCTAGTCAGTTGTCATTGCGGGTACTTTTCTGATCCTTGCTACTGATCTCTTCATAGTCAGAAACATGAGCTAAATTACCCTTATCTTAACACCCTTAGCCATCAATGTTGTTATTGGTTATAAAATTAGCTGCTTCCTCTTATTTCAAATCCACTGGCAGTTTTGGGTGCTTTGAGCTGAGTGGCTTGGACAAGGGGAAATAGACGATTTCCTCTGCCTCTTGTAGAGTTAATCTCTCCTCCAGATACTGTTAACGCATCTTTCAACAGCCTTCTTTCCCCTAGTTTAACAGCATAACGGCAAAAAACAAGTTTCTTCTTCAGAATGCTCCAACTCAAAGTCCAAATGATAGATGATTTCCCGGTCCTGAAGAAGACACTTAAGCACTTGTATTTCTTTCAACAATTTATCCCAGTTTGAAAGAGACAGACCATTTCTCATCTAAACATGGAGCCGGCGGGTTACGTGTGAGCAAACAAAAATGCCTGGCGCCCATCCAAGAGTTGGGTGAAGAGAAGGATCTTGGAAGAATTGTGTAGCTAGAAATAGTATTTCCTAGTGCCCACCATTTGACATTTGGGAGCGTCTCTACTGTCCGCAAAATCTCTGTTCTTTTTTTGTTGTCCTTAAAGGAGATCGAACTGGGGACCTTGCACTTGCGAGGCAGGCAGTGGAACCACTGAGATAAATCCCCTGCCAAAATCTCTGTTCTTAAAAGTCCTGCTTAGAAGCTATGGGCTTGGAGCTCCCAAGAGAGTGAACTTTCTTACCAGTGGTCCTTGAATATTCTCAGCTCATTCTGGTAACCCTACTGAAGGACATCACTACTTCCTCATCTTTGCCTTCACTCATGATGAATTGATCTGTCTTTCCAGCCGCCTCACCAAAGAGCTACCTGTGTGGGTAAGCTGCTGTTGAATCCAGAAAGCATTCCCAGTTTCATCTATCCCAACAAAGTTTGCTTTTGCCTAAGTAAAACACTTCTTTCAGCTAATATGTTTTGTCCAGTGTGGCACATTTCAATTCCTAAAGTGTCACTTCTGTGGAAATATTTGCAAATGTCTTCAGAAAGGAAACCTTATCCCTTTCCCCAATAAAAATAGAGATAAGTCAGCACATGTTTCTAAATGTTTCCTTCCTTTAAGTTAGCCCATAGCTGGGCATGGTGGTTCCCTCCTGAAACTCCAGCTACTTGGGAGGCTGAGGCAGGAGAATCGCAAGTTCAGGGTCAGCCATGGCAACTCAGTGAGACTGTCTCAAAATAAAAAATGAAAAAGAGCTGGGGATAGAGCTCATCATTCCCTAGATTTAATCCTCAGTATTGCAAAGCAGTTTAAAAAAAAAAAGACAGGCCACTTATTTTGCAACCAACAGGGAAAATTGCATGCAACCACACTCTCTGCATGAGGGCGAAGCATTACTTATTTTTGTTATATGTACTTTGCAATATGTATTTGACCCAGGGAGGCTCAAAGGGGCTATAACACATTTCAGCATAGTGGTGACTTTAGTAATCTTGTAATAAGTCTCCCAACTGGCAGGTTCTTGGGGCACTGAGATCTGATTTTCCAATGGGTTCTATAGAGTTAGAATGAAAAGAAGGAGTGATGGGTGTTTCTCTCCTATACTTGTGTGCTAGGCCGAGGGTGTTTGGGCTCAGAATTCTCCTCTATATCGCATCTCCTAAGAGCGCTGAGCCCACTGTAAGTCTGGAGGGGAGAGAACTATTTCCTGCTTCCTTCTGTGCTGTGGAAGTATAAGACTCATCTTAGTAATGTGTTCTGAGAAAATTCATGCCTCATCACAAAGAAACAGCTGTGTATCGCTACAGTCATTAACTTTGGAAGGATGTTAAAGGAAGGTGTCTGTTTGAAACCAGTCAGTTCAGCTAGAGCCCCCACTGCATCCATTCAGTTTTTAATACTGCAGGGTCTCCTCCTGGTTCTCCAAGTGTTACCTTGCTTCTCTGATAGGAACAGGGAAACCAGAACTGGTAATTTATGGCTCCCATTAAGAGGGTTGGCTAGATGTGCAGACAATATGTCAATAATTATTTCTGGTGGGGCCAAACAACAGAGGAAGTGTCTCTGGCAAATGGCTTATTTCAACAGGAGACAGATCTGCCTGACCCGGGTTTTATGACAGATGTCAAATACATCGAAGTGTGTTGTGAAGCAGATCACCTTATTGGCAAAGAAATGAAAGACCACCGGGAAGATGGATGAGGGGCTTTCTCCCAGGCTTTTCTCATCTCTCTGTGTAGGTACGGACTCTGGGTGGCAGAGAGCCTGAAAGGCCCCTGGGCAGGGGAACTTGGACACTATGGAAAGCAGTCTGAGTCTCTGTCTCCCGGTGAGATGGAAACAAAGGCCCTGACTCTCAGAAGGCTGGCGGGAGACTGTAGGGGAGGAGTGAGCACAGAACAGTGTGGGGACCAGTGTTCAGCGAGGGAGCTCACCCCTACAGGGTGCACTTCCCTGGGTGCTCCACCTACGTGTCCCTGGGACCCCAAGAAATGTTTGTTCTCCAGCATTGCTTCCTGAGGTCAGGGTGACAGATATTTCTTGAGTGTCCTCCATGCACCCACTGATGTACTGGACACTGGAAATTAGTCCTGCGTACCGCAGAGCCCCTGCCCCAGCTCCCAGATCCTTCCCTCCAGGTCCTGCTAACTCAGGGACACTGGAGGGCAAGAGCTCTTGGATCACTTTTTAGCTACTGGGTGGAATGGAGTAGAATGTGGTCACTTCTCCAAGTCACATTTCCTTGAGTGGATGAAATGGCTGAGAACTCCTGCTTCATAGAGTTGAGAGGGCTGAACCCAGCAGCATGTTATGCTTGGCCTCCTGTGTGCACTAGAAAGGAGGGGACAGACCACATCTGTACTGCCTGTCACCCATACAGCACTTCTCGTAGATCCTCCAGTCCTTGCTCACAACTGTCAGAGCTGTGGGAAGTCAATGCTGTCATGAGCTACATAACAGTATTTTGGTCAGTGGTGGGCCACATGTTCAGCAGTGGTCCGATGAGTTTATGATGGAGCTGAAAAAATTCCCATGGTCCCGTGTGGTTGTAGCCATAGTGACATCGTTGCTCATGTATTTGTGACAATGCTGTAAAATGCTGTAAAATAACATACTGTGCCACTGGTCCTATAAAAGGATAGCACTATAATCATGTATAGTATGCAATAATTGATAATAAATGACTGTTACTAGTCTATGCATTTACAATACCATTCTTCTTCTTCTTCTTCTTCTTCTTCTTCTTCTTCTTCTTCTTCTTCTTCTTCTTGTAGATTATTCTGCTCAGTTAAAAAAAGATTTATTGTAAACTGTATGAATGGGTGACACCAGCCCCAGACACCCAGGGAGGCTTACATATCTTTTTTTTTTTTTTTAGTAAAAGTACTTTATTTTCCTCTTGTATTCACTGTTTCTCTTGCTTTACAAAGTTATGAAGTTCACAACTTTATACCAAAATGTAAGAAGGCAAGGTTTTTTGCTTAGAAACATTTTTTCCAGTCAAATGTCATCTAATCTCATTCTTCTTCTAAACCATATTCAATGTTTAAAAAAAATCAGAAACCCAGGGTGTTGGGCCAGCGCTAGGGTGTGTATTTCTCTTTGACAGAAGAAAGATCTTCCACAGAGTTTCCTCCTCGACCCGCTCTGGCTCCAATTTATTTAGGCTACCACCTTGAATTCAGAGCAAATCTGGGAAACTTTAGTCACCATGTGACTGGGCTGGGCCGCATAACTGAGGCTGGAGGGGAAGGCAGAGGTTTCGGCTGATCAGCAGGAGGTCTGCAATCCACTGGCATGAGGAACTCCTCCACAGCAGCTTCTTTCCTGTCTACTGCTCTTAAACCCCAAGGGTCCTAAAGACAGGGCAGGGATGAAACCACCATCTTACAAATGTGGCAGGGATGACTTTCATAATAATCCTAGGAGTCTCTTTTAAGTGACAAGAATGAAATTTATACATCAGTGTATGGAAATGGAACTTATTAGAGCAAACCAGAGAATATGTGCTATTCAAGTTCCACATCACAGTACGCTTCGACCTCCTCTCCAATGAATCCCATTCCCTAAAATATATCAGCCATTCTACGTGTATACCTGCTCCCACCAAATCAGCCACCTACCTTGTCACTACAGTTGTCCACTGTATCATCTACCTGAGAAAACCGATAAAACAAAACCTTTGTTAGGCAAATACTTGAAAAAGCAGTGGTTGTGCCTATACATTATATCTAAGCCACGAGCTAAACATTCCACCACTAATTCATCTGAGGGAGAAAATTTTTCCCCACAAAAGCAAGAGGAGTAGTAAGAAATGACTTCCTCTCAAACTCAAGTAACAACAGGTCGAGACAATTCTTTCTTCTTCTTCTTTGCATTGTATTTGTCTTAGGACTGAGTAGAAGAGTATGCCAAAATATATTTTGAATGGAATTAAAAACATTTTCGTAAAACTTGAACTGTTATTTTCAAAAGGCTGCGAAAACACTAGCGCACACACACACAGGAGGATTTATTCTATGGTTTTCTTGGTTGTGAGATATTAAAACAGGCACAAACAAAAAAACTCTGAAAAATGGCCTCCATTGTGGGAGTTTTTGTCAGTCACTGAACAGTTTCTTTCCTTCATGAAGCTGCTGCACAGTTGTCAGCACAGATGCCTGGACCATAGCTCTTCTGTGTGGAGAAAGAGAGACCGTGGCGGCAGTGTCACCACGAGGAGGCAGGGCTTATGTATCTTGATTGCATCTGGAGGCTGCAGGGAGTGGTGACCCTGACCATCTGGGTTCACAGGAGTATGGGATGTCATTCACACAAGGAGAAAATCACTTAATGATGCAGTTCTCAGAATACGCTCCTTCTGTTGAATGAGGTCCAACAATTCTGATTCCAGTTGACTTCAAAGAGGCAGAAATGGTGATGGCAGAGAAAAAAGATTGCCCTATTTAGAATAAGGAAACCCAAAGGTTGGCCTGACATAGAAAGTATAAAGGGAGAAGCAATAACGGTTTGACTTTTATCTCAAAAATAGTGCTTTTTAGGCACTTCATATCACCCTTCACTGAAACGATCTTCCATTACATTATAAGGCTCTGTGTTCCTATATCCTGAGCATCTTCTGTCAAATACGGGTAGCAGGAAACTGCTCCTGAGGACAGACGGATTGTGGGAAGCCTGCTCTTTCTTCCAGTGGCCATGGTCAGCACCAGAGTGTGGTGCTCCGTAGGAGCTGGGGCTGCTGGTGCTACTGGGTGCCTGGGTGCTGGGTACAACTTGCACATTGGTTTGTGGTGACTGCACTGTGACAGCAAGAACACAGTATTGGCCTGATGTCCATACTCAGTAAATGCTTTCAAACTTCACTTATTATAGTCAATTCTTTGCAAAGCATTTTAGGTAAGGAAGATGAAAGAAAAACTCATAGGGAACATGAGTTGTGATAGGGAATATTGGTTGATTTAACTATCTTTTGTTTATTCTGTAATAATTTGTTAGATGCTGCAAGCAAAATTCTTTTTTTTTTTTTTTTGGTACCAGGGAGTGAACTCGGGTCCTTGCGCTTGCACAACAGGCAGCGAAAGCACTGAGCTAAATCCTCAGCCCCCAAATTCTTAATGAAGAGCTAGACATCCTTTTGTTTTGATCCTTTTTTGGAGTGGGATCATGAATAACAATCAGTAGGATGTAGAGCTTATTTGCTTGACATTATTCCCTCTTGAAATACTGGACTTTTGACCACTGCTTCCCACACAGAGGAGAGGGGCCTGTACACCATTTCCAGGGTATTATCCAGCAAAGCAACTGCCAGATTAGTTACACGTTTTTCTAGGGAGCGGAGAGTTCTAATATCTGTACATGGGAGAAAGTAGAACTTCTTTTACATAAAAGAAAGCAGTCGATATAGTATGATCTCAGGAGGAGTTGCAGCTGCCTTTAGTAAGGTCCTAAAGATTAGATTTATAAAAGAGCAAGGTGATTTGGGGTAGACATCTCTATCTTAGACTGGCTTGAAGTATCAAAGGAGAATGTTTGCTAGCATGAATCTAGAAAATGTGGACTCTGACATGGGCAGAAGGAGGACCACATCACTTTTCAACTCCAAGTGTATTCTATAGATTTCTGTTTCCTCTGCTTCATTCTGGCATTTTTCCTCCTTGTTCTTTTATTTCCTTATTGTATCAAATTCATTACCTACTCTTAAGGGAGAAAGGTTCTCAAGGGTTTAATGGAGATGTAAGACACTACAAATAAAAAACACTGGAAATGAGCGGGGGCATTCACTCTTGGTTTATTGAACCAAACTTTGTCTCACATGCTTTACGCCTTTTTGAAGAGAAACACACCCCCTTCCTTCAGGAAGTGCTAGGTCTCAAAGGCCTTTATTAACTCGATCTCTGGGAATAGTGTTTAAATTTTTTCCATAATGATCATGCAGATTGATCATGATAATCTCTGAGAAGGAAAAGAAATGAACCAATGGCCTCATTAACTCCTATGCTGGGGGAATCACGTTGGTAGAGCTGGTGTCCTAGGCTTACAGGGGCCCAGGACTTCTTTGTGTGTGGCTCAGTCCAGTCCCCTGTGGAAGCTATGGATTGTCTCCTCTCTGGTCTCTTTAAATTGCCTCATGCATTTTAGTCTCTGACAAAACAATGGGAGAAGAATCTGAAAAGTCCTGATTTTATAGAAATACTTGGATTTTGCTCAATGCGAACCAGACTAACTCTCCTAGGACAGAACTATACGTGGGTGTACATGGCTTTTCTAGACCTTGCCTCAACGACTAGGGGTCTCAAATTGCTAAACTTTGAATGGTAAATAGAGTCAGTCAGCATTAAAATGGGTGGCTCAGATGCATATTGTGGGATGCTATTCTGCTGAATGAGGAGGACTTTTTTTTTTAAAGTGTGTGTTTTCATTTAAATTTAACACAGAGAGTGGCAGAGACAAACAGAAGTGTCCAAAATATACTTAGTAACAGATTTTTGACTTGGTTATTAATTTTATGTAAGTGGTTCCTCTTTTTATTTTTATAAACTGTGAAATTCAAGAGAAAGCAGAATCAAGCCCAACCCCCTTTTATTGATGGCCTGCTATGTGCCAAGCAAGGTGTTAAATGTTTTCAAATGCTACTTCATTTATCATCATCTTCCAGACAAGAATAAGGAGGTGTGAAGGGGTGAAATAGCTTGCCCAGCTGGAAAGTGGCAGAGTCATTTACCGATCTGGCTCACCACTAAAAATATATTTCATGCAACTCTTTGAAAATTAACTTATTTGGAGCTATGTACAATTAAAGACTTTCTTATGGACCTTGTTCTGCTAGTCAGGAGCAAGGAAGTTCCTGTCACTCTTGAGGCCACAGTAAATCCCTAGACAAGGATAGCCCCTCGGCGGTGTCCAGAGTCATACCTGGTACTCACGAGTAAGCACATGATAAGTGCCTGAAAATTTCTCTTTCACTCTTGGGGAAGGTCATCTTCTCCTAGAGATACAAATGCATGAAGCCAGCCAGGGTGGGGAGGAATAGCCACACGACTGGGTAGACCGTCCCAGAGAACCCAGTCTCCTGAGATACAGCAGGGATACGCTCCATCTCTGCTACAGTTGTCACATGGCTGAGTGTGCCTCAAGGCTTCAGGTGTAAACAGCTCCTCGTCCCTTCCCACGTGACACTTTGTGCTGCCTTGGGCATTGTGTCCAAAACAAGGCCATGGCCAGATGAGGCCCCCAGGCCTTCCACCTGCAGAACTGTGAGTCAAAATAAACAGCTTCTTTATAAAGTAGTATTTCATTACTAAAATACTTGCTTCAGAATTTGCTTTATTATAGCAATGACAATATACAGATTCACTCTCCCTTAGGAAATTTCCTTCTCTGGGCTGTAGTGAGGGAATGGTTACATGTTTTTGAAAGTTACTTCGACCTCTCTGGAAGAAGTGTATATTAATGTGCATTGACACCTACTGTGTGGAAGGTTATTGAGTTAGAAAGCAGTGAAATATACCTTCTACTAATATTTGTGGAGTGCCTACTACCTGCTGGGTATTGTGCTAAGTGCTCTAGACGAAGTGGAAGGGTATAGTAACCTTGTAGGGAAGGTTGAACTTAGGATGCCTGCGCACTCAGAGAGGCAATCTGCTGCAGAGCAAGAACAAAGGAGCCACCCGAGGAAAGCCTGAGCCAGGCAGTCACATTGGAGTTGAATCTGAAAGTTCTTAGCTATTCTTCAGAGTGAGCACTTGGGAAAGAATACACTACTCTGAAGAAACTTAATGTTGACAAAACAAGAGTACATTGCTTTGGAAATAGCAATGTAAACATGGGATGTTTGGTTTCGGAAGGTAGGGTCCAATGGAGGAGGGGATTTGGGGGCCAAATAAAATGCAGAAAACTCTGGGATAGACCAATCACACCAGTTCTTCCTTGTAAGACTTTTCAGGGGCCTTTGATAAGTGATAACATGTACTTTGCATAGTAAATTTCCAAGAGTTGGATCTAATTCTTGTCCCTTGTGTAGTGTATGCACGCATCTCATGGTGGAAAATATTGCTTTTGTGTAGAGGCAGTACCAGCAGTCATTAGCACATGAATGATTTCTGTTTCTGAAAGGTAACTTTGGGCACCTGGAGGAAAAATGCTAGTAAGGAGAAAGGAAACCTAAGGTAACATA
Source organism: Heterocephalus glaber (assembly GCF_000247695.1). The sequence goes on from NW_004624768.1 coordinate 7,832,889, forward strand.
TAAGGAGGCTGGTAAAATCTTCTGCATAAAATAAAAGAAGTTCGAATGAAGGCAGTAAAAACAGTACAAGGATGGAATTGAGAGCTATTCAGAATGGATGCTCTGTAACTACAAGGAAGTTGAATGAGTAAAAAAGATTTAGGGGGATTCCCAAGTTTCCAGTTGGGAAGCTTGAACAGTGAAATGTTGGGGAGATGAGAAGTTTAATTTAATTTGGGACATGTTATAATTGAGCTGTCTGTAAGAAAGATGGTCAGAGCTGGTCGATTCAGAGCCAACAATTGACGATACTAAACTGCTTATCAGGACACACATGAACAAAATTTTATTTCTCTATGATGCTTCAGGTGACTCTTTATTGTCTTGCAGTGTCTCAGAGGTCATCATAATTAATATCAAGGATTGCTTGACTCTAAATATAAAAACTTGTAGGTTGCAGAGAGCTGCACTGAATAGAAAGCTGAATACAAATAAATGATTTATTAACTATATTCATTGAGCTATTAATATATGCCTGGTATGGCAACAGTAGCTCAAGAAGGAGTAGCAAACAAAATCTTCCCAACCAAACAAATAAAGAAACTTAAAAAGACAAACCCTCTAACTGAACCTGGCAGAAGATATTACAAGTGATTAGAATACCCGTGTTAGGGTCCCGACCTGTCCCTTGCTGTGTTGACCTGAGACAAGTGACATAACTTTTTAAAGTTTGAATTTCTCATTTGTAAAATATTCTTCATAGAATATTATTTGTAGACTATAAGTATCTTCATCATTAGGGAATTGTGAGGATCAGCCAGAGTTAAACAAAAAATTTTCCATCTTTTCAGTGTATAAAATAAATTTCTTTAGGGAATAATGTATGCATTGTGATCTATTTAATGCATTTCACTATTACTTTATTTGGCTTCCAGTTCAGACCAACTAATAACCTGTATATTTGAATTGCAAAAATCCAGCTGTTTTGAATTAAGAAAGTGTGAAAAACTCTTCATATGGTAAAATATGTAACACTTCCATCAATTAAAAATAGGTAAAATGTGTTTAAAAATAATGAAAAGTTCATGTTTAATTGAACTGGCTTTTTTTCATGAGCCTATACTTTTATGAACCTTCATGAAACAAAAATTGAAACGGTGCCCATTATGAAATTTGTGTTAATTGTTATTATTCCCATAAAGTTCACATGATTTTAAAAAAGTTTTGCAGTTATGCCAACTAGAAATGCACAGTAACTGCCTTTCATTTTCTCTGGATTTATTTTTAGTATTGAAGACCAACATTCACCTTGGCAAACAGAGCATTTGCTAAATTGAAAACTTCCTTTAAGCACACTAGAAACTTTTGACATCAGAGGGCCAAATGGCAGAGTATTTCTTGTCAATCTAACAAAACTTTCTTTGTTCATTCTGCCTTCATCAAGAGTAAGACTATTTCTCCACTTACCTCCAATCTTTTCATAATCTTAAATATCGTGCTAGAAGGCACTGCAATATTAATTAAAAATACAGTCTAATTATTTACCCCAGCTGGTTCGTACAAACCTCTGTAGTATAATCAGTGGACTCCCTTAAGGGGTTTCATGGTATTTCAGAGTGAAATAGGAAGGTTTGTTACTCACACTTGCCTCATGAGTATAATTACATACAACCTACAATTCACCTTTAGGTCACTAGATCAAATATAACTTCTCTTGGTAGTGTCCAAAGGTATGTGTTGCTTTGACTGAGTGCCAGTAGGTGGCAAACAGAAAAGAGTGGATCTTTGAATTTGCCTGCAGAAGGCTCAGAGAACCTTCCACATGTTTCTGAGAGACAGAAGGAAAGCAGAAGCAGCCAAATAGGTCATTCGTTTCAGACAGCCTGTAAGACAAGGCTCCATAAGCCAAGTTGGAGAACAGCTCATATGGCCAAAGGTGTTTGATGACAGTCTTTTCCCATGTCTGGTTTAGTACAGTCACGGGGTGTGCCTGGGGCTGAATGTCAGGGGAGGTGACCCTCTGGAAGCAAAGCAAGGAAGGGTTTCCAGGCCCAGCACAGTGGTCAGATAAGTCTTCAAAGCCTTAGGAGAAGTCTGGGGATACAGCTCAGTGGTGAGCTCTTGCCTAGCATGCACAAGACACTGGGTTGGTCTTCAGCACCACAAAGACAAAACCAACAAAATAAGACCCTTATGTTCTTGGGCTTCTATCTGGCATAACGAGGAGAGATTTTTTTCTGAAGGAGACTCACAGGGTCCATGAATTTTAGGAAGAATGACCCGTAAAAGGCCCAAGTATGTTTTAGAGAGTTTGTAACATGAGTTGACTGGCTGGAAGAAGAAACAAACAGCACACGAGTGACCCCATGAGATGGCAAAGAGTTTGAGCAAGGGTGAACAGCAGTAAAGATGAGAGATTCTAAATATTGAGACTTGTTAGAACTCAGAGTGGCTGAGCTGTACATTTAATGAGGAATACTGTGGGATGTGAGAAGAAAAAGGGGTTTAGGGCCAGATATAGAAGGCTTTGCAGTATTCTTTTGAAATATGGAGAGCCGAGGGTGTAGTTTCACCATGGCAGTTCCATAGTGGGGTCTTGATTCATCGAGATACTGATGTGGGCAAAGGTGTTTGATATGACCTTCCTGACCTAATGCAACCTGAAAGTTTAGCCGCGTAAAGTTAAGAATTCTGAGTGGAAATGGACTGTTTCATAATTCAATAGGGGTTGGGAGTCAGGGAGGTAAATCAAGATGCTGAAGATGAACTTGAGGGAGACTGTAAGTGATGCCTCCCTTGGGATGATCTGTGAAGAGGAAAAAGGGAGAAGCAGCCAAGTATTGTGGCCTTTGGGGTTCTCCCTGCTAGAAGTGACGAGTAGGATCAGAGCCAGCTGGAGGCTCTGATTCAGAGAAACACAAGAGGTCATGTTAAGCAGAAAGGTTTTATGTTATAATGTGCTAATCCTGATATTGGGGAATTGTGCTGGACGCTAACAGGATCCACTGGAAAACATCCCAACTTACACTTCATCTTTTCCAGTGGATGAGTGGTCCATCTGTCTGCTCACCCAGAAGTCCTTTTTGAGCGCTTACTATGTGCTTGTTGATGGGACACTCAAAAGCAGAAGCCCAGCCATTAGATTTGTGTTTCTAAAAGATCTCTAGTCATCACAGAGTGGAGCATGGGTGGAGGAGGAAAGAAAGGGGTGGAGCGATGAATTGGTTGCTATAGCAACATCTTAGGTAAGAGATGATGCTAGCTTGGACTAGAACAGGTTTGTCAACCTTAGCACTAGTGACATTTGGACCTGGATAATTCTTTGTTTTGGTGCTGTCCTATACACTGCAGTATTTCTGATCACTACCAACTAAATTTCACTAGCATCCCCTGCCTCTGGTTACACCAACTCTAGACCAATATTGTTGGACTGGACCACACTTTAGTAGAGAAGGACAGAAGAGGACAGATCTTAACCACTAGAAAGCAGAGTTAATGAGAGGTGGTGTGACCAGAATGACAATAAAAAAGAAAGAGAACAAGGGAGGAGCTCAGGGGACTGGGCTCGTTTCCTATGAGAAAACTGGACAAATGTCACTGGGGGAGAAGCAGGTTGCGAAGAACATTGCTCACATGGATCAGTTGGAAGCACAGCCTGGGGCAGCCCATGTCACCCCCTCCAGTGGAGCTGGAAGCAACAGGTGAAGTTCTAGTGCTGGAATGCAGGAAAGCTTTCCTGGACAGACAGGATTTAAGGCTAATGGCTCATGGATGGTGATGGGAGCCTTAATGGGAATGGATGGGATCAATCAGACCACTCAGAGTGACAAAGAGGGCTGGGGACAGAGTCATGACAAACCTAAAGCTCAACAGCCTGAATGAGGGGCCAGCATGGAGGGCAGAAGATGCTTGGGAGCCTGCATACTGCACACAAGATAGCTGGGGGATCAAGATGAAGCTCTGGGGTCCAGAGGGCCAGGCTTTGAATCCAGGCTCCATCACTTGAGATTACATGACCTCAGGAAGATTACTTTCACCTTTCTAAGGATTGCTATGTTGTTGGGAGGGATTAGATGAAGTGTTATATTGGAAATCTTTAGTATAGATCTGACTTACAGTAGTAAGTATCGGGTAAAGTAGGAAATATGGGAAGGGATCTGCAGAGGCATATAGCTGTGGAGGCAAACAGAGATGGAAATATTCTTTAAAGACATTCACCTGGAAGCCCGTGGCTGTCAGTAGTCAGAGACAGAGCAACAACCTCTCAGCTCGCAGGTCTGAATAGCATCAGCTGTAACTTTACACCACCCAAAGCCTGTCATTCCCCGGGGTAATGTAATGAAAGGTGTTTTGCCCCCTCCCTTTGGGACAGGTGCTCAACTGATACAATTTAGGGTCTCAAATTCCAGAGCTTAATTGTTTGTTCGACATACAAGTTGGCCCAGCTCTGAACACCTGTGGACTAAGTTCTTTGGATGCACCAAAGCCTGCCTTTTATTAAGCTCTTTGCAAGCAGTCAAAATAAGACCAAATGCCCATGTGTCACTGCATGTCCACGTGGACACCAAACAGACCAGCTCCAGCACTGCACAGTAAGTTCTTAAAATAGCAAGTGAATCCTTGGGCTCTGGAAAATATGCTTATGTGATTAATGTAACCAGATTTAGATATGAAATAAAATTAAATATTATATATATAATATAGAAACTTGCCTACACACATAAAATCCCCTATTACTTGTACTTGAGGTTTAGCCATGTTGAATTGATAAAAAATGATTTAGAACGGATGGTTTTCAAAAGCTGGTTGTGCTTTCAGTCTTCCATAGAGAAGTTAAAATTAATCTTAATATGTTGATGGCGCTTATTGATGATACTATTCATAATAAATATCCACTGGAAAAATTCTCTGGCACATCTATGTGCCAGAGAGGTCAAGAATGTTAATGACGACCATGACTACAAAATGTGATTCAGTCAATTACTTTAATTAAATCTAAAACTATTTTATGTCTTTTCATTTATATAGTAAACTGATAGTGAGGGAAAGGGCATCATCTTCATCTGGGTCCTTTTAGAGTCCAAAGATGTGGTCTCAGATTGTATTTTAACATTTGTATTCTTACATCCTTGTGGAATATTTAAAGTGATTATGAGTCATACGTGTAATGCTTCTGCTTTTATTAGGGGAAGAAAAAATGGAGATTTCCTTTTGAATATACTTTTGTGGATGGAGAGTGTCTTTCCCTTCAAGATGCTAGTCTTGTATTTACAGACTGGTTTATATTGGTTAGAGCCAACATTCCAAAATAAATGGTAGAAATGTCTACGATTCATTTTCATTATATGTTTCAGGTCAGAAAAAAAGAACTCAGCTATTTGAGTTTCTCAGTGCCACATAGATACAATTGTTTATACCTTATGCAGATATTACTGTCATATAAAATGCTCTTTTGTTAATTGCAATGTTGTATATATCTTTGTATTGCTTATGTATTTAGGTTGTTAAACTTAAGAATAGGGAGATGGGAATTTTAAAAAATAAATTGATCAATCAGTCAAGTATCCTTTCAGTTTTTGAACAGTTATTTAATGCCAATGATGTTCCAGGTAGTAATACAGAATCTGAACACAGTGGCACACCACATAGACAAAATCTCGTGTGTACCCTCATGGGGCTTACATTTTCATTTAAAGAAAGTGAGAAAACAAAGTAAATTGAATATCAGACAGTGATAGTATTATAAAAACAAAAGCACAAATAAACCAGGATGACGGTATATGACCAAATTTTCTTGCCTCCCCTCCCACTGTCCTGGTTATAGCATGCAAAATCCTGTACCTCAGGAAATCTCCCTGTTCAGACAAATTAGAGTATGTGGTCATCCAAGTACAGGTTGACAAATCTAATCTGAAAAACTTAAAATCCACAATGCTCCAAAACTTCAACATTTGAATCACTGACATGATATCACAAGTAGAAATTTCCACACTTGACCTCATATGACAGGTTACAGGCAAAATGAAAGTCCATGAAAATACTGCATAATATTATCTTCAGTTTATGTGGATAAGGTATATATAAACCAAAACTAAATTTTGCATTTAGACTTGGGTCCCATCTATAAAATCCTATTATGTATATGCAAATACTACCAAATACAAAAAAGGTCAGAAATCTGAAACATTTTTGGGCTCAAACACACAGATAAAAGGCACTCAATTTGTAATGGGAAAGAGTAAGCAGTGGACAGGTTCTCTTGGGTGGTCTAGGAAAGTTTGAATCTAAAAGCTGTCTTCATGTATCCACAAAACCATGAGGCTGATGCTCCTCCCTCTGGAGATATTCCACTAAATGGCTTCATGCTTTGAAAAGAAGAATTAAGTGTATATAGAATGTTTTATGTGACTCAGCTAATTTCAACATTTATCTAATTCCTAAGGTTAGATATTATTATTCCCATTTTACATGTCACATATAAACTAATGAATATTGTCCAAAATTTTGAGGCTAAGGGAGAGTTAGGATGAGAAATTTGTCCGCTTAAGTTCAAAGTCCACACTAAGAGGGTGAGGAGTGAATTTAACCTGCTTTTGGAAAAAAGGACCATCTCTTCATTGTCAAACTATTAAAAGACAAAGAAGAAAAGAGGATCTTGACAGGAGTAAGGGAATCATGCATGCTTCAGTAAGATTGATACCTGATTCCCTACGCAAAAATATGAAGAGCTGAAGGCGATGGTTCACATATTCAGACACATGACAGAAAGATGATAAATCAAGAGTTCTATATCCAGCAAAACTATCTTCTAAAATAGATGGGAAATATAATCATTCTTGGAGAAAAAAATATTGTAGCTACCCTACAGGAAGTACTAAAGTGAGACCTTTATGCGGAAACAAAAGGACAGTAGAGGCTAACTGATTAATGAAGAGCATAAGTAAATGTAAAAGATAATGCAAGTCATTTTCAGTCTGTAAATCTTCACTTTTCTTATTTATTTAAAAGCCAATTGCATAAAGCAATAATTATACTTATGTTGTTATTATGTGTAGATATATAGATTATGTGAAAATAATTGCACAAGAAAGGAGAAGAAATGGAACTATGCTGGAACAAAATTTTGGTATACTGTTAAAATTAAAATTAGATTGTTATTAATACAAACAGATTATTCTAAGTTGGGACGTTGATCTTAATACCCAGGGCAACCATTAAGAAAATAATAAAAATATAGTAAGGCAAACAGCCAAGTCATTAAAATAGCAAATTGTAAAATATCTGCTTACCACAAAAGAAGCAGTAATGGATGAGTAAAGAAGCATAAAAAGACAAAATATATAGAAAATATATACCAAAATGGCAAGTATAAATTTAACCTTATTTGTAATTGCTATAACTACTAATCACTCCAGTCAAAAGGCAGAGATTTGTAAAATGGATTAAAAACCTAATTCAACTTTATGCTATTTATAGAAGTCATACTTTTGAGGCAAAGACACAAATAAATTGAAAATTAAAAAGTAGAAAAGTATGCCAGCCAAATAGTAACCAACAGCGTGGCTCTATTCAGGTGAAATAGATTTTAAGACAAAAGTTGTTATTTGACACAAAGGACATTTTGTAATAATAGAAAGGTCATTCTGGATCTAGCTCTATCCTACCATTTGCAGTTATAAAATTATTTGATTTTACTGAGTATATTCCTGTCATTAACACAAATAAATTATTGAAATAGAAAAAAAATAATAGAAAAGTCAATCCATAAAAAAGACATTGCTATTATAAAGAAATAAAACTACCTCTATTTACACGGTCACTAAGTTGCTCAGTTGCCTAGATTGGGCTCAGATTTGTGATCCTTCTGCTTTACCCTTTCAGAGAGCCAGGATTACAGACATGTGCCACTAAGGCTGGCAAGTCAATTAATTTTTCACAAGGTTGACAAGACACATCATAGGAAGAAAACACTATTAAAATATGGTGCTTGGTCCACTTGCACAAGAATAGAATTAGATACCTGCCATCCTACACTATTATGATTTATATCTAGATGTCTCCCAAGAGCCTCATGTGCTCATAAGTGGAGTATTTGAAAAGTTTTGGATGATCGGGCAATATAGCTGTTAGGAGGCAGGGTCTGTCTGGAAGAGAGAGGTCACAGGTCATGTGACCAGGAAGGATGTATCGCTCCACAGCTCCTCCCTTCTCACTCTGCTTTCCGGTCGCCATAATGGAGCAGTGTTTCCTCTGCCACGCCCCTCTGCCATGCTGTTTCTTCTTTGGAGCCAGCCAACTTGCACTGAAATACGAACCAAACTAAACCTCTTCTCTTTTAAGTTGTGGGACTCAGATCTTGTGTCTTAGTGATGAGAAAGTGACTAAGATACATACCATGTCAAAAAATAGCCTCAAAATGGATTATAGAGTTGAAACTGAAATTGAATTAGAGGATCGCTTCCTAGATGTTACACAAAGAGCAAAAAAGAAGTAAAGAAAAAAAACAGGTTAAGTTGACCTTATTAAAGTGAGCAAGAAATTTTCGTGCTTCGAAAACACCATCAGAAAAGGGAAAGCAGAATGAGAGGAAAATATTTTCATATCGTATATCCAATAAGGACTGGTATGCAGACTATAAAACAGTACACTTACAAGTGAAAAAATTAAAAGACAAATACCCAATTAAATATGGGTGAAGGATTTCAGTAGACATTTTTCTCTGAAGAAAGCATGTAAATGGCCAACAAGCACATGAAAAGATGCTCAGTATGACTAGTCTTTAGGAAAATGTAGTCAACCACAATGCCATTCATGGCATAGTGGTTGAAGAACTGGGAGGAAGGGCCTAAAACTTCAGAACCACATAGGTCATTTTATCATCAGGATTAGCCTCCTACTTTAATTTCCTGTGTGCTTTTTATTTTTTTTGTAAATAAAACATTTTAAAAAATGAAATAATTTGAAATGACATTTAATGTTATTAATTTTATGAGTAGGAAAACAGTTGTGCATTGATTAGAAAATAATTCCACCTAAAACTCTATTAAAAACTCTATAAAACTCTAAAAACTCTATAGTTTTTGTGTGATATAAACCAGAACGTATAAAATGAATGAGAAATTATGTTACCTTCATCCAGTTGGGAATGGTTCTTTTAACTGGTTGACAACTGGTTAGTTGAAAAATTATGATTTGCTATTCTCCAGACTATTTAGATGATTGAATGCCAACTTAGCATTCAATAACATAATTTTAAAATTGAATTAGTTATTTCAACAGCTTTTTATTTTAAAACAATTTTAGAGTTAAAAAATTCAAAATTATGCAGATTTCCTATATATCCATCACTCACTTTGCCCTAGTATTATCCTCTTATAAAATCATGATACTGAGAAATTTAACTACAATCAATACTATTATGTGAACTCCAGACTTTATTAAATATCACTGTGTTCCTTTCCTCCCTCTTCCCCTCCTCCTCGTACTCCTCCTCTTCTTTGTGTTTTTCTTCATCTTCTTCTCCTGCTTCTCTTCTAGGATCTATCCCATGATCTAGAATCGCCTGTGGTCTTTGACTTTTAAAGTCTTCCATGGTGAGATGTAGCAAACACAGTCATACAAAGTATCTCTGTAGTTCATCTGAAGCCAAGAAGACTTGAGAGGGTGTTACAAAGTGCCCATTTGAGATCAGACTGTCATTAATGAAATCTTTGGTTTGTCAAGTGGAGAGTCATAGAGATCAGATGTGAAGGTACTGTGAAAACTCTGAAGTACTTTATTCTGGTAGTATCATTTATTCATTCATTAATTGTTGAGAAAACATTTCTTGGGCACCAGCCATATGTTAGATGCTGCGTTCAGCATGGAGCACGTACAACAAAGACTCCGGTCCTTGCTTCCTGGCAGTTCTAACCTTGTAATGCTGATCATTAAGGTTTCATTGAATGCCAACCACTAACCCTATGATGCCAATTGTTACCTTTCCATTAGAGTGAGCTCAGCAATTATTCCATTACAGGCTTGAAGGAGTTAATGCTCTACAAATACCTCCCCTCTGCTGGGGAGTTTTGCACCAGCCCTGACCAGAATGCATTAGGTTCCAAGTATGTATTTTCTTTTCTCCACTGTTTATGTCTCTGTTTTCTGTAAAGTCTGAAACTGCAGCATTATCTTCCAAGTTCTCTGACAATGTTATAAATTTCATTAAGAAGACGGAGCCTTATGGGGCAATTAACTCCAAAAGTGATACAAAGCAACAGCAAGGAGATACTGGCCTCTAGTACTTAGCACTTAGCTCTGCAACTTAGATAAGCCCTATCAACCCAGGGGTTGTGGTTAATGTTCGCTGCCGCTTCCATACCACGGTACAACCTAACGGTCACCATGTTAACACTCCCCGATATCTATTACAATTAGTCTTTGATTAAGAGGCCTAACATGGCTTTTGATGCTTTTTATGTAGTGTCAAATGGCTGGTGATGGAGTGCTATGTTCGGACGCCTCCCCTTAACAAAGCGTATTGTAAAAGGTTTCAAGTGAACTATTTTATCATCCTAATGGAAACCAGATGACTCTCACTCCCCCCTTAATTTTGACTATTTACTGAAGAGTCCTTGTTTGGAATTACTGAGAGATTTATTCTTAAATGACTACCTCATGCATTAAGAATTGCTAATAATGGAGGCATTGGAAATTTGGGGAACCTTTTAAAGATGTCTGAAGTGATTTTCACAGAGGCTTATTTTTATTTTATTCTTTCTGTAGAGTTTTAAAAGAGCACATACCTTTGCCTTTTTCTGACATTTAATTATTACTTTAATTATTGTTTATGGAACCTCTCTCTGTCCAGTGCTACTTTCACTGCCAGGGTTTAGTTCAATAATCATGTCTTGTTGTCCAAGAGAATGGCCATTGGTATTTTGTGAGGAAAGGGAAACTAGTTATGTAAAGTACAATTCTGTGAGAACTGGAAATGTACGTTATTTCTGTACAGTTTTTGATGAAAATTATAATTATTAAACAATTATGAGCTATAAAATATACTTGTAAGTTTAATGAAAATAGTGTATAAATATGACATAACTTGTAAATGCAAAACATTAGAGCCTTTAAGAAGGCATCTGAAAATTTTTAACTGATACATAATTCTTGGTATTTATGGGTTATAATGTAATATTTCAAAATATATTTCCAATGTGTAATGATTATATCACAGTAATTAGAGAATGCATCACCTGGAACACTTATTGCTTCTTTGTGTTGGGGCCATTCAAAATCTTCTCTAAGAGCTGTTTGGAAATACAAAATTACTTGTTGTCAGCCTTAGTGCTGTAATCTGGATGTTGAATGTTCCCTGAATCTCCATGTGCTGAAGCCTTTGTCTCTGGCCTGGTGCTACTGGGCAATGATGGAATCCACCTGGGTGGGAGCCGCTTAGGTCACTGGGGACATGGCCTTTGAAGGTGGGGTTGCAACCCTGGCCCCCTTTTTCTGCTCTCCTCTTGCTTCCTCTATATTGCACTTCCTGTCACGGCCATATGGCAATCCTTCCAGAGGATTAAAGGCAATACATTGGCCTGGTCATGAACTAAAACATCTTAAACTGTGAGCCCAAACAACCCTTTTCTCTTTGGATGTTAGTTATTTTGTTAGAGTGACAGAAAGCTGGCTGAGATGTAGTTATGCTACTGTGCTATAGAACATTGGAAGTCATTTCATCTCTTCAACTGCGCTTCTGTACTCATCGATCAACTCTCCATCTATGCTCTTGTCCCCTTCCCAGCCTATAGTGACAACTCCTTTATTCACTACTTCTATAGATCAACTTTTTAGGATTCTACATGAGTGAGATCATGTGATGTTTGTCTTTTGGTGCCTGTTTATTATACTTAACATAATGTGCTCCAGTTCCATCCATGTTGCCACAAATGACAAGATTTCATTCTTTTTAATGGCTGAATAATATTCCATTGTTATGTGCACCAGGCTTTCTTTATCTACTCATCTCAGTGGATACCTTGGTCAATTATCTTGTTTATAATGAACATTAAGTACTTTTAAAACTACCTGTCTTTTTTTACAATTTTTTACTGTCAGTAGCCTTGACCACTTACCTTCCTGAACCTCAGTTTTCACATCTGTGATCTTGGGGTTGGACTAGATGGATCCTGAGCTTTGGTCGCCTATAGAAACCACTGGTTTTATGATGTCATATGTGCTGGACACTGAGCTCCTGGAGTGCAGGGTCTTTTCATAGGGAGCCAGGGCTGTGTACGAGGTGAAAGTGTCAGCTTTGTCTGTCTTTGACATGATACCTGACTCACTGAGCTCAGATTCCTTCTATGTGAAATTACCACAGCTATGTGGACCACCACAGCCACTTCATATGGTTAAAAAAATCAACTATGAAATAAAGTTAATTATATAGAGTTGTAAGTAAATAACATGATCCCAGGAGTGTTTATTCCCTTTCTCCTTTCATGTTCTGTCCTGTTTATTTTTGCCCAGTGAATTTGAATGAAGTTACACTGAGTCCCCGTCTTACATTCAAGATGCGAACCTTCACAGATACGAACAGACCTTGCATTAAAAATATTTCACAGATACAAACAAATCATGGAAACAGCTCATGTATCTGTGGACACTGTCACAGTTGTGCTGCTGTGCGCTCGCTGTATAATGTGATAGTGTGCAGTAGCACAGGGCTCAATCAGGGACCAGGATGTCCAAAAGCAAGAGGAAAAGCAGTGGTGGGGTGGAGGGGATGGCTAGGAAGTGCAAAGCAATATGCATTGTATATTTGTGTCAAAGGCATGTAAGACTCACTTTGCCAGACTTGTGAACAAATCTGACTTACCGGCATTCTCCCAAAAGAGAACTCTTTTGTAAATTGGAGAGTTACTATATTATGACCATCAGTCATGACATGTCATCTTGAGTGGATTAAGAAATGCCTAGCAAAATGGTAAAGCAAAGTTCTGTGTGTGGCTGTGAATGACTGGCATGGAGGCCAGCAGACTGAGGGACAAAAGCCCACTGTAATGTGGGTGCTGCTAATCAATAGGCTTGTAGTTTGGATGAAATAAAGAAGGAAAGGAGAAGTGTCCCTGTCTTGGAAGAGCTCCAGTCTTCACCATTGCCTTTGGACATTGATCTCAAGTTTCTCCAGACTTCCAGTACAGATGCACACTAGAGACCCTCCTGTGAGCTTCCAGGCTTCCAACTGTAGACTGAGGCTGCATCCTTCATGTTTCTTGTCCTGCAACTTTCTATTCTTGGGCTGAGCAGTTGCTGGGTGCTCTGGATCTTCAGCATCCAAGTGGCTACTGTGAACTCTTTCCCTTTTAATCTCATAGATGGCTATTGTGGACTCTCCCAACTCTGATCCTGTAAGCCTACCAAATATGTCCCCTTGTGTAATAATTAGACATATATTTTCTATTGATTCTGTCCCTCTTGAGAATTCTAACCAATACCAGGCTAGAATCCTCATTTGTTGTTCAAAGTTGCCTTCCTGGGGTTCTTGCATTGGTCCCATCCCTTTCTGTCCTTCTATTTCTTCATTTGGGAATGGGAAAGTTTACTCTGTGCCGTTGTATGTTGAAAGTACTCAACTTTATTTGATTTTTACAGGGGCTCACAGCTAAGAGTTTGCCTTAAGTCTCAGAGGAGACTTTGGACTTGGGCTTTTCAGTAATTCTGCAACTGTTCAGACTTTGATAACTTTTAGAGATGGACTAAATGCATTTTACATAATGAGATGGACAAGAATGTTTCGAGAGCCAGAGACTGAATGTTATGGTTTAGATTGAAAATGTTCCTACAAAGTCTCACGTGTTTGGAAGGTGACTGCATTATGTGGGGTTCTATATTCATCAGTGGATCTGTCCACCAGTGAGTTCAGTAGCTGAATGTGCTGTTAGGAGGTCGGGCCTTATTGGAGGTGGGTCATGGGGTGTGTGTTACCTGGAAAGGTGTATTTTTGTCCCTAGCTCCTCCTTTCTTTCTCTCTGTTTCCTGGCTACCATGGGTTCAACATCTTTCCTCTGAAATTTCTCTCAGTCATTTTGTCTTTGAGGAAGCTGATCCTGGACTGAAACCATGAGTCAAAATAAACCTTTCCCCCTTTAAATTGTGGGTGTCAGGTATTTTATCTCAGCAGCAGGAAGGTGACTAATATAGTCATCATGATGCTTGTCATGTCTGTTGTAATATTGTAAACATTTAGTGAGCATTTGCTGTGTGGTGAGTATTGTGCTACATCTACGAATTCTGAGGCTGGAGCAAATCCCTGATTCTACATGGTCTGAGTCAAAGACTGTAGGCAGGGAATTTTAACAGTGTCAGACAGTTATAGATGAGCAGAGAAGGTGGCACTGACGGAGGCTGACCACCCTCTTGAGATTGGAGTTGGGATTTTTCCATGCATGGGATGATGCTTCTCACCCAGCCTTTCAGCCTGTCTCCTCAGCCACTTCTGAGCCTACAAGTCAGGCCTTGCCACCTCACCTTTATAGGGGTAGAAGCTGAAGGACTGAAGTGGTATATGTTTTATTACTATTATTAGCTAGGTCTATTCAAAGTAAAACTTGCTACCACAAATGCAGTTGTAGTAAACATGTGTAAAGATTTAGAAGAAAAGATATTAGTTCACTAATAAAGGTATTATTAGTTCATTAATTTACTCATTGAGTCTTTTTACTAAACATTATTGCTTGGGCATCCATTTATTTCATTCATTTCTGCATTCATTAGACATTAATGTACTGTTTTCCAAGAAAATAGTGCTGTGATTTGAATGGAGTTTGTTCCCCTTCCCTCCAAACAAAATCAAAAATCATGTTGAGGCTCGGTAACCTTGGCAGCAGTGTTGAGAGATGGGGCCCAGTGGGAGGTGTTTAGGTATTGGGAATGGACCCTCAAGAATGGATTGGCAAGTCTCCCAGTAATGGGTTAGCTATCCTTGGTGTTCAGTCCCATTTTCTTTCTTCTGCACACGCTCACATATCCCTCTGCTTTCCATCATGAAGCAAAGCAGCATGAACCATCACCAGATGCAGCCTCCTGATCTTGGGCTTTCCAGCCTTCAGAAACTTGAGCCAAAATAAACCTACATTCTGTACAAATTACCGGGTCTCAGAAATTTGGCTATAGCAACAGAGAATGAACTAAGACACATGGTTCAAGGATGAAAAGAGTAGCTTTGCCTTTAGCAAGAAATGTGGAGTTCTGTCAGGAGAAGGCAGATAAATCCACATCACTGAGTTCAGAGGTGGGTGTGAGCCCAGAGGTTGGCAGAGGTGCCTGGTGAAACACAAGAGAGAGTCCTCTGATCACATGGGACTGGCCTTCTAAAAGAGGAGACATGTGGGCTGAGGTGAATTTTATGGGACCAATAAGGAGTTGCTTGGGTCATAAGTGAGGGTGTGGGCTGGAGGTGTAGCTCAGTGCTTTCGGGTAGAGTGTGTGTTTACCATGTATGCAGAAAGTACCAGATTCAATCTCCAGCACCGAAAAACAAAAATTAAAAAATAAAGGAGGCGATGTGGAGAAAACCTTATGTCCAGAGTGGTAATAGGAGAAAGCCTGGGTCACCAGATCCACTGTGAAAAGATTCCATGTGGTGGGAATGTGGCTGTGAGGAAGTCGAGAGGGACTTTGATGGCATCAGAGGAATTCCCACGCACTCCCTGCCATTCATGTATGTTCAGGTCCACCCTACATTTACCTAGTATGCAAGACTTGCATCTTATTTCTTCTTGTTTTCTCTCAAATCCATCTCTTTGGCTGCCTTTGGCTACTCCAGTTTTATAGTCAATCTTAGCAGCTGGTTAGAGGCTGTTATTAGTATAACCAACCTTAAATAATTTGATTTTCAGGTTGGGTACATCATGATATCTCCTGTGGGCTTGATAGCCAAACTACATATTTATTTTAAAAATACTTCTTCACATTATATTTGAAATCAGTGCTACTCACACATCTGCAAGCCATTAGGCCACACATGTAAAATATTTTATCTTAATTTTATTCACACAATTCTAAGGATCAGTTTTTGGTCCTTGTAGATATTCTGATTCTTTGGTTGGTCTGTTGTGTTGGGTTTTCTTTTTAAAACATTCTTGTAAAGAGTTATAGGAGTATATTTAAAAGCTTTTGTCTCCACATGTACAGTTCAAGATTTGACTTTTCTCAGTTAAAAAAATTGAGATGAATCCATTCACAGTGTGCAAATCCTCTCAGCTCAGAAGCTTATATCTGAATCACAGGCATCACTGTGAGATGATAAAGATAATATTTTAGAGAGACTTTGCACATTAGAGATAACTTTCCTGAGCAATTTTCACAAGTTGCTATAGAAAGAAGCCAAGAAAACCATAAGTATTAGGTTATTATTTATCAAAGAAATGGTAACCCAGAAGTTTTCCCCCATCATCCCACTTACTTACTATCTGATGGGTCCCACTTACATAAACTGTATTTTGGGGGATGAAGAGTATGAGTAATGTAAAAGCAGAACACCGAGTTTTCTACTTTCTAACAACCAGAAATCACTACGTGGCTTTTTCTTGTCCTTTCTTGGGTGTGCTCTGCGAGCCCCGACGTTCCTGAGCTTTGTTGAAAGTGCTAGTTTTTCCTGGTGTTAATTATTAATGTGACCTGTTTATGTACCAGTTATCCAGCTAACCATTAATATCTGATTACTCATTGATGACATTTTCAGTGGCATACCTAGCTCCCGGCTGTAAATGTCACCTTTTTTGTTTTCATATACTAAATGTTTTCTTCCTATCTACTGAGTACCTGAAATGACTCCTTAAGAAACTAAAATAATATCAAGCAACACAAATATAACCTTTATATATGCGAGAAGGAAGACAGGCACTATTGTTTTCAGAGGATCAACACACAGAATTTCTTTTATTTTTGGAATGAGTATACAAATGGCAAGGGGAGGGCTCTTCGGTGGGGGGCGATCGGCAAGAAAAAATTTCTTTTGCTTCTGGGCCTTAGGTGTAGGAGGTTGGCAAGAATGAGGAAGGGACTCTGACCTTGTCCTGGGGAGTAGAACTCAACTGTCCTGATCCAGAAGGTCAGTGTTAAGTACATGGCCATTGAAGCAAGCCTGCAGGATTTATCTCGTTACCCAGTCAGTCTACGTTAACCCCAGCACCAGTAAGACATTTCCATCCCACACAGGCGTAATGGCTAAAACCAAGATTAAGCCAAGCAACTGGATAAGAGGGGCAATGGTGACCTTAATTTTACCCATCACTGGAGTCCGTGGATACTTGACTCTTCTTAATTGCGTTTGTCTGATTTAAACAGACAATAGCAGCCTGAGACATTTTTTCACCCTCCAAAAAAAAAAAAAAAAAAAGAAGAACTGTTTGTTTAGAAATGAACCACAGGACAGTCATCTCTGGCTGCAACTCAAGTAACAAAAGCAGTGGTTTTTCCTTTTCTTGCCTCATTAATGTACCAGTACAGGGAAGGACCCATTGAAATATTATTATCTTTACATAACAGTACAATTTCAAAGTCTCCCAGCGCTTCTTTAGTGAAATCTTTTAAAATATTAATATCATCTGGGCCATAAATAACCATTATGGCTCTCATAGAGATTCAAGTTTTGAGATATGCCCTAGGTGTACATTCACATTTTCTCGTTCATTGAGTCCTAACTTCAGTAAAATTAGTTTTTTTAGATAGCGCTCTGAACACTTGCTGCGACTGTCACTTCGCGTTGAATTTATCATATAGAATTTAAGGCGGGAGACCGGGGAGCAATCTGTCACAAGCGATTGTATTCCTAATCTTTGAGGGTTGGGCTGGAGGATGGGCTGCAGATAAGCCTTCTGGAGCTGCTGGTTCACCTGGGCCATTCATTCCTCTCTAGCTGCCTGTGTGGTTGAGGGGATTTGTGGAGCTGTGTGTGTAATGTGTTTCCTTCAAGCCTGTCTCGGTGTCTCTTCTTCATGCACATAAATGCCTCTCAGGTTTTTCAGCTAAATGATAACTCAGCTTGTCTTTCCCAGTGAATTTGGCAATAAATAAGTATATGCGTTAAACGTGAGTTGTTCTGACTTAGCTAGATCCTCTCCCATCCTAGAAGAGACCGGATCATTGTGCCAGCAACAGAATACACACTTTGAAAGGAAATACAGGGCCTGGGGTTTTATGCTAAGTTTAGCATGAGAAGAATTGAAGAAACAATTCAAAGGCAAGTTTGGTATTACAAGCACATGTCAGTCTAGTGTATCTAGGGGAAACACAGTCAGATTTTACATCATTTTCTTTAAAACCTGAACATTACTATGGGACTACTTTAGAATTATACAGGAGCATAACAGTGGAGGGGCATCTCAGTCTTTTGGAATGTATACGTTTTGCTTCGGGAACTAAGTATTTTCCAAAGACTGCTATTCAGCACTGTATTTTTTTTCTCCCTTAAGTTGCCAAAAAGGCATTTCTTCACAACCCCTGGATTCTGGAAGTTGAGTATATACTCTTAATGGCTTGCAGATCTCTATCTGGGTATCGGAATCAGAGGCTTTTGAACTTTGCCAATCAGAATCCCACATTTACATTTCCTTTTTATGTCACATGGTCAGTGAGTTTAACTGACACATGGAAAATTTCCTTTACACATCCCACTGAAGGCAATACTGGAAATTTGGGTTTAGGGAATGTGCCAGCAGCCCTGAGCTCTTTGTTTCCCCTCTGCTGGCTTGGTGCAGGGCCCAGAATGATGCAACTTGTGCGTAGCTCAGAGCCTCAAATTTCCTGGAGTGTTAGGAGTAGGCTTAGGCCAGGCAGCCATTCCTGAGCTCTCCTGTCACGGTGAAGTGGAGGTGACTGCTGTTTGCAAAGACTTGGTCCATTAACTTCTGCAGCAAAACTGCCCTTGTGCCCACCATGCAGTATGGTTAAAAGCCCTTGCCCTGGGCACTGTGGGACACTGGATTATTCCATTTGAAGCACTTTTCTTTTCTTTTTGTTTTTTATTAAATTCTTTTATTGGTATGTTGTAGGTATACAACACAATTACATTTCTCATTGGGAATTGTACCTTTACATAATGCATCTTGGTTCTTATTTTTTCCCCATTCCTAGCCCTCCCTTTATGCCCTCCACCCTTCCCTATTTACAAAGACTTTATTTCCATTTTTTCCATCTCTCAGCATTTTTCCTTTCCCTTCTTTCCTTTCCCCTGCCCCTCCCACTACCCCTACCCCTTTAGACCATTTCTTCCTATTTTACAGTATTGATTATTCATTCTAATCATTGCTACATTTTAGGTATACAATATAATGACATTCATCATTGGAAATTTGCACCTTTACATAGTCTCTCTTGGTTCTTATTTTTCACCCTTGCCCAGCCATCCCTTCCACCCCTCCATTCCTCCCTATTTACAAAGATTTTTTTCCTATTTTTCCATTTTCTCATGTTCATCTCATTCCCTTCTATCCTTTCCTCTAGCCCTCCCACTTCCTTCCCCTTTGCCCCTTTTCTTCCTATTTCACATTACCTATTATACATTTAGTCCTTATTTACACTTTCAGTTTCTCACACCAGAGAAACTATTTGGAATTTATTCATGTGTGTCCTATTTATTTCACTTAAGAGTATCGCCTCAATGTGCATCCACTTAGCTATAAATGTCTCTAATTTCTCATTTTTTATGGCTGAGTAGTACTCCATTTTATAAAAAAACCACATTTAAAAAAATAAAAACAAAAATACAAACAAACAAAAAACCCACATTTTTTTTTATCCAGTCTCCAGTTGATGGGCATTTGGGCTGCTTCCAAGTTTTAGCTATTACAAACTGTGCTGCTATGAACATGGGTGCACATATATCACTATGGCATTATTCTTTTAATTCTTTGGGGAAGATCCCCAGCAATGGAATAGTGGGGTAAAATGGGACTTCCAGTCCTAGTTCTTTGAGGTATCTCCATACTGATTTCCACAGTGGTTGCATCAGTGTACACTCCCATGCTGAGATTCCACTTCACTCCAGAAAGAATGGCTGCTATCATGAAATCAACCAATAACAAATGCTGGCGGGGCTGTGGGGAAAGAGGAAGCACTTTTCACATTGCACCAAAAGATCTCCTCATGAGTCTCTCCTCCAACTAGATCAGTTGTCCCCAACCTTTTTGGCACCACGGTTGGGTTTCGTGGAAAACAATTTTTCCACAGATGAGGGAAAGGTATGGATTTTGGAATGAATCAAAGGAGTGTGGAACCCAGATTCCTCACATGTGCAGTTCACAGTAGGGTTCATGTTCCTATGAGAGTCTGTGCTGCTGCTGATCTGCCAGGTAGAGGAGCTCAGGCACTAATGTAAGCCACGGAGTCAGCTGTAAATAGAGATGAAGCTTGCAGCTGTGGCTGCTCACTTCCTGTTCTGTGCACAGTTCCTGAATGGTCAGGGACCAAGGTTGGGAATCTCTGAACAAGCCTAGCAGCCTTCAGTGACTGACATACAGAGACACTCAATCAGCAGCCAGGGAGGCCAAGCAAGCTGGAGGACTAAGCATGCAAAAGAAAATCCTCACAACCTGAGCTCCCAATTATGGATGTTTAATGATGCTGTGTGCTGGGGGATTCTTTTATCCTCAGTTTTACAGATTAGAAAAGTAAGACTTGGTGAGACTCGGTACCTGGGTAAGTTAAGCAGCAGCAGAACTGCAGGGGAACAGAATTCCAGGCCTCTTCTGCTGGATTCCCAATGCTCTGAACACACACACCTGTTTCATCTGAAGGAAGACAATCTTTCCTTTCTCCGAAGGCACTGCAACAGCAGGCACAGAGATGGTGGCTTCTCAAGAGACCCCAGGCCTGGCTGCAGTCAACCTTCCAGGGGGTCTCACCGGTGCCTGACATTTTCAGTTTTACTGTTGTGCTTTGGCTGATGCAGTTTTTCATTCTTAGCATTTTACAATAAACTAATGACCCCTTTCATTATTTCTATCTGACTTCCCCATGTTCTCACTGTGCAATCTTGACCAAGGTCCTTCTGGGTGCCTGTTTCCCTTTCTGTACATGGGGATTCAGGGTTGTGCAGAGGAGTCTCTGTTCCAGTCCTTGAATGGATCTTAGAACAGTGTGTGGAGCACCCTGACCAGGCAGAGGCATCAGAGTGATGATTTATTGTGTTGTTCCATCCCTGTTTCCATGAACCCCTTGCTCCCCAAGCTCTGCTGCCCTCTCGTGTGCACACTGTGCGGGGAATATCAGTTAAGGCTGGAGGGCTGGGTGTAGGGTCCGGTAATGTAGACTCACCCAAAGAGTCTAGACTCATCATATCTGAGGCCCAGCTGCTTCCCAGGGAGCTGTCATGACTGAGGCTGAGGTACAGGATGGTGAGCTGGTCCTCTTTTCCATCTATTAAAACCTTTCACAACCTCTCCCTGCCCTCCCGCCTTCAAAACTCCGAGCTTCTCTCCTCTTTTCCCCTGATGACATTATCTCCTCCCTGAGTTTGGGCTTTAGGGAAACAAAAGCCAGGTGTCTTGGCTTTGGCCTTTTAAAAACAAACCTGCCCTGAGGCAGGAGCACAGGGAGGCCTGGCTTCCTTTGCAAAGTGGAGAGCCGGCAAACACCGAGATAAAAGCACAAATTAATATATCAGTAAATTATCCTGCCACACTGACATGTTCTCTAATCAGGAAGACAGTGGAAAGCTGGGGAGTTTGCCAGGGAAGAATCTGGAGGAGGAGAGACAGGCAGACATGCGGGATGCTTCAAAGCCTGAACTTTTCCCCTGAGGTTTTACGGAGTGTGCAGGAACACCAGCTCCTAGTGTCGCTGGGGTGGCAAGAGGAGAGACACACATGGAGACAGTGAGAAGAGGAGAGTGGAGGAAGACAAAGGAGGCCGGGATGACAGGCAGGGAGTCACTGCTCCTGCTGAGGTAATACGACTGGAACCATTCTAGTTGCCACAATTCCTGTCTGCCCTGGCCATGTTTGCTATGAACCCCATCTGAAAGATGAGAAACTAGGACATAAAGGTTAAGTAGACTTCTGGAATTTCCTACACCCAGTAAAAGATGGAGACAAGTGTCCAGCCAACTGTTGAAGGCTGGAGGGATCACACTGAACCCTTCTGCCAAGCCCTGTGGTGATAGAACTGGGGAACTTGGTGGGAGTGAATGGAATATAAGCAAATGCCTGTTAGGACCCTAAGAAATGAAGAAGATAAAAGAGACTGGAGCTCTGTGCCCAGGCCTTCAAATATGAACATGGGTTTCAAGTGAAAGGGTAAAGCGTAGCCTTAAAAGCGATGAAGAACTTGCATATAAGTGGCCTCAGAGGCCCTACCAGACCCTGCATCATAAATCAGGCTCAAAGGATTATTGCCACTTTACAGATGCAGAAACTGAAGGTCAGAGAACTGAAGCCACAGAGCCAAGTGAAGAAGAGGCCGGTTTTGAACCAAACGCAGCTCTACTGACTTGAAATCCATGGCGGACAAGATGGCAGGGAGTCTCTGTCAAGAGGACCCAGAGCCCCCACTCAGGAGTTGGCCAGAGATCGGCACTAAAGCAATACCTGTACTTTGAGCAGGCTGGTGGGTTCATGTTGGAGAAGTGCATGTTGAAGATAAAATGGCAGAGATGTACAGACGGGAGGAAATGGGACGTTCAGGTGGCTCTCAGTTAAGCATGAGACTTGGCTCAAGGAGACAAGTAACTGGGATTGAAGCAAGGCAGTAAACATGCTAGAGGACACAAGAGCAGCACAAATCGCAAATCTCTGACACAAAGAGGAAACACAGGAAGGATTTAAAAGTGGAGCCCAGCAAAGAATGCTTGGCATACAATTTGGAGAGGAAAGACATGGGAAAGGGGAAGTAGGAAGTGAAAATCGAGGGAAAGCGAACACATGGTCAGATGGGAAGTTGCCCTCAGAAACTAGATGTTGCCTGGAATTTGCACAAAACAAAGAGCATATGAAGTTTAGGGCAGGAAACATCTGTCTAAAGAAGGGTGTGGGAGAAATCAGAGCTACACCTAGACCAGAAGATTCAGGCAGAATGGTGAACATGATTGTGATGAGAAAGGAAAACCAGTATCTATAAATTTTAGTCAAAATAAAAGAAAAAAGTGAAATGGGAAAAGAATAAAAAAAAAAAATCATTGTTTTTAGAACTTGTTAGAATCCCAATAAAAATTTTAAAGCATTAACTACTATATCAGTATTTTCTAAACATACCTGGTAATAGACACCCCCCCTTAATATGATTATTATTATTTGCTACACTGAAGATGGAACCCAGGGCCTCACCCCTAATAGGCAAGTCCTCTACAACTCAGCTGCACCCCCAGTCCAGAGGTTTTGTTTTTCCTCCACCAAATTTTAAAGGTAGTATCTTTTAGAACTATGATTTTTAGGAACAGTTTGTAAAATGCTATCTTGGTGACTGCGTTAGCTTTTTGTTGCGGTGTCAAAATACTTAAGACAAACAAGGTGAAAGGTTTATTTTGGCTCACGTGTCAGAGGTTTCAGTCCATGGTTGCTTGACCCTGGTGCCTTGGGGCTCCAGTAGCAAAGAACATCATGGCCTGATCACATGGCTAGGAACCCTGGTCACATCATGGTGGCTAGGAAGCAAAAGAGCAACGAGAAGGACCTGGGGTCCCAATACCTCATTCAAGGGCACACTTCCACTGTCCTAACTTCCTTCTGCTGGGCCACATCTCCTAAATGTTCTGCTACCCTGCAGTGGTGACACAGGCTGGCAATAAGACTTCAACATGTGGGCCTTTCAGGGACATTTTAGATCCTAACCATCACAGTGGCAGAAAGGTGAGTTCCGTCTGCCCTCACATTCCATCTTCCCAAATTGCAAAATTTGGGGGGCTTGGAATGGTGAGTACTAATTCTTCCAATTTTTGCTGCTTTCAGTATGTCTGCCTGTGTGCACCTTCTCTTAGTAATAAACTGGAAATGCTGGCTTCTTAGAATATGGCTTATCATAGGGCTTATCGTCTTGGCTTTAGAGATTGTTCCATGAGTATATGTGTGAGCTTGGTGGGCTGATAGTCTCACAACTATGTTGACTGCTGTCTGGATTTTTCTTGCTTACTCCCTTGATTCTTAGCTTCCATTTGGAAAACAGAACTTTCCAGTTAATTGATCTCCAAATAGTTGAAGCATGATTGTGTTATTGCTATAATAACTGGTATTGGATAAAAGCAACAAAATCAGTCTGCAGATTATACACAGCAGAGGCCCCTTAAAGAAACGCTTAATCACTTTTGTAACAGTGGTGCGCATGGTGTGTGTCAAATGATAGTGAACCTTAGTATGAGACATACGTGACAACCACTGCTGAGGTTAAGAAGGCCAGGAATTCATCTGTGATCAAAAGATTCCTCTTCTTTCTACACAGTCATGAGACAAAAGTGTAAGCTCACTTGTGGAACTTATACTGTTTTCCACAGGGAATTTAGTGGGAGCATTTCACTGGGGATGTCTCCATGCCTTTTCTTTTATGTATCTTTCTGTAATAAAACTGAAACAGAGAAGAAAAAGTGGGTCTCTTGCCATGGAGTCAGATTCCATCATAGAATGTACTCCTATTACTAGTCCTCAAGGTTGTACCCAAGATGTGTCCTTTGGTGAGTGCAAGGTAGGACACTTCAGAATTTACTCAGTTACATTACAGGAAAATAAAAGCTAACATGAAAATGGCCAAGGTAAAGGAAAGAGTGATGTCACTGTGTGTAGTATTTAGAGTAGTTCATTTCACATTGTTCTTCCCTACTTTACTCTGAAGACTTTTTAAAATTTTTTAAATAATAGTACAATACATTATGAGTCCACTTTTTAAAAAGAATTTCACTGAGCCATCATTGACATAAACTGCACATATTTACAGTATACAATCGGATAAGTTTTGAGATGGGATATATCTGTGAACACATTACCATCTGTCTTCAAGATAGTGAACATAGAGGATGTATTGTGAGAAATGTATTTTATTATGACCAGTTTGAAGCACAGGACTTGTAAGAATTAGTCAGTGGACATTCACATACCCACTGCCTACTTTTCACAGTGAACATTTTCTCTGCTTCCTGTATCACATGCCTTGCCATCTGTCCATTTCTCTATCCAATCATCCAAGAATCTTCATTTTCTGCTGCACTTCAAGTTTTAGGTGTTGATATACTTAAACATTTCAGTCTGCAGATCATTAACTATAGTACAATATTTATTTACAGTCTTTTGAGGCAGATAGAGTATAACATACAAACTATATGTGTAAATTTTGGCAAATATATACAACTCTATAATTCAAACAGCCATTAAGATCTGGAATGTTTGTATTATCAAGTGGATTCCTTTGTGCTTATCCCAGCCAATTCCTGTTCCTTTTTCCCAAAGAAAAGCATTGTTCTAATACTTTTCACCATAGACTCATCTGTTTTAGAATTTCATATTCATATAAGCAGCCAGTAAGAACAATTTGTGTAAGGCTTTTTCTCTCAGCATAATGGTTTGGAGATTCATTCTGGTTTTTACGTCTCTGTCATAGTTTGTTCCTTTTCATTGGTGAGCAATATTTCACGGTATGAATTTACCGCTGAATACTACTGTTATGAGGGATAGAATATGTGATGAGCTGATAACATAAGGGAGGACTTGAGATATTTTTACCATAAAAAAGCAAATCTAAGAAAGGACAAGGGAACCCACCCCAGCTATTTAAAGCAGAGGTCAGCAAATATTTTCTGGAGTGGGCAAGAGATACGTTAGCCCTTCCTGGGCCGTATGGTCTTTGTTGCAACTACCTAATTCTGACCTTGAAGTGGAGTGAAAGAGGCCACGGAATATATGTAAAGGAAGTATCACTGTGTTCCAATAAAACTTCATTTATGAACACTGGGATTTGAATTTCATGTGATTTTTGTGTGTCACAAAATAGTCTCTGCTTTTGGATTTTTTTTTTGTAACCATTTGAAAGTGTGATATCCATTCTTAGCTCACTGCTTACCCAGAAACAGATGGTGGGCCAGATTTGGCCCCAAAACCATAGTTTGCCAGTTTCTGATATAAGGACTATCAAACTAAAGAAGAAATTATTATTGTTCTCTTGAAGGCAACATGAAGACTCAGGGAGGCAGCTTTTGCTCAGAAAACTGAAGATTTATCTATTAATTGGAGCTGTGTTCAAGTGGATTTTAGCTCCTCACTCTCTCTGTTTCTCTTACCCCTAGTGGTGGCACAAGATTAAAGGGCAGGCTCTGGGGCAGGTCTGTGTAACTCAGTTTTTCAGGTCCTCTTTTTCTAACTCTTTGACCCAGAGCAAGTTATTCAACTCCTTTCTGTTTCCACTGATTCATCCATGGAATAACAGTAGCAATAGGACCTACTTCCTAGGGTAGCTCCTCGGGCACTCCATAAGCTAGTATACATAAACTTCTAAGAACACAATGGATTCACCATCAGTGCTCAGTGTACTTCATACAGTGTCCAGCACATGGTAGGTATGAAAGAAGTACTGCATCAATATCATTATTGTTATCACTGGGAAGCTAGATAAGCATAGGTGTTAGCTTTCTAGAAAATCATCTTGTAAGGAGGAGAGATTTCTGTCATTCCTTGGGGCTTCATAAGTTTCTGTGCATGGTCAAGAGGTTCTATTGCTTTGGACCTGTGATAAGGCCCAATGTAATGGTGGGAGGACACTGTGGAGGATGGCTTCATGGGGACCTAGAAGAAAAGAGAGAAAGAGGAAGGGGCTAGGATCCAATATCTCCTTCAAGGCCACACCCCCAATGGCCTAACTTCCTTCCGTGAAGCTCCACACCTCAAAGGCTCCACCATTCCACAGTAGTACCCCAAGTTGGTGGCCCAGCCTTCCACATGTGGACCTCCAGGGACACTTCAGCTTCCAAACTATAGCAGCATGTGTGAGAATTTTGTTGAAGGAATTCCTGTGTTTCATGGGCCAACCTAACAAATAGACTTCTTATTTTAACCATCAGCATTCTCTTCCATTGAGTTCCCAGAGTTTCAATCCTGAGATTCACAGTTGTTGAAATCTAGAAAACATAGCATATTTCTATGCTATTAACATTAACATTAACATTAGCATTAGTACAGCCTTCACAGTAAGGTATTTTGCTTCTACTTGATCTTTGTGATCTTGGATCTAAAGCTTACCTTTCAGAGGTAAGTTAGTTCTCAGGCCTATGTTGCTGCTGCCTAATTGTAATGTTACTTTCATTTTTTTTTCTTCATATGAGAAAGTGAGAAGAGAAGGGATCTTTGGTCTGAAAAGGGAAATGTGTTCAATTAAAAGCGTTAAACATGGTCATGATTATTCCTGTGGGTTGCATTCACCCGCTACACAATGCTGAATAATTGGATAGCTATGGGAGTATTGTGCAATTGTGTCTGGGTGTCATATGACTTTGTGTAGCTGGCACTTGGCTGGCCCTGGGAAGAGAGCTCAGGTAGATCTGACTCTGGGAGCTCTCCCTTTGTATCTGCATCCCCCCACAGCCCCAGCACTAGCATTCTATTGTTGTGTGTGTTTGCTAGGTCTCCAACATCTGTTTACCCTAGGCTGTTTATCTTTACTAGTATTTTTATTATGTCATTTTCTTTTTTTTTTTCTATTAGCTGGATGGAATGATGGCTGTGGTGCCTCAAATAATATAAAGTCACAAAATAGCACTAGAAGATACCCGTGGGAGTATTTAGGGAAACATTTTCATTTTCCAGTCAAAGAAGACAAGGTGCCAATGGTAGGATAGAAGGCCTGCTTCCTCCGGCTCAGTGCCCTTTTACCACCCACATTAGTCCCTGTCAATCAGCAGGATACCATGTAGGGGAGTTGTGGAGGGGCAGAGGGGTCAGATGGACATGGCCTCACCTTCATGCCTAACCTATAGACATTTGGCATGATTCCCAAGCTGAAATATACAATAACTGGAATAATACTCTTTATTATGTTGCATATTCTCGAAAACGCTAGTGAATACCAGATATTAAAACTGAATCCATTTTTCAAACCCTGTTTGGGGATGTCTTTATGTTTTTATATTGGAATCTCAAAATGGGACATGAGTCTCAGCCTTTGTATAATTTTCAGAAGCCCTAATGATAAGAAAGTGAAACCACAGTATTTAAAAGAAAATTTAAGCACTTAGCTATCCTTATGAACAGATGATCCCAAGAAGAGGAGCTGGTAAGGGCACAGAGAAATGCCCAGGTAGACCTCGATTGACATTAAATGGTAAGTTTTTAAAAAAATGTCAACATGAAAGTGAAGAAAGAATAAAAGAAGGGAAGAATTCTTTTTGGCAGGGTTGGAGGGAGTGGTGGGCATCAGCTGTTCCCATGTAGTTAAGGTAGAAGGCAAATGCTCTGGTCCCTGGTGAGGGGGAGGCTGCTAACCTTTTGACTAAAATAGAAATGAAGGCATCCTTGCACTAATGAACACTTTTTAAATGTTTCATGTGTATTTTAAAGCATGAAAGGATTTGAATTGACTCCATTTGCCAGTTTGACCCAAAGATGGGAGTTGCAGAGCTACATATAAAAAATACAACACATGAGAGTTACTCATTTTGGGTGTAGAAAGCATTTCCTAATTGACTTTCTGAATTTTTGGATCTCGGGAGTATTGTTTGAATGTAAAGATATACTCTCCAAGTAAAAAAATGCTTTTGAGAACATAATGGACAGTGACAGACTGACATGACCTGAACTCACGAGTGTCCTTAATTCTTTTTCTATGCAATATTACACTGATAAAATTGGAAAACTATTTCACCTTAGTGTATCAGCCACCTATGCTAAGGCCTTATTCATTTAACAAGATCCTTTTGGAAGAAAACAAGAACTTTGCAAAAACAAATTGAAAGTGTAACACTATTTCCTGCAGAAGTGGATCCCAGATTGCACACTTTCATTAGAGGTGGTCAGGGCAGGATCTCTGAAGGGTTTTTAAGAGCTACCTGATTAGACATCTGGTTTTCCTTTCAAAGTCCTGTCTGTTTCCTTCACCCTCTTCAAAACACCCTTAAATAGACATATATATGTCATGAAGTTGAAAAAAAAGACTAAGAACAATGGGAGCTTTCTTTTATTATCCAGTAGTCTTGTGCATTTTAAATACTAATCATTATCAGGAGAAAAATGAAGCCAAAGTCTGGTAAGAAGATGTGCTGCAAGGTGGAATAATACTGTTGTCAAAACTCAGCCAACTGATGGAGTGAACTAGCTGGTTTCCCACCGTAGAAGAAAGAGGGCTTCAAAGTTGCAGCAAAAGTATTTGTTTAGAGTGGAGAGGATCAAGACTTTCTGGTATTTACAGCGAAACAACAACAACCCAGCCTATCTTGTAGGGAAGGAATGCATGGTTAAATTGGCTCCACTCCTCCTTAGCAACCTGAACTCTGAGGCCACATTTTTCCCTCTCTAAGAAGCAAGTGGGAACTTGAAAAGTATGTAGCATGTTGTGAAGAGGGAGCAGTGAACTTTGCCCAGTTTGCAGCCAGCCCTGAAATCTAAACCTTCAAAAGTTCCAGGGCTGGTGGTGCTTTCCCTCTCCTGCCTTCCTTTTTAATCCTGTGCATGTAGAGCCTTAGCAAACACCCTTGGCCTGGAAGCAGAGAAATCTCACTGCTAAGGAAAAAAACCCCCAAAAACCCAACTTGTTTTCTAAGTTTTTCTGACGTCCTTCAAAAGGAAATGCTAAACACAAAAATAAACATGAAACCTAACTTTGCGATTCTGATATTCAGTTAGTTTTATATACCTGCAGAATATGCAGAAAGACTTATTTTCCAAAGTTTTTGAGGTTCCCTCTGTAGGGATTATCGCGGATTGGCAAAATTTACTTCCCTCACCTTGCTGGGGAGGGAGGAGACTTCATTAAAAGCCTCCCATTTGAATCTTTTCACCAGGGCAAGTTACTTGGTAACTTGAGCTGCAGTCGTTCCTGAAATTCTTTCACATAATTGAAGATTAATTTGATTCCCCAGCTTGTTGAGGGTAGTTGACAGTGGGGGGCTGGGGTGGGTGGAAATAGATTATTCAAATCACAAAGAAGTAGGTGTGCCCTAAGTGACTGTTCCATTACGGCGAGGAAGAAATGTTTGCCTTCCTAAGCATTCATCCAACTCGCTGCTGCCGATTGTGTGGGGCCGGAGGAGAGTGCCTGCTCACGATCGGAAAGCAGGTGAGCCCCAGGGAAACTTAAATATTTTGTAAAGCGAGTTGTGTGCAGTCATGGCTACTCCAGAATCCATTAAGGCTGAAACAAGCCGACTCAAGGGCTCTGGCTTTCTCACATGTCTAATGTAAACAATATGAAAGTCAATAATGGGGGACATTCCAAGATAGTATTAACACGATTGATTTATTGATGGCTGCACAATGGGAGGTTATCTTTTGTTAATTGACTCAGTAAATAAGCTCTGGGCGTCACTGCATGGGGGGGAATCAACCCCGTGAAGGGAAGAGGCGAGGCACCCCGATTATAATTTGTTCAATTCCCAGCCTTGTTTTGGTAAATTCCAGACCACTTCCTCTGGAAACCTCAGAGTTGAGCAATGTTAATTCTGCCCAGAACTTGGCATTTTTCCTCCAGGAAGAGAAGATTGAAAGGTGGGGTATTCCTGTCAAATACTAGATTCCAGTTGATACTTTTTTGCTTCAGGAAGGTAGAACGCCTAGCAACTCTAGGGGGGTGTGCGTGCATGCGCGTGCACACCTCGGGAATACTTGTAACTTCTGGGGAGGGAAGTGATTGAACCAGGGGGAAAATGCGTTGTTCGCCGCTGACAGCTCTTTACACAGCCCTCTTCATAACTGGGTAGCTCCTACTGGGAGTCCGTGGGAGAGAAAACGACGTTTTGAAGTTCTGGCCAATTCTCAGTATGTCAGCTGCAGTGGAACCTTCTAGATAGCCATGTAACTTAGGAGCTTGTCTAGATCGATTACTTTCTGGACTTTCCCACTTTCAACACAACATCTGAAGATTAAAATTCCTCAGCCAGAGATGGTGGCGCACGTTTGTAATCCCAGCACTCTGGGTGGCTGAGGCAGGAGGTTGGCAAGCTTGAGCCCATCTGGGGCAACTTAGCGACAGCCTGTCTTCACAATAAAACGCAATAATGACTACAAGAGCTAGGGAGGGAGCTCAGCCTCAGCGCGAAGGCCCTGCATTCAATCGCCCATGCTGGCCAAAATAAAATAAATCCGTAAAAATAAAGACAACCGCGTTGCTCATCCCTTTGCATCGTCTAGAACATTGGAGAGACTTGAGCTATGACTTGGCCTTTTCTCTTTCCTCCTCTTCCAGCTCCTCTCCGTGTCCTGTGCTGGTGACTTCAGAGAGTGCATTGTCGTGTATGGACACCACACCGACCACTCTGTAACCCTCACCCTTCGCCCAGGCCCCTCCCTGCCTGCTCTGGCTGTGCACAGCTACCCCAGATCCTCGCCCTGCTGTTTGTGGCCCCCACACTTTGATTTCCCCTCGTGTCTTCACTTTCCACACTTGTACATCCCGAAAGTTTCCAAGTCCTATGGATTCTGCTTCTGTTATTTCTAATTCAAAGGTTCTGGGCTGTGCCTTCCAACTGGATAAAGCTGACCCTGGAATTGGCACCTGGTGGGTGAGCAATCAGGGTCCGTTGAATGAAAAATGGCCTCCACCTTAATCAAGGTTTCAGCTCCAAAAATAATCCTACGTGTATCTCTGCCCACTACTGCATTATCCTCCATGACAGTCGGCTTGGATCACATTATTTTAATGTTCAGCACCTAGCTTTTTCCTGAATCCAATGTAAAGTACTCTTTTCTTTTTCTTTTGGCACCAGGGATCGAACTCAGGACCTTGCGCTTGTGAGGCAGACTCAGTGCCACTGAGCTAAATCCCTGATCCCCAAACTACTCTTTTTAAATACACCCCAACTTATTTTTCCTCAGTACTCCTTCACAAACTCCTAAATACCCTATGCTCAACACAAAACATACAGTTCCCAAAGGAAGATCTTCCAGCCTACACTTACCCAACTTTGTGATGGGAAGAAAGCCACAGGGTAGGCTGGGAAGCAGGCTCTGAAGTTTGAATTCAGTCTGTTCTGGGCTGGTGATAGGTGGTGATGCTTCTTCCCAGTCTGGACAGCAGCAGTGAGTCATTTCAGCAGGAGAAACGCAGAAACTGTAGGTGGCACCGTGCGGGCAGTGTGTTTTGGATATTGTCATTCAGAAAGTTAACTGAGATAGTCAATGCTTAATTATAAAATGGGCTTTGAGTTGGGTGGTGCTGCTTAACTGTATGTAAGGAAGGCAGGCCAGGCACAGCTGTGATGTCCAGTAGGTGAAGAATAGTAAATACATTTTTGATTTTTTCTATTTATGATGGGTTTTAGCCTCAGTAGAAATGCAGCAGCACCTGTATTATTTATTCATTTTGGTCTCTGCCTCATAGCTTAGTTTATCTTCATTTCTTCAACCGTAATGCTTACTCTTGTTTATTCAGCAGTATTGGGGATTGCACTTGGGGTCTTTGCACTGAGCTACACACCCCGTCTTTTCCCTTCTTTCCTGAGTCAAGGTGTCGCTAAACTGCAGATTTTCCTGGGTTGATCTCCTGATTGTGATTGTCCTGCCTCAGCCTCCTAGAGTGTATCCGGCTTCACTCATCTTTTAAAAGTGAATTTTTACTGGGCTTTTAAGGCACATTTCAAATGCTGCCCCGCCCATGGAGCTACAGTATTTGGGTTCTGTATGTCTTTTTCAGCTAAGCTGGATGTTCTTCCCTTTTCAGGGAATTTATGGGATTCCTACCAGCAGGTACCTGGTCGGGAGATGGGAGCTAAACTTCCTTTTTTTGTGCCTGGACCCTCAATGTCTTACACATAGTAGGCACATAGAGTACTTTCATTAAATTACATTCATGTTTGTTTTTTCCTCAGGGCTGCCGGGATGTTTCTTTCTCTTTTGAGTCCAGGTTGATGCTCCTCACTGTGGGGCGTGTGTCTGTGTGAGTAGCCCGCTTAGCTCCTTCAGTGAGGAGACATACGTTGTTTAGTCCTTATTTTAAACTACTTTTCAGAATGGGAGAACAACGCCTTCATTTTGGATCCATGTGATGCACTTTGAATTTGCTCAGCTTTAGTTTGTGCTGCCCCTCATTCTGTGTGGAAATTAGTTCCACCGAAGTGCCACTGAACTCAGAGCTGCCTGCAACTTGAGATGCAAACTCCAACACTGTGGGCCACTTTTGAGAAGCATGTGGTCATTCGGGAAACAAAGACACTCCTGTTTCCTCTTCTCAATAACAATTAAGACATCAGATTAATAGAATCTTTAAATTCTTGAATGATGCTTGCAGAACAGTTTGTGTTTGCTTTAACACAAAGGAATACTTTCTGAAACCTAAAGGTCACCCAAGAAATAAGAGAGAGACAATTTAGGAATGGTGCATGCTGGTAGAGTTTTGCAGAATGGCATGTGTTCTTTACAGTGTGTTTCTGGCTTTGGAGCCACTTGGCATGGGAGTACACTGTGATTTACTGCAGACAGGCATTCCTGGGCAAGGAGTCCCCTGCATGGAAGGGACATGCCATCAGGAGAAGGAGAGGACACTGGGGGTGGGATGGGGGAAGAAGACTTCTCAGTTCCCACTCTAGCATTTACTTAATGAGTGTAATGTTCTTGCTAATGGGATTTAACCACAATACCTGTCTCTAACCTTGTCACCGAAAAGGTAGTCTACATGCCCCTCTTTTCAATGCTGTCTGGGTGGAAACTGTGCCCAAGTCTGTTCTCCCAATTTTCTAAGTGGTAATCCTAGAATTATCTTGGCTCAGAAATAAATGAAGAACTCATGTACAGGAGTCAGATTTCCCTACAGGGGTTGTAACTGAAACAAGGATTAAGTACCAGTGTACAAAACCTTTCAAGCAATGGACAGCATGTCAATTGCGGAACACTCTATCGTAGAAGGGCCCTTAGCGCTTCTCTTTTATAAAGCCTGAGATCAGATTTTGGTGGAGAATTAAAAGCAGGGCAATTTAGCTCCTTTAAAGGGTTGCTGGTTTGGGAGGACCCAGCTATTTTTAGCTCTGTTGCTGTCTGTCCAGGAAGCTAAAACAGCTAGTCAATTAAATGGTAAACAGTGTGTGTGTGTGTGTGTGTGTGTGTGTGTGTGTGTGTGTGCAAGGTGTTGTGTAGGAGTAGGGCAGGGAGCTGGGGAGATAAAATAGGCCTCAGAAAAGAGTCTACCCAGGGCAAGAACTTTGCAAAGAGTTGCACAGTGTCATGCAGATAAAGCATCCACTGGCGGCCACCTGTTACACAGTGCACACGTTTATTTGATGTTGCGCAGCAGATGGAATGGAATGACACTAAGCCAGCTGATCACTCATGCTCAGGCATCCATTGAGTGATGGTCACAAACTCTCTGCCATTTACTGACTATCTGCTATACACCTAGCATGGCGCTTTACTTCTGGTGTGCCATTGGATGTTGACAGCTGCAGCCTGAGAAGCCGATACAGAGACATTTTTGCCCAAGATTACCTACCTGATAGGTGCCTGAACTGGATTAGAATCTAGTTTTCTTTCCAACTCTGCTCTAGTCACTTCTGTAGCCTGCCTCCCACACTGGTCCCAGCTGCACTGACACTATGTGATCTGAAATCGGTGTGTGAGGGCACTTTGGCCTTCCTGGAGAAAGGCATGGAGCACACACAGGCCCGATATGCACACACAGAAATGTGTATATACTGAACCTACATTTAAATCCACATTTTAAGTGTGCCAGTATCCTTAAAAAGAAATAATGAGGGACTCTCATTTACATTTTGCTTTCCAGTTTTCCTGGAACTGTAATTTGTACTCCTCTTTTTTAAAAAAAATCCCCTTTACCTTCTTTTATTTATTATGATCCCTGGAGAATGTGTCCTCTGCTCATGGCCTAGATAAGAGATCATGGGTATGGAGCAGAGGTCAGCAAGATAGACGTATGTTAGAAAAAAAAAAGAAAATAGCAGGGTGGAACCACATGGCTCTTAGTGGTCATTTTTTCCCCTCATGCTGTGTAGCAAACCTGAGGCATGCTCAATTTGGCATCTTTGAATTTAAACCATGGATAAACCAAATAGATCACAAACTATGATTCCAAATAGAAACTGTGGATTTATCCGAAGGTATATTATATGATCTCATCCAAACATAAAATTCATATTCTAAGAGTGGTGTGTAAAATTCCCCGAGATTTTAGTGCAAGATAATTTTCCCTTTTCATGTGCCTTTCCTCATATTGAGATAGGTGGAAATCTTTTAAGATTTTAATTAACCTTCGTCCTAATGAAAAACCAACTACCAATCTATAGATGGAAGGATATTTCCTTGGACAATGTAGCCGTTAGTGTAAGGTCTTGTTGAATCTCTTTCAACAAGTGTTTGGAAAAAATCAAATTTAGAAATAAACATTCATATCTAGAGGGCCTATCGGGGTTTCCCTCCAAGCAGACAAAGGAATACTTTCAGTCTTATTATATGTCTTTGGACAAGCTCAGCTCTCAGGGCCTGCTGAGCGCTAATATCTTACGAATCACTAACAGTCAAACTTCTTTCATTTTGAGGCCCATTCCTGGAGGGATAAAGATAATGTGGTCAAGGATGCAACAATCAGCTGTTGGACTCAGATGTGGCTGTAGATATAAAACAGAGTATCTCTTCCTTTCCAGATCAAAGGGAGAGAGTCCTTAGAATGCTCAAGTTCGAAGTAGACAAAGAGGAGAAGGAATATCTAGCATCAAAATAGTGGCAAATATAAAAATCTAGGCTTATTACTGAGACCTAGGAAACAATTCTCAAGGAATGTTCCTGCTGCCAGTTACCTGAGATTTTTTAATTACAGGCAATTCATGATTACCTGTGAAAGGAGGGATGGAGAGGAGAACTCAAACAATGAATGTTGCAAAATCATACAAATTGGCTTGGGAATATTCTGCATGATTTCTCCCTCTTAGAAATTTGCCTTCCTAATTGTATTTTGCTTAATCCAATATTAAAAATTAGTTGGTTTCCCCTGAGAAGCTCTGGAGTTAAACTGCAGAGGGAATTAGTTTCAGGAGCATGCCACTTGGAACGTGGTGGATGAAACGTATTCGGGCCTTAATGGACCAAAAGCTCCCACAGATATTTTAATCTTAAAGGAAAGTGTCATCTTGAGCACCTTACTAGTCTTCTCATGTTGCCTAAAAGGCTGTAAACAAGTATTTGTGATCGTTATGTAGGTGAGATTATTTCTACCTAGATTTGTGCATTTTTACCTGGAGAATGTTCCATTCTCGTCTCTCCCCTCCTTGGTAGCTGTAGTAAATAATAAACCATCTATCAGACTTAAGCATAGGGCCTTAATGGGGCCAGAAATTTTGTTGAATAAATGAGAACATTACTTAAGGCAGGTCTGGGTCTCATTGTGTGACACCCAAGCAATCCATGAGGTGATGTTTGTGATTTAGGAATCCGAACCCTTAGGCTATAGAGTTGTTTTCTTTGGGGTTCCAGACTAAGTTCCCTTTGCTTCCTTCCCAACTTCCTTAATTCTTTCCTTTCTCCCTCCCTGCCCCATTTTTTATATTTGCCTTGTACCATATTGAAATTATTTCATATTGTAATGTTCCGTCAGTATATACAAATTCAAAAGTAGACGTACATCCCTTCAGCTTATAGTGCATCT
Source organism: Heterocephalus glaber (assembly GCF_000247695.1). The sequence continues at coordinate 7,869,612 of NW_004624768.1, forward strand.
ACAACTGAAAATCCAAAACAAATTTGCACACTGAATTCCAACAAAATGACAAATGCCGCACTCAGATGAACAATACTGATTTGACGTGATGAACGACAGTGAGCTAACATTAAGTGCTCACTTGTGGCAGTGGTGGTGGACTGACTGGTAGGCTGGTGATGCTTTAATTTTATCATACCTTTCTGTGTTTGTGATGTAGAAGACAGTTCTAACATCTTACTTAAATCCCCTAGAAAGCTTTGGTCCACATAAGTGTGCTGATAGATCATGTAGCCTCACGAATCCATAATCCATTTTTAGGTTCACAATCAGGTATTGTGGGTCCTGGTGAGTATGTAGTTTTGGGGAGTATTTTAAATAAAAAGTTAAAAGGTAATGAAAGCAGAATAAGTGGGGTTCCTCTCAGGCCCTTGGAAAGAATCTGTACAGAGCAGTGCTGAACATCAGGCATTCTTAGCTTCAAATCCATCTTCCAAATCCATCTCGTTCATGGGTCAAGCACTTCTCTACTTTCCTTTTATTACCAATAAAAATGTCCAACCGGGTAACAATGAGGAGTTGTATTTTGTTTTCATTTTAAGGATATAGTTTTGCATTATACATTGGTACTTTTTAAAGGTAATTCTTAAAATAAAAACAGAAAATTAGATATGGTTATTTGTAGCACAGATGGTTGCACAATCTTTTTATGTAAACTATTTCTCCTATGATGGATTCCTACAAGGAAACCCTGGGAGAAAGTTTTGGGGCTTGCCTTTTTTTTTCAGCATTCGTTTAATTTACAGAGGTCGTGGAAATAGAGAGGTCAGCATTTCTCAAGAACAGCTTTTCCCAACCTGCCTGGCTTCTCGGAGCTTGATCTGGGGGCTCACACAGCCCTTGTCATTGTCTGGCACCTCGCCTGGTAACATGGTTGTGAGCCCTGTCAGAAGACAGGGCCAAAGTGTGCCTCAGGTCAGCATTTCTCTGGGGACCGAGGGGGCAGGCAGAACCCAGAGGTCAGATCTGCCTTGGGGATAACATTGCAGAGTCCAGTGGTTGCAATCAGGTGTGTTATAAGTCAAAGCCACATGGCAAACAGCAGGCACAGGGAATGCTCAAAGGTCAGATGGGCAACACAAGCCAGGGTCAGGAAGAACTTGGAGCTACAATACCAGTTGGCAAGCAAAGCAGTCATAAAAACCATGATCAGGCACATTATGCCTGTTGGACCTAAATTCTTTCTGCCTACGAGACTGCTGTGCTCAGAGACATTGGCTCTGGTACCATGTGAGAGCACCTGGTAGACTGGAGAATAAACTATTATACTCAAGATCTAACCTGCCCTCTCAGGTTCTCTTCTCTCTAAGACAGGACAGTGATGTCTCCACTGAAGTGACCTCCATCGTACAGGTATCCAGGATACATGCTCTGGGTGGAGCTTAGTTCTAAGAGAATGTTTATCTTGGAACCTTCTAAGGCTTTTCATCAAATAGTCCTAGCTTTCTTACTCCTTGCTTTATGGGGTTGTTGTGAATGGGTTTTGTAAATAATAAAGGACTACCACATACCAGATGACTACAATCCTTTCTTTCCAGTGGGGATTCTGATGTTTATATTACCTGAAAGTTGTTTTCAAGTGAGGTTCTCAGCTAATAAATATTTTTTTGGGTTTTCTTTCTATTTTTTTTTTCCTTGATTGAGCCTCATCTTTTTGGTGACCAATAATTTATTGGAAATTTTATCTGAGAAAAATGTTTGCAGAGATGGAGAGTTTCCCAGATTCAAAAGAGATTTTTCTTCTAAAACTCAGAGCTGGTAGAGCTACAAGACCAGCCTCTTTGTCTAATCAATCAGGTTTTTAACACAATACACCCAGCTGATGCTTGGGTAGAATACAAATTCCCAGTCATGTGAGCTCTTATCAGTTATAATACTGACAAAGAATTAGCCAGTCTCTTTTGGTAAAATGATAGTTGCGGGCGCCTTAATTTTTCTAGAAATATTTGGGGGATTTGAAAGCTTAAGAAGTAAACAGGTTGTTTTGCTCAGGAAACCTTCTCTGAAAGACTGAGCAGGGTTCATCTGATGACATTAGCTTTGCAAGTAATTTCCATGATGTCAAGGGCACACTGGAGATTAAAGAGGGATTAAGACCTCCTTGCACAGTTATGGCATTGCAGTAAATGGACTGGACTTGGCAGGCTGCAGCTCCGGTCGGCAACTTTCCAACACCTAATCATACACAATATAGGTTTGTGGTGTTACCTGGGCTATTTTCACAGAGGCCAAGAAATGTTTAACAGATAAGGTGGGAGGAGAAAGAGGCTGGGAAGGAGGGTGGACCTGAGAAGAGCAGTTTAAGACACACCTGCCACCATCAAGAGCTGCCGAAGAAGATCAAGACATTAAGGAAAAACAATTTTTTTCATAATGTTTCAAAACATGAGTTTCCATCCTTTTTCCACTCCCAAATTCTCCAGATATGCCTCTCTCTTAAAAGCTTTTTATCCTTCATGTTATTATCAATTTCTTCAGCAAAAGGAGGCAGGTTTGTCCAGGAACTTCATGGAATAAAAATGAGTTTATGTTTTAAAACGGAAACAGCTGGATGGCCAAAGCCAGGCAGGGAGGCAGCTCTGGTTTCATCAGCAAAGGGAAACTCAAGGGCCTGGAGAGAACAACTGGGCTGGCAGCCATGGCGGGGAGAAGAAAAGGAAACACACGATCATAAAGAACTAATCATGATGAAAAATGAAAAGCGAGAAAGAGCCAAGAACAACAAGCAATAAATAGATTTGGAAAGGGGAAAAGACCAAAGGAATGCAAAACCATACTCAGGAAAGGGGCAGCAAGATCATGTGCGTTTCATTGAAAAATGTTTAATAATTCTTAAAATCATTAAAGAGTCCTACAGAAATGTTTGGAGATAACTTGTCAGACCTGAGATTTAATTCTTTGTGTTATTTCAAAGCTGATTTCAGTGCATGAAAAGAAACAAAGTAAGAAAGGAAGAAAGGAAGAAAAGGAAAGGAAGAAAGAAGGAAAGAAAGAGAATCAAATGGACCTAGAGGGAGGAATCTAATGTATAATGTGCCAGAATGCTTGGATTTTTTTCTTTCTGCTTTTATTTTTTTTAACTTTTAATTTCAGCCCGATGGTAGGGAAAGTAAGCAATTAGTTTGACTCTGTAGGTTCAAAGACTACATCCAGGGCTGGGGATTTAGCTCAGTGGTTTTGCCTCCTGCTGCGCAAGTGCAAAGACCCGAGTTCGATCTCCGGTACCAAAAAAAAAAGGACTACATCCAAAGTGATAAATCCTGAGTTTCTAAGAGTAATTCATACATTCCTAGCTTTAATTAGAAATAGCATGTACATTTTTCTCTATGCAGTAATTGTCTGACATTCATGTGTTTGTCTCAAGGGACTGACAGTTCTGACTCACAGGTAGATCTCTAAATATTTTCAGATGAAATTAACATGGATTTAAGGAGGACTTAAGAAGAAAACCAGATCCTAGTTTGTTGTCCCTCTTGAAGTGTGTTCGACATGATAAAATATACAAACATGGCCAATTGTCCAGGCTATCCTCGAGATGGGATTTTTAATAAAAACTATTTGAAGTTTTACAGCAGTTATAGATAAAATCTTACCACAGAAATGGTGCTGTCTTTTTATAGGGGGGATACTAATTATTAGCTTTTTTAAAAAAATTAGTTTTTAATAGCAGCATTCGTTTAAAGAGAGAAAAAAATGCTTATGTTACCTTCTGGAATGTACATTCATCTTGTTAATGACACTGTAGTTCATGGTTGGCAAAACAGGACTTCTGAATCAACCTGTCTTTTTCTTTCCGTTTGGTAGTTACACTTGAGAAAGAAAGCCAGCCCACTAAAGATACATGAAAAGTGCATGAAGACAGGATAAAGGATTTCCTATGATTTTATGTTGTTCTTAATTAGGAAGCATATTGGCAACAAATGCTAACATGTGTTAAGATGTTTAGTTGTAGCCAAATAAATGTTTTCTATTACAACTCTGAATTCCATGCCTACTAGGAAACCATGCTGTTCTGTGCATGGCTTACAAAATCCCTTTACAAATCATCTCAAGGGCCAATTTTCTGTTGGCTCACAGAGCAAAACTACTTTCGCCACATGTTCTCCTGAAGGGTCATGGGCAACTCCAAGCGGAAGTCAAAGACAAGAGGAACATGATCTCCGATGTTGGAACTGCACTGCTTTGTGGTAATGAATGGTCCTTCATGAGCATACTCAATGTGAGCCCAGTCTCAGAAGGGGGTGTCCAGAAGCTAGGGAGCAGCACCCTCTCATCTGTGTTTGTTTTTATCTCAGTGGAGGAGAAGCCAAGTGAAGAAGAATTTCCTATAACTTCTGCTAGCAGTGTATCACAAAATGCTTCATCTCCGATGAACAAGAGTAGGCACCAAGCTGAGTAACAAGGCTAGAGAGGATCCTTATCTTGATCATTGCATATTTTTAAAGAGCAAACATTTATTTTCTACTTCTAATGTCAGAAGTTGATTGAAAAAGAACAAAAAGTGAATGGTGGTGAAGTTGTTTCCTAAAATTTAATATTAGGGCACCTTCTCTATTCAGGATCTTATGTTGCAAGCTAACTGTACAACTGTCATGCTTTTGGGGGGTAACTGGTGCATGGATTATTCTATCTGTGTCTTAGAAACTTTAAGAGAAAAGATTTCCATCATGGTATTTTCTACTGCATTGCACAGAAATTTTACATACCCTCATTCATTTACACAGCTGAAATGACACAGGAGATAGCCAGCATCTGTCCATTGGTTGGAAAGCACTCTAGTTTTTGGATATCAATAAGTCAATGGAATCCATGACTTACAGCAATCTTGCGGTATTCATTCAATATGCTATGACCATGTTACCTAAAAGCTTCATCTCTGCTCCCTGCAATATTCTTCCTCCAATTTTTGGCTGGTGTGTTCTCTCCCTTCTTCATGCCTTTTTTCAATTGTCCCAATTCCTGAAGCTTCTCCTCATGTCTCAAGTATTCTCTTTCCCTGTGTGCAATTATTTTGTTTTCTTCATTAATTTAGTTCCTCTCTCCTCTTCTAGGCTATACATTTCATGAGGAAAGAAAGGCATTTTGGTGTCATTCTGGTGCCTAAGAACCTAAGTAGGAGATGTGTAATAAATAATTTGTTCACTGAATTAACAGGCCCATAATATTTTTGTTATTCCTCTCACATCCATGGGCAACATGTTCAAAACCTTGAAAATTATTAAATCATTTCTCTGCATTGCTATGTAAAACTTCTAATATTCCTAATAAGACTGGCCATGCTTATGAAATCTTTTTTCCTTGGCCCACTGAGTATATGGACCACGAAATATTTAACAAAAAAGTGAGACTGGACAAAGAAGCACTAGGTTAGTGAAAGATGATTTTTTTTTTTAGTGCTTTTAGGTGGTGACCTCTTAACAATGTATCAGATCTTTTGTAAACCGTGAAATGAAATGACTGGCTATCGGAACTAAATTTGAAGAGAAAAACTGTCATCTTCAAAGCAGTAAAATCTCTATATAACCATGTAAACTAATTACTAGGTTAAGTAAAATCACTGAAATATATCTGGCCTTTCTCATGTCTGCAGGGCAGACATAATACAGTAAATTTCTAATAGTCAGCCTGGGAAGGCGCTGTAATGGTTAGAGGATGTCATGGTAATAGTCTCAGTTTTGGTTGGGAGACTTACAAAGAGAATATTGGTTGTACATAAACTGTAGAATCTACTTGAATATTTCTTTTTCATTTCTCCCTATCAAAGAGTGGAAGATATTTTGTGTATAATGTTTTTTTTTAATTTTAGATTATTTGGTATATTGTATTTTTTCATGTGGGTAACAAAAATACGTGAGCAAGAGCAAAACCTACCAGAAGCCTCAAAAACATAGGTACCATGGAAGACCTCATGATTCTTTCAATTATTAAAAAGCACTATTTTAAGAAGACATGTTAGTAATCCACAGTAAGTCAGAAGTATTGGATCAACACATTGGAACATTGAGTATTTATTTAGTTTTTGGTGCTGGGGCTGGAACCTAGGGTCTCACATGTGGCAGGTAAATATTCTACAACTGAGCTGTACCCCTAGTTCTGAATGTTTGTTTTATTAGGTCATTTTATATACATATATATTTAAATTTGGGACATTGTTTTCTAAAGTCTCAAACTACTCTTATACTCAACCCCGAAGACAACCCAGCTCACCACTCTGGATTACGACTAACTGTTTGCGTATATGTTTTTCCCAAGAAATTATGCACCTTGAAGAAAAAGACTTCATTTTTTTTTGCTTCACAATATTTCCCATGACCCAGTGCATGGAATGGATAAATTACCCTTAGCAGAGGCTCATCAGCGATTCCTGACTTCCCTGCTAACTTTTCCTAGAGATGTGAATTAAAGATAGAAATTTGTTCAGACCATTGATGGTCCTCAGAAATACAATCTTAAAAAGTTGATATCTATCCGGTCTCAATTCATGGAGAGCGGTGGGAACCAGACCTCTGAAAAGTGGTTGAGTATTGGGCTACAAGCTTAGGGGATAGTCCATGAGGAATAAAACCAAAAACATACATTAACATTTATTTGCCCAAACGGCTGGTGCCTTAAAAGCTGGTGCCCTCCCCCATTCCAATTAACATGGAGGGAAATATTCCAGCTGCTGGGATCTTTCCTCTGCATGCGAACCTGCCGTTGTTGCCTGGGTAGCCTGTGTGTCTCTTTGGAATTGATAATGAGGTTCAAGAGAGAGAGGTATGGCCTGTACTAAGCATGTCACCCCTATTTAGCACCTTTGCCAGGATGGCAGCCACTATTGTTTTATTATGTCCCTGATCAGCTGGCACTATTCATAAAGTAATCACTGCCATTAACACATCACGCCTCAAGCCATCTGCTGCAGCATCACGTACACCAAGCTGTTGGTTGCAAGCAAAGCAGGTGTCATCTAAGGATAGTGGCACGGTAAAGGTGGGAAGTCATCATAGTGAAAGAAGATATGTTCTATCAAATAATTCCATATTTTGATACATTATAGTATAATAGGCCATGGTTATTTTGCCCAACTTGCAGATGGCTTAAATAAGATAATTCAAGTTTGAAATATTTTATTTTCAACACCGGTCAGTTATGGAGCCAAAAATGTCCTTGAATACCTTGATGATAGCATCTTGATCACAAGTGGACTATTGCATTAATTTGCAGTAAAGTTTAGAGCATTCTTACAGAAGCCTTCCTCTGATCAATCAACTCTTCAAGTGACAAACATTTACTGAGCATGTAGTAAGTGACACTGATACCTGTCTTGCTCAAATTGTAAAAGTACTAGTTTAAAACATGATCTGGTAATGTATATGGTAGAGACTCCATGTGTACTGAATTCCCACCCTTTGTTCTGTCCCTAACACTTCTCTTGATTTTTGAATAATTTTAAGTTTTTATTACTTTCCATATTGATGGCATTTTTATGTCCAAAACAAGTTTACATTGGAAAAATATAATGATTAAATGCAATCTATAAAAATGGATAAAGTATAGGATGATCAGTTATTGCCACCCTCTTCATTATGAAGGGGATTTGTGATTATACAATCATGAGTGGAGTTAAAAATTTAATTGAAAGTGTTAAGTGAGGTTAGGGAGTGAAATAAGTGATCATACTTGGTCCAAATAGTCTTTTCCACCTGCGTGTAAAGTGGAACTGCATTCCTTGTTTCTTTAACTATAGAAAATTTATCTATTTGCTCTGTACTCCCCCCATAAAAAAGAAATAATAAAACATTAATGAGAGTAGCTAACTCTGCCCTCTATTTCAATCCCCAAGCTTTGCTCTTATCTTGGAAGTGAGAAGTGTTGGATGAGGGGTTGGATCTGCCAGCCCCTCTGTTACTTTTAGCAGCATCCTGCTCTTCACTTGCTAAGGATATATGTGTCTGGCTATGCAGGCTGTGGTCCTAGGGTCCATGTAACACAGCACTGTTCACCAGGACACACCTGTCCACATATCCTCTAGGCTACTGGGTGGTCTAAGGGATTTTTAAGGCTAAATTTGACTTTACATTTAGAACTTCACCTCTATGGGTGTATGTTAATCACCCATGGAATTGGTGAAGGCTACCGGATTCCAAAATCTATTGAAAGCAAAGATAGCCATTTTCTATATCAAGATTTCTCAACTACTTTTGAACTCAACTTCCTTTTGAAAGACAAAAGAAACGTCAAGCTCTCTTCTCATCCCTGAAGATTTGTGGATCCATCTGTTGTCACCAAAAAGACACTCTCAAGATCTACTTTTGTAGGTGGAGTTAAGAAAAACGTTTTAAAACTTCTCTTCTTGCCTTTACACCCTGAGAATTTGGAGTGTAGATTTCAGATGGGAAGTAGACTACTTTTCACTATCAAATACTCAATTGAAGGCAAGATTTAGTTATTTTGACTTGAAGATTGAAATTTTGGAGTCTGGAATGGCTACCTTTGAAAATATAAGTGAAGATAAAAAGACACAAATGAAGAATCAAAGAACAAGCTAATGATTATTGTCCTTTTCTAAGGGGACTACATATGCTCAATAAATCTGTGATTACTGACTACCTACTGACTTACAGGGACAGGCATGCTGATGGTTTTGGATACTGTAATTTTAAGTTGACTTTGCCACGTGTGATTTAATACTTTGAATACAAAGCCCCCAAATTGTTTGCTATTTTGTTTGGATCAAAATGTGTAGCTCAAATGACTTTGTAAGACTGGCTTCTCAAACTATCACCTGCCCTTACATCAGGCTCAGAAAGAACACAAAGACAAAAGACTCTTAGGTCCACTTCTGATGCATTACCAGCTCTTGCAAATGCTCAACCAAGAAAATACATAATGGTTCCTCTTTCGTCACTTTTGTTAAAATATTTTTGTTGAAAGTTGGTAAAAGCTGTAGATGAGCAAGCCTGGTCATAGGTTTGAACCTGGCACAAACGACGAGGGCACCTGGGAGATATTCTCCCGCTGAACATGTCCACAGTACAGTTTTTGCCTCAGGAGCATGTTCACTGTGGCTCTGCAGGACCCAGTTGTGTGATAGTGGGAGGCTGATCGACTTAAAGCACATTGGTAGCTTGTGAACACTTAAGACTGGAAACCTTCTTTGATAAATGCACATCTGTCTTCTTTTTTGAAGTCCTTAGGAAAAATGTTGCCGGACATTTTGCTGCCCGGAGGAGTCTAGACTTCCTTAAGCATAAACCTTAATCCTTCCTGGCTTCCTGCTACAATTCTTCTGTTTCCTCCCCCATCTTTTTCTGGGCAAAGCCAATTCTTTTTCTCTACTCTTACCTGAGGGTCTCTGTTCACTTTTGAAGCCACAGACAATGCAAGAAACATTTATTCGAATACCTAGGCCCCAAATGTTTCTGGAAAAATAAAAGATGTGTGACCAAGGACATTACTTACCCTTTCAATCTGTGAAATGGAGACAATCCAGAGATATCCCCTAAGGGGCCTATGGGTAATCATATAATGTTTATAACTCTATAAAACAATGGGATACTTATCCTTGCAATTTGTAAATATAAATTTATAAAGACTGTAACAGTTTAACTTATTATAGTACTTATCAACATTATTATGTGAGTACCATGCACTAGCCCATTGTGTCACTGAAACCCCCTTACTGATGTTGTTAAACACTCAGGCTTCCAGAACATGCTAAGTGTTCAATAAATATAATCAGTTACTATTTAGAGTAAGATAAAAAGGTAATAAAATAAAGCTGTAATTCTTGTATGTACACAGCATGGAGGAGAAAGACTACACAGCATGGCTAAAGACTTGGAGATCTGACTTGAATATTTTAAAGGACGTATCTTAAAGGTAGGTGGCATTGCAAACAGGTACACAAAAGGGAAAGGGGTGAAGGGATTCATGGAGAGAAAGAGGGAAGGGAAGGGGATGAAAAGGGACTTAAGATGTGTTATATACAACATGACCTATCTATGTACAATATGGCTGGGACAGTTGAGGAAACTACACAATGATGTTCGGCATTTTCCTCTACCCCCATGGACTTTAGATAAAGGATGACAGCATGAGGGAATGGAGCAAGAAACACAAAAGTTATTTAAACTTACAAGGGACAATCAGGGAGTTTGTGGGAGGGAGTCCTGGGATCCTCCTCTCTTTGTTCCTTTCCCACCAACGTTTTCCCATCCAGTCTGAATGACACCCGGAAAGCTGAAGTCTGGAGATGTACACAGACTTTGGCACCCCATACGCAGCCTCGAGTCGGTAAATCATTCTCAGGGGCAAGTGGGTGGCTGGTGGTCAAAATTTGTGAGGTGAAAGGGCAAGAGGATGACAGAATCTTGCCCTCTTTAACAGTTAGACCTCACCCTGGCCCTCTTTGACACAACTAGCAGGAAGGATTCTGTAAGATTCAGGCCAAACCAGCAATAAGTACATTGAAGGTGCCAGTCAGGACAACCCTTTCTTTCACCTGTTTGGGAAGCAGCACTGCGACCTGACCTTAGCCCACGAGAGCGAGGTTACTGAGCTCTAGGAAGGCAGCTTTCTCATTCTTCTGCCTCAACCATTTTCCCGCTTCCTCCAAGGTGGATCCTCTCCTGAGAACCTGCTGCCCCACCCGGCAGTAGCACGAAGCCCTCCAGGGGTCGGGAGCTCAGTTTATCCCTTCTCTTTCTCTCTCCCTAACAACACTCCTGCATCTGATTACATTGGAGGCACGGCTCACCACTTGGACATGACCACGCATGTTTCCCCAGGCACATCAGCTCTGCTGCCTGAGCAGCTTTTTGGCAGCCAAGGGCCAGATGGAGGCCAGGAAAGTGGGTGAGGTCAGAGACAAGCTTCCATGACTAAATCTTTTTTTTTTTTCTTTTTTTTTCGTGCTAGGGATCAAGCCCAAAGATGATCTACCACAGAGCTACATCTCTCGCCCTTTTTCTTTTTCTTTTTTTATTTTGGGACAGGGTCTCACTAAATTGGCCAGATGGGACTTGAACTCATGATCATCCTGTCTCAGTCTACCTCACTGCTGGGATTACAGGTACATGCCACTGCACCTGGCTCTATGGTTAGCTTCTTAATAATTTTTTCTTAACCTCATGACTGTGATACCTATGCTCTTCTGCTGCCTGAATTTATAGCCCTCTAACCCCAAACGTCCTCCTTCCCCATGGAGACCCCCAGTGGTCCCCTCTGGAGTATGTCTCAGTGCTGCAGAGCAGAAGCTCAGCCATGAGCTTTCTGCACTTTTAGTTTTACAGAGGTTTTCTGCTGACAAGTACAGGATTTTAGAGACAGAATCACTCTTGTGCATTCTTAACTTCATTTTAGAGACAGAAATCCAGAGAGGCTAAAAGACTTGCCCAAGTTTATTCACAGGTATTTCCAAGACTGAGTGGAACCAGACACCAGATATCTCGACTGACTCCTAAGCCAATGCTCTTTTCTGCTATCCCACCAAACGTTCGAAAGCAACATACTGGAAGAGAGAGAAGGCATCCATTTTCATGAACAATGTTCACTAAGCTATACATCATTTGAGAGCCAGGGCAAATGGCAAGATACACTAAATAAAGAGGGTGAAGTGGGCACTACAGTTTTAGGCAAGCAGATCAGTTTTCCTTTTTGAGGATTCTTTCAACCTGCCATCATGGAAACACGAAGCAATAGAAGCCTAAGGGACAAAACATTTAGAAGCACAGAAAGCATGTCTCATTCAACGTGCCTTTCCCAATTATGTTATGTTAGTGTTGGGATGTTAAAATTGCCATCTATTCCCAAGGCTCAGCTTAACCAGTTTTGGAGCATATTCTTCCAAAAGGAGAAAGCATATCTCCCCAGTTTCTCACCAAAGAAAATGAATTTGCAGGATTATCCAATCTTAGTCTTTCCTATTTCCAGCCTCCTACCTGGGCTACAGTGAGGGTGTGGAGGTCTCAATTTAACCAAATCAATGAATTCAGAGCCCACTTCCACCCACCTTACCTCCTCAGCACCCCCCAGCAGAATCAGTCTTTCCTGGCTGGCAAGCTGAGGAGAACTGACTAGGGCCCATGTCATCCCTCCCTGTGACACAGGAAAGTCCACTGGGTGAGGAAAGGGAGCAGAGGCCCAGGTTACCCTGCAAGCTTGCTGGTGATGAGTGAGAACTTTATCTGGGGTACATCCTGTGAGGTGGGGGAGTGGTTACCAGTCACCAGATTCTTGTCTGGTCCTGACTTGGCTGCTTATTGTTCATCTTGGCTTTGACCATCTTGTGGTCTCCTGAGTTAAAGTACTTTTGCCCTTTCTGGAGTCTTGCATGAGGAAGTGGACCCTCCAGGCATTTGTCCTAGGCTTGGACATTTGGCCTTTAGCTTTGCCTCCTCAGCTCTCTCAGGAAGAATATCTTCTTTCTTCTGTGTGTCCTGCTTCTCCTCGCCAGTCTCCTCCGCAGGTTTCTAGTTTTCTTGCTTCTGCAACATGTTGGGACTGGGACTGTGGAGTGTAGGGGGAAGAAGGAATGTAGGGAGAAAGGGAAGACAGAACCGGACTGCTGCTGCTTCAGTTCCTGTCATTATGATTTCTCAGTCAAAATGGCAGCCAGTAAACATTTAGCACTACACACATGTGCTAATCAACAACAACAACAACAACAACAACAACAACAACAACACAACAGCAAATAGTAGGTGGCATTTGAATTGGCCATAGAAAGAAAATTTTTTAGTGAATGTCATGCAAAGTTTTGAAACATGAAAGAGAGCCAGTGACTTTCTTCTTGCATCCCACACATAGTAATGGTTTTCTATTCACCCTTTATCCTGTTCTATGGATTCTTCAAACTATCTGCCCATTTATATGCTTACAAAAGACTATGATCTATCCTTTAGGTTCTGTTTATAGAGAAACACAGATTAACAAAGATCCTAAATGAAAGCTTTATTTATTAATGAGTACTGTTGATAATGTTATGCTTCTGATACGATGATTTCAAAGTTCTGCTCATCCAAAATCATCTTCTCTGGTTTCCCTTAAAAAAGTCCTATTGTTTAATTTGTCTCTCTCTCTCTTTTCTGCTCCTTGCTTCCTTCCTTCCTTCCTTCCTTTAGCATGGGAAATGAGAGAATGGGCAAGAATGGGAGAGGAAGCTTAGAGTTAGAAAATATTATATAGAACTATTGGCTATTGTATATGAAAATAATAAAATTTGAGACCTCAGGATCTAAAGTAAATGTGCAGGAATTTTATCACTTTATTAGGAAAAGGAACTGGAATGCTTTGCTGACCTGGTAGCTATCTGTCAGTTTTGTTCATCACTGTGGCACATTCAGGAGGGACACCTGAATTCTCCTTTGGGTGCTACGCCTCTTGGTCTCAGGCCAGGAGGTTTGAATGCTTTAGTAAATCCACTCCCTGACTTCTTTTAATCCTAGGAAGTGGGTAGAGTCCACACTCAGCCTCCATTCTCCCTGTCCTGGGAAGCTGAATTTTGAGTGGAGAAGCAAAAATGGGAATATCTCTGGAGTAGATTCTTATGAGGCTGTTTCTTCTTTCTGTCACCTGGAGCTCTGACCCTTCTTTATTCTACTATGACTTGAGTGCTAGCGTTTTGCTTCTGTGAGCACCTTCAGAGCCTTCCTATAATTTTTCTCTCTTTTTTGCTTAATATAATTGTGATCTAACGAATAGACTATGGGACAGATTAAAAATGCAAACACAAGAAGGATATCGAGAGATGACTAGGCTCAGATTCCTAGAGGGCATTTTCTCCTTGAACACATATTTTGAAAACAATGTATTAGGCACCAGGATCTGTTCTGATTCAGTGACAAACAATGGAAAATATTGATCCCAGCATTCTAGAAGGTTGAGGCAGGAGGATTTGCAAGTTCTACCTCGGCCTGCGAAACTTATTGACTTAGTGAACCCTGTAGCATAGTGCAAAGGTCCTGGGTCCAACACCCAGTATAACACACACACACACACACACACACACACACACACACAGAGTCTATATGTATAGCCACCAAATTTCAGTGTGTGATTTTCAGAAACTATATTAGTCAGCTAATCACATTCATTCAACCTTTAAGATAATTTTCTCTTAGATCCTCTGTGAGAACTTCTAATAGCTATTTTACATGAAGAATAAGAATATTAACAACAATCCAGGTAAATCTTTTAGGAAAGAATTCTTTGTGTGAAAAAGCTAGAATGCTGATTTAAATTTCTCAATGATCAAAGTGTTAAAGTAATATGTTTTGAGTAGAGTCATCTATAAAACATATCCATATAAGCAACAAAACTTGTAAATGTGTAATAGGCAAAAATAAAACTATTGAAATAATGCATTTTCTTCATACCAACTCTATCCATTAATTTTTTACAGTTTTCTAGCATGTAACATTACCCTTCATAAAAAATGATATTTTAAAATGAGATAGGATTGGCAACAGAACAACGGGTAGTTAATGGAAGGAGGATTACAAAGCTGTGCTCTGTTGGGTGAAGGAGGGAAAATAGAATTTATCTGAGCTTTCTCTGAGCCACAGGCCATGGTCCATAGCCTTTAAAGAGGTGAGCAATGCTCAGAGCCAGGGACTTTTATGTCTTTATTTTGATTATTTGTTTCTTTTCTCTAAAGAAATCAAGCTCAAGCTGTTTGAAATAATGAAATTCACTTCAATATAATACTTCATAAGCAGAGTTGTGAATTTCACATGTACTAAACACTTTAAAATTCTTCACAGATTTTTGGATGGTTGTGTCCCCTCTAAACACAGCAGAATGGTGTTCTTGCTGTTGTGCTGTTGGAAGGACGTGAACTTCCAGTTCCTGGGTCTGAGCTCTATGTCTGATTCTGCCACATACCTGCAGCCCTGTGCCCTTAGGCAAGTTATCTGACTACCATTTGACTGAAGCAGAGGTTATGATTCCCAGCAAGGGCTTCCTATGTAAGATATAACAGCCTGTTTCCCTCATCTCTATCCTTGATTTTGGTAATTCATCAAATTAAAAGAGAACAGATTATTTGTAACTAGAAGGAAGTCCAGAATTATTAGAAAAGAATCCCAGTTAAAGTGTTTCAAATTCATTGATATTATGTGTCAAGTAAGAAAATCGCATGCTTACAAATATTTAAAAAACTGAAATTCTTGTATTTGTGTTAAAATGAGAATCAGTAGCACAATTTCAGAAAAGGGAGTCATCTAGGATATGGCAGCTTTGTTCTTCATTTAGCCAATAAACACTGAGTACCTTCTATTAATACTGGGTCTGTGCTAGGGATTTACAATACAGAGTCAAGTTTGATGTGATTGTGAACTTCAAAGGGGTAGGTTTCAGGCTGAAGCTCACACACAGTGTCATGTGCAGGAGGGTAGAATGAAGGGCCTTATGGGAGCATGGAGGACAGGAACCTCACTGGCGTGGGTGGTATGGCAGGAGATGGGGACACTTTCCAGGAGACATGGTTGTGATGTCTATGTTAAGCCTTAGAGCATGAGTTGGAATGATCAATTTGGACTAGATGGGAAAGACTAGAGTCAATAAGATGACATCTCGAGCAGAGGGCAGAAACATCACAGGTGTAGAGGTATAAGCCCACGTGCAGTGCGTGTATGCTTGCATGTGTGCATGAGTGTGTAAGGAACTATGAGCAATTCATACTATGGTGTGCAAAGCTAACAGTAAGTGGTAATGACAGTGAGGTTATTGGAGAGTCAAACAGGAGCTCAGTCATGGAAGTTCTCTTTTCTAGACCAAGTTGCTTAAGCTTTATGTGAGAGAACAGAAGAAGGAGTGGGAAGAGTTGAAATAGCCCTGCTCAGACCTGTGTGGAGAACAGCAATTAGGGTGGTGCAGCTCATTAGGAAGTTGTGCTGTAAGGGCTTGAACAAGGTCAGCAGCAGTAGGACATAGAGAAGAGGGAGGTGCTGGGAGTTGGCAACATGTGAAGGTGATCCCTGGGCATGAGGAAGAGGAGAGTAGAAGGTGACTCCCAGCTCTGGAGTATGGGCATCTGATAGGGAAGTCATAGAAACAAATGAGGCTCAGGTCCAATTTTCAGCATTCAGTGGCTCAATACACAGAGGATGTGTATTAGTCGATTATGGATTCCTTAAGGACTGGGTCATAACTGGGTTTTGGATTCCTCGTGAACTGTTGTTGAACTGAGCTGCATTTACAGCTTCCTCTGGTACACAGATAAAGCCTGCTACGGAGAGGAGTAAGATGTGGATCATCTTTCACTCTGCTCCTCAAGGGCTCCTATAATGTGGATCTTCAGTAGGTCATGGGTTAGTATGTCAGGGGTTCAGTATGTCATGGTTGGCTCCCAGTCCATGGTGCTATCAGGAGGTGGTAGAACATTTAGGAGATGGGGCTAGTGGGAAGAAGTTAGTTCTTTGAGGTCATACCCTTAAAGGAGATGTTGGAAACCTCAGCTTCTCCTCTTCCATTCTCTTTTCTTCCCAGCCTCCTTGAGGTAAAAAGCTTTGCTCCACCCAACGTCCCTGCCATGATGTTCTGCCTCATCCCAGAACCAAAAGCAATGGAGACAAGTGACTATGGACTGGAGCCTCTGAAACTGTAAGCCAAAATAACCCTTTCCTCCTTGTAAGTTGACTATCTCAAGTACTCTGTCATAGTATCAGAAATTTGACTTATACAACATCTCTGGGATCATGGACTAATGTTGTAGCCCCGTAGACTTAAGAGAATGAGTAGATTCATAAATAATCTGTAATTTTAAAAACAACTTGATTTATTAAAATATTAAAAAATATTTTAAAATGTATTAAAATCACTTAATGTAGTTATCCTCCCCTCTTCTTTTTCAAAATATTCCTGTCACTGTGCAAAAATTTTCCCTAACCTAATTTATGTGACATTTGGGGTTTCATATTACACAGGGGGCTTTCTTAACTCTTACAAATATTCTTAGTTTCTTCTTGTCATGGAATGCTTGCAACTCTTACATGATATGAATAATCCAAAAAGCGTTTATTTTCTCAATACTGACATACATTTTTGGAAATAGATATCAGTGCTCAACCCCAGAGCTCCCTAGGTGCCTCCCAAACCCACAAATCTTCAGTCTCCCTTCCTTACTGGGTAAACTGCCCAATTCAAACAATAACCCACTTTTAGAGCAGAGGGTTCTGATGTGAAAGAATGTATTATAAGTAAAACAATGTGTTTTTCAAATAAGCACTCATACCACAAATATGTATTGACTTAGTACACCTTAATGGCTTTCAAAAGGCCATTAGGCTCAACTGTGTGGATATTATGTGCTTTACCAACTGTGCACAATGCATCCCCAAATAGGCATTTGACCTGTAAATATAATAAGAGAAGCTAATTTCTCTTTGAATTTTTCATTCCTTTTTCCCAGGTTATTTTCTTAGCCCATTTTATAGCAAAGCTTTCCCCAAGTTTGGGTACTCATTTGCTCTGTTCCGAAGTTCAAGGAGTAACTGAAGTGCATTCATCCGTTGTTGAGTGGTCTAAGTGAGGAGCAGTCTACCAGCTAAGACCTGCTAGAGTTTCCTTATTAACAGATGCATTAGCCAAGTGCAAAAAGCCTAGGAGATCAATGTAAAATGTCTGCAGGAGAGAACAATTGGTTGAGAAAACAATACGACCCTCTCCCCCATCAATTGGCGTTTGAGGCACTTTAACTTTACAAACTCAATGTTTAGATTTTTAGACTGGGAGTCCATCCAATAGCTCTCTGTTAGCAGAAGAAGCTGAAGCAAAGGGGTTAATAATTACTGACAATATTTTTTTAAACAAGCAGTTTTATTGCAGAAATGGGAGTTGAACCGGAACATTCACAATCAGAATGAAAGGGCAGGGAGGCAGGTCTGGAAAGCTCACTATTGTATGTGAAGAGGGAAAATTTTCATGGATTTTAGAAAGGCCAGAGAAAAGGGCTTATTTTACCTTTGAGGACACAGTTTAAGTTAGATTTTTAAGGACAAGTCACCAAACATTCAAAATCCACAGATAATGCTCTGGAGAAATAGGACAATGCTTCTGTCTGATAGTAGAAAGGAAAGCATTTTTGTTTGACAATACCTCATGCAGTGTTTATAAGACACAAGTTCCTAGGTGGTTTTGTAAGAAGTGAATGTAAAATTTGATACATTGGCTTTGATTTCTAAAACCTTGTGTTGTTTACCCGACCATCTTGGAGACTATGGTGTTACCTCAAACCATGTGTTACCTCAGCCAATGTGTACCTTCTTACAATTTCTAGGTTTTTACTTGAAGACACCGAGAACTACAGCATCATTCATTGTTGGCATGTTACAGTAGAAAGACCACTGGGCTTGGGAGTAAGAAGATGGAAATCAAAGAGCCAGTTTTTTCACTTCAACAAAATGGTGCTGAAGAAATAGGATATTTCAGTGGTTCCTGAGCATAACTTACAACATCAGCATGGTTGGAACTCTGTGCACACATGCGTACACATGGATTACCCTCCTGAGCCTTTGGTTCAAAAGATTGGAAATTGATTCCTATTGTTTACAAGCAGCTGGTGTCAATGACTACTGATACATCCATTGAATTCTAGTTTCTTCATTTGTAAAACAGGAATAGCATTTCCTATCCGTCATAAACGATTGTTGTGAAGATTAAATGCAACAATAGACTTGTGGCACAGGCATAATGCTCAGAGGAAGCTCCCTTGTTTCTTCTTCCAGTGAGCCTTCCTTGTTGTAGCTCAGAGCTTCCCAAAGGGGATTAGCTCCATGGGATGCTCTGCGGAATGACTGTGTCTTGGGCAGTTGTATTTGACACTTAGTCTTCCTTCCTGCTTGCTAATGGACCATTAGAACTTTAAGGACTCTAAAATGAGCAGAAGAAAACGGACTGGTTAAATCTGTTGCACTCAGTGTCCCCCAAAAAGTTATTTTACTATTAAACTTTTTAAAGTGGCAATTATTAATTGATGTTCAACAGAGCATGCTTCAGGGATCACTTCCCTCTACAATCTCTAACTAATGTTCTACCTTTCTATAACCTCTCTCAGGGAATTTACTGCTTGTTTTGATCTGATTAAGACCCAGGCTTTCTAATCATCCCGGACAATATCTGCTCTTTTTCTGAACTACTAATTTCAGTGGACACTCATATTAGTGATGATTCTATTTAACTTTAACTTCCTGAGATTATGAAGGTAGAACACAAATTATCTTGGAAGAAATTAAACCAACAATTTAGAAATAAAATTAATAACTAAACAGTAAAAATTCACAAGTACAAGGGTGTTAAATAAAAAAAGAGAACATTATATTTTGAGAGAGCATAACTTACTCTTGCACCCAGTTTGATGGGATAAATTTAGAAGTACAAGTTTGTCTGAGAGCTAAATTAATCCAATAGTCAGAAATACCTTGATAAAAACTTATAAATGAACTAAAAATAGTTAAATGAGATTGCTGCTGGAGGATAACAACATTGAAGTTGCCAATCTAAGAGCTATTGAGAAGCAGAATATAGTTACGTAGGTTTTTGGGGTGACATAATTTGCCTGGTCTGTATTTTTAAAGGAAGGTGGACTATTTTGTTTCTATACATCCTCCTGGAACTGAGAATGTATATCTTTAGTTGAGGTGTGTCTATAAAATAATGTCTTACTTATTCAGGCCTAAGTGGAAGAGGGTACACCTGTATGGATGCATGGCTTGAGGCGAATGAGTGAACAAGATAGTTGGATTCAGGGTATAAAGTTCAAAGCCAGGTCAGGAAGAGTTAGCATTAAGACTTTGCTTCTTCAGATAACTACTCAATATGTATATTTTTTGCAAGCATCTTGCTTTTGCAGGTCTGCTATGAAAATCTCAGAAGAACAGCTTTGCTTGTGAGCTCTCCCACATTTCTACTCTGGTCCTGGCCAGAAAGACTGTGAGAACACCCTTTCATTTGGTATTTGAGCCCTTCTGCCTCTATTCCTGGCTTCAGACCAAAGGGAATAAATGCAACCGAACATTTCAGAACCTCGAAATAGTAAACCGAAAATGGTTTGCTCTGCTTTTGGTTCTAAAAATGATTGACCTGAGAATTTTTTTTCCAAACTATCTGCTTGGTCCATCTCTAGTGTGGATTACTGGACTTTAGAAACCTGAGGAGGAGAGTATTTCTTAGAAAATACATAAAGAAAATATGCAAACAAAATTTTTATAATAAAGGTGCCCAGTTGCTACAACAGAGGTTAGATTTTACGAGCATGGTTTATATTCCTGAGTATTTAAAGCAGAAGAGGCTTGGATGAGAAAGTGGAAAACATGGGCTTGTATGGTGAGCCAGTTCATCACTAGCTTAGTGACCAGGGCAGATTCCCTAGGCTTTGTCTCCTCTGGGCAAAATGAATAGAAATCAAAAGAATTATACTTATTTTAATTGAGTCATTATGAAGAACAAGGTATTTCAGAATACCTTAAAAATTACAGTGCCAAAGACCATGTGAAAGTCAGTAAATCATAGGGACTACAAGTTTGTATGTTACCACCAAACACACCTGGTTTCAAATCTCTGTTCCTCTGCATTCCAGCTCTGTGACCTGCGTATGTCACTAAAAACCTCTGAACACTGATTTCATCATCTGTGAAATGAGGAGAGTGATGTTGGGAGAAGAAAGTCAAATGATGTAAAATGGTATTGATGATGCCTATTGTACATACTCATAGTTCCAGGTGCCAATCTAGAGAACCCTCTGAACTATTTTCCACACAGTTACTTAGTCTTCTGAATCCCATTGAGTTGACACAAGAATGATGCCCATGTGTTGGGTGGCTGCGTAGGGGGTCAGTTTACTTGCTTGGATCCAAAATATGGATTAGGCTCAATGGGAATATCCAAAGGAGAAAGTAGAACACTCTGGCCGGGCTATGCCAAGTATAAAGCAATGCTGATTTGGGTCAATTTTTAGCATCCACTTTTCAATAGCAAAGAGAGAAAGGTGAAAGGTAAAACTATATGCAGGGCCACTTTTTGTGGAATTAGAACACCAGGACAGATTTTCTTACATTAGGGATAGGATACTTGTTTTGTGAAAAACAGGTATTCACTATAACTAAATATACAATGTCACTGGTAGTTTACTTGATATTCCCTACACACATTAAGGATAGGAATTTAGTAAATATTTGATTTGATTAAATATTAAAGTATCATATAAGTCTTCCAATGAAAACACTGTCTTTAATCCACCCAGCAGGACTTACTGTTCTGCTACCCCTCTAAGGTGTTTGTTAAATAGCATTCTCTCTTCCTCCCTTCATAGTTAAAGTTTTTGAGTGAATAATCCTATTGGCAGCATTTCTTCATGGATTTGGAATCCCTACATTTCTCTCCCTCTGGGTATTGACACTTCTGGGCACTTGTGACTCCCCAAGGGCCACATCCAATGACAGTTTGTAAATGAGATTCTCTTTTGCCATTTTGCATCTTTTACGTTCTGCAGCACTTTTTTGTCCCCTCCCCCAATTACAGTGAATCCTTTTCTGTCGCCTTCAGGTGCTTCCTTGGGATTCTGTCCTTTATCGCCTTCTCTTTACCCCATACCTTAAGCCAACCCTGCCAATCTACTACTCTAGTTATCTCCCCTACCCGAAACTCTGGGCCCCCATAATGTTCCTCCCAAGCTTGTTATCTTCACCTGGATGTCGTCAAGCTTGGTGTCCAAAGTCAAAGCTCAACAACTGTCTCTGTAAGCCGGCTCCCCTCTCCTGCCCCCTTCACTTCAGCCATTTTGTTTGTATATGAAAATAAACTTCTCCTGGTGGGAAAAATTCAAACCCTCAGCACTATCTTGGTCCCAAGGCTCTCGTTTGACCTCAAGTTCCAGGAAATTCCCATGTTTAGTTGTGAGCCTGTCAATTTTATCTAACTATGTCTGCCACACTTACAGGGTGGACAGATGATGCTTCGAGGGTCTCTGGTTCTCTCTGGGATGTGTACTCATGCGTTCTGAAGACAGTTGCTATAACTCCAGCCATTTCTTCTGTATTTTAGACAGGAAAAGGAGATAGACCACAGAATCAAAGGGCACTTGCCAATGCCCAAGGGGCATCCTTTAAGGGGAGTTTTCTTGAAGGAACTGTTTGATAATCTTTGCTTATATTGAGTTGACCAGAGCAGAGCTGCATCAATCCACCAGGGAGGCAAAGAAATATAGTCAAAACATCTGACCACAGTGCTGCTCCAATGAGATAGAACACTATGGGAAGGGAAGAAAAAGCAGCATGAGATTGAGTAGATGACCAAGGGTCTTTACAAACCCGTTCTCTTTACTTTCCTATGTTTTCTTAAAAGAAACAACCACTGA
The DNA here is from genome assembly GCF_000247695.1 of Heterocephalus glaber. Next base: position 7,891,987 of record NW_004624768.1, read on the forward strand.
ATTTGGAAGGATAAAAGAGACTACAGTTCTTTCTTTCCCACCCTCATCATCTTACTTCATACTCTTCTTACCTTTTTGCTTAGATTCTTGCAAAGTTACATGTAAGTCCCTACTCCACTTTTACTATTTCCTCGGGTCTCCACGCATTTATTAAAGAAGAGAGTGTTGCTGATGGGCACTGTGCAACATGCTCAGGATGAAAGAAACAATGTCCTTGTTCTTGATTTGATCTACACATTATATACCTGTCACAAACATCACACTGTACCCCATAAATATGCACTATTATTATGTGTCTATTAAAATCAATCAATCATCAATCAATCCCATGACCTTTGTTATGGTACATATAGTCCTGTCGGGGAGACCAACATGCCAGCAACTGGTCCCAGTACACCACATCACAGGATGAGATGGACGTGGACGAAATGAATTGAGGAAGCAGAGAGAAAACCATGGCTACTGGAGCCTGGGAAAGTCTGAGAAGACTCTATAGAAAAGTGGATATTGTCAGCTGAGTTGTGTTTTAGTAAGCATTTCACAGGCCAACTCAAAGAGAAATAATAAGTTTTCTGTGTTTGCAAACTATTGCCCATGAAAAACTGAGGGGTGACATACTTGACCTCACTCCAAATTTAATTTTTAAAGAAAGGAATCATAAGTAAAAGTAATTTAAAATATAACATTACAGGGCACAGTATTGATAAATGAGAGGAAAACTGGTTCTTAAAGAGTGTACCACTCACTGACCATGCCCTGAAATTAACTGAGAACTCATTTGTCAAGAGTGTACCTACCCTGAGAAAATCTTCCAATTAACATCAAAAGTGATCATTCTTAACCTCTCATGCATTAAGAAATTCTTGTCTGCACCTGATGTTCTGTTCATAATCAATGGAGCTCTTTATGTATGTTATTTCAAATTTATCACCCTGTATATTACTAAAATGAACGAATTAATAAATGAATCTGCTGTAGGTCCAGAAGCCAGATTTATTTGTTGTCTCCTGGTTCTCATAGGATTTTCCTTTGGTCTGTAAGTCATTTCACTCTGCAGTTTCTCACAGTTTCCGATATTTATTGATAGCTACTGACAGCATGTGTTGGTACTTACAGACCAATGGTGTCTATGTAAGAAAAATGCTTTTTGGGAGGATTAGATCTGTTCTGAAAAATGTCAGCCATGTCACTATCAGACTATGCTAAGAAGACAATGCAAAAGTCCTATCAGTTCTAACTGTAATATATTGTCACAGAAACATGCCTCAAGATAAATTAAGTAATACTTGATGCTGGCATGGTAATGGGAAGATTGATAAGTTTATAAACTTTGGTTGAGAATAAATTAGTGCAATATTCTTGGTGGCCACTATCACGATATGAGATTAAGATATGTTAGGCTATATCCCTAAATTTGGACCCTTAATTTCTACCTATAAGAATCTACCTATGAAAATGATTAAAATTTAGAATATGATGTAGAAAATGGAAGTCAGAGCATTCAATAAACTGCAAAATATCCAAGAGCTCGAATATTATGTAGTCTATCAAAAATTCTGTCTTCAAATATTTTTGATTACATAAAAAAGTGCCTGTTACATTCAGTGATGGACAAGAAGGAAAGTATTAAGGTCTCATCCCTCTCTATGTGGATAAATGTCATTCATGTTTATGCATGCATATCTTTCATGTGATTTGCACTGGAATGCTAAGAGTTTAAGTGATTCCTGTTATCTTCAGGGTTATCTAAATTTTATAACTTTCTACATCAAGAAGTGTGAGTTTCATAATCAGGAACAAAAAAGAAAATCTTAAAAGGAAAGCTAAACAAAGATCATGCAAGAGAGTAGGAAGGGTTTGTTTTTGGCCCTTTTCATATGTAATTGTCTACACTAATAATTCTCAGACTTGCATACCAAGTGAAGTCAATCTCACTAAGGGTCTCAATCAAGACTCAGGCTTGAGTGTGTGCTCCAGGCTCTGAGCATTCCCCCATCACCCCTCTCCATCCTGTCCTCCAAATTTCCATCCATTTTTTTTTTTCAAGCCAGGAATGTTCCCATATGTCTGTAATCCCAGCACTTTAGGTGGCTGAGGCTGGAGGATTGCATGTTCAAGCCCAGCCTGGGCAATTTAGTGAATTGGAAAGACATTGTTTCAAAATGTAATAAATGAATGAATGAATGAATGAATAATAAATAAATGAATGGGCTGAGGATGTACCTCAGTGGAAAGGCCCTGTGTTTAATGCCCAGGATTGAAAAAAGGAATTTACTTTTTTACCAAAGCACAGCTATTGTCATGTGACTCCCTCCTTGAAGCATCATTATAACTTCCTGACTGCTCGGCGTGCTCAGCGTGGCTCCAGCTCCTGTCCACCGTCTGATACCTTTTGTATCGCCTCATCTTCTGACACTCCAGCCCAGCAGGCGTCTGGTTCCCTTCACGACACGCCTCACTCTGCCCTCCCAGTCACTGTTTCCTCATGTTTGTTCGTTCTGCTCACCCTTCAAAGCCCTGCTAAAATTCCTAGAATGTTCATTGTGAATGTTTTCCTCCATCATTTCCTCTGTGGACTGTATTGGTCTCTTTTATTGCATTTACCAGGATTTAACTTGTTTCATGCTTACTTGTGTCTTTCTCTTCTTGTGTTGTTAGCCCCCCAAATTATACCATCTGTTGTGATTTTCAGTTGTTAGCATGTATTACAGTCATCTAAGGGTTAATTAAAACAGAAATTTGGGGTCCCATTCCAAGTATTTCTAATGCAATATACCTGTGGAGGGGCATAGGAAAGTCCTTTTCCAATAAGGCCACAGGCGCTGCTGCTACAGTTGGTGACAGAAAACACTTTGAGAACCATTGCTTTCCAAGGAGGGTGAGAATGATGTAAAACAAATGAGACTCTGCTTTGCTGTGGAAGATAGAGCACGGATAGTGAAATCATAGGATTTCATGCAACTTGGGTTAGATTTCTGTTCTGTCACTTGATGTTTGAACAAGTTACTTAACCTTTCTAAGAAACTTAACTTTCTTGCCAGGTAGTTTAGGAACATTATTAACTCTTATATAAGAATTTTTTCTGAGGGTTATATAGGATTGCAAAATACCCAATAAATGGTGGCTACTACTATGAATCCATTTATTCTACAAAATAACCGTGTAAGATACGTTTTTGCTCCCATTGGCCGTACTGTACCCCCAGACAGCTTCTTGGACTTTTAATTAAAGCATATTTCTATTGTTATAGTTGATAATAGCCATTTTCTTTTAAGAAACTGAGAAGAAATCAGGTACATTAAAATAATTATTAAAGAAAGAGCTAGCATTTTAAAAGTACAACTTATAAAACCAAATTGCCAAAGGACAATGCCATCATGCAATGCTTTGTTACCTTGTGGCATTAGTAGTTTCAAGAACATTATAAAATATAGTTCAATTTTCTATATTGTTGCCTTTCTTGAGGGGGTAGCAGTATTTTTTATTACAGACTTTATGACAAATAACTTAGTTTGAGCAGCACTTTTGAATTTGCTAGACATTAAAACAATAGAGAAAGATCATTTTATAAATTGAAAAATCACATGTGTGAACACTAAATGCTGGGATTTGATTTCTTTGTTTCTATAGAAACAAAAGAAAATTGAGATTAAAATAAGCTAAAATGGAATTATGTTTTATGAAACAGATAAAGGAGCTTATTTTACTTGTATCCAGTGTAGTGTGGTAAAATACACTTTATATATAAGACCCAAGCTGTCTGTGGGCACTTTCGCCTGTTGGGGCAGAGGGTGGGGCAGTTGGCATCGTGGAGTGGTGATCAATGGAAATTCACTCTCGGTGCGACTTCCTTCCAATTACAGAAACTGCTGCTGATGGCCTGAAGAGAAGATGAAGAGTGTCTTAAAAGTAAAAATCCAAGTCACTTCTCTGTACTGTTCAAACAGTGAGAGTCAGTTTAGCAAAGATGTTAATGTTAATGTCTTTGAGTAGCTAAAGATAGGCAAGTAGCAGAATGGATCAAAGAAATAGCATTTTCTGTCCCAGCATGGGGGGAAAACATGTGAAGGTTCCCAGGTAAAGAGGAGGCCAAGCAAGTTCCACTCTGAGAAGTGCTGCAGAGCTACCCAGTGAGCTGGTACCCACTTGTACAGGGCTGGACAGCTTTTAACACAGCAGGGTCTCACTTGTGTTGTTGACCTGTGATGCTTCACTGTAAGACTGAGATATTTAGTAAAATGAGACTTGTGCTGATACCAGTGTGATTGGCTTGAGGATCTTCAATATAAAAGGATAGGGCTTCAATACTGGATCAGCATAGTGACAACGGTAAAAGTATTGGTTGTAGTGGGTGAGATGTGGGTGTTTGGTGATTGTAGTGTGGAGAGAAAGAAACTCAAGAGGTAAAACCTCTGCACTAATATTTACAGAAATACCGAGAAGTGCTGTGTTAGCTTTCAGTCATTATAATAAAATGCCTGAGATAATTAACTTATAAAGAGGAAGGGTTTATTTTGGCTCTCTGTTCTGGAGGTTTCAGTTCCAGATTGATCGGCCATGTTGTTTTGGTCCTAAAGTGAGACAGTAGATCATGGAAGGAGCATATAGGGGAACAAAACAGCTTACCTCTGGCCAGGAAACAAAATAGATCAAGAGTTAGGGACTAAAGTCTCACAATACCCTTCAAGGGCTCACTCCGGTAACCTATGGGCCTCCTACTACACCCTACTTCCTACAAGTTCCATCATCTTCCAGTAATGCCACACTTTGGACCGAGCCTTGGACTTTTGGGGGCCATTCAACATCTAAGCTACAGCAAGGGTATTCGAAGAAGTGACCCTACCTGCTGTTTAGGTTATATTTGTACTATTTAGGTAATATTAAATATAATGTTGTTCTAGTATTAGAAACCTTTCAGAGTTTGTTTTTTAGTCATATTTTAGTGTGGAACACAACCATATTTTCATATATTACAGTGGTTCTAATCTGGGCAGAAAAGGATACCTTTTCAACTTTAATATGCATTTGCTGCTGCCACTTAGCTAAATTGCAAATCAACTGAAAAAAAAAAAACATTGAAAATGGAGAAAATCTAAAATCAATGTCTAAAACAGTGATCAAGTTTATGGATTTGTTATATAACGTAAGACCATCCCCTGAACTCAAGTCAAAAGACTTGAGCTTGGAATTCTTGGATTTGTAGAATTTGGGTGAAGAATCTTGTCATTTTTTTTCCTATGTAAAATGGAATAGGTACCCATATCACCGTATTATAGGAAAGATGAGCAAATAGGTGGCCCTCATTAAATATGTATAGTCTATTGACTTGGCAACTTTATAAACTACCAGTATAATGTCTTTTGATCTTTAAAATGCACTTATAGAAAACAATCAGGGCCACTTCATGAGTGTATGGCCCATGTAGCATCATTGGGCCCCATACTCAGAAGGGCTTCACATTTGGCTTGACATGCTGCTGCTTGAAATTCTTAATAATCTCTAAACAAAGTGTCCCTATTTCCACTTTACTATGAGTCTTGTAAATTATGAGGACAGGTCTGAAAATAGGCAGTACTTTAAGCGGCATACTTTCTTTTTCCTGGTGTGTTTCTTCATTCTTAGTACATGGGAAACACAGGTGGCCATTTTGTTGAATGTAATCTTGCTCCTTGTATCCTTGCTCTGATTGGCTAAGAAGAGAATTTTTGAGTCAAGAAAGGCCAATCACAGGCAGGGGATTTAGCTCAGTGGTGCCACCGCCTGCCTCAAAATCACAAGGTCCTGAGTTTGATCCCCAGTACTGCAAAAAAAAAAAAAAAAAAGAAGAAGAAGGAAAGAAAGAAAGAAAGAAAGGCCAATCACAGTGCTCTTCATTAGACAAAACAGATGGGTCCAAAGAGGGACAACTACATTAAATGGAATCCATCTCTAGGAATGTTGAAATTTGGACTGGATATCCAAATTGTTATGCTTTCGACAGCAGTATTTTCCACTATTTTGACTGGGACTTAAGAGAAAACAGGTTTTAAAAGAGAACAAAAAGGTATAGGGAGGCAGGAAGACAATTGTAGAGGGAGGAATGGGAAGACCGTCTCTTTAGCATTCCTAGATCCATTGTTTCTGATGCCCAAGGTCCTTCTTATACTTGAATTCTGTTGATTATTGCCCAAAAGCCTTAGCTATTATTGGAACGAAGATAAATTATTTCCAATCTACTCCCACTTTGCCCATTGATTTCATAGTAAGGTGGCTCTTATTTTGAGAGAATAGTCCTTCAAGATGCCATCTATAATCTTTTATGTGAAATGAGGTTCTAAGTCCCCTGAGCTGTCACTGCTGCTGTGACCCTGAGGACTGGTGTCTGTCCCCACTGGTAGCATCTTGAATGTCAGTGTCTTCATGCTTATCTGTGCACGGGCTCTGCTTTATTTGTTTTACATATGTGGCATGGATAGTATGAATCTTACAAAAGATTTAAATATTTTTGCAATTAGAGGACACTCAATGTCATCTACCTTTATTCTGAAGCTTTGCTTCCTAAGAACACATGGCAGGTAGCAGAAAGTAAATGGGGAAGCCAAATCTACCATTGGGCATTAGCAAGGTATTATGAAAAAATGTGTGTACTATCAGCAATAATGTCTATAATAATAAATTAAAGTAGGACAATATTTCATCCTTCCAGATAGTGGAAAAATTGGGGGATGGAAAGAATTCCCTTCTGTAGTTTTATGAAATGTTAGTTTTACTTTTCTGGATCTCAGGTGTAGGATCTGCATAAAGGAATTCATACATTCCCCCATCAAACTCACAAAAAAAAAAGTATCAGAAAATATAGTGTGTGGCAGAAAATGGTAAGAATATGCACAAAATGGAAATGGATCCTAACCACCTCACCTGGCAAAGTACAAAGGAGGAATTGGAATAACTTATTTTTGCTTCCCCAGTCATAAGAGGAACAGCTGCCATACCTTCCTCTTTCGGGCGATACTGAACAATCTAATATATAACTTAAAACATTTTTGTAGAAATAAATTTTAGTAAGTGTTGAGACAAACTCATCTGTCAAATGGGCACAGAGTGTCTACCATGATTGATGGGAGGTGAGGCTTCCATAGAAAGAGATAATCAATGAGGAAGAAACACTGAGCGGAAGTGAAGCCATCTTTGATGGAAACGTGTGTAACTGAATATGGGAAGTTGATCAGGAATGTGTTTGGCAGCCAATTGGCTTAAACTAGCAGAAGAATTATTATCCAGTGTAATAAAAAGTCAGGCAGTAGAGTGAGTTTGGTTTTTTTAGCAGCTCACGGATGTCGTTAAAATCCAAAACACTGTTGTTCTGCTCTGCCATTCTGACTCTGACATCTTGTTCCACCTTGTTGCTACAAAGGTTCTACAGCCTCAAGTGTTACCACTTTATTCAGCAGAATTACACACTGGACAAGGGGAGACACAAAGGGATTTTGTCCCAAGGGCCTTGATTTTCTTTGCTTTAACATCCTTTGGGCAGAATTTTATCATTGGCCATTTCAAAATCAATCCCTGACAAGAAGTGCCAGGGAGTGAAATTTCTATGATGAATTCACCCCTAGAACTGTGGAACTCAGGCCCCCTTGAACCGTTTAGGTACCCAGAACTTGAAAAAAATTGGGATTTGTTGACAAGGAGAGGGGTGGTAGGGGAGGACAGCAGTAGAGGAGAAATCACAGCTAAGCCATGACAATAGCAAAATATGATAAGAAGACATTTGCATTTTGCACAATATGAAATGACCTCACAATATGGGATACATAGCTACCCTCATTTGGGGGGTCTGAATGTGGAACTATGTTCTTAAATATAATGATATTTGATTACATCTAACCTATATCAAAAAAGCAAATGAAGTTCCCAGATTTTAATACTGACTAAATAGAAACTCTAATTGAATTCTTTCTGAAATCCTCCTTAACCTCCTTAACCTTAACTTAACCTCCTGGGCTTTATATTACTGCATTTGATTCAGCTGTAGGGTCTGGTATGAGATTGTTTTATTTGGCTTGGTGAAGTCTGCCGCATGGTTCCACTCATTTGGTCTGTTCTTTAATTGTATGATTTTATAATCTACAAATTCATATCCTGAATATAGATATTTTTAATTTAGTAAACGAATAAACTTAGCTTGAAACTATACTATACTTTTTCACATTTTCCAAAGATTTTATACTGCAAAATACTCCAAAAATTTTACCATATAAAGGAGTAATCTGAGATATAACTCAAATGAAGAAGCACTCTATTTAAGAGAGATTCACCTGATATATTTTTGATAATGCTTCATAAGGGAAATGTAAAATTCTCCTGGTCAGTAGAGTCCTTAACAGGAAATGGAAAGGTAAGCAGCTTTTTTTGTGACATTTAAAAGACAAGTTTTAAAAATTCTAGTCAAGATAAATTTAGGTTCAAACCATGTATTGAACACCAAGCTTTTCACTTGTATTATCACAATGATGAAATACCTATATCACTTTAAGGTGTTTTCCACTCATATTATCTCAGATAACAAATACATTAAAAGTTACATGGGTTGATGGGATGTTTTAGAAGCTGAATTTTAACACAGAATCAATAATTGCTTGTAGGCAAATGGTGATATTTAGAGAATTTCTGCCATCATCCCTCCATTGCTGGGGATTGGATAGTCACTTTACAGGCAGAAGGTTTTGATAGTCCTCAAGCCCAGTGTGTCCTGTTAGAAACCAGGCCACACAATAGCATGTGAGCAATGAAAGCAAAGGAAACTGCATCTGTATTTACAGCTGTTGCATTGCTTGCCACTCAGTGCTCGCTTGCTTTACCACTTGAGCTGTACCTACTGTCAATCAGAGTAGTCCGTAGATTCTCATAGGTGAGCAAAGCCTACTGTAACAGAGCATGTGAGGGACATAGGTCATGCACTTTTCAAGAGAATCAAATCCGGAAACCATCCTCCTTCTTCCAGCCCAGTTCCTGGAAATACTGTCTTCCATGAGACCAGTTCCTCGTGCTAAAATGTTTGGGAACCTGTGGCCTAGACATTTGTGTTGCAGACTTTCTTCTCAGTGTTTTGGTTTCCATTGGTTCTTTAACATGACTATAAATAAGAATTACTAATTACAAAGTGTATGATGAAACATGTTTGTGGTTGGTTAGGGCTAATTTAAAGTGTCCTTTAAAAGAGTGATGTAATTAAAGTACAGTGTGATGTCTTTCCCTGTATGCCTTGAGATCGCTGGTAGCAAACTCATTTATCTTTGGCATTGTCCCAGTTAGAGTAAAAAAAGTTTTCATTCCTAATATGATCCTTAGGAATATTTGCTAAATGAAGTTACACATATTAATTATTTTTATTATCATAATATTTGAACAAGGAGGGATACTCAATACCTAGTATTTTGAACATATATCTAGCTTATCTTACAATGAAGACTGTTTTTTAATGGTAAAATTGTTAAAAGGGCATCAAAAGGAAGCTTTTCTTAACTGCCAGGATTCCTTCTCAAAGCCGTGTTTTTGATAGTAGTGTCTACAAGTCAAAATCCAAGCAGTATCCTGTTGGCAACATCAAATGTTTTGTTCCTACTCACTTGGCTGAACTCACATGGAAGTTCAGTAAGGCATTTGATTATATTGTTTCACATTAAATAAAGTGGAAACAAACAACTGACAACTCTTCGTTCCAGAGAAGACAGTTTTCAGTCCATCATTTTCCAGGCCAAAGGGCTCACCTTCCCCATTGCTGATGTTTTGCTTATTTCCCTCTTCCTTGGAATCTTCATCATGGCAGAGGAAGACCCTAGAGACAGATCTTGATTCTTTTCCTTTCTGGTAGCATCACTTCTTGGCTCGAAAGTTCATGTATGGCATAGGACAAGAATGTGGCTGGAGAAAACTGCTTCCTTCGTGATCAGATGGGAGGTAATGTACCCTAGGCTTTGATCTCATGCATCAGAGGGGGGCAGACAAGGGAGAAACTTATTAGGTCTGGGCCGCTGCTGGGAATCTGCACTCTTGATGAATCCCAAGGGCTTTCTGATGTAGGTGGTCCCTGGCATCTACAAAAATACCAGCAGAGGTAGTTCAAGGTGACAGATAAAGAGACAGACCAAATGTCTTCAGATGGGTTACTGCTGAATAATAATCCCACTTCCTGCATGTTGGGTGAGCTGGTGTAGAGACATAAATTTGAGAGCTGGAATACAGGGTTTGAGTTCTAGCTCCAGCACTTACCAGTCTGTGCTACCAGGAAAGTTACTTCTTTTAGCCCTGAGTTTTTCTCATCTCTTAAGTATGGATAGAAACAATTGTTGCTTTCCAGGACCCTTGGATGATTAAGTATTTTCATACATATAAAGTTCTTGGAATGTTCTCTAGCACAGCCTAACTAACATGTAAGTGTTTGCTGTAGCTCTGTGGATTCCAATGTTCACAATCAGCCTTCTTCCCCTCTGCTCTGAGGTCATGCTATACTTTGTAGGACTGACTGTTATGAGATAGAATCCTCACATCTGTTTAGGAAAGTGAGCATGTTTAGAGACGCTGATGACTTTTGCTCTGTCATGGAAATCTCCACTAAAAGAGCAAGAAGACTATAATATGAATTTATAAGTCTATACCGAATAAAGACAACGAAGAAAATGGATCCCAAAGGATAAATGATCAGAAACAGGCTCCAGATGGAGAATTTATGGGATTTGGTATAAGTTTAAATTTAGAGTTGTTTTTGCTCCAAAGCTTAAGAGAAGAGGAAGGAAAAAATGTTGGCTTTGGACCCTTCTATTAATATGAGGAGTGTTTCCTATTTTCAGGATTTTTTTTTTTTTTTTTTTTT